>OX375800.1:5615234-6857234 GCA_947359425.1 Lagria hirta
GTCAAGGATTGGCCCTGTGATTTGTTGATCGTCATGGCGAAGGCAAGACGAATCGGGAATTGAATTCGTTTAAACTCAAAGAGCATATCCGTTGGGATCATCGGAATCCTTGGAATAAGAACTTCCTCATCTTTAAATTTTCCTTTAAGTATCGACGCGTGCAATTTCTCGCAGATAATTGACTCGCGATATTCCGTTGCCTAATTGCATTACGGCTTCGCCGGTAAAGATTAGATCTTCTAGGACGCGGCATTGTTATTAAAATGTGCACTCGCATAAAACCACCAAATATAATAACAGTGCCTAAACTTTCGAGACATAGACAATAGCTCAAAGAGTAAATAACCACTACGTATAAATAGCTTATCAAGAAAAATCATAGACAACCTATAAAAAGACATTTACACTTTAGTTAACCTGTAGATTTTTTTTTCTGTAATTTTATAACCTTTACCAACTGATTTTTTATCCCCTAAATTCCGTTCCTTCCTTTCCGATAATTTTATGTTTTTACTGTAGAATAAATCTTAGGTATTATTTTCGGGAATTAAAAACAAATATAACAGTACCTGAGCTTTGTAGACATTAGGCCATAAGCTCCAAAAAAAAAAAATAGTTGTTACTTTATTTGACAGGACTGGACAACAAATGTTTGACATGTAATAAACAAATCAGCATCTATTGAAATGATTAAGTATTCATTACACATATTGAGTGTTTATTGTTTTTAAGATGTATTCTGCTATTCGGGACGGAAACAAATCCAACAAATCAAAAACCATGGCAATCGGGCCAGCCGTTCTCGAGTTATAAGTCTTGTAACAAACACGACTTTCTTTTATATATATAGATTAGTATTAGTAATGAACTTAGTTTAGTTGGTATTGTCGATCATACAGATTGAAATAAAATAAAAGTTAATATTGTTCCTTGTAGGCAAGGCTTGTCAGTGAAACTGTGACATTTTATTTCCAATGACAGTTAGAACACATTTATGTCATTTTTAACGAGATACATTTTTTTATTTGCTTGGGTTAAATAGCCCGAGTTATGTTAGATCTATAAACATAGATCTAACATAACTTAATTATTGATTGATAAATGATTAAAAAAGTTTACAAGCATATGTGCAAGGTCTAAATTGTTGTATGCAATGTGGTCATCATCAGAAGATGAATAGAAGCAGAAAGTTCTCTCCAAACTTTTTAGAAAGTGGTAAAACTGTGTGAATAGTCAGACTGCAGATGTTAGCAACGGAATTGTTAAATGATATCAAACAAGTTTTTGTGAAAAGTTATGATTTTTTAGATCCCACTACTCTTTGGTAAAATAATCAATTTTATAGTATTTTGCAGTACTAAGTAGCTAATTTTTTAAAAATTTATCCAACTTTTATCATTCTTTTTAATTTAGAGATGTCAACAAATAATAAGTACCGTATTTATGGAGTTGCGATATTAGTCTAAAAACCAGCAAAAGAAGCCGCCAATTTTTTTATTAACAAAATTAAAATTTGCGTTGATCAAGTTTGAGCGCTGGTTGCAATTTACTTTTTCTGCTTAAGCAAAAACACATTTTTTGTTGCTTTTTGAAACAATGACGTTTACTTTTAAAAATCTGCCAGGAAAAGTTGTTTATAATATTTTGATCTTTGAAGAAAAAATCAAGTATTGAAACCAAAACTTTTTAAATCAATTTTCAAAACAACGTAACCTTTTGGAAAAACCTAAGAAAAGATTATAAAACAAAATAAGATAATTTTGTTGTATAAAGATCAAGGTGCTTCTAAACATTTGTTTGCGCGCACTAGAATCAATCAAATTAAATTTTTTTTTAAAGCGTATTCAAGATTAACAATTTTAAACAGTGTGAGCCTGAATAACGTAAGCTCAACCATTAATAAATCCCAACAATCTTTTTGATTTATAAGCAAAAACATTCTAATGAAAAATAAATTAAACTAAACTAAAAACGTTTGTAACATATATAAAGTAAAACCCATCTCTACTCTAGGAACATCAATTTTCACTAACAATTTGTGGTTTTCATCTAAAAATTAAAATTACTGAATTTGAGGTATGTCTTACAATTTTATTGAAAATATGATTGTTGAAAAGAATAAAAAACAGATTGTAATATTTTTTTCAAAACAGTAAGTGTTTCTTTAAAAAAATATTTTTAATTTCTTATTAAGCTTTTGTAAACAATAATATTAATAATACTTTTTATTTAATCACTCTATTGCTGCACTTCAATCCATTTTTTTTGATTAATTTTTTTCTTGAATATTCCAACACATTTTATGTCATCCAGCTCTTCTCAAATTTTTTCTTATATTTAAATATCTTTATGTAATAATGTGCCTTTCAAACACTCCTGTGGAGCTTTCTAATCTTTCCTGTAGCTTAAATTACTTCAAAATTACATGGTTTTTTGATAACACTTATTTTTATTATTTATCATTGCACTTTTATAAAAAAATTGTACACTTATGTTTTTTCATTTACTATTATCCTCTCATTATATTAGTTTTTTTGTATTATGTCTATCTCTCCCTATTCATTCTTATATTTTTGTTTCACTTCAGTTTTCCACAAAAATTATAAATAACATTTTTTTATATATTTAGTTATTAGCTATCTTAGTTTAGCTATTAGTATAACTAAACACTTAAATACGTCAACCTTTTATATTTTATATGCATATTATTTCAAATTTTTTTCTGTTTTTTTTTTTGTTTACTTTTTCAAAAACTTTTATAATCTTTAGTTTAGTTTTCTAATACACTTTCCCTAACATTTCATTATTTCTTTAATTTTTTTTTATCATTAGCTACTATTAAAACAGGCACTGTTTAGAATATTTATGAACAAAATAACTAAAAAATGCTACTGCTAGGTAAAGAGCCTGTTTATAAAATACACAAACACAATATAAAATAAAAATAAAAAAAAAAAGTATATTGTGAACCTAGGCGGCAAAGTGGTATGGTGGTTGGAAGTGGCCACTTCTCAAGGCCTGGAAAATCACTTTGCGGCCGTGGTTTACACATTATTTTTTATCCTACACAAATTACCTTATAATTGAGCATTATCTTAAAATTGGTTTGAGGTTATTACCGCCAATAGCCAATTCAAAATGTCAAACTTTGACAGATGTCAAAAGTTTATAGATTACTTTACTGTCGTGATTTACACAATTTATCTTGCACAAAAATAGTGTTTTTAAAATAAGATTGATGTTCATAAACAGTAAATGTGATTTAAAATTTCAACACCCTTCATAAATAGTGAAGCGTTTAGAGTGTCCTTGGTGCGTGACGACTGTTCAACCGTCTATATAGATTTTATTTTTCTTATAACAACGACGCCTGGCGGGGAAAATCAGATTTTTTTTTCTCGGCTAGCCGAGAAAGTACATCATTTCTCGGCTAGCCTGGAAATAATGTACTTTCTCGGCTGTCGAGAGACGAGAAAATTTCATTTTGAGTTGGTGTAGGGTAAAAAAATATTTAAAATTTTGAAAAAAAGTTAAAACTTAAACAATGTAAAATAAAATGAAAAACATAATAATTAACTATAAGCATAAAAATTAACGGACAACTTAACACATTTAAAAACTAAAATAAAATTAAAAAAAAAACATTATAAATTCTTTATTTAACAAAAAAATTTTTTTAGATATCAAAAATATTTGTCTGTTTTGACATTTATTAGATCCAAGTCTAGTCAATTCAATTTAAAAAAACTGAAAAAAGTATCGAGAAAATATAATAATTATAAAACAAAATACTTACAATAAATTTTAAATTTACTCTGACGTCAATTATTGTGTTTTTACTGGACAATTTTCTTGTGGCAACAAAACCAATTAACAAGATTTTCTAGCATGCTATAAAAAATCAACAGTCATGAAAATGCCTATTCCAAAGCAATTAATTCTAGCAAAAAGCTGTCGCTTTTTCAACTCAAACCTCTGCATTCTTGCCGAACGTTTACGTGGAGTCTTTGCCTTGTATCACGCGAACCGTCGCTCATGTCTGAGGAAGGGCCGGCACTGCCACCCCCAATCCATAATTATTATGCACATCTTTGCGTGCCGCCACCGCCAACCCTCTAAGGAAGTTGTACTCTGATACGTGCAGGAGCTATACAGATAGGTTATCGTGTCCGAACGTCCGAACATATTGTACTTATCGCTCCCGTCGGTCTTTTGAATTCGTAAAGAGACATTCAGGTCGACCGTTTTTCGCAATGATTTACGCCAACAACATTGTTTCAGTGTTAATAAATTTGGATTAATGTGCTAACAAGTCGAAAAAATATCTCCGACACGCAACACTATGTAAATAATGTGTTAATAATCCTGACGGCAAACTATCAAAATTTACAATTTAGATCGTATAAGAATCTAATAAATTCTTTAAAAAATATTCCAAGCATTTTTTGTATAAAAATTTCATTTTAATATACTATTTGTATACCAATTCTTGGTTGTACAAGCTTATTTAGCAATCCGTCCTTGGTATGTCAATAAGCTTGGTATGGCAATAACTTACAAATTTTTTTTTTGCTAAACTGATTAAATATATCTTTTGATTTCACGCTTCCAGTTACCTTGGCTATTCATATTTTTATTTTCCTGCACTGATGATGGCTGAACAGTTAGAAAACGAAACAACACCAAATAAAAACAAGTTGGTGAATTTACTAATCAACACTGCCAAACTTATAGTTTTTTGTAAGAGAAAATCGTACGGTTTGATGAAAAACGCCAGTGTAGACTACAGATAAAAATTCTTGGTTTGCGCCACTTGAGCTCTAATCAAAATACATATAAAAGTTCTATCACCATTTGTTTATCAAAAGTGAGTAAGATGAAAACAACGGCTTGGTTAAATTACTTATAATTATTACTATTTATAATTACTACTTATTACTAATTAAAAAATTATTACTTATTACTAATTATAATTCTTGTAGTGTTTCAACGGTCTAACTTACTTTTATTAAATGTGGTTAGGAATACTCTCAATTTCCTCGGCTTTCAAATAAAACAAATTTTGGCTTAAAATCGGTTAAGCCATTTGGTAGAAGGTGACAGATAGATACACAGATATACAAATATACAAATTGACAGATACACACTGCAAACTTATAACACACTTTTTTTTTTCCAAGGTTAAAAACTGGTATCGCTTAAAGTATATTATAAACTGCCAAGTATTTGGTTCAATATTGCCAAACTTTGCAAGTCTGAGTTTTCTATAGTCTACTAAAATTGATTTTAGCAAGTTAAGGGTCAAGCTCTAGACACCTCCGAGAGAAGTTTTACAACCCATGTCTTGAGAACATATTTTCACACCTAGTACACAGCTCGTGCCGACATAAGAAAACAAAATAAAATGTGTCGTCACAAGATTTGCATTTTAGGCAAGCATAACTTTTACGAGGCATTAAACTTGAAAAGCGGCGTCAGAATTGCTGCTTTTTTGGTTATTTTACTGCATTGTTGAAACTTTCTAATTACATTACGTTGTAAACCACTTAAAATGTAGAAAATGCATTATTACATTAGAAGCTTATTAAATAAAGAACGCTTTAGTTAATTTTGTTTTTATAATCAACGTTGAGTGCCAGTGGATCTCTTCATATTCTAATTAAAATAATTTAATTTTTTTGAGTCTTATATTACAGACTGTGTTTACGGAAAACTTTGTTTTGCTGTTAGTAAAATTGAAGTCAAGCATCTGACGCGTGCAGCACAACACATTTCTAGTAATCAAGAAAGTTACTTATGTTATTACTCTGAGTTTTGTTTACTTTAGCACTAGAAATTAAAGAAGTTTTCTTGACGAAAATATGTTTTTTACGAAAAATTTTATTAAACTGCTAAAAAACCGTCTTGCATTCTTTTTCTTTAATTAATTAAATTATTTAAAGTAAAATTTTATACAAAAAAAATTTAAATCAAAGACAGTTGTCTAAAAAAACCTTAAGCGGAAGTCTAGACATAATATTGACCGTTCATCAAGCTGGCGTTGATTTTTTTGAAGTACAAGGTGACATATGAAAAGCGGATGTTTTTTTAATATTTAGATGATATTGATAAAAGCTAAATTTATTTTTTTCAATGTAAAAATCTACCGATTCATTCACGTATGGAAAGTTGTCACTTTGGTTTATAGACCCCACATTTAAATAGCTTTCCTATACACATCTGGTCAATTGCACACACTTTTTAAAATATCATCTTTTAACGCAAATAATAAATAAAACGATTAAGAAACATATTTCCCAAAATATGCGTTTTGTTGTTAGAAATTTAAATTCTATATTATGCTTCAACTTATAAAGCCTCAAACTTAAACTAAATATTTTCCTAAAAATTTATAATAAAAATTAAAAAAACCTTTATTAATATCAGATGATTGAACTCAGCACTTAAATTAGCATTAAAAAAACAGATTACAATTTCGAAATTTCCCAGTCAGCTTACTGTTTGTGCTAGGGTTAATGTGAATGTTTGATGTAATATAAAACAAAAAAGTATGACTTATACAAAATGCTGTAGTTTAAGCCTTAGAATAGTTTAATACTAAATATAATTTGCACTTATGCGGAGCTACATCAAAAATTTATTTGAAGTTTTGCTTAATCTTTTTAAATGTCACATACTACTATGTTATTTTTTAAAAATTAGATGTTTACACATGCAAATTGTAACACAATAAAACTTGGGTTTTTTATGGTTCCACCTACCTCTAAGCAGATGTGAAAATAAAATACCCGTGTCACATTTTATTAAAAGCGTACGAACGTCTTTTTTTAGAATCACATTTTATTATAAAGTTTACGAGCGATAAAACAACAGTATATTTTATTTGCGGCCTTTGCATACAAAGCTTTCAATTCTGGAGTGTTGATACGAGCTCTAATTGTTATAGAGTGGCTTTTTTCGTTCTTTTTATGATTTTATCATTAATTTTTTTAAAAGCTACTTAAACTCAAAATGCAGTTGCTTTATCCTTTGTAGGGAATATTAGAGCTAACGGGCTTAACGCATGTTATTTGTTAAGATAGCCATCTACATTTTTTGGAATTTTACATGATTATATTATCATAACAATGATTTTGTGTTTTGGTTGCGTGCGGAAATTAGCCTTTTCAAAAGAGTATGTAATTTAGCAACAGTTTTTTTGTTTTATTGACAGAAGATTGTTGGGATAAGATTTTTTTGATACATCAAGAAATCATTTAGAAAAAAAATAATTTTGCTTGTTAGCATGAGGATGATAGCTGTTCGTCAAGAATAACCAAGCCAGCATTAAAGTATTAAACAAAAATTTGATAATACAATAATATACTATACCATAAAATAACAATAGGAATAATGTTTATAAATTTATTTAATATAAAGTTATTTCAATTTGAAACCTACTTAATATACATATATAAATTTTTTACAAATACAAAAATGCACTTTTTTTTTAATCTGAATTGTTTTGGAACCCGCTTATGTTTTCTAATAAATCAACTCGCTTTTGTTTTCTAAAATCACATTATTTTTTACTGGTAGGAGGAGTTGGCTTGTTCAAAGACGCATAGTTGAGGCTAGACACAATTTTTACTCTAGTAGACTAGAAGAGCTTTTAATAGGGAAAATCGCGGTTCAATACATTGGTCACTTAACATAAATGTAGATGTTAGCCTCTCAGAAAACAAAAATAAACATTTTGCCTGGAGGCAGTCATAAAAATTCTAGTTTTACTGTTTATGTTTACAATATCTTGCTGTCTCAGAACTAAAATATTTAAATTTTAAAATATATAATGCTTCTAAAAATTTTTCTATTTATGAAAAAATATTTTATTTCTTTGATTTAATTGTCAATATTATAATTTATAATATCTTAAAAGCAATTTATGCATTAATTTATAATATTTAAATAAATCAGTTCAACGACGTACCGTAAACCGGTAATCACTCACAATGTTTTAAAAGCCTAATAATTTCTAATTTTTATAAAACTTTTTTTTATTAAATAGTCTTTTCCGGAAATCGTCTTGGAAACAACATTTTTTTGCTACTCCAGTCGAACGTACGTGGTTTCGGCTGCGATTCCACGGCAAAAAGTGCATGAAAGATACACTTTCTGCCGTGGAATCGCACGTTCGACTGGAGTAGCAAGAACACTAATATACACTACACGGACAGAAATTAAAGAGCCCTGAACTGCGCACTGTAATGGGCGCGCAGTGCAGGAATCTCAACTTTCTGCCCTTGTAGTGTAATATACTATTTTCTGCTTATTTACGCGCAGGAAAATTGAGTTTTCTGGACTAGTACTGTAAAAACTTTAAGAAGGCACAAAATAAAAAAGAATCTTCTAGTAACTATAGTTGGCAACAAAATTGACAAACTTGATTTTTGTAGAATTTGTGAAAAAAATTTTAAAATTTGTAAATTTTATTTTTTCGGAAAAATTTAATACAAAACACGTCAGTAACTCGGCTCCGCTTCGGGCATTATGGCGCGCAGTTCAAGGCTCTCAAATTTCTGCGCGTATAGTGTATACTAGTTTTTTTGCTACTCCAGTCGAAAGTACGTACTTTCGACTAAAGTAGCAAGAAAAATCTCTTACTTAACTCGGAGCTTCAGTAATGTGAAATTTTCCTGACTATTATGTAAATAACTATTTTCTTATACATATGTTTGTAATTTATTCTTAATTAATAGTTTTAATTAATAGAACAATAAGCATACAGTAATTATTGTAAACTGAAAATAGTGAACCGTTTTCTAAAAGATAAGTAAGAGCAAATTATCTATCTTATTAATTTGCTTTTGTAGTTATAGACATTTTCAACAATTTCTAAATATATTGCTATAGGTCATTTTTTTTTATTAACTTATGATATATTGTAAAACCTTTCAATAAAAACAATGCAATCAAGTAATCTGCTTTTGTCGTCAGATGGTAAGTAAAATTGAAAATCAATTATTTTTTGATATTGCGGAAAAGGATTGAAACAAACCCTTTTCTGACCCGAGTATCAGGTGTCGTTTACCAATATCAGCCAAAACTTGTTTGCTTTTACGTGTCCAAAATAGCAGAAAGCCTCTTTGAATAAAATTTAAAAATTTATTTCAATTTATATACAAAAGATTTCCGCTTTACCAACGTATTATTCAAATGATTTATCACATTTGAATATGCAAAGAAGCAGATAAGAAACGATCTACCTAATTATAATTCTCGCATATTTTTTACATTTTCATTAATATTCCAGAAAAATTTCCAACAAATAAATTACGTTTGGCAATATTTTGCATTCTCTTGTTTGCTTATTACAGAAAATAAGGTGCTAGATAAATTTTCAATTTTTTTCTCTACATCTACCCAGTGACTATGAATGAATAAAGTGGCAAAACTAAGTAAGTTGGTAGTGCAACGTGTCAGTTGTCAATCGTCTTTATTTAGGTTATGTCGTAAAGTGAAGTAGCAAAAAGTAAAGAAATTGTTAACATTAGTATTGAATTTTTGTGCCATAACGATGTTAACTTATGTACTATCTGCTACAGCAATGTATCTAGAATTCACAAAATTTAGTGTCAGCAAAAAAAAATACTCGTTCTATGTTTTTTGAAAAAAATTGTAGGTTTTGTAGACTTATTTTCAAAGCTCTTGGCATTCTGAGAGCAGTTTTATTCAACATACTTGTGTTAGACCGCTGCAAAAATTTTGCAACTTTTCAATTTATCATTTTCAGTTAGCTTAACTCATAAGAAAACACTTATCAAAAAGTTAATTTTTTTACAAGAACTTTGCTTTATGGTCTCTTAAGACTTAGTTTTACACGTAATCTATTTTATTTTCAAACACAACGTTTTAAAATATTAGTATTTTTAAATTTTTTTTTTTTAATTTGAACTTAACATATGCATCTGCATAAAACTGCTTTCCTTCTATGCTTTTCAGAAAATATGCTTTCGCATTGGCTATTTGCTAGTCACATAATATTCAATTGTAAATTTTAGCTGTCACCAGATCCTAAAAAAACAGACGCAAAAGAATTATCGCTTGTTTTTCTCGAGTTCCGTAATCGAAAATTAATCGAACACGCTTACAGTGTCAGCTTTGATCTTCTGCTCCGCTAGATACATATTGCTTTTTCACAAACGCCTTTTTGAAAAAATTGGCAAAACAATATAAACAATCGAATCGAAGTTTATAAACTGTTTTATTTGCATTTAAAACGCAAAGACTAAACTTTATGTGTCGCTGTATTTTCAAAAAAAAAATATGTCGAGAATAAAACATACCTACAAAATATAACAGTTTAAAGATAGATTATAATAAACTATTGAAGGAAAAAAAAATTTAACATTGCATAAATTTATAAATAATTTATATAACGTTTTATTATAAAACTAATTTTTTGGTGTAGACTGGTGAAGTTTTTAACAGCTTTTATAATATTTGATTTGTACTATTTACACTTTTGTGTTTTTATTGACAGTTTTCAGATTCTCAACTCCAAATCTGTTTTCCTATTATTTCCTCTTAAATCTTTTGTGTTTTTTTTTTTGCTCTTTTTTTCCTTTCTATTTACAACTAGCTGACCCGGCGAACTTCGTACCGCCTTAGCGTAAATTTGATGCACTACTTTATTTTGTATAGCTGACCTATTTTATGTATGCGTACCTAATCAATTTGAACTGGAATCTATAATATCCTCCATATAAAAATGAATACCTATTTCCCTGGTCTCGTCATACCTGAGAAAGACTTTACTAATTTTATTAAACAAAAAACAAAATATATATTTTCATAATAGTGTTTATTCCGTGGGGTTCAATAATTTCACTTATATTTTTACAAATCGCTATTGAACAACTGGACATTTTGAAGTAAACACTGAGCTCAATATCACGCGCGCTCTAGAAAGCAACTAATAGCCTCTTTACCCTTCACTGCTTCTCTCTATTCTAGTGCTTTTTGGTAAACTATATTTTTTGTTTTATGTTCTGGCGCGTAAATAAATAATGTTGATGGTTTTCCGACACGGGAACAGGCGACATATAATTGGTCATGTAAAAAACATGGATTTTCTAGGTTGATGCCACATACACTTAGCGACTGCCCTTGCGATTTATTTATTGACATAGCAAATGCAAGCCGCACTGGAAACTGTAATCGTTTAGAACTGAATATCGTTCGGTATCATACGGATGCGTGGGATTAAATCATCTTCGCCTTCGTACTTCCTTTTCAAAATGTTTGAAAGAGAAGTTAAATTGAATGACGTTGACATTTGTTAGTGCGGTTATGTCTGTGGTGTCATAGATCACCACAGAGTTTTTTGTTTTAAATTGAATGACGTTGACATTTGTAACGCGCTTTTTTTTAAATATGCAAAATTTAATGTATATTTTTTAATCTTTCTGAGAGATTTTCTTAATATTTTTTTCCGTAAGAACCTTGTACAAAGTATTAGACAACTACAAAAAAAAATCGGCCAAATTGGTTCAGCCGTTTTCATGCTATGTCGTGACAATGGAAAACGGGATTCATTTTTATATATATATAGATTTTGTAAAATGGTATTTAAAAAAAATTATTAACTTTAAAATTAACAAAAATGTGACAGTTTTTTTCTGAACATTTAGCCGCAGTTTTGTGTGTGTTTTAACATTCATCAGAGAGGTGTAAGGTAGTATGTCTAAATCTACTTATCGTTGTTGTAATAAACTTTGACTTCTTTTTGCTATTATTTCAGACATTCTATACATTATTTATTGAAAATTTTATATATCAAATAAAAAGTTTTGCATTCTGGAGGTAAAATATGTACTAACAGTACAATGTTTATTCTTTTTCAAACAGTCCTAAATAATAAAATTTCAAACCCACAATTATTAATTCAATAAGACAACTTTTATCTGTATCTTTGAAGTGCATTGCTTTTCTAGGAAAATAAACTTTCCAACTAAAAAGATGAGACATCGACGCTTTCGACCGTTCTAGTCTGCACTGAAAATCATATCTAAAACACTAAATAATTCAAGAAAAGACGAAATCTGTTATAAACTAAAGATAGATCACTGTCAGAACGAAGAGAAACTTTTCGGTTATAAATCATCGTTAATTTTATTTTTCTGTTTAAAATTTCATTTTTCTCCTTCGGCTAAAGAATAAGTAAATAAGTTGGCGGCTTAAATTGATTACATTGTTTTTGTTTTGTATTGTGTTTGAGGTTTTGCGTAAAGAAAAATGAATTCTATTATTTTCTTGCCTTTTTGTAAAGCATATTTATAGGTCTATTGTTAATAATTCAGAATTTTCTAACGTTGTGAATAGCAGTAGGTGAACCTAATTAGGAAAAACCATCATTTTCATTTAATTGAAGAGAATCATATTTATATTATGTTTTCTCAAACATATAATAATTTCTGAAAAAAAAACAGTAATTTTTTTTTAATAATTTTCGTAATTTGTTGTAACAATTTATAAGTCTCAAAAATCCATCGAAATTTTTCCACTTGAAACCTTTCTTCACGTTTCACTCGTTTTATCGCTCTTTTTTTAATTCAAGGACGTTTCAGTCTCGTAGACGGCGAAATTACCTTAACATAGCTCGTTGTAAAAGAGAGAAATTACTCTTCAAGGGCTAAGTCTGAGCTCGCTAACACAAAGTGATTTAATTATTTACAATAAACGTAGAATTGGCGTTGTTTTAGCCTCATAAAGTAGCTCCGTCTTTGAGCTAAAAACTTATTATTTAGATATTTACTATCAAATGTTTAATTATTTTGTAATTATTTTGAAGGTATTTTGTATTTCAACAGAGTTAGGTAACCAAACTAAAAAAATGTTTTCAAAAATTAAATAATGTCGTAAATCTGTTTGAAACTTAAACAGCTCAAACACTAATAACATTAGTAAAAATAAGAGTTATTTATGCTTTTATTGAAAACTTATTTCGAGAGTACCACAATGTAGCTTTCCAGGTCTTACTCTGTTTTTTATTATTATTATTAAATTTTTTGTTTGTATACAATAATTATGTTGAAAAAGCAAACTATTTTTTTTTATTACTATTTTTGTAATACAACTACGATTGGGTAGTTGATCAAATTTGTGCTATTATAAAAATAATGCATAAATTGTTCTTCAAATATTGGATTTGTTCTAATCATTAAAATCACCAAGAAAATTAAAGATTTCGAATGCTGTTCTATCAATCGAAAAATGTTTAGAAACGTTGAAATTTTTGATATTTATTTTAGAAATTGTTGCGCTTTTAAGAGAGAGGTATTAACAAGTTTTGATCTGCGAAATGAGAGACCTTAGAAACTGGGGGAAGATTAAGAATATTCTAGATTTAATAATTAAATACAAACGAAAAGTTTTGAAGAGCAGGGCCAAAAAATAATCGTCAATTGGTATTAATAAGTCAGTCACATTGAAAATAATCTTTGATTCTAAATTTTAAAATAGTTGCCAGAATAGGGTTTTTAGGAGTTTACTCTTGAAAAACTGATTAATCTAAATAACTGGAGTTTATTTTTTCTTGAAAAATGTTAGTCTAGAATACAATTAGTAACTGAATTAACGTTTACCAAAATCTAAATTAAAATTAATTCTAATTTTAATCTTTTGAAAACAAGTGAAGTGCCCATTCGTCTTGGGTCAAAAATTTCATCTGGTTGATCTAGATTGGGAACCTTTGTGTCAGGAGACTTCTTCAACAGCACGGTAAAAATAGTCAAAATTGTTTATAAATTATAATAATATTTATCAATTATCATTACTATTATCATAATGAGTTTATTAAAATTTTTATGATAAATAAGATTTTTATTTAGTATCTGGACTTTTTGATTCATAAAATCAAAATGCATAAGTAATTAATACCGGTAATGTATTTATATGACACCCTATTAA
Source organism: Lagria hirta (assembly GCA_947359425.1). NCBI lineage: Eukaryota > Metazoa > Arthropoda > Insecta > Coleoptera > Tenebrionidae > Lagria > Lagria hirta. Next base: position 5,629,185 of record OX375800.1, read on the forward strand.
AGCATCCCCATTAATTTAAGTTTTCCCCTGTTATCAGACACTTTTTCCAACAAAACCAAACAGCACCCAGATGTATTTACATATATTCTCTCAGCCGGGCAGCAATAAAACGAGCTGTTTCAGCGTCCACTTAATACTTCAACAAATTAAACTCGTTCGATTGTGTCGATTTAGTAGCTAGACATTTTAAAATTAAAACAAAAGTTTTTCAAAGAGCCAATAGCAATTACAAAAATTAACAGCTTATCCAAATCGAGTTCTCCACTTGCCTCAACAATAAATGTGTATATTTTGACAGGATAGGGGTGCTGTAATGATTGAAGTTGACCGCTCCAAAATTCATTTTATTCCCGCGACCAATATGTCAACTTGTGTTGATTTCGACTCTTTGTTTGTGGAAAACAATTAGCAAGTACTCGGTGCTTCAGATAATTAAACGTCAACAATAATTCTACTATACTGTTGACGTTGGAATATCGGAAGCACTGTGGACGATTTCGGCAGTTATTGTGACAATTACCAATCAAGCATCAATTGAAAATAATCTGAATACAAACAAATATTTTGCCAGTGAATAAACCGCAGTAATGGTCTTTTGCGTTCCAGAAATTAATTTTTTTTTCGTATATTCAAATTATGGTTTGTACAATTATTTGCAAGCTAAATAGTCTAATATAAACGATCTATATTAGTATAAATTAAATATTATACAAAAGATTTCAAATTTCATTTACCGATATTTGTCCAAAAACATAAAAAACTAATTTAAATTTTTTAGCTATAAAAGCGTTTGCATTTCACAGCAATAATCAATTTGTTCAATGTAAATAAAACCTCTATAGCTTTAATTGACAAACACATATTGAATTAAACAAATTTTTGTTGGCCATAATTCTATCGCCTCGTATTATATTTGTCAAACACAAATATACAGCTTCATTAAATACCATTTTACTATAGACTCGTCAAGTTTATAATAATTCTGGCAAATATTTCCATATTTCGCTATAACGATTTAATCATAACTCTATATTTAGGCTTCACAAATCAAACTTCAAATTTTAAGCCAAAATTAAAAGCTGCAATTAAAAAAAAAGTTTAAAACTTGCAAATTGAACAAAACAATTATTAAATTAGCGCTTTTTTGTCTTAGGAGCATATTTAAGATATGCAGTATTTTTTATATACTTTTGTTTCTATCAACAAAAAATACATATATTATCCATTATTTGATTAATTATTTTTTAATAATAATTTTTATATTATTTTCTATCAAAATTAGTCTCAGTCTCAATGTAAAAAAGCTTTTAATAAACAGATGTTGCTACTTATATATAGCAGCTGCTATACTGTAGCAATAATCTCAAAAAACTCACTAAAGAGTTTCAATAAGAACAAAGCATGGTTGAATTTACAAATTTTGTTTTCAATAATTTTGCTCTAATTTTCTTTAAAAGTAGAGAGTTTTTCATGTGGGAACAAATCTTTTATAACACTCTCTTACTGGATGATTGCGTAAGCAAAAAAATGTGTGGTATTAAGTTAGCTGAAAAATTATTTTCTCAAAGCAAAGCAAGTTTAGCTAAGGTTTTTTTTTATTTAGACTAAATAAAATTAAATAAAATATGGTAATAAAGATTTTAATGCGTATAATAATAATGCGTACGCAGATGTAAAATCCTACAAATAATTTAACTTAATTTTACTACGTGACAATTTTACATTGCCTTACATTCAGCTTTGTTAATTTTTTCAGTACATATTTTTGTTTGTAAACATACGTTTTATTTTACATAAAACTTTCTCGACTGCATACTCTAGAACTACAATAATAATAATTATTTGCAGCTTCTACAAACATTTGTTTAGTGATTTGGTGAAGTATGTTTGTATTTACGATAATGGCCAATTGAAAATAAAATAGTAATAAGCTAAAAACACAATTATTAATAATAAATTAAACGCCCATACTGTATTTTTCCGGAAATCGTCTTGGAAACACCATTTTCCTGCTTATTTGCGCGCAGGAAAATTGAGTTTTCCGGACTAGTACTGTAAAAACTTTACAAGACGCAAAATAAAAAAGATACTCTAGTAACTATAGTTGCCAACAAAATTGACAAACTTGATTTTTGTGGAATTTGTAAAAAAATTTCTAAAATTTGTAAATTTCGTCTTTTTTTACGATTTCTGCAAAAATTTAATACAAAACACGTCAGTAAAATCTCTTACTTGTCTCGGAGCTTTAAAATAATAATCAATTTAGCTCCTCTTCAGTAATGTGAAATTTTCCTGACTTTTATGTAAATAACTATTTTCTACTTTATTTTTTTTTCATTTATTTTGTTTTACAAGTAATTATTTATGTTCAAATAAAAAACTAGATAGTTTGTTTTAGACACACATTAAATTCTTATAGCTTTATTATAATATTTTGTTGAGGATCATAATTATATCGGTCGCCTTGCGATTTCGCTTTTATTAATGAGCTAAGCCACTTTATTTTAAGCGTTTAATAAACATATGCTTTTGAAACTTTACTATTTATTTATGTCTATTTATGCATCCGTTTTTTAATAATTTGTTCAATTAAGAAAAAGACTCTAATATATATATTAGAAAATGGAAATATTAGCTTGTTTTTCTCATCGCTGCAATATTAACTATATATTTGAGGTAGCCTGAATAAATTATTTGTTATACACAAGCACTTTCTGGAATTGGATGCCTCAACTTAAGTAATTCCTATTGATTTGTTGACTTGTCATTTTGTCGTTTGCAGCTAAAAGCGGTCGACTATAAGTCCTATTCCCTATTGAACCTCTCCCAAAGTATCTATTTGACAAAAATATGAAGACACAAGTGCATTCGATTCAATAAAACATCGCCCGGATCTAAATCACTCAAGTCGTTTATCATTTTGCTATGGATCGGTTTGCAATTTCCGATGACCGCAATTGGACGTGTATTGCAATGGAACATGTTTGGCTAATGTAGCAGACATATGGACATATGGCCTGTTGTCTAATAATGATCGAAGAGCTGGATGGACATATATCAGAATACAGTATCATTGAAAGTATTGCCAGATTGATTATTGCCGTTAATTTTTAGCGAAGCAATTATTTAAATTTTAGTTTTCAATGCGTATTCGATAAAATACATTAAATTTAGTTATGACATTATTTTCGAATTTTACTCCCTACCAACCTACAATTAATGTTTTTTCAATAAATCACAGCCGATATCCAAAGTTTTTGCACTTTTTTTTTTATTCAGACTCGGCGACAACAAAAGCCAGTAACTGAGATAGCAAAAATTTATTAATTTGCTAATATAATTTGTTTGATAAATTTCATAATATATCTAATTAATCTCAATTTTAATTTAAAAATTTGACTTACAAACTTTCATTATATTATATAATCCTTAAAACATTTAATTTTTTTTTGAAGGATGTGTAAGGGGTATTTTTTTAACGCAATTTGCATAAGAATAATGGCGCCGGGATAATTAAATTCATATAATTAAATTACCTAGTTTTATTAAAATTTAATAATTGTCAGATTGTTTTACCACATTTTTTTTCTGATTATGAATACAACTTAGATACTGCATAAATACAATATTAACAGACTACATCATTATCAACGATCTATTAAAACTCACCCCCTTTGTAGCCGCCGTTAAGAAAACGCCTCGAACAAATTGAACGGATTAGATTAACCATACATGAAACACATTCACACATAATGTACCTGTCAATAATACTTATCAAGGAACTCAGCGGAGGCTTGTCCCCGCCAGACAATCTTCCTCCATTCCAGTTTTGTGGAGGGCATCCTCTGCTACGGTGGATTTGCGGTTTTTATCATATGGACTGGATTCCATGAACTTTGGCGGCTTTACTCTGCTTCTCCATTCTTCAACCTATTTATTTTTTTTGATACCAATGAGAGAAGTTAATAAAGGCCTTTTCACTCTCAAGCCTGCACCCAGGTAATTAAACCTAGATGGCCATTGGCTTCAGTGTTTTCGGCGAGGAGAATAAAAACAAGATTAAAGAAATAATTGAAAGGTATAAGAACACTGCAACCTTCCATTGTCACAATAGGAAACCCACCTACAACTCTTTTCAGCGACAAGGTACGGCTAATTTCAAAAAAAACTGATACGACTCTTAAAGCACGTTTTTTAAATATTTGAGCAGTGTATTCTAGGGCACCAGTCGCCGTCACTGTCAAATTAAAAAACTTGTCAGAATTGTCGATTAGAAACAAATAACCGCGCAAAAATAATAATCTTTAAATGGCTCCGCACACGAACAAAGAGCTAAAAGCAAGAATTGTATCAGTTTTTTTTGAAATTAGCCGTACCTGCCTTAGCGGCAGTACCAAATCCGGTTTCAAAAATCTCTCCAATCTTTTTAAGAATTCTGAGGAGCTAGATCTCAACCGAAAAACAGGAATTATGTTAATCGGCGTCGAGAGCCAAATAATAAATAATAATTGTAGTAGTACAGACCGGCTCAAGAACAAAACTAGTTCTCTGCTGTAGATTTTCATTCTTAATCATTTCACATAAAGAGCAATAATAAACAATAACAACCGTGTCAATTCTGACACAAATAATCTGTATGCTCTTTAATAAAAACAAGTATGCCAATAATGACATAGATGTATCTGCATGCATTATAATAATCAATAAAAGGTAATAAGGTCTTACATGTGCTCTTTCCTAAGATTAGAGCAAGTCGTATCAGTACTCAACCTAGCTGCTATAGCCAAACCAGCCACATTACTGGAAGAAGATAGGATCTGTCACCTGGCTAGGTTACTGGAACAAAAATGTTAACATTTTGGCACCACATTCGCACTTCATTTGCACACAATAACAAGTTATATTCGTTCGAGTGTAAAGATAACTATCACCCTCGTTCTCTCGACTTGACTTGACTGTGCAACGAATACCGCATTCGACACTCTTACGAGTAGTACCCGCTGACCGCTGTCTACTGCCCTTACAGCAATAGTTTATAGTACCATCCCTTAGCTAAGGGCTCTGCGCAATCTTCACTCAGCTATTTCTCTTTCATGCAATATTATATTAAAGCCGTTTTGACTTAAATAATCTATATTAATAAATGTATAAAAAGTAAATTCTCACAGATGACAATAGTGAAGCTGCGACTTATATTCCAAATACTTTGACGTTTGCAATAAGCTGATTATTATTCTTTATATTGTTAACAGATAAGACCTGTTTATTTTGTAAACTTAAAGTTATTCATCCTATACAGTTAAATCAATTAAATCGCTTCAAACAGACCTTTTCAATCCGATGATAAGAGAATTTGACTGACAATTACTCTATTGAAAAGCATGTTAGTCGATTGGGATGAGGTCTAAAGGTCTCTTAAACTCAACAATCGGGTCTCTACATAGTAACAGCATACAAACCGCAGACTGACATACACACCAACAATATTCCAAAGCTCAGACACCACAATGCCTTGAGACCTAAATATAACAATCTGTATAATTTATCTACTGAATCGATTCAAATTGAGTTTCAAATCCAGTTACTATTAGGGACATAATTGTCCGATTGACGCTTTTAGATAAACCATTTTCGGATTGGTTTGTGCATTGAAGCACTTGAGTTACTTCTGAATGACAGTGTTAGGTTATTTGACGGTTTGATTGATTAACGATCATCAGCTTATATACTGATACCAGGATTGAAGTGTTTATTCTAACTGCGTCTAATACACACGCATACATCCATTACCTTATTACCAATTACCTATAAATACCTAATTGCAATTTGAAATAATAAACCTAATTTTTTGTGGTCTTATTATCATTAAAATACACTGACGGTATATTCCTTGCATCAACAATATGTAATTTAGATTCTTTATCATCATTTATAGTTAATAATTTAAAATTAATTTTTTCTTTAAAATTAATAACTACTTAGTTAAAATTAAATAAATTAAAAATAAAACTTTTTTTCTCAACTTGTTGTCTGATCTATTAAGTTATACCCACATTAGACAATATTTCATAATCAGGTTAAGAATAGTACATAACTAACAAAAAGCTACATAATTATTAAACTCTTACCACCAAATATTTTCTTTATCAAACAATGTCAAAAGTAAATAAGATTAATTAACCTCTTTCATAATTTCCTATTTGAGAAAGTGGGCCAAAGATCGATTAAATGACTATTTTAATTAAAGACTAAACTACATTAGCAATGAGTTTATTATTATTTTGCTTAGTATCGATTTAAGTTAAATACAGATGCTCCAAACAATAACAATTTAAAATATTACACACATCCGTCTGTCACTTGCAAAACATTGGAAGCTCTGGACAATTTCATTTTTGTTATAGGTTTAAGTATCATCATTGACAGTTTGCAATTAAACAAATAATAAAATTTATCACAGCTTGTTTTTTTATTTGTATCTGATACATTATTTTCTATAATTTTTAAAAAAGCTTATATTTTGAGATATAGTAATAAACAGCAACACAATATGATAATTCTTCTGAAAAAAATGAAAAAAAAAATTTTAATTAGGAAATAATAAAGCTCTTTTTTATAAAAAAAAACCAAAATATTTACAGAGCAAGCTAAATACTATTAGGTGTTGAATAAGCTAAAATTCCACTTTTACCGTGAATGGAAAACAGAGTGCAAATAAGATTCCAAACACGTTTACGGTGACGATTCTTATCAAATATCAAATTCAGATTTTGATTCAAGTAAACACATTGAATTATGTTACAAGACATAGTAAATCGAGCTATTCTATTGTTGGCTAAATTATCAAATTATTTGAGAAACACGGCATTGTCATGAGCAAGGATAATGAAGACAGACTTGGAAGATTTGATTATCGCGTTTCCCGACGAACCCAATGAGAACTTGGTGACAAAAGCTGTCTTCGGGGAGGAAAGACTGCTGTAATTATGTCACAGAGCCTTCACACGTCTGTAACTAACTGTTGAATTTACAGTTGCACCACTTAGACAGATTCCGATTCTATGGTTTTACTGCTTTTATCTGTCCGATCAAAGTTGGAGCTTTTTCCTTTGTTCACAAAGCGCTCAACCATCTAATTCAAACGTTTTAGATGGAGATGGAGAATGCGAATCATTCATGCAGGTTCTTGTTTCAGCGCCAAACAATTCATATTGACAATTTTTAATTTTTTTTGAATTGATGCCTTTCTGTAGAATTGAGAAAAATTTTAAAAATAAACATTTTTTACTCTAAAAACAATTTAACGAAAATTTAATATATTTTCCGATTATAAGAAAAAATTAGTATTTTGATAGATCAGAAGTTCAGAAAAACGCTTTTGTCAACAAATATTTAGAAAGTTGGCTTTTTTTACTTAACTAAAATGAGTTCATTCTAATGTTATAGTTTCTATTAAAAGCGTGCTGGACTTGTCTAATCTACCGATTTTATTGAAATCTATAATAACAAAGCAAATGCTTTACGGTTTTTCTTCCAGTTCCTTACTAAGATTATTAGGAAAAACTCAAAAAAATTACCTAAACCGAGTAAAATAAAGCAAATATAATTCTTTTTCTATTCTGATAGTCGTTTATTAAGAAAACTGTTTGGAAACTTGTAAAACTATGTTGATAATTTATAGCCCCAAATATTCCAAAGTAATCAATTAAACATCACATATAAAAAAATACAAATATTCGTTAATGTCATAATTTGTGCCACTTTTGTTACATAAGTAAAAAAAATAATAATGTCTAATAGGGCATGCTGTGATTAATTTACACGTAGCAATAAAATGTAAAAGTTTAAATTTGTACGCTTTGTTACATTTATGTAAATATTATTGCTTGACCATTATTCAAGTATTGTTCAAATTTCTTACATAAAAACATACAATTATCACCAAAACAAGCCAATTTACAAGAAAATATAGAAAATCAATATTCAATTAGTATCGACAAAGGTTATTAATGTAGTTGCGTTTTATATTAAAGAAAGACGAGATATTTACTTTTCCAGTTCAAAGATATTTCCCAGCCAGCCACTGCTTTTTTTTTGTTTTGTAGGCAGAGTTTAAGTTGCTAATTAGGAAGCTTTTTAAACATTATAAAAGTTTTAAGACTATTTGTTTTCACTTTGTAACTGTATAAGAAGACATAAATGAATATTTTTTTATTGTGACTTGCACAAATTTGATCTTCACTATTAAGCATTAAATTCCTCTTGCAACAACATCTTTAAGATTTTTAGTTATACAATTTAGTTTTTTCACTACTTGCTTTAGAAGTCAACATTATTAGTAGGCTTTCGATCCTGAGAAGTTAAATTTCGTTACCTAGGAGAATAACAAACAATTATCTACTACTAGTAAATAATTATTATCTACTACTAGTAGATAATAATGAAACCAATATTTTGGCATCTTGCGTTAGATATGTTTATACTGCCTCTTTTTACTGGTTGCATAACCATGTAATGGTAAAACTTAAAAGTTGAAAATCAAAATAAAAGTTTTGAGGATAGAATTCATCGTTTTTCCTTTTGAGAAATGCAATAAGCCTGTAATATTTCGCTAGGTCTATGTCTTCGTTTACTTTTAGGGTTTGCTTAAGCATAGAGAATAGGGCCCATAAAGTAAAGGCCTTTCTGGCGGTGGCTTTTTCTTCAAAACACAGCATTTTCGGACACTTTTGTTACCTGTTTTGATTGGCACTAATCTTTAAATCTTTTGTAGGTTTTCTGGTAGAATTCTTTGCTTTTTGCTGGTAATAATTGATTTTCTGTTAGCCCCCTTGCCGCTTCGCGTATTTCAGGTGGGGTGCAACCGCCAAAATCTTCCATTTCGTCTTTTTTTTAACAGATTCGGTGTATAATATACTATTGGTGTATAATATACTATTGGTCTTGTAGACCGTTACAAAAAATTGTAATTTCTAAGTAATTTTTGACAATGTACTTAGAAATTACTTAGAAAAGGCGTAGCTTATAGTATTTTGAAAATTATAAGCAACAATACTTGAACGTATATATAATATGTCCCTAGATTCAGCTCATAAGAAGAACAATCACTTTATTTTTTATTTTACAAAAAAAATTAGAATGAAGATTGCAAATGAAACTTTAACAATACTGGTCTGTACTCTTAAAATCATATTAATCGTGTATTTATTTACATCAATTTGATACCTAATGTTAAAATGGCAACAAAGAATATTCTTAATTCAATGTTCAAATAAAATGTCTGCTATAAAACTTAATTGAAATAATTTATGTAGTTTAATTAAGTTATTAGTTGCGCAGGTGTTAAATTATTATAAACAATAATTTTGTCTGTCAGCTTCTGCACTGAAATAATATTCTCGTCTCTGCACTACTAAAAAAACCCTAAAATTTTTATTAGCTAATTCGGGTAGGACTGGCACAATATTTCATAGTTAGAAACCGCCACACAATACTTTCAGTAAATGTCCGCCGGTCGCTTGGCTAATCTGGCAGTGCGACTGGTGGCGGCGTTGAAGGCGGCGGTCGCAATAAGCCAACAGTACTCGGTGTTGCCGTCACAGATTAACAATTTATGCGGTTCGTTCGTCTCGCGCCGAAAACAAGATAATGCTTTATACGCCATGTATAATTAAAAATGTACTGCGGATAAAGGGAAAAACAGTTCAACAGAAAAGTTGGAGTAGCCGGCTTCATTTTTTTAATTAACTGTAGAGGCTTAGTCTTAGTCTAGATTTCTTGGATACTTTTGCTTTGCTTGCAAACACAATCTATTTTATTTAAATAATATTAAAGCCAAAAAAAGTAAGCAAGTTAATAATTTGACATTAATGACAATTTGATTTAATTGAATAATTTGAATTGACTACATCAATTTTAAAAAAAATTAAAAAAAACTATTTTTAAACATGCATTATGCTTATTAATAAAACTGATAAATATAAATTAAAAATAACAATTTGTACAAAAAAAACAACGATAACACACCTAAGAAGATTATTCATAAAAATTAGCAAATTTTTAAAAATATAAATTTTATATTGTATATCAAATTTAAATTTAGAAACGAAATATTGATCAAATTCATTACAAAACAAAAAGAAAAATGAAAGCTAAAAACTCTGTCATGACGCCACAAAATTGGAGACTAGTAGCATTGTTTATGCTACTAGGAAGCACTAATTGTAAAAAGCATCACAAAATCTATAGGAAGCAGATTACAAATCTTTGAGAATCTTAATCTATCATCATTTTTCACCTCCACAACATAAAACAAAAGTTTATTTCGCTGATTGAACGAACAACCAAGTTATCACGTAAGTCCCTTTTGTCTCGTACCACCTTGGTAAAATATTTGTCCCTATCAACACTGACATCTTTTAAAGTACAAACTATTTGCATTTAAAATTTTTTTTTTCTAAATTGATTGATGCAGGGTTTGAAGCATTCAGTAGATGGCTCTATGAAAAGTTAAAATAAGCCGTTATTTGCAAAATAGATTGAATAATTTGCAGTATGTCTACGTGACAAATTGCAAATAAACGAAACACCAGGTTAGTAAATTTGTGAAAAGAGATTTAAATAAGAGTTGGCAAATTGTTTTTCATGCTCTAATTATTATATTATATATTTAAATAATAATTATATAATAATGTTGAAAAACATTTTTTAAAGTCTAGTCGCCACATACTTACCTACTTTTTCTTTGTAAAAAATTGAAGATTTTGAATTGGATTGGAAACAAACTCACCTGAAATGAAATAAATATTTAGATAAGAAAGTCCACAAATGTTTTTTAATAATATAAATATTCTCTCACATCCATTAAAGACTAATAAAGCATTTACAAAAAAGTTTTTAATAAATTATTCTCATTTCTTTACGCAGAATATGCAGCAGTTCAGAAACTGCAATGGTATTAATGCCCCTCAACTTCCTTAGGCATTGTAGACATAGAAGCAGCAATAAGAAACAATAGCCAAAGGGATATTCTCACTTTCCACACATACCTTTGTATACACAAGTGTTGCCTCAAGATAAGCCAGGCTTTATAAGTCCTTAAGCTTTCTGTTTTCTTTAATTTTAAGACAAAAGGGATTACCAGCGTGTTGTTAAATCAACAAGTTTGTTTTTTATTTTTCAAAAATAATAGTGTAGAATTTTCAAGGGGCTAAATATCATAATATATACAGCGTGACCAGTAAAAAAATTATCTCAAAAATGCATTTTTTTAAATATTTCAAAAATATATAATAGATGCAGAAACCGGTAATTTTTTAATGTGACAGAGACACATAAATGCATTTAGAAGGACAAGCTTGTCTCTTTGTTTTACTAGCAATGTTTAAATGTTACAATAGTATTAAAAATGAAAACGGTTGTACTTGTACTAACAATCAGCTTCTATTTGGACTCTGGAGACAACTTTAAGTATTATAGAATAACGATTTTAATAATTTTAGATGATTTTAATATATTGCCTCAGTGAATATTATTTTATCCCAATGAATATCTGTAGAAGATTACAAACTAGAATTTTTTTCATACCCATGTTAATACAATGAAATATTTTAAGACACAAATGTGTTCTAATTTAGACAATATATGTAAATAGTACTGGTTTATAAACATTAAATTAATAGAAGTAGTATAATAAAAAAATTTCTACAAGTATAATAGACATCTATTGCGTGTTGGTATGTAACATAACAACGCATGCTATAATGTAGTTTTAAGGCCTATACACGTTCTAAACAAAACAAAAACAACCCCAAGTATTCCAATGTAGAAACACAGTAGAATGTTGCTTTGTAATTACTTATATAACATTTTTAAGTTAACACATTTAACATATCATTTTAACTCCAATTTTAGTAAACACAATATTGAAAGAAATTACAAGTTAATATTAGCAAAACTGCATCAATCTATACTTACATTTTAAATTAAATAAATGTAGAAGGAAAACAAAAAATAATATGGTAATTAAATCTTTTGGTATAGATTAAATTTGAAGCTAAATAGTCTGCATTGCAGATATTGCCAACGATTTAGCTATTTCAAATTCATACAAGAATTTAAGATTTTTGTAACCATTTTAGATTTAAAGCTTTTGGCGTGACTACAATAAAAACCAATTTAAAGCCTGAATGTGTCAAGGTTTTACGTTGTATCTACTTGATAAACTGTATCTAAATATACTGTACTAGCTGACCCGGCGAACTTCGTACCGCCTTAGCGTAAATTTGATGCAATTCTTTATTTTGTATAGCTGACCTATCTTATGTATGCGTACCTATTCTATTTGAACTGGAATCTATAATATCCTCCATATAAAAATAAACACCTATTTCCCTGGTCTCGTCATACCCGAGAAGGACTTTACTAATTTTATTAAATATTGCCCCCCAGTGCCCTCTCCACCCCGCCCGGCGCGCTTTTCAGACTGCATCGCACACAACGGCCACAGCGCTATGGCGGTTTTGTTTCCTGTTTGAATTTTTTAATTTGTAATATCTTTTGAATGGAAAGTCCAATTTAAATAAATTAAAAATTATTTTATAGGTAGTTAAATGGTCTTGACCATAAAATAATTTATTTGGATAAGGATTAATATAAACACATAAATAGCATGGTTTGAATTTGCTTAGCATTTTCATTCATGTTTAAAATGAAAAAAGTTGTTGTAGTGACTTAACTACAAAAGTTGGACATATGCTACCGCGGAGTTTTTTGGTGACATTATGATGTTCTTCAATATTGTTGTACATTATTTGGTTCTATCGCTAATAGTTTCGGCAGCGCATTCGACGAAAGACATTTTAAGACTCATTTTTCTACACCTTCGGTTACATTGTTCAAATTTTACCAAGGATCCCTAATTTTTTTTAAAATGAAATGTAGCCTATGTCAAATAGGAAGAATGTAGCATTCTATTGGTGAAAGAATTTTTTAAATCGGCCCTGTACTTTTTGAGTCTATTCATTACAAACATACAAATCTTTCCTCTTTATAATATTAGTGTAGATATACTTAAAAAACGGTTATATTTGTTCTATAAAGTGGTAAAAAAATGTAAAATATGAGCAGAAATATGTTGTCAATAGCCACTATTTTGACATATCTTTGGCATAAGATTATGCATTAACTCGGTTTTAAGTCTAACAAAACGTTAATAACAGATTAATTTTACATTTTTTATTTTACTGGCAGACGAAAAGTGAATTTTTTTATAAACTAATTTTGTTAAGTTAGAGCCAAAAAAAAAACACAATCAGCTGTAAAAAAAAACTACACTTGTTTTTAGAAGATTGCAACTTGGATTAATCTCTAACCTTAGTAAAGTTTAGTTACATTTTCAACGTCTTCTAGAGACTAATCTTTATCAAGAAGAAAGAAACTTTGAACGTTTGAATTCAATTTACTCTTACTTGAGTAAACTTTTAAAAACACTATGGTACTTGACAATTTTTTTAAACACAAAAATGTTTGTCTTAGAATTTAATTATAATTAAAGAATTAGGAAAAATAGATCGTGTCCAAATGTAGTATATTTTCTGTAGTCTTTTTAATAAACGATGTCTTATAACCAAGTTATATTCCTCTAGATTGCTGAAATATATAATAATACTTCTTTTAATTTTTTTGACTTCAGTTTTTTTTATTTTGATTTTAAGCTTGCAGCAATAAATTAATCTAAAATTTGTTTATTTAAAATACATTTTTAATAAAAATTTTACCTAGCTGCTCTTCTTGTAGTAAATCAAATTAATTTCAAATTAAATTGAATTTTATCTGCCTTGAACTATATATTAAACTTTTATTTGCAATCTTGTTTTTTTTATCATAAATATTAAATTGCTTAAAATTTAATAAAAATATCTCTTTTTGGTGGTTATAAAAATAATTCTAAGCGCAATATTTTAGCTGCCAAGGTGTAAAAAATAATTACTTTAAATCAATTATTAATACTTGATAAATTTAATGGACATTGCTATTTCGGTCCACAAAATCAAATTAGGGTACATCACTCCATACGGACGTAGCTTACAAGCGCGTTAATTGCGCCATATAAGAATTATTATGCAGTATAGCCACATGTTTAATTATGCATGGTGATAATATTATTAATGGTTGAAAGCGTTAATTTGGAATTTGGTATCTGTTTTGAGGATAGAATTTACTATTGTAGGTGACAAGATAAAATTATGTTTTCAAATCTCTATTTATTGGCTCGCCTACGTGAAAAATATTAGCTTTCTGCAAATTATTATGGACTGCTTAACATAAATATCAAAGTTAAAATTTTAAATCAAAACTACAGTAATTGGCTGTTAATATTATAAAGCAGACGCTAGGGAATGTAAAAGACTTTTAATTAAGTCGATTTTTTACAGCAAAAGATTATTAAACTACAACGTCAAGAATAAACATTTACATATTAAATTATAACTAAAATTAGCAAATCTCTTCAAGCCTAGTTAATTCTCTGCCTACCTCGGTGGAATTTTCAAAATTATTTTAGAACTCGTAAACATTCTTTTCAACCACTAGAACAAACATTTTTTTGTGTGATTTATTTGTTATGACAGCATCTGTAAATCATACAGAACATTGTCGGCTCATTTATTAGTAGTCGTAAAGTGGAACTAGGTTGTTTAAGTATCTATATAAATATGAACATGAAATTCAAATAATACTAAAGTGATAAATGAAGTTAAATGGCTATGTAAAAAAATAATTATGATGTAGTATCAGCCGCAATAAATGTTTGTCTAACTGATTTAGCAATAAAAATCCTAACATAAACAGTATAAAATTTGTCATTTTATTCCTATAATTTCAAAATGTCAATTTCATGTGTTTTTTGTTTTTTTTTTAACTGAAAAACATTTTGAATTTAATGCATTACATTCAAAAGTAATCAACAGGTATTGAAACTGAGGTCTACAGAACGAAATATTTTATCTGGATAAAAATTGATAGATGACATAGGTATAGATAACATAGTCAGATATTGATCGGCGTTTCTATCAACTTTTAACATGTCAAAAAGCAGTTATAGTGAAAAGACCGTGTCGAAAAGTTAATTAAAATTGTCGACGTTTTGCACTCCATCGGTAGAGGCGTCATCAAGACAGGAAAATAAAGATAAGAACAAGCACGGTAACTCGACGTGTAAACCACGCTAGAGGCGAAACTTATTCTGGCTAGACCTCGTTGCTGCTTGGGTTTATATGGTAAGCTAGGAAGAGAAAGCGGAGGGAGGGGCAAAAGAGAAACTGGCGGAGGTCTCGGAAGAGAGAGCTGCGGAGAAAGCGGAAGCAGTTTGTAATGATGGCGAAGGAGTGTTTACGAAGAAGGACTTCCAGACGTTTGAGAGATAATAACCTGCATCTCTATTAAAGTTGTTTGGGTGTTTTATAATTTCGATTGCTTCTCTAATTTTTCTGTCGTAGAAAAATTGTGATTCACAAATCAAGGAAGATTCATCTAGACAAATTTTGTGACCGGTGTCTAGATGATGTTCAGCTAGTGATGACTGCGACCATAAACCCGAATTTATGCACCTTTTATGTTCAGAAACTCGAAGTTTAATTGAACGATCTGTTTCCCCAATGTAAACTTTGCCACAAGAGCACGAAATTTTATAAACATGTTTTGACAAAAGTGAGTCAAATCTGTCTTTTGGAGGTGGTAAAATTTTCAAGATTTTTGTAGGTGGTTTGAAAACCGTTCTCAATCCTTGTTTACGAAGAATTTTTCCGATTTTGTCTGTAACTTCATGAACAAATGGAAGAAAAGCAGTTCCAGTATTATTTTTCGACTCTCTCGTTTTTGTGCGAGGATGTCGATGGTGGTTTGTAATACGTTGAATATCCTGTTTCTTATATACATTATTCATTAGGCTAGTTGTTAACCGGTCTAATTTTGTTTGAAGACTTGATGTTTGACAAACCGAAAAAGCGCGATGTACCAAAAATTTAATGACAGACAATTTTTGAGCAGGATGATGATGAGATGTCGTATGAAGATAGCGATCTGTATGAGTAAGCTTTCGATATATGCTCTATAATATTGAAGAAAATTTATGTTCTATCGTCAATAGTTTCCACAGGATTTTACGGACACCATAGAATACTTTTAGTAGAAATTTTTTAGAATTTTTAACTTTTTCTAGTACTAAATATAGCCTATGTTATCCAGTGATAATGTAACTTTCTAACGGCATACAAATTTTTGAAATTGGTTTATTAGTTTTCAAGTTTATTTGTTATCATATATATTAGTTTATATATATTAGGGTAGATGTACAGGGTTTTAAAACGCCAAACAGGGTTATCTCACCCTATGCGTTATGAAAAATATTCAATCAATTAAATATTCTGACACTTTCAATGTCATTCGCATCTGTTTGACATTTTAACTATGTAGCAAGTCATAGCCACACGCCCTTATTAAAATTTTAGAAAATTTGTCATCCCCTTTGGGATAAGAAAAAAGTACGTCACTCTGTTAATGGCAATACAACGTTTATACTAATTTATTCAAAAACGTTTTCCATGCTCAACAACATTTCGAATATATCTCAATTGTACATCTGCGCCCTAAATTCAAGGATAAAAAAATAACCATTTTGCGTCAACATATATTTGACATATGACACGTTATACTTTATTTTATATTAATCAATAAAATTCTTAGAGATTAGATTGGATCTGGGATTCAATTTGTGCCTTGTTCCCGATCAGCGTGTTTTCTATAATTAGCAAACGCTGTCATAAATCCCTTTGCAGTAACGGGCCGGTCGGTGTAAACGAGCACCTCGACTTGACATTATGCGACCGAAGGATAAAACCAGAAGTTATGTGTCCTTCGGGAACTTTGGGTTAATTTGCTTTCCGTTGATGATGTCCCATTGGACCTTCCGCATTCCAACGTTCTAAATTTTCCCACTTTCCACCACCTTCTATAACGAATCCTTCATTTGCTGTTCACTTATTGATAGACTGGGTGGTTGATTATTCCAATCTTGATAATCCCGAGAGATTCCAAATAAACCTGTTCAAGATTAAATGCTTTGATTTGCATAATTAATCCTTACATTTTCAAAGTTATTGTCATAATGTTAATGATGCATTAGGAAATTGATGATAAGTAAGTGCATTTTTAAGTAAGTCTCAATAGGTGATTCTTGATTTCTTATACCTCGTAAGCCTTAACTAAGTAAGTATTTACGTTAAAGAACATATTAGTATTATTCTATGCCTAAAATGTAACATTAAAGTCTGTGAAATTTCCATGGTAATTTATCTACGAGAATAAATTGGGAAAGTCAGATCAGAAGAGTTTTTTCTTGAAGCAGCAGGTAATTGCAGCGCAGAATCTAAATTGCCCATTAAAATCAAAAGCGGTACTTTACGGAATTAGAGACTGTCAGTGAGACAGTTAAGAGGTTTGGCGGATACAGATAAATCAAATTTATATAAAGAGAAATGCAATTTCTGACAATTAATGGCTCTGTCAAGAGTTTATGCTTCGTCGTTTATGATAAACTGCTCGTAGAATCAAAAATAAAACTAAGCGTAAATTATACGTATATGAGTTATTTTCGTTTGATTACTCCGGAAATATTAATTTTATCGTTAAGCATTAGAACATACTTGAGGGAATTATTGGTCAACAAGTGTGACTAACTTGCTTAGACACAGTTTTAAATTAGTTCAGGAGAAAAAATTACATTATTTTTCTTGCATCTCTGTGTTAAAATATTTTGTCTTATCGCTTTAGAACATGTTTATTGAGTTTTGTCATAATTTTCTACTACAACTTTTAAAAACCAAAATATTTAATGTGTTTTTTGTTTTACAAGTAAAGAAAAGCTCAACAGCTTGCAAAACTACTTTTTAAAGTTGTTTTATATAATGTGTAAATACACATACATTTATTTTGCTATTATCTATATATATAAAAGAAAGTCGTGTTTGTTACAACACTTATAACTCGAGAAGGGCTGGACCGATTGTCATGGTTTTTGATTTGTTGGATTTGTATTCGTCCCGAATAGCAGAATACATCTTAAAAACAATAAAAACTCGATATGTGTAATGAATACTTAATCATTTCAATAGAAGATGCTGATTTGTTGTTTATTAAACATTTGTTGTCCAATCCTGTCAAATAGTGTAACAACTATTTTTTTTTTTTGGAGCTTATGGCCTGGTTGCTGAGACCTTTAAGCCACAACTTTATTTTTTTCTGAAGACATCATGTGTGCGTTCAGAAATTTATTTTTTGTAAAATGTCTACAAAGTTCAGGTACTGTTATATTTGTTTTTAATTCCCGAAAATAATACCTAAGATTTATTCCACAGTAAAAACATAAAATCATCGGAAAGGAAAGAACGGAATTTAGGGAATAAAAAATCAGTTGGTAAAGGTTATAAGATTAAGGAAAAAAAATCTACAGGTTAACAAAAGTGTAAATGTCTTTTTATAGGTTGTCTATGATTTTTCTTGATAAGCTATTCATACGTAGTGGTTATATACTCTTTGAGCTATTGTCTATGTCTCGAAAGTTCAGGCACTGTTATTATATTTGGTGGTTTTATGCGAGTGCACATTTTAATAACAATGCCGCGTCCTAGAAGATCTAATCTTTCCCAGCGAAGCCGTAATACAATTAGGCAACGGAATATCGCGAGTCAATTATCTGCGAGAAATTGCACGCGTCGATACTTAAAGGAAAATTTAAAGATGAGGAAGTTCTTATTCCAAGGATTCCGATGATCCCAACTGATATGCCCTTTGAGTTTAAACGAATTCAATTCCCGATTCGTCTTGCCTTTGCCATGACGATCAACAAATCACAAGACCAATCCTTGACTATTTGTGGCCTCAATCTAAAAAATGCATGTTTTTCTCATAGTCAATTGTACGTAGCATGCTCACGTGTCGGCAAACCATCCGCTTTATTTGTTCTTGCGCCTGACCAAAAAACAAAGAATGTTGTTTACCACAAAGTGCTTGAATGAAAATCCTATTAATGAATTAATCCGAGTTTTATTTTTTTTCCCTATCTGCACAACATAGTTTTCAATCATTTTTTTCTGACATGAGTTTGAAGTACTTAATTATTATTTTTTTTAATTTTTATTCTCATTCTGTTTGTATGTTTTCAACATCATTCATCGTAATAAAATCCTTTTTTGTTTCTATCTATATAAATATATTATTTTGTATCATTGTTTTACGTTCATCAAAGCCTAAATTAGTTCAGCTAAAAAGTAACACGACATTCATTGACTGTTAGGCGGTACAAAGTTCGCCGGGTCAGCTAGTCTATATATAAATAGCTTTGATATATGTACTAACAACATAAATGTCAGAATCAGCTGAGCTCTTTGTTCTTAATGAGAAAATAATAGTAATTTCAAGAAAAAAAAATTGGTCTTTAAATCCTCTAAGAATTCCAATTCTTATTTTATTTGTCACTATAGCTATGACATTCTTAAAAGTCACATTATAAAAAAAATATTAAATTAGTAAATTTAGTAAGAAAACCCAAAAAATCGTAAATGCATCAAAAGAGTCTAATAATTTTTTAAGAAAAAAACATTTAAAACATTTTAAACATCATATGGATTTTACGTTGAAATCACATCAGATATTAATAAACTGCATTTTGCTTGAACCGCTTTTATGATCTATTAGGTTTTAGTTTTAAGCTTATTTGTTTTTATTTTGATCGATTTGTACTTTAACTTGAAATTCTTTACCTTTCTGAATGTTCCCAAGAGTTCATTCCCTAGTCGGCTATGCTTTATCGAACTAGGCAGGTGCAGTGGGGCTATTTCAACCCTTTACTAAATACGCACTTCACTTCCGATATTTATTGAGCTCTTGGAAGCATATATCTGCTGTTTAAAGTATTCTCGATATTAGTTTTAAACTTCAATATAAGGATCTCTTTATTAGTTCTTATTGTTTAAAAATATTTATTTTTTCTTGTTTTCTATCTAAAGACTGATGATTTTCTTGAATATATGATGACTAATTATATCTTTTCACCTTAATAATTACTAAAAAAACAATAGTTAGATACATTCTTAAAGAATGTTTGGTAGTAAACAGAGAACATTCAGGTTAATTACCTAGAACTATATGATAAAAAAGCTACCACAAACTGTAAAAAAAAATTTTAAATCAAAATTTTATAATTTTTCTTTGTTTAATTTATGTGAAAGCTTTATTAAAAAGGTTATTTTTACTACAAAAGTGATGAATCATTCAAAAAGTGACCCCTTTGTAATTGGACAATTACTTGAGCCGAAATACCCGTTTTTGTAAACAAAACTGCAAATCACACGCTACGTTAACCCTACACACCTAAAAAAATGCGCCCTTTTCGATAAGATCGTTGAAGAATCGAAGCCACCCTGGCAGCAAACAAACAAGCATGCAACCTTTGCAGCCGTCTTTATTCTCATAATTGTGTTTCAAATTGCTCAATCTAAACAGCGATACACTTTTTTTATATGTAGTACAAAAAGATTTTTTTTCGAAAATTTTTGATAATATGACAAAAAGCTTAGGGTATCGTATTTTGCCTAAAACAACAAATCTTAATATTGAGTCATCTCGCTTGCCACACCGAGCTTGTATACCTATAGAACACTTTTGAAGCATCCTTCAGTTATCATTTGTCAAGCACTACATTTTGTTGCGGCTTAAAAATAATGATACTATACACGACTTAGCTTAAAGACATTTACTTTTAATTACGTCACAAACATAGCTGAGAAATCACCGAGAGAAAGAATGAATAGCAGAAGCACTGCACTAGAATTATTTATCAATCTCAAAGTAATTTTTTCCAATCAAAATTTAAATTGTTTTAATATTGGTTGATTTTTTCTGAACCAAAGATTAAGAAAGATAATGTTGATTTGTTTTTTTTATAGTAGGGGTATAATTTAGCATACAAAATTTATTTCTTTAAAACAATCTGTTTTGTAAGAAAATGCTCTTACAAAGCTTAGATAAAGAGTCAGTGCAGACAGGCTGATGCCACATGTCTGAGTGCAGACAGGTTGATGCCATATGTCTGCAAAAGCGTGACACAAAAATTTCCCTAAAAAAAATTTGACATTAAAGAGCATTCCTTCGGATTTACTGTTGTTAGATACACATAATTCAAACTTAAAGCAATAAAAGTTTTACTAGATGAAAATTAATTTGAGATTTTTTTACACTATTTGTCCTATTGTAAGAAGATGAGGTACAAATGTGAACGTCGGATAAAATATATTTTTTAAGGATTTTCTTTAAAAATTTTATATTGTATTTTTTTTTATTTTATACTTTTGATTCCTAATTTAATCTTTCTAACTATCAACTTAAATATGCTTTAAAAACAAAGAGGTTTTTTATGCCATCAACATTTAAGCTTGCCTGATGAAAGCTTGTTTCTATTTAGTGAATAATTCAACTTTCGATTAATCTCCAGATAGCTAACTTTGAGACTTTGGCACGGTTGTTATGTTCTAATTAAATTGTAATGAGAATATTTGTGTAATAAGACGGAAAATGTAGCAATATGAGAATGCAAATAATTTTAAAGTACGTATACACCTAGAGCTATTGTACAAGCAAGGTCCTGTTTTATCTCTAAACATTAGTAATTTTGAAACTCAAGCTAGAGATAATTGCCGTGAGATACAAGCAATTGATGTAAGAAATAAATAAAGGTAATGTTTTATTTGAAGTAGAAATACATTATAAAGTTTTTAAACTTTTGTAACACAACTGATATCTTCCAATCTCATTATAATGCTTTAAATTTGGTTGGCCTACAATTGGGAGCCATTTGTATCGCAACACCCACATTATCAGTTTTTTTTCTTTGTTTGATAAAAGCTTTTAGTAAAAAGTTGAAATTATGACGATTATTGTTCGTAAAATGCCAGGGTTTTGTGCTGAAGATAGGTTAGTCAAAGCAAAATTAGATAAGTAAACTAATTTCTATCCAAAAATCACTGTTTAAAAAGAAAAAAATGAAACGCTTGAATATGCGATATATTCATCATTACAAAAAGTGTTTAAAGTGTTGACATTCTATATCTAAGCTCCTAACAACAATAAGCTTACGCCAATGTGTAAAGCTTTTCTGTGTCGTCGCTAAGCAACACAGACGCTTTTATCTCTTGCTGTACCACTGCGCATCTAACGTGAATAATAAGCTGTTCCCATCTAAGAAAAATCGTACTCTTACATAACTGCACACACGTGTTAAAAAGTCTTTTTGTGTTATAGAATAGAGTTTCACACGTGTAAGATTTGAGATGTTCTTTTGCCACGTATCCAACAGCCCTGTATCTACCATCTGTACTTTTTGAAAAACTCACTGCCTAGTGCCGGTATTCCTCCTTCCAGTATTAAAAAAAAATAGTTTTAAATCCATTGTTCTTCCTAAGCGATGCAGTTCCGGGTAAGAGTTTGTTAATTTATCCGCCTTAGTTAACGTCACCTCTCTAGAGTTTGTTTCTATCATTATGAGACACCCGGTATATAATTATGTATTAAATTTTAAAGACTTGAAAGTAGCTCTTAAATAATAAGGATCTTAGACTAGGACTTGATAGCTATCGGAAAGTCGTCTTCTTTATTAAACTCTTTGATTTTTATGTTTCTGTTTCCAAAAAATTAACGACTTTGCTGGTTTGATTCATGAGCCTAAAGCATCCGCCTCTAAGCTATTTTATCAATTTCAAATCTTTTTTAGAGCTGACTCAGTCGCTTTTCTATCTTTACGATTTCGCCTTCTTTACGACGTTAACGTATTTGTTATGACATTTTAATGAGCAACACTAACTTGTGTAATTAATCGTAACGTAGAACAAAACGACACTTATTTATCGGCTGTTAACGGTTGCACATAAAGACAGCTATTTAACGCCGCTCTCAGTTAATTACAATCCAAATTCGAATGAAATTAACGTCTTGGAAGAATAGTCTTGGATTTAGATATGCCATTAAAAAACGAATAAAAGGGGAAGAAAATCATGGAATCACGTTGAAAGCACGGCAGTACGTGACACAATGTAATGTTAAAAAATGTTGATGGTTTTGCTTTTTCTATATTGAACTTCTTATAATTTTTTTAGTTGCTTTTTTCTTTACCCTCATCCAGCATTTCTAGACTTCGAAATGTTATTCGTGTATCATCAGCAGATGTTGAAATGTTTATGAGCAGCTTCGAAGTTCGGCGCAAAGTTTAGTAGGTCACTAAGTTTTCTATCATTACGGACCAATTTCAAGCACTTTTATTACACCTCAAAAATTTTTATTTTTTTTATTTTTAAGGAATGAATTTATTAGCGTTCTTGCGTTTTGTTTGACTCTGCTACACTTTGAAAAATTGAAGTCTCTCTTATGGTAATGGAGCGCTCGAGCAATGGTACGGATAATTTAAGTTAATGGATCGTTAATTTGGTTCTTAAATTATTCATCATTTAATTTTGATGTAATGGGGTCAATAGCTTCAACGATGCAGTCTTATTCTCTTGACAATGAAACATTACTGGAGTTGACAGTTTTATTATTTTGAATTTATGAGTATCTTGACTATGTCATCGGCGAAAAAAGTTTGTTAACCAGATTTTAGCTTACTTGCAGACGTAAAAATGCATTTGAAGTTGTACAAGTTCTTTGATAAACCACAAGCGCTTTAAATCCACGTTCAAACATTCGCTAAACAAACAACAGCAGTAAATATTTACATCTCGACTCAACTAAACAATATTTATTTTATAGTTTTCAATTTTTTTAATTAATATTTATTATTTTAACATTTTAAAAAAAGCAAAAAAAAACTAGATATATTACATGTGTAAACAACTACATACAAGAAACGCTTCTAAACACAAAAGAGAAAGAAAGTAAAAAACAAATGTCAATCAAAAATAATACATATTACTAACGCCGGTATTCATAGACGTATCTCAAGCTCAAGCTTGAGTTCAAGCTTGAGCTCATCCAGAAGACACAAAAGTAGTAATTTTTGTGTTGTTAGGTTTGACAATTATGACGCATAAACGTCATTCTGCGTGTTTATATTTACTTTAAAGTGACAGGTCGAGTAAGAACTCGATGCCGCAGGGGTCATATCAAAAGTGTTTTGTGTTGTCGGGTGAGTAAATGTCTACTAACAGAATATATGTATTATGTATGGTAACTTCATAAAATGTGCATTAAAGACGAAAAAGCTGCGTATACAAAAACAGCAAAACTTTTGTAGTCCCGCATGGACAACCCCAATAATGTGGAAAGTAATACGACGGATGCCGCAATAGTGCAAGAAAAGCAAACGATCTGGACTATTATTACATTCTCCTTTAACACGAAAGCTGCAAAAGTGAGACTAAACAGAAGCTAGCGGAGCTCACACTGCGCGCTTTTGAGAGGGACAATGTAAGTGCAAGATTATCATAAATCTTACCAAATCTTTACCCACTTTTATTGCAGGAAATGTGATGCAGAAAAGTTATCAGTTAGTAGTAGGAGCTATTCAAGAAGTGTGTAAGGATGAAAGTTTTCGGCTGCCGTTTTGTCTACTATGCTTCTGCAAACAATACCTTACACTTATAACGTAAACTAATAAAAATTTTACTCTTTTTTACTTATTTTTACCAGTAGAAGGTGTTACAAAATGAAAATACTGCACAATTAATAAATATCTGTGACTTTTATTATTATTAAAACAATGTTTTTATTTTTGCACAAAATGTGGCAAGCCCTTTAATTTTGTGTAAGTAATAATTGTCTTTTCACTAACTTGCAAACAATCCATCATTCACTACACTGTTTTTTGTGAAGCTGTAGCGACGCTTAAAGTCGAACTTGGAAAAAAATTCCAATGGGTTCGTAACATCCCGCACATAACTCGCCCAACATGTCAATGTTCGTTGTTATAAAATGCAACACATAATACTCTTCAGTATTTTCCAGCGTCAAAAAATGACATAACCTGCAAATGGCGTCTTGAGTCGGACTTGAGACAAGTCGAGGCTTTGCTTGAGTCCGACTTGAGATAGACCCAGTGCGCTTGCGCATCAAGCGAAAAGCGCCCTCATTTACACCGTAATTTGATATTTAAATCTTGAGATTTGTCGATGAATACCGATCCGGACTTGAGATCGATCTCAAGCTCAAGATATGAATATCAGATTTCACGAGCATTGCTGAAGTTCTTGTTTGAGATGGAATCAGCGATAAATCTATTTCAAATCGCATGCAAACGCTTTTTCGAGCATTGCCGGAGTCCTTGCTTGAGTCCGAGCTTGAGACGGACTCAAGCTTGAACTTGAGATACGACTATGAATACCGGCATAAGAAGACACTTACAAATAAGCACTTGAACACTTTTTCAATCAACAAAAAGATGTTTAACTCTTTTACACATTGCATGAACTCTATTATGACTAACAACTAATAAAAAAAACAGTGATACAGACAGCCAGATAACAAAAAATAAAATAAAATTTGAGGTTATGAATAAGTGAGTGGAATAAACGTGTATGAGCAAGGTAAATCTAGGTCTATCTGTATAATACAACTTAAATGCATAGCGAATTTGATGCTCAAATGACTTACTTGCGTTGTAATGACACTGTTTTCAAGACAATAATGTTTTAGATGACTTTTCTTGATCTAATAATCTAAAGTTGACCCACTCTAGGCGGAACTAATCTTTCCTTCATTAGACCGTGTTTTTTAAAGGTTTATCTATAAGCAGCTTTATGTAGTTTACTTTAGCAATTTGTAGCTTATCATAAAAAAAAATGTTTTGTTTTGAGCTTTTAAAATGATGGATAAACTCAATATTATAAAAAAGTTGCTTAGCTTTTGCTTAATTGTATGAGTCTTGTTACCAGTAGTAAATAAATACAAGCAAAATTTCTGTTACATTCTGTACATTAAAATTAGTTCGACAAACAGATGCAGCTAACTTTTGAAATTAGATTTAACATTTTCTCAAGTTGCATTCTGTGCAAATTTCCGCAGATTTTCTCAATTGACCTTTTCTGCATGGTTTGGAACACAAGCATTATCTACATGGCACAATACTAGCTACTCCAATCGAATTATTCATACGTATAGTTCCTATTAAGAAAGTTTGTTTCCACTCGCCTTATTCTTGTTATATGCTAATCTGTCTGCAGTGGATTTAATGTAAAACGGATGCAAATTGTTTTATTACCATAATAACCTAACATTATAATTTTTAATTTAACTCTCTTGTCTGACACCTATTTATAATACAAAAAATACCGAAAAAAAACGAAATAATTTTACCGCAGAACGCCGAATAATGAACAAAGTTGACTAGTTTGCTGTAATTAGTTAGCACTTTTGCTCTGGTTGAAATGGAATGTGATCCGCACCACCTTTACTCTAAGTAATTTAAGCAGTCTGCCATGAAATTACCAAGGTATGCTAGAAAGATTTGACATTTTGGGATAATTAAGGTACAGAACGCTGCGCTAAAGGGGTGTAAGTGACGATATTTATAATTTATTCAAGAGGGTGAATTATGAGTTCCGTTTTTACTCGTGTACGTAATTCATAAGTTATTCCAATTTGCATTCATAGAAAACAAGGACGGTAAATATGTCACGTTACTCACAGATTTTAAATTTCAAATTTTCGTTTTAATGATCCGCGTGCATACAGGATCCTTATCAAATTCAAAGCAAGTACCTATTTAAATATGTATATATTTTTAACCCTTCTTAGCTTCATTTTTTTTCTGCTGTTACCTATTTGTCATTTTTTTTTCTAAATGTTGTTTTACATATTTTATCTACAGAGTGTGTAAAAAATAACATTTTATAGAGCAAGCTTAGAGTAATAAAAACACCTCGGTTGTAACAGAAAGTTCAATAGCATCAAATATTCAGTTTACTTTAAAAACTATTATTCTAGATTTTGTATTAAAATTTGTAACCAACTATTTGTGTGTGACCATACCTTACCCTTCTTTATGTATGCTTTTTGCATTGACGGCGGTTAATGAATTTTTTAACTGTACAAAACATATGATTTTAATATTTGATGTGACTTTAACTAGTGTATTATTGTACAAGTTTAATAAAACATTTTATTTATTGTACAAAACTCTTTGTCGTTCTCCAGCAACAGAATGTACAAATCCTTTGCAATCCAACCAATCCAGTCAATCAAAGTAATTAAACTATATTTTGATTCATAACAACAGATTGATAAAATTGAGAAGAAAAATTTGAGTAAAAATTATTATTTTCAGTTAGTTGTAGCTAGATGCTGTTATGACAGATACTCATGCTCATGAATATTTATCAGAAAGCGCTTTTGGTATTACAACTGCAGCATTATGATACTAGCCGTTAACCAAAAATATCACTAAACATTTTTAGCAATAATATTTTAGATACTGAAAAGAACACAATAATACTACTTTCAGTAGATTGAACTATAATATGTGACTGATAAGCTCTAGTAAATTCAAATATGTCTCACATTGTTTGCTTCCTATTTGAATCGACAGAAACTTTATATTTGTAAGATTTGACATATAACGTCGAAATTAAATACCAAATAAAATATTTGGTTCAAAACTGTCTGTTAATAAACAATTATAATAAAATGTTAGTCCAAAAAAGTAAGCATAAGAGTGGACAAACCGTAAAACTCTAATAAAGCCATTAGCTCGAGCTATTTGTGGGCTAAAATTTTCCTGTATTAAAGTCGTTACAAAATCTGCAAAAAATAAACGTATTCTTGATAAGGTTGAACTGCGGGAATTGGAAATAATTGCGGCATAAAAGAAAAGTATTATATGTCGGTTGATAGTCTCGTCATTTTCTATAGTAAGAAAAATAAAATAAAAACAAAATGTAAAAGCATAAAAGTAGCGATCTGGAAAAAATTTTATGCAAGGATTGTCAACCTTTATTTTCTTAAGATAAGCATTGAGTTAAATGGTGTGTGGAATAGATATGTTTTTTATTTGAAGATGCTAGTTTCATCTAGCGTTGAAAAAAATTGTTTTTAAAACCTATCAACTATTATTTTGAAGCGTAGATAAAGATATGATGTAAGTTAATAGAATAAACAGTTTAATTATTTTGCTTAAATTAATAATTTTTCTTTTATTTTTTATTTAAATATAGAAGTGAAGAATAATTTAAGAATAAGATATACTTGGCTGAGTATTAGCTGGACGATCTAGCAGAAATTTTTTTAAAATGTATACAATAATAATCTTGTTTATTAGACACAGTATTTCAATTACATTACTTTTAGAACCATATTTCACTCTGAGAAAGTTAATTGGGTTTTCAACATCGTCTTAAATTCAAGTTCCTCTTTTTGAGGGAAATAAAAGTTTTCTTCACAAGAATCGTATTTTAATAAATTATGATAATGAATGGAGAAAAAGAACGGATAATCATGTCGATAATTCCCTAAGGCAATTTTGCGGAAACGTACAAAACTTAACTGCCTTAAAGAAAATATTCGGCGTCGTAATTCATTCGGATACGCGAAATTAGAATTTATTTTACTTGTTCCTGTATTCTTTAAGGTTTCTTTGATTTATCTTGTTCTTTATTAGGTTTTTCATTCAGAATAAAATATTTTTGAACATTATATTTTGTAGTAACAGATTGGTGACACATAATACTTGCAATTACAAAAAAACCGTTGGCATCTAACCAGTCATTAGCCATTTTATTTATCTAAAATTTACTAATTGTGTGATAATATGTTTATGAATATGTTACACTAACCAAAACAGCGTAGAAGTACCGCTGTTTATTCAAAGAAATTACTTTATTTGAAGACAAAACATTAAAATATTTCCTTTTATCCTTTCGCTGAAAAAAGTCAAAATTTCAAAGTGTGCCTTGAGAAACTTTTGCAAGTGTGTTTATAATGCTGTTAAATATAATGTCTTGCTTCAATTTCTAACATGACATCCTAAATATTAAAATTTGTATGAAAAAAATGATAGTACTGTTGAGTGTTCCTGTTTTTGTCAATTTTTATTACAAGTACTGCAACACGAATTAAGTATTGATAAATCTAAATGGTCAAAAAAATACAAGCACACTTTCATAAGTAAAAAATTTTAAGTTACTCCTATAATTACCCTTTTTACGTGTAATATCTGGACAAAAATTAATATTTATAGAAATTCGGTCTATGAAAAGACTTATGAGTCTATAGATTACCGCGAATTAATTTATTCGTTATAATATATACAGCAGACATGTAAATGTCGGCCGTTCCGTGAGCTGTGCAAATATAACATCGACAAACAAGGTTCTTGTCCAAACACAGGATGCGTCGGACAACTACACGGAGAAGATTTGTAAGGGAAACCGTGCAACCACCCTCTGATAACCCTCTTACTTAATTACTGTTGTATTGCATTGCTTCCTCTCTTTTTACAAAGGGCTCATCGGAAGCAATTAGAGAGCTATAGCTTCTACAGCCGGAATCAAGTGATAATAAGCTCTTGAAGAAAAAAATTTGATTAATTTTGAGTAATATTAATTACAAAATCAAGTGATAATTAGCTCTTGAAGAAAAAAATTTGATTTATTTTGAGAAATATTTTCAGCATATATTTCAATATAAACTAATGGTATATCGCTGTTGTTTTAATAAAACCTTCTGTGGCCTTTTTGGGAAAGTGAGCTTTTGGTTCTCCGTTATCAGCATAATGAGTTCGTGAAACTTTGTATGTAGTAACGTTAATTCTTATATCACATTTTGATTAAAATATAATCTTCATGTGTTTGGTTTAGACCGTATTATGTTGTTTTCTGAAATTTGCTATGTACACATACAAGATTCTAGACTCAGGAAAATGTAGTGCTTTGCTGCTTTCTGAAAAATTCTATGTATATATACCAACTTTCAAGTGTATGACAACACATGTACATATCTATTTTCTATGTCACATTTACAATGTCGATTTTGTGACAAAATTGAAATTTGTGTAATTGTTTTTAGTGACTTTTGCCGTAAGTTGGTATGGTTGGTAGTTGTGACGTCAACAATGGTTATGTTATGGTTGTTATGTTATACCAACCTGAGAAAAAAAATTCACTAGACGGATCTTTCATATTTGCATAATATTAATATTGAATTATACATATTTATAAAAGCAAAATAGAAAAATAAGCATCTTACCTTCGTTTTGAAATGCAAAATCAAAAAAAGACTTAAAAAACTGCAAGAAGCAACAACTGTAAAGATTGAAATGTAAAACCAGAAAGTGGTAAAAACATTTTTTTCTGTGTAGTTTTGTGCTGTTTTAAATTATTTTTGGTGATGATTTTTTGCCGACTTTAAAAGATTACGATTCTTTCTCTATTGAGAATATAGCATTTTGTTTACTAAATACACAAATACTATTACAATAATATTCTTTATAATGTTCTTTAAAAGAAACAATTAAACTTTGTGTAAATCAGGCAAATTGTGAGATGCTTAAAACGTAGGTTTTGTAAGCCTTTTGCTCTCAAATAAGCGTGTTTTTGATATATTAATTATAAACAAAATGTAACAATAATGTGGGTACTACATATAAATAAAGTTACTACATAAAAATAAAATTGTTATTTATTTGAAGAAAGGTGACGTCAAAACCATTTTAGGTTAGATTATGTGTAATAAAAATCATTGTGTATAATTTGTACAAATGTGTTTTCCTAATTATTATAATAAAACGACCTCAATATTTTATTATAACATATCTGTTATGACATGTGTTTTGGCAGTTATACGGACTTTGCAATCAAGTAAGCCTGATATCTGAAAACATAATAACAGAAAAGCTTAAAATTTAATTAATTGGTGTCAAAGAAGTTTAAGATAAATTTGCTACTTTTAAAAAAAATTGCTGCATGAAACCAGGTTAGTTGCCAAGATGTCAGCCAAAATTATTAAGGATAAAGTCACATTTTTTAAGTAACTATAAACAAATTAAACCTTTGTCAATAGTCAATGAAAATATGCAATAATTTAAAATATAATATAAAATGAAACGTTTCTGCTTTAAATTCTTACTAATACTTTTTTGGTTTTGTTACATACGAAAATTTGAAAGAATTAAAAGTGGAAAAAAAAAGCGGTAAAAAGACAGAGCAGAGTTAATTTGAAACTTAATTAAAGTCTCAATCAGGTGAAAAAATAATTTTATAGATGTAAGAGAAGATAGCTTTGGTGATAATGATAGAGTCAAAAATATAAAGAAACTAATAAAATTGGTTCTTGTAGAAAACGGTAACTACTAATAGAAACCGACCCAACACGTGCGAAAAATGTAATTATGTTAAATTTATAATTGAAAACAAATTGATTTAATTAGTAAAAGGAGAAACGTAAACTTGTATTAAAGACTATACCTCTTAAAGAAACTTTAAAAATATTAAAAAAGCAATACTATTATCTATTACTAAAAAATACTAATAGACACACATTTCTCTTTATATATTTCTAATCAAAAGAATAGGGCTTTGTATTTAGATCTGCTTAGAGGATTTGAAGTTTTACACTATATTAAAATTTATTTCAATTTTTTTTATCTAGAAAAGATAATTACTTGAGTTATTGATTAGTTTTTTTCCCTGGATACTTCACTTCATTTTTGTCTACATGCATTAATCAATATCAAATTCCCCAGATAGGTTCAGACATTGGACACATTCGATCCCATCTTGATTCCTCTATAATTAAAAAAACAAGTAAAAGTCGTTAACCAAGAATTTAATTATCTTTTTTTCAATTTTAATAGATTTTATTTTATCCAAATTTAGATCATCAACAGTAATTTGTGAGAAAATGTTTTTTTATTTAAAAAGTATAAAATACTGTCAAAATTTATTTTATTTTATGCCAACCAAAATTAATTTGATTGGCATTTATTAAGTTGGAAGTAGATTTCAAAATAAATGCAAATTTATTTAGAATTTATGAAAACCTCCAATTGAACGCATTTTAATAAATAATAAAACTTTATTTCTAAACAAACGTGTCTTAATTATAATAACAAAATTTGTCTTAAAACTGATGTAACAAAAAATAACTAAATATAGACTTAAAACTAACTGAACCATAACAACTACTGAGCATTTTAAACTACTGAGCATTTTAAGTTAGTCTTATAAGTATTTCTAAAAAATATATAGAGTTATTATTCTAAAGCTAAAGAGCTTTAATTAAAATTATTTGATTGTTAAAAAATTGATTTCAACATGCTTAAATATTTTGTTAAATCATGCTTAAATACAAAATTCGTAAAAAGTTTGTTTATTGTGTGAAAAATGTTGTAAAACTCAATTATTTTATATGATTTCACTAGGTAATGTGTCATATTTCAAAACATTTTTCAGTGTTGTAATGACAGTTTTTACCGCACTAATAGTAGAAACTGATAAGTCCCTTATTTTTGTTGCAATTATTCTATTACTTTCTACGACAATACATGTAGAATTCACACCAACTAAAGAGCTCAAATTGCAACTTTCGTTGCAATTTTCAGCCAGATTTCCAGCCTCTATGGCGGCTTAAAATATGCATATTTCCTCCTGAAGCATTATATTTGACAAGTTACACCTGTTTAAGAAATTTAAATTCAATGATATAGGTAAGTTACTGCAGAGTTTTTGACAGAAATGCAACATTTTACCATCACGGTATGTAATGTACTATTTTTATGAATTAAAATTAAACATTCATGATTTCTGTTACAGTATTTCTGTATTTTGCTCTATTTAGGATTATAATTCGTAAAAAAAACTTTAGCTTGAATTCTCTTTCAATACAGTGACCGTTTGTCAACTCTTTTTCCAAAATGTATTCAACGAAAAATCCCAAAGTCAATTTCTGCACCCTAATGTTGCCAGAAAATAGCATCGGCCGGGGTCATTCAGGCACTCTGCACAACCCTCCCATATATTATTCGGAGACATTTAAAGCCATTGTATTTCGCATTCCAGGTCCACTACACTGCGGACTCTTACTATTTCATAACACAATTTCACCAAGCTCGTGGAATCACGCAAATCGTATAACAAGCGTTGTGGGTTGTGAAAACATTGATAATTTAGTGTAAAAATTGCTTAATTTACTATTTCAAAATTTATCACAATGTTGATCAAAAAAAACTTTTCAAAAAATGTGTTTATAGATATATGAACAAATCATACATTTAATAAAATTACTTTTTTTTAATTTTATTCTTTTTCACTGTTTTTAGCAGGAACAATTTAACTTGTATTGGTACAAAATTTCTTTCAGATTGAGAGTGGATTAGGTAAACAAAATAAACACTGTGGTACATACAACATATTTTGAGACTACAAATCGTAGCAGATTGTTAGTTGTGTAGCTTAGACACACGAATCAAATAACTATTTCAGTTCAATTTTGTTTAAAAGTGTAGTTATTTTGTTTTCAATTCTAACGATTCAATTTAAAGTAATTCAAACGCTTTCTTTCAGCTTTTTGTTTTCTTTTTCTGATTCCTTTGTATGCATACCTATATTTTTATTAACACTCTGAAAGATAATGAATGAAATATGTAGCAGTACAGTTATACCTACTTAATCGTTTATAACTCTAATAAATAGACCATTTTGTAGATAAAAAAGCTTTTTATTCATATTTGGTTCGTTAACGTAAGCGAATTATTTATGACGCTCATATGTTCGAAAATCATCGACGACACGTAATGTTATAAAATTCTTATGATTTGAGTGTCTTTATTTACGAGTCTAGGGAAAGGAATTTTGGGTTATCGATTTCAGCGCTTTGGAAAGATTCTATTATTGATAGTTTTACAAATCACGTGATTGAAAAAGAGCTGAGATCATATAGGTGGTGTGAATCGGAAAGGATTGAATGTTTTAGTTGTATTGAAAATGTAACAATCTGTGTTATTTTTTCCTAAAGTGAAAGAGAAGTCTGTTAACTGTAAACTAGATAAGAATCATTTAAAACCACCTTATCTAATTGCTGTTTCTAGATACCAATAGCGTTAATTTGCAACATTGAGCTAAAGCGTTCTTGTGGCTCTTCATCTATTAAAATTCTGTGACATTTTTCGGTTTCTAAAACAAAGTTGTTTTTGCCAATACTTTCTGTTCCTGACTGGGTGATATATCAAGCTGCTCAAAACAACCCTGTTTTGGTTAAACTAAAATCCTTTGCTGATATTTTGAACTAGCAATAATTAAAGCCAATTCAAAATCACAAGAGAGCTTCTAACAAGTACATTAATCACTCCCTCACAGCATCAGGTTGTTTTTATGCGGAAGAGCAAGCTTTTCGCTCTCTACGTCGCGCGTTATTCCCGTTGTAATGCATTGAAGTTCCCGGTTAAAGCGGATAAGGTCCCTAAGGAAGATTGCCGTCAATAGAGTTCCTGCTCGGACCACACCGGGTAGGTACGTAAATATCCTGAACAAGTTTGTACACAAGTTCGTGGGCTTAGTTAAATTATTTATGTGGCCGGCCACTGTACTGCTTGCAAACATGTGTACACTTCTGCTCTAGTTCTTGTGAAATATTATATTGCGTTTTCTTTTCGTATTGCCATATTAAATTATATTTTATTATTTATTAAGTTTTAGGTTTAAATAAAAAACACTACAAAGAAAAACATTTTCTTTTTTTTTGTAGTAGGCGAGATTTATAATGCTTTTTATAAAAAAAATATATATCGGCAACGACTTTATAGCTTTGCGTCGTAAACTGTGCTTTCTTTTGAAAAAATTACATCAAAACAAAATAAGCTTATCTTAAAAATTTATATTGTTTATTAATAATAATAATAAAAATGGTTTAAGATTAAATGTGCAATAATACCAAATCTGACATCAACATGCCCTGACTGCTAAAAAAACACAAATAATCACACCTGATAATAAACAAATAGTCTTCTATTTGTCATTATCAGGCCTAGACGCAAATCTAAAGATGTGGGCAATAATGCTTTTATTTGCCCGCTAATTTACAGTATAATATACATTATACAGGGTGTATAATTGGTTTGCGAGTCATAGTATTTTACATGTAAAAGAAAACAATATTTGCTTTCTAAATGATTTTACGCCAAAATAGTTAACATGAAAGTTATAGAGAATTAAAATTGTTATCTGATTCCATTGTTGTTAGTTTTTCTAAAATTTTGTGGTACTGAACTAAAGAGTAAGGATGTTTATGACCTAAACGTTGAGGTTTTGCAACCTGTCAAAAATATATTAATTATTCTACTTACTAAACTGTTTAACTATTGCATAAATGCAAATGTGTTCCCTGACTACCTCAAGCAAGCTCTAGTCATACCTATATACAAAAAAGGAGATCCAAATGATAACAGCAATTATCGTCCAATATCTCTCTTACCTGTTTTTTCAAAAATTTTTGAAAAGTTACTATTATTGCAAATTTCACAATACTTCGAAACGAACAATTTACTAGCCCATAATCAATACGGCTTTCGCAAGAACTCGTCTACAACACTTGCTATTATTGAGCTAGTTAACAACATAATAAAATGTTTTGAAAATAAGACCAATTATAAGGCGATGTTTCTCGATTTAAGTAAAGCCTTCGATACTGTCTCACACAAAAATTTTCTAAATAAGTTACAGTACTATAATGTTAACTTAGAAAGTATAACATTAGTTGAATCTTACTTGACCAACCGTACTCAAAAAGTGAACATTTGTGGTGTAATGTTCAAAGCACGTAAAATTACACATGGAAAACCTCAAAGTTCTATACTTGGGCCACTTCTCTTCTTAATTTATATTAATGATTTACCCTATTCTGTTCCACATGCTGATACAATACTTTATGTTTATACTGATGATACAACACTTGGCTCTGCAGACTCCTCTCTTATATCACTCGAAACTAAATCCAACTCTCACTATTTACAGGTAGAGAAATAGCTAAGTGCAAACATGCTACATCTAAATAAAGGCAAAACTGTGGAAATGATATTTACCTTGAAAAACTTTACCACTCCTAATAAAGTTGAACATACCAAGTTTCTTGGAGTTTTCATTGATGGCTCACTAACTTAGCATAACATATTGATGCCCTAGCCGACTTATAGAAATGTCTATCTACTGTGCAATCTTGCAAACCACGTATCTCTTAAAACTCTCAGAACAGCGTATTTCGTACTCTTCCACTCACACCCGGAGTACGGTATTATCTTATGGGGACACACAATTCAAGCACAACGCATTTTCAAATTACAACGCAAAGCTGTAAGAGTTGTGGTTAATATAGGTTATCGAGATGATTGTCGACATCATTTTGAGGCACTAAATATTCTTACTCTTCCCTGCTTATTTATTTTTAAATGTTTAGAGTTTATGTCGAAACACATAGCTAACTATAAACCTCTAAAGCAGTTTCATACATATATGACTAGAGGAAATGAAATATGCTTAGACAGCTTCAGATTAGACAGGTCTAGATGTGAAGTTAATTATTTCTGCATAAAATTTTGTAATGTTCTTCTCAGCAATTTTTGTAATATTTCTTCTCAGACTTTTTTAAAAAGAATTAAAAAATACCTACTACAAAAATCGTTTTACAGCATCAACAAATATTTAAATAACAGTTTTAGGGACCTAGAACTCATAGTTTAATTATGTATATTTTTGTTCTGTATATATATATATATATTTTTCTTTTTCTTTTTATTAACTTTTGCCTGCACTTTCTATTAAATTATTTCATAAAAATTTATGTACGTAACCTTGTTAAATGTAAATTACTGACGTGTGTAAAACAACAGTTTTTAACACTAATAAATTATTATTATTAATATAAAGACTAGAAAGTACTAAGCAAAAAATACTAAAAAGTAGCAATGGTTATAAAATTTGACTATCAAAATTTATCTGACATCCATCATTTCACGATTGCAACTTTGTATTATGGCTTGTCTTTTTAAAAAATGACTCGTACACATTGAACGAAAAAATATTTTTCATTAAGTGGTCGTTTCTTGAAGAAATTTTAAAGTGAGGGTACCTTTAATGAGAAATCTCAATTACTTGCCACAGTATAACGACAGAATAGTTTGTTACAGTAAAAAGTATAAAGATTTAAAATTAATATCTTATTCTACTCATGGTTTTTTAGATTTTTTATTGTTGATACATTTATATTCTCCGCGACGCTTAACAGAACATTAGCAGTATTTTTAGCATTTCAGTGTCTATTCCTTTAAGGTCTATAATAGGTTAAATACCACAAGATGTTAGAAAAAAAAAACAACAATGGAATCAGATAACAATTTTAATTCTCTATAACTTTCATGTTAACTATTTTTTTGTAAAATCATTAAGAGAGCAAATATTGGAGTTTGTTTTCTTTTACATGTAAAATTCTATGCCTCGCAAACCAATTCTACACCCTGTATATCTTTTTGCAACATTTTGATTTTTCTAAATAAAAAAACTTTTACCAGTTTTTGTTTTTTTTCTAGTAAAATATTTTTCTTTATATTTGTTTTAATTTCTTATTTTTTCTTCGAACATCACAATAGTTTTTTTCTATTTATTTTTTAGTCATTCTATTAAAAGCGGCGTTTAGGTCTATAAACAGTGTACAACCTTTTTTTTTTTTATTATTGTTTTTTTTTATTTCAACTTGTATTCTACTAGTAGTCCACTTATTTTATTTTTTTTACTGTACTTTGTGCAAAAAACAGTGATAATCATAATGTTTTCATTATTTGTTATCTTTTTTTTGTACTTAAATTCGATGTTTCGTTTAATTTCTTATCTTTCTTATTCTTTTATATCTTATTCTTTTAATTTTATATTTCTATACTTATTTTTTTCTATGTATTTGATTTTGATAATATTTATTGGTAAATTTGTATTTTTGATTTTTCTTTATTTTTTATACTTATATTAATTTTTATACTGTTTTTTTCAAAATAATCTAGTTTTATAATTTTGTGTTTTATTTTTTTTTTTAGAATTTATACTTTTTGTTACTCATTTTCTTATTGGTTTTTTGTTTATCATCAATGTTTTTTCTTTTATATTATTTTTGCAAATTAGAAGAAAAATACGTAGCGTTATCTCTTGATGTGATAAACAACGTTCAATTTAAGCCAAATAAAACATGCAGACTGCGACAGCAAAGTTATCTTCTTTATGTAAAGACACGCTACGTTTTCTTTCTTACTGTCATGCCATTGTGACAATGGCGTATCGTCAAATTGCCAAAAGATTTTATTCAAAATATAAAGATGATCAAATCAACCAACTACAACTATTCTATTGAGTATCGCTGATGAACGGTAAAACCTCAAAATATGAGACAGTCTTTGATTAATTTATTCTATTGAGTATCGCTGATGAACGGTAAAACCTCAAAATATGAGACAGTCTTTGATTAGATATATAAAGATAAAATAGCTTTTTTTTTTTAATGATAATTAGATGTTAGTCAAAAAGGCTTTTTAGATAAATTAACAATTTTTTGGCAGAAAGTAAAACTGTGTTGTGTTGATTATCAACGTGACAGATAAAGCTTTAGATCAAACAGCTATTTGAAGTTAACAGGGTTAATGCAAATTCCTAATGTGCAATAACTTTACCTGTAAAATAGCTTTTAATGTAAATACTACGAAAACAAAAAAGATATAAAATATTGTCTTGCTTTATCTCATCTTCTGTGTGAGACGTTCTAAGGTAACATTGTTTTCTCGAGAAAAGTGTGTAACCATCTGATGATATCATCCCGGCTATATCGTAATCGTATTCTTTCCACCATTGAGTAATAATATAAAAATAAATGAGAAATCAATGTCTTTTCTTTTGTCTGAATAAAACTTATTGCATTTCTACACTGTCAGAAAGCAGTTTTTTCTATGAAAACTTTCATCAAAGTACAATATTAATTTTTATTTAAACTTGTTCACAATACTAATTTAGAGTCCATTCTACTGCTTTGATATTCAGAACACGTTATGAAACAAATTGTCAGTTATTTGCTGGTCTTGAATAACACAATACCGACAAAATTGCGTTATGTCGCAAATTTGACACGTATTGTTAAAAGCCGCTATATTCATGTATTTTTTGTTCATTTGAGGTAGTTCAAAATTTTATATTGCTTTTATTAATAATTGACAAGCTTTATAAATTTAATTGTATTCTGACAGATAAAATTGTACAACTGAACATCAAATCGAAAAGCAAATACAGAGCATACCGCGGAAAATGTAATAACTGCAGCATTTTTGTGAGTTAAATCACCAGGCAGACTGTAGACTGTAGACAATAGATGTTCTAAGGGCAAAAGTTTTATAGCGTGATTGCAGCAACTTTGTCAATAAAACTCAAGAAAATGATAGATGAACAACAAAATATTGAAAATTGAGAATTTTTAGACTAATACATGTTTTGATAAATGAAAAGTCATTACAAAATTATTACTTTAAAAAACTATTTCTTCTGATAATGCTCAAAGCTATAAGTAAAAACTAATAAATTTCTTGTGTATATTTTATACATATAACCTGATTTTAATTTTTTTTCGACGCTTATGTCGTTTTGACATGGAAACGTCGATTACAGCTGAAAGATCTAATCTTGAAGCAATTGATTCAACCTACAAAAACATGTTCATATATTATACCAAAACATGTTTCTTTATTAGTTGACATAAAATACTTTTGCCGTTTACTGAATAGGTATTGCGATTGCTCAATTTCAAACACACTATTGCGTTTCAGGTGACATTTGATGAAACATATTATACATAATTAATGATAAAAGCTGCATTGTACATTCACCGAACTGCGCTTAGATTTCAAGCTTTTAAATTCAAGTACAAATAAACAAAAACATTCAGCAACTTTTTTTATCAATTACCAGGAAGCAAGCACTCTTATTGGTAGAAGAAATCCAGTCAGAACAGAGTTCTATCAGCTATTTCGTAGAATGCATTACTTTAATTAAATGTGAGTTTTCAAACGCAAATTCTTGAAATTAATATCGTCAATTTTAATAATTTAACAAATACTTTAATTTCTAAATTGTTTGTTTATTCTACACTTATGAGTCTCTCTAAAAAGATGTTAATTACTGCCTAATTTACTCCAAATGTGAAATATACACTCAGATTTATTACATTGGTACTTTATCTTAATTTAATTTTTTTCTTACATTTAAGCTTTTCTAGCACTGATGGCTACTCAACTTCTAATTATAGATATTTTAGAAAATATTTTGTCGACTTGAGATTAAATTAATTTTATATGAGTACAACTTTTGAAATTGTAGAAATAGTTTCACAACTTTCAAACGTGACAAATTTTCGGTAAATAAATCCATAAATATTAGATATCGGTAGTCACGAACTCACGAACAAGAACTAATCGATTATTTTCATTTTTTAAAAGCACCAAACTATTACAAAACTCTATGTTTTGGTCAGAGATATAGATAAACTAACCCTGACATTAATTAGCTTCAATAACATTCATTTATGCATTTTTAGCAGCTCCGTAATGATGAACAGCTTGATTTTGTGTATTACCAATTTTATTCTAGTTTCACGCATGAAGTACAATCAAATAAAATAAGCACTCCTGATCAATAGCTATTTGTACTCCAAATCAAACAAAAAAAAACATTTTTATGTCAACCACAAATTGATAAATAACTGACATTTTTATGGACTAAGCTAAAGCTAACAAACTTCATTGTTCTTGTCTGTGAATAATGTACAGCTACTTCTGGAATTATAAAAAATACACATTTTGCTGATTATTTTTTTGTATTGACAATTCTACTTTGTAGGGTATTTGATAACAATGATAACTAGTTTTACTTGTCTACTGGCTGACTTAAGCTAATAGTACTTTATGTATACTATTTTCCTCATGTCTTTTTGTGAAATGTATTTTATAAAAAATGTATGTTATCAACTTTTGTTCTTGATTGTACCAAGATTAAAACATGTTGAAATTAGTTATATTCTGAATGTTAAATCAGTTAAAATTTGACAAACGATAACATTCATTATGACATCATAAATTTTAATTTTTTTACAGCTTGCCTTATATGTATATGTATTTATTTGATATTACGTAATTCACTATTGTCTTGAGAAAATTACCTAATCACATTAGTATAAATGATTTTATCAATCATTTTTAATCAATCATCTTTTTAAAACTGAAAAAAATTATAATGACTTCTAACTTAATAGATTAATCACAACTTTTTTTATACTTATTACTTTCAATAATTCTACGTTTGAGGAAATATTACTTCAAAAAGTACAAAAAAGAATCTGACTATTTAGACCAACAAAGTCTGTTTACTATCTGAGACAGAGAAACCAAGGCAAGAGAGCACTAAAATTGTACATGAATAAGCTGCTGAAGAAGAAAAACAATGAAACGACTATTTTTGTTTCTATTCTGTTTGGATAAGTCGCCAATACATTCTAAAGAAGCAAATCATGAACATGACAACAATTGTAGCAAAAAATTTAATTTAATAATGTGTGGGTAGATTATTTAATACTGAATAAATAAATTATTCAATATTTATATATTATATTTATTCAGATTGAAAATCTTCTTCTCTTTGTATACTATCAAAGATTTTAAAAAAAGCATGGATGACGTTAGAGATTATGTACGCATATGTAGATGAAAAAACTTTGTAAAAATGCAATTGTTTTTCTACTTTTAGACAGTGCCACGTTGCATTCACAAATGTGTTTATCAAAAAAGAGCAAGACGGTTCTTATTCTAGCACAGAAAAAATAATGAAAATTTGCCAGAAGATAGCCAACCTGTACAAATCTATAAACATAGAAAATGTTGATAAGTTTTGAGACAAAATCAATAAACAACTGAGGTTTCTAAGCAAAATGTAGACAAAATGAAAGCGAAACCTAATTTCGAGCAGACCATAGTGAGAATAAAGTGCCATTGTCGGAAATAGTTTTAGAAAGTCTCAAGATTTCTATTTTGGATTATATAGAAATTGACAACTATCTTGACTGAGAATGTTCGAAAATATTTTTTTAGAGAAGTGTTCCGAAGAAATTCTCGAGAACTGGAGAGTGGTTGTATATTGTTTAAAATGTATATTAAAAAAGTTCTACGAAAATTAAAGATTTTTAGCACTAATTTTTATTTGTAAAGATGTAAAGAATTACAATAAAAAACG
Source organism: Lagria hirta (assembly GCA_947359425.1). Taxonomy (NCBI): domain Eukaryota; kingdom Metazoa; phylum Arthropoda; class Insecta; order Coleoptera; family Tenebrionidae; genus Lagria; species Lagria hirta. The sequence continues at coordinate 5,671,511 of OX375800.1, forward strand.
GTAATTTTAGCATATTATTATATTCATATGTGGTAATTTCCCAGAGTAAATTATGATAAGTATAGTCTAGATACACCACCATCGATTAGTAATTTTTAAGGTAACGTGTACGTGGCTAACTACGTGGCAAAAATACAATTTTATAATAAGCATTCGCACAGTTCAACAGGTGTGCTTTAGCTATATAAGAGAAAAGTATTAATTTTTATTTTTAAACATTATTTAAGCAGCATTGTTGTAAATCATTGTCCATCTTCACGACAGACACTCTATTTAAGCTCTATTTAATTTCAGTCCAATCACGTTGAAAAATGAGTGTAGCATATTTTAGCATTACGGCAACGGAACCGCAGTAATTCTGCCACCGATTTCCGACTTTTCCCCACTTGTCTTTGTGACGGAATCCATAAACATGTCATGATACGTTTCGGATTTTCTAAGGTGGCTTACGGTTTCGAAAGAGCGAAGATTCAACACACGCAAGGATAAGATAAGCTGATAACACAACCATGATTCACCCTTAAACATACAAGAAAGATCGTTCCGGCACGATATACCACTTCAAGAAGTAAAAAGCCTCAGGGCAGCACCTACTTCCCCAATTAACGCATACAGCTCTGTTTTTCCACAATTGGAAAGTTACACTCATTGCCATTGCCTTTAAAACTGTTTTTGTTTACTGCTAAACAAGCTACAAAACTTGAATTATTGAATTTTTTCGAAAAAACTGTCAAATCCAGGGTAGAAGCAGCGATTGCTATTTTTAGATTATAATTTTATGTTTGCATGAGCAAAGTCGTAGAAAAGATTACCCGGAAAAACGTAAATAAAAGTTGATTTAAATTATATATTTCTAAACGACCGACTTAATTAATGTGTTTTGTTAACAGTATTTGCGTAAAAACAATATGGATGCCTTTACATAAACAAACATACAATTTCTAAATTTAAAAAAATATTTTTTTGCGACAATAACAACATATTATCTTATTACAATCTGTTTAAAAATTAAAAAAAGTAACTTTTGAAAGTGCTTTAGGCTTACAGTATATAAAATTCTCTAAAAAAATTTTTTGGTATTTCTATTGGCATGATAATAATAGCTAATTTCCAGTTAAATTTGTAACAAAGCAACATTGTGACAATAGTATAAATTTAAAAATATTTGCCACAAATGAACAGTTTTCTCTGAATTCAGTTTACAAAAGGGAAAAAAGACTTTATTTTTAAATTTACATAAACATGACATAGAAATAACATTTTTGGCTTAATTCAAAATAGATTATTCTGCAATTAAAACTTTAATATTACTAGTCTGTAATAAAACGTTTTTTCTTTTTTGTGTTCACAATCCATCCGGAGGTGTACCGTATAAGTAAATAAGTAATGTTTGTTTCACACAGAACAGTGTTGTACTGCAAATAACATATATTATTTGCTGTTCCGTCTTTCCTCCGTCTGTTTATTTATTATTCTCTATTTTAATTTGATTTTATATTACTTTTTTTACTTTTTTTTTACTCTCTCTCTTTCTCTATATAACATAACTGTATATTTTTTAATTTTTTTCTTTTTTTAATTATTTTTTTTTATTTTACCTACTCTTTTATTATCTTTGATTTCTCTATATTCCTCTCTCTTACCTTGTCATATTCTTGCGACAAGTGTTTAAAATTTTTTTTTAATTTTACATTATGTGCATTTTTTCTCATTTCCAATTTATTTTTTCTCTTTTTAATTTGAAATGTATATTTTAATGGTAGATTTAGTAGTTGTCTTTAGAATTACAAGAGTCTTTAATTATTTGCAATCGCTCGTTTAACTCTCTCATTTGACAGCTCATTACGTATCCAAGCTTCATAATGCATCCGCATAATCCAGTGCTTCTAATCAATTCTAGAAGCAATAAAAAAGAATGATGCCAAGCATCTCCGTGACGAAGCTTTCCTGTCTATTAATTTGAATGGCTGAAAGTCCCGAAGGAATATCGAGAGCACTGTCAGCAAGAAGACCGCATCAACGAAAAGCTGAAGCTTCCTTCCACTTCGCTGACTTTATGCACTGACCATGATAAAAAGTTTGATTTTAGCACCTCTCCTATCTCCCGGTCGTCGATATTTGTTTACGCTTGCTGTGTAAAAAATTAGATTGGAACGTTGCCAACGTAATATTCCAGTGGAGTTATTTTCCTGTTGATTTGTGTAAGAGGCGTAGAAGAAATGTGTAAAAATAAATGAATGGCGAGAAATTACACGACAAATAAATTGCGCAAAGATCGTTCATTTTGTTTATTGGGCAATTTGGGAAGGTGGCCAACGTTAAGGGTGCTATTAGCAAAAACGGTGAGACAAATTATTATTAATGGATTATTGGTAGGGTGTTTATATTTGCTGCTGTTTCAACACCATATGTCTTTTAAGCAAACACTTTCTAGAAAATTATTAAAGTTCCGCTTTAAGTTAGTTGACCTGAATAAATTTGTTTTTTCACTTTTAGCTTTAGAAGATACCATTATAACTTGCGTTTTTGATACGAGAACTTGATTTTTATCATCATAGAAAATAATATGTTTTTTTACTGTAAGATAATTTACTCTCATTATGACAAATATAAAACTATTATTATTAAAAAACTGTTGACGTCAAATGTCAATTGATCTGTTTGAAAATTTAAAGATATTTTGGTTCTTGCGTTTTAATAGGTATTTTAAATAAAACTTTAATTATTTTTTTATTATTATTAAAATTTTAAAAATTATATTTAGACAATCTTGTAATGTGTATTTTGTATATTGGCTAAAACTAATACAAAAAATTATAAAAAAAATTAACCGTTTTTTTTTTAGTATAATCAATAGAAAAATTTAAAATACTTTTGTCGATGTAGGTGAGATACTATGTTTACATTTTCGAAAATTGCAAAACTTTGTACTATAATAAATCCTCTTCGTAGATTATATTAAAGCAAACATACATCAAATTACTAGTTAAACAAACTTTCATAGAATTTGTCTACAATATTTTGAAAGTTTGGTTTTGCGCGCATAAATATAGGGGATTTATAAAGACCCAGCTCAGGTTAATCTCGATTTATTGCTCGAAAAAGCAAAAAAAAAGTAGGTATGCAGTAAATAATGGCAGGTTTTAAAATTTAATTAAAGAATACAATATTTTTTGCAAAAACTGTGATTAGAAGGCTTTGTTAGTTGCATGTAGGTGCGGGTTTTTAATTGTTGTTGGAAAATAAATTTTAGTTAGATTAAAACGCTGGAAGGATTTACTAATGAAAATTTTTACAATATTTAAATTAGACGATGGCCTGCATTATGTCTTTGTTTGCACTATTAATGAGAAAAAACTCGTTTATTACATTACACTAGGAATTTATAATTTCGAGATTAATGACAGATGAATTTTAAGAAAATTTATAAAAATTATTACTGACTATTGCTGAAAAAACCTGAAAATAATTAATTGTGAGTATTACTTATTTAAAACCGTCACTTATAATTTGAAACTATTTATTTAACTTGCTCAAACCCTGCAAATTCTGAGGATTCTCTTGCTTTACTGTATGTAATCTTACATATCTGAATAATTTTTAAACAACGTAACTAAAAGCATTCATTAAAAAAAATTCTTAATTTAGTTACTACAGCCCAATTGATTTTACCTTTTGAACCTTACTAGCAATTTAGAGGCGCAAAAAAACTGTTTTTGGACTAGAGAAAATGTGAAACTAGTTAATAATCGAGTCTATGTTTAAATAAATTAGAAATAATTAATAATGTAAATAATTGTTTATATTTTGATTTTAAAAAAAGACAAAATAGTAAAACCTATTGTAGATAATGATACATGTAATTTCTTTTTCATTCACTATTAAAAAAACAGCGTCGTGTTATTATACACCAAAGTAAGATCAAAAAACTGTAGTAGATTTTTGTAAAAAAAAGTTATTGTGTTCTTTGGTACTGGATTTTAAAATTCACCAGATAGACGAAATAGTCTTAATAAAAAACCCGTTCTAGCTTATTAAAGCTAGTACGGTTTTGCATTGTTTTTAATCTAAGATTAAAAACAATTTAATCTAAGATTATTAAAAAAATTTACCATACTCTTTCCGGTGAAATAAGGTAATTAAAATGTAAGAAAGTTTGAGAATATTTTTTGAATTTTGGACTTTTGTAATTTTGTTCAATAATTTGAATAGCTTCTGTCAAATCTCCAGTGGAGTGATATAGTCCCCGATTAACACCGGTGACTTTTGACGTCCCTGAATTAACATGATTTGTTCTATGATGGAAAACCCAAAACCAATTTTTGATATGATTGCGTGACTTTTGCTGAGCAGTTTGCAATCAAATTTATTTAAATTAGTGTAATTAGTTCTTACACAACGGTTTATTTTTTAGTCTATATAATTTTATTTGGATTTTTCTCCTAGAAACAAAGTTTAGTAGTTTTGAAAAAATGTTTCTTAGGAAAGTATATTTTTAGAAAAAGCAACACCAGAATAATCTGAGAAAGCTAAGAATTACACCTAAAAAACCAATTTTTTTTATTATGTCAAAAAAAAATGCAACCAAACAAATCTAACTACATGCTATATAAAATTTCAAAATTTGTATTTCTTGCTTTTAAAAACTTCTCAAAAACTATTAATTAGCAATTAAACAAAATAAAAATTTGAAAAAATTTGGAATCAATATGATTAATTATTATTTTATTTATTTAATTGATTCAAACTCATTTTTGTCTAAGTTAATTAAATAAATAAACTAAAATTTGATTACGATCAAATTGATTTTTAATATCTGACTTTTTTTATAATGATTAAATAATAGTTTTGAACTGTCAAAAATCTATGCCAAAAAACGCTTTAATAAGAATAACTTTGAAACTACTGATCTTGATCGAGTTTATATAAAACCACAACATCAATTTTTAAACCAAAAACTTAAAACTTAAAAATTTCACCTTTTTCAAAGTACTGTAATTTCTTATGTCGGTCAGTGAATTAATAAAAGTATTGAGATTGAAATATAATTATTGATTTCAAATTCAAGACAGATAAACTTTTAGTTTTCTCGATAATTAATCAATTTTAAAAGGATGAAAAAGGTACATTGTGAATAATGTAATTTTTAGTGTCAACCACTAAATATAGTTTGTTTTCCGCTTCCCAAATTAATTAATTTTTATATTGTTAGTTTGACTGTATAGGATAGGCTAACAAATTGGTGGTTATTTTGATGATAATGTGTTGTGGGATGTTATTTAGATAATATTGTCTGTTATTGGCATTTTGTCAGTTGTTTGTAATCAGCTTTAATTAAAATGATTGCTCTAATGCAAGCACAAAGAATATCGATAGGGTATGTTTGGTGCCCTCAATTTAATAATTGATTATTATTTGATTGCAGAGTAAACAATCAGGAAAACAACAGTAATTTGATGTTATTTTTAAATGAACTTTCATATTTCTTAGAATTTATAATAATTATTGAAAATGAGAAACTGATATTTGGGGTAGAATTGTTGTTTAGTTCGTTTAAAATATCGTAAAAACAAAAATTGTTGTTAATTAAAGGTTCAATAATTAATTCTATAAAATTAATAAATTTACTACACATTGATATATTAAGTGAATAAATGTAGATTATTATCATTATAAATTAATATAATAGATTTTAAATATTTACATCATTATGTATAGATCACTAGAATTAGAAAAATGCACTATAGATTTAATATGGTCTATCTAGATTTTATTAATTAAATTTTAGACTTTTAAACTAATTGAATATTTTAAAAATTTAAATATACCAACTTTTGACTTTATCATCAACTTTTTTATCAATAAGCAATTACGCAATCGCTAATCAAAAACAGTTTGAAATAGATACATTATTATAGTAATGGTGAATTAAAATGTCTTATTGGACATTATATGTGTGTTTTTCCATTTATTGTCAATTTAGTGCTTTCTAAATTCAATTCTAATTCACTTTCTCTGTTTATTCTGAATAAATTACTCTCATTTCCAATTTACCACAGTATCCTATACAAATTTTCTTGTTTTTTCTGAACAAATATCAAGAGCAAACGCCAGCCGAGACCACATAAGAGGAGCTGTTACAAATTAACCCCGTCGTGAGATATATGTGGTTTTCTAACAAAACAAACATAATGGTGGCGTTTTACTAGCTGCTACCCCCATGCTTGGACTTTGTAAACAACTAAAATTGGCTGTTTCTTTCGCCGCATGCTGAGGATATAATTAAGTTTTGCGAGGCGCTGAGGGCCCTTAATCATACAGTGATGAACAAATAATAAAATAGCAATATTTCACGTTATAAACACGAGATAAATTTGTTGACTTAATAGAGAACACTTTTTATGTAATTGGTCATTTTGTTATTTTTGATAAATTTTTTTAGACAATAAAACGTAGATTTTTAGTTATAAAGTTAAGCCAATCAGCTTGCGCAACGACTTTTAATAACTAATTAACTTTAAACCAATCTTGTTACAACCAAATAACTTTCGGAATTCTAGTCAACTCTACTGCCTGGTAAACTTTAGATTAAATTTACATAAAAAATTTTGCAAATTTTTAAAATCTTTCAAAAACTTTAAAAATCCAGCCAGCACCGGTTAAAAGAACCTTCTTATTGCTGTGACAATTTTGGCGCTGCCATATAATCTTATAAGATAGGAGCTATTATAGATAAGATATTTTCAGTTCCAAGCTATTTGCTACGTTTAAAATCTTTGTAGAACTTGAAAAATTCAGCAATTACTTTCTAAGGCTTAGTTTAGTTAAACAACCGTTTTTTGGCTAATAAAAGTGGCAGGTTCACAAACATTCGGTGAGAGAATAATCATATATGAAAAAATCTGGATCATAATAAGTTTAGTAATATAAGTAGGTCAGTCGTATCAGAAGAATTGTTGGTTGTAAAACATTCTTTTTCAGGACAGTGAATAATTGTAATATCTTAGCAGTTATAGAATTTGCTAGTAGTTTCAAACTCTTTGGAAGAAATATTTTCTATATAATTGTTATTGTTTTAACTGTGTTATTGTTATTAATAAATTAAATTGTCAAATTCAATTACACTGTGATAAGAGTTTTATTTAAAATTACATTAAATTATTTTGTACATGGATTAACCTTTCTACACCAGCGCGGCTAATCAAAATCAGTAACTTGATTGATTTATACTGTTAATTTATTATAAATAAATCGAATAAGCAAATACTTTTAGCGCAAAATAGCATTATTGTAGTCGTTTTGATCTAATTCTGTGCTACAAACAACATACTTTGTCATAACTTTATCCAAAACTTTGCACACTGCACCTTCCAGCGGCAAATGACATAGTCATAGAAACTGAAAGAAAAATACTTCAGTTTTAGTTTGAAATTTTGCGCAATGGTCTCTTATCACTACTGTTGAAATCCAGCGGTAATGTTATGTGTAAAGTTTAACAATGGAGCATTTGCGGCACATGTTTCTGGTAAGAAAAGCTACAAAGAGGTGCAATTCTTTATTTATTGTCTTCTATCAGATGGAAAAACTTCAGAAAGATGTAAAGTAAAGATAAAGCCAATGTTCTCATTTTATTTGCTCTGCTTCTTAGAACTTTTAAATTGAGATTTATGTTATCTACTTTAAAATTTATAGTTATAAGCAGGCGGACTCAAAGCAATATTTAATGATACAATTGTTTCTTTTTTGTCAAGAATTAATTTAGACAGAGTGTTTTTCTTTTATCTTTCTCAATTCTCATTGTTCGTCCTATTCATAAAGATTTTAATCTGGAATGTTAAAGTGAGAAGTATATTGAAACCAATAGTCATTTCAATTCTACCTGTTAATCTTACAAGTTGTTTTCAAATTATTTATTTATTCTATTAATTGATTTCAAATTATACACAAAACAATACCAAACTATTCAAAACAGTGTCCGCTTTTATATTAACTTGTTACAGTTTTTAGAAGGGCTTGAAGATCTCTGAAACTGAGACTAATAAAATAAAATAATATTTTATTTTATCTAAAAACTCCAAACAATTACTAGGCGTCGCACGTAAAAATAAAGATGTGTTTCTTTTCGCTCTCTTGTGCATTTTTTAGACAATCTAATCTAAAAAAAAATAGTTACACTGAGCCAAATGCTCAAATTACTTGGTGCAGTTTTTGTGATTGCATCTTTAAAAAGCGCAATAAATGGCTTTAGCATAAAGTTTTTGAAGAAACCAAACTGTTTTGTTCTAGCTTAGTCTTAAAAACCACAAAAAAAATTTATAAACTGTATTAAAGATACTTTTTTAGTGTTTAGCACCTTGATTCTCTCTTTATGGCAGTTTTATTAAAAAAAATTGTTTAGGGTTATTAGATGTGACTTATAATAGCACCAATAATTTTAAAAAGCAAAATCTCTACATAAATTAATATAGGTTTTTTAATCTAAATAATAGATCTATTGTTAATACATACAAATTGAGATAAAAATGTATATCGCTGATAGAGATAAACAACCAATATATCAATAATATACAATCTTCTTTGGTTAACTACCAATAAAATAATAAGCTTAATTATACATGCTGACCAAAACAGATAGATTACATTGTATATCATTGATATAGATTTGAGACAAAATGCGCTAACGTGATAACTTGGTTGTCCAATCAGCAACATACTTTTTATCTCAATTTGAATTTGATAATAATATATATCATTCAGTGTAATCTAATTCAAATGTTTTACAGTATCTAGAAGTTTTGTTTCTCGAAATTTTTGATTTAACGTAGATTTTAATAGAGGTCGCTCTTGTATGATATTGTTATACAAAGTTTAAAATAGCAGATTTACCATAATAATTATGCAACTAAATCGAGCGGCAGTTTTTTTTGAGTGACAAATGAAGTTACAAATATTTATCTATAATTTACATTTCGCTTCAATCGTTACGCGCGTGTATTTCAGCATAGAATTATGAGTAATTTCCAAAAATTTCTTTCAGGATGATTCATTTAATATTTACACAATAAACATTCGTTCGTTGAGCTCTTCTAAATATATTCTACGCTTTACCAAAGTACAAACAAACGTTTATTTTTCACGCAAAAATTCAAGTAACCTTTGTTTTTTGTATTAAATTACTATCACTTTAATCCTGTAATCAAGTCAAGCCCGTTTTTTATCCTTTTCTATAGCAATGCTGTGAAAAAGTTTATTTTAGACAGCAAATCACCGAGAATCATAAGTAAATCGTATTGACAGTGAGTCCTGGCAAAAAAATATATAGGGCAGTCACGCAGGTACTGTTATTTATGGAATACGACCCAATTTATTTCTGTTGGAAAACTATTAATTATGCGCAGGTATTCATATTTGCGTCACGATTTCTGGTATAAAAATGGATAGAGGTGAAATATGTGTCATAGTAATCCGCTTGGCTATTTTAAAGTCTTTCAAGAATAATAGCTGCGGTGGAATTTACATTATATTTTTGCATTGTAGAACATACATACACTGTCTTTAATAAAAAATGTATCAATTGCAACTCTCAATAGATTTTCTTATATTTAATTAAGACGTTTTTTCATTCTAAAATCATAATATTTTTTACCAAAAAAGATCATATATTTTATAAAAAAAAAAAAGAATAATTTGGAAAATATTTTTATTTTTTAAATCAACTATTAGGTACATAAAGCCGAAATATAAAATGGCCCTTAATATTTATAGTTTTCTCATAGCCGGTGAAACAAAACGTTTGTAGTTCTTACTGTCAGTGAAATAGTGCAAATTGGTAATAATTACTATGTGGCAACGATAATAATTTGCAAAGAACAATTAATTATTGATTCAGTAGTAATGTAAATAAACGTAGCTGCTTTCATTGATTATAAAAAAGCTTATGATTCCGTTCCTTATTGTTAGTTAATAAAAATGTTACAGTTGTATAAGATCAATTTAAATTTAATTCAATTATTAGAATATATAATGCAATTTTGGCAAACTTCACTTTATCTTTCAATTGGAAACGAATCAATAAAAACTGCATTATTACCAATTAAACGCGGAATATTTCAATAAGATTCATTAAGTCCTCTATGGTTTTGTAGCAATTAATCCATTGTCAAATCTTCTTAGGCTGTGGTTATAAACTGATAAAAAACCATATTAATTTTTCAACTATTAGTCATCTTATGTATATGGATGGCATAAAAATATATGCAAGCAGTAAAAATCAATTATTCAATTTAATAAAAATTACTGAGTTGTTTTCAAATGCCTAGTATTGGTATGGATTTTGGTGTTAGCAAATGTAAACTTCAAGGCATAAATAAAGATACAAATCAAATTTTATCTTATACAACTAAGAACAATGAAAATATTAACAGTTTAAATCAAGGAGAACTGTACAAATATGTAGGTTATAATCAAAATTCAAAAATTTTTTATAAAAAAATATGAAAATAGTAACAACAAAATGTTTTGCAACAAAGTTTTATTACTTTTAAAAACGCAATTAAATAATAAAAAAATTGATACAAGAAATAAATTCCTATGCTGTTCCTCTATTAACTTATCTCTTTGGTGTAATCAAATAGACCGCAACAGATATTAATAATATTAACATAAAAATTATAATATTATTTACTAAATTTAATAAACATCATCCAAAATCTTCAATTGAACTATTTTTAATACTAGAGAAAACGGAGGCAGAGGAATTTTGAACATATTACTATTATTAAATAGCCAATTTTGTAAAATGCAAAATTACTTTCATAATTATAAAACGGATAATAAACAAATTAGTAAAATTTATTGTAAACGGGTCTTACACCAGGTCTTACAATACAGGTCTTACACTATTAAATTTAAAAAGTAAAATTATCACAAATGAATTAGATAAACAAGACAATAATATTTTATTAAGAATTAAACAAAAGACATTACACAGTAGATTTTTAAAAAAAGTTGAGTTGGATGGGATAGATTAAGAGCTGTTATTTTTATAGATCAAGAAAAGACAATTTTTTCCAAAGACTGAAAGTTTTGTTTTTGCTATTCAAAATAGGGTAATTAACACTAAAAACTATCGTATGTTCATAATTAAGGAACAATTAGTGAATGACGTTTGTAGAATGTGTTTTAATTCATCGGAAACAATTGAACACATTTTATCTTCTTGTTCAGTGCTAGTTAAAATGATAAAAGTTTTACCACTAGTTATTTCAAATAGGCGTGTTGTACCCATATCGTAAAATAAAAATCTCAAAACTGGATTTAAAAATCCATGCGGAAATACAGAAAGCAGCATTATTATGTTCATGTCATATTGTTCGAATGTTTTTAAATGCTAAAGCTAACAATTCAAATAATATGATTGCAGATGCGTGAGGAGATAGTAATTTAGCTTGATTTGTTAAAAATCAAACTTGTATTGTCTATTTAGTTTAAAACACAATATGTTGTCTTTGTTTCAATTCTTAAATTGGATTTTAAACTAATTGAAAATTAAATGCTTGTTTTTCAACAATTTTTATATTATTTGATATATAATATTGTTATTATCATCACTTGTCGAAGACCGTAATGATTTTTGAATCCAGCAAAACTGCTGTGCCTCCAGCAAAGAAAGGGTTGAAGATAAATAATAAACTATTTAATATTTTTCTAAGACGGTCCTGGCAAGAACTTTTGGGTGCTGCAATAACTTTAAATAATTTATGACTGTTGACCGCAAACCTTTTGTAACGCTTAAGCCTTCGTAAGATTAAAAACCTGCATATTGCCGATCTCAATTATCAAGAAATACGACTATAAAGAGATCTTAATAAGAAATAGTTAATAAATAACTACTAAAATAGTAGTAATTGTTTTGGTCAAGAGTTTTAAAAGTGTGACAAATGAGTTTGTAAAAAACTACTTTATAAAACTCAAATGTCATTTTTATATAACTTAATTTTATATAACAGTTTTATATAACAAATCAATTATTATAAACAGCTAGAAAAAAGAAAACGCAATTTTAAAGCACAGTAAAGACGAGGCTATTTTCACACTCTAAGAGAAGTTTAGTTTATTTTAGATATTTATATTACTCATTTTTTTTAATCCAGAAAAAAACTTATATGTACACCTCAGCACTGAAGCTTTTGTTTTATGACATATAGATTATTATTTTGCAGTTATTAGCACGTTATGTATTTTATGGGTGATTTATTATTTTTGACAATGATGAAAAACTGCAAATATAATGCTAAGAAATTTGCAACTTTGCATATTTCATTTGAAAACAGCGTTTTCCTATTTGCATTCTAGAAGATTTATTATTGTTAGAGTTAACTGCTTTGAATTTATTGCTGTAGTGTAGTCTAAATCATTGATTGACATTTTAAGCAGGATAGTTTATTGTTGACGTTCTTTAGAAGTAACAACTCAGTTTACATCATGTGAAGCTTTTATAGATGTTGTGGCATCTGAAATCTTAATCTTCCAAAAATATCTCAAATAACCGCATTCCAAACATTTTTTTCTTAATTAATTTTGAATACAAACTTAATTTTAGAAATTATCAATATTAGTACAAAACGCGGTAAAATAAAATCCGCGTTTAAGCGCCAAACTCTGACAATTCAGTAATGTTTTGTTAAATGAAAGTTTTCAGTTTTTTGCAAATATTATCAGATACGCATTGGTTGTAAATTTGCTTGTTATTTAATCAAAAAAAGATCTTTAGTTACAAATGATTATTATTTTGATTAATTGGTATGCGTTGCTCTCTCTGCAACAATGATTTGGTCCTGAGAATAAACGCCAACTCAAAATTAAGCTTTAATTCTACGTAAAGCTGCGTTTCAAAACTGGGAAATCTCTATGCTAATGCAAATTGAACTAATTTAGATGTTTTGCAAGCTTTTGTTTTTTAAACTCAATTCATTAATAAAAAAAATAAATTGGCTTGTTATGTAAATTTGATTTAAAATTTTTGCGACTACAAAAACAGTCAAGATCAAACAAAGTTGGAGTTTTACGGTAAAGGTAAATTTTATTAAATAAACAAAAGCAGTTTTATTAATTCACTAAAATGTATTCCAAACTTTGTAAAAACACTAATTTTATTTTCTGTGTTTTTTTAGAACTTAATAAACAAGCTACATAAACTTGTGCATTTCATCAATTAGTTACATACAAGAATCTTAGAAAATGATAAAACACAAAATTAATACAAGGGCTTGAGTATTTAATAAAAATTAATCAAATTTTTGGTGTACATATATCATTAAAATAGGTTTAATTTTTTGACAAAAAAAATCAAAATGCTTTTTTAATGATAGTCTAAATGTTAAATCAAGTAATTTACTGAATTTTTGCCGTTGTTAAAAAACGTCTGTTAAAAAAGCTTTTTGAAACTAGTTTTTTAAAGAAACTCAGCTAAAAAATGATCTAATGCTTGCAATAACTGTTTCTTCTACTAAAAACCAACGGTTTTTGGTGACATATTATCCATATCTAAAACGTGTTGTTGTTCTAAAATTATAACCTCTAATATCCTTTCTTTTGTGATGAGTTTTATAAGTATAACGAGTTTGGCAGAGATGTACTGTAACAGTTTACAGATAGTTTAATCAAATTATTCTCTATTATACATTAGAAAACTTGAACAAAATTAAATTTAACTTTAGTAAGCCTTTTAGACTTATTATAAGTTATGTCAATTTATACATCACATTTTAAGAGATCAAAAATAAAGAAAAACTTAAAGCAAATTTATTCAAACTATTGTTCATTATTGGAACTCTTCATGATCTTGTTGGTAGAAAACAAAGCAGATAGATAATATTGCATAACTTAGATGCTCCTTTCCGACAAAAAACGCTAATGTGATAACTTGGTTGTCCAATCTTAAAATTATTTTGTTCAAAATTGATATCTGTCATTTGGAGTAACCTAACGCATGTACGAAGCTCCGAATAGATGACTTGGCTGATGCCACCAATATAACCGAGCCAAATGTTACCAAAATTAGTTTAACAATACGATATATAACTGAAGTAATTTTGATTTAATAACGAGTCTATTTTTATAACGCAAACTAGATAACGTTTTACATTTGTTGTTGTAGCTACATTTATAATAGAAATTACATTTAGTAAAAAAAGCTTTTTAAATCATTCTTGGCTAAAATTCAGTCGGTGTACCATTCTGCTGAGCGGTCTATTTACATACAAAACGTGTATTTATTAGATTTTTACTGTTATCACGCAAAAAACAAATCACTTACTGCGGATGAATTTTAAATAATAAACAGGTGGTCGAAACAGGGGTGACATTTTCTCGTTGTTAATGAGGCGCACAAAGTATTTTAATAAGCTATCCTGGCAAATGGCATTTGCATATCATATTGCATTCAAAAAGCACATCATTATGGATACAGAGAGAGCTTTATTAAGTAATGTAGAAGAATGAATAAATTTATTTTGACAAATTTCCTTTCGCTTATCGTCGAATTAGCATTATAAACGACAGTGCTGAATAAATAATAGAATTTGTTGATAAAGACTTTTTTCATTACATTTTCCGAAAATAAATTGGTTTGATTAAAGAGTAAATTGAATGTGATAAAGTAATCTTCCTTTATCAAATCGTAAACTACAAAGCCGGACACAATACTGAAATTTTGGGAGTGGCAAATAATAGATTTGACGGGAAAGAAGGTGTGTGACACGACTGCTCACGCATATTTACTCACTGCTCAAAAATTTAAAACAAAGCAGAAAGAGGGTGCATTAAGTTGTACAAAGTCACGTTCGTGATGGTTATTATTTAAGTTACTCATACAGAATTCATAAAAGTATCAACTTTATTAAGTGAACCGCCAACTGTGTTGAAAGAAAGTTTACGTTGTTGTAACTTTTCAACACTTATGATATTATAAGGATAGCATTTAAATTCTAATTTATGATGTTAAAAAATGTCAGTGTTTTCTGAAAATCTTATTGCTGAAAAAAATATTTTTTGCTATACAGATTTGTAGATACAGTTTATTTTACCCAAGGTGCAATTTCGAAAACAGGTTGCTGCTTACTGCATAATATTATATGAAAACTAGTAAATATTAACAACAGGTGAATTAAGCTATTGTTTATTTACGAAAAGAATGTTTAATTCTACAAGCGCGTGTTGATTAATTCTTCAAGCAACTGGTTTAGTTCACGTGTTTTGATTTTATTTTTATTCAATTGAAAGAACATGTGATAGAAATGGGATTCACACTGAGAAGTATAGACGGTCGTGAGGTGACTGACGATAGTGCGTTTGTAACCTGGTCGAACGAGTAGTGTGAGTTTGATGTGGTTGTCTTTTGGAAAAAAAATGGTTTTTGTCTGACATGGGTGTTTTTTGTAAGGCTTTAAAAGACGTGCGACTGCAACTTCACTGGCGGAGTCTAGAGCAGATTTGGCAATTGTGAAGAAATACAGTCACTTTATACTGTCAAAATCAAATCAAATAATTTATATTTGTTCTATTGAAGCTTTAGCAAAAATTTGAGTTTTGACAAAACTTTTATAAGACTAAACATTATCACACTTTGTTTTGTAGAAATAAAAAACAAGTTATTTTTTTAGTAAATGAATAATTATGATTGCATAAGGTTAGAATGCTAATCTGTTATGTAACAATTTATCAAAATTTTAGACAGTTTGTTTGTGTTTAAATATTGACTAAGAGGTATGAATTATAAGTTTCTTTTCTTTGACTATAAACTCACATGTGCTATTATTATTAGACATTAACAACGTTTAGTTCATAAATAATCATTTATTAATGAACTTTATTAACACATAATTTTGTAATAATGGAAAGATTTTGTTATTAGTATGACAATTGATGAAACAAAACAAAATTCAGCATTAAACTAGACTGTCAGTCGCAAACTATTATATTCGCAAATGTGATAATAACACATTGATCAATTAATTTCCAAAATATTGTAACTAGTTTTTACATTAAAATGCAATTAATAATATTAACGTTACCACGCTAATTAAATTAAAAAATTAATTTAGCAAATCAGCCATCACTTTTGTTTCATTAAAATGCCGCTATTTAATCTGTAAATTGATTTCCAGTGCTACAATCAAGAGTACAATAAAAAATTTGTCCATACATATCCTCCCACATAGAATGATGATTTTATTTTTAATAGTAGTTTTAGAAATCATTTTTTAAATTAAATTGACATTAAAATTACATTTAGAAACAAATGCAATAACTAGATTTAATGTATACATCCTAGACCACTTAACTAAGAATGATATGATAAAAAAGGAGGAAGGCTGTATCCTTGATTTAGAGCTGCGTTTGATAAGATAGATAGAAACAAAATGTGTAAAAGTATGAGAAACAGAGAAGTAGACGAATGGCTGGTGAGAAAGGTAGAAGAGATATACGTAAAGATCAAAGACAGCGTAAGATCTGGCGAAAAAGAAAGTGAATGGTTTGTAGCAACAAAAGAGGTAAGACAAGGGTGTCGGCTCAGCCTTTTGTTATTCACAATCTACATTGCGAACATGGAGAAAATGGTTAGGAAGGCGCAAGCAACAGGATGTGTGATAGGAAGAGGAAAAGTATGAAGTCTGGCGCTTGCGGATGATGTGGTAATGGTAACAAAGAGTAAAAGGGAGATACTAAGTAAGGGAAGAATGTAAGAGAAACAAGCTGAGAGTGAAAGCGGGGAAAAGAGCAGTGAAAGCGGTGAAAAGAGCCACTAAGTTTGAAGATCGAATGAATAGAACGAAAGAATGTAAAATATTGAATAATTGTTGGGAAAAAAAGAGAATGAATACAGGGATAAATGAGAAAGAGAAATATTACAGAAGGAATGAATAAAGAGAAGTATTACAGAAGAAATGAATATACAAGTAAAAAGAAGTGGAAAGATTAAGAACAGAAGGCAAACGGATGAACGAAGAGACGTGTGACACGGATAAGCAAGAAAAAGAATTACAGAATCCAGGTACAACAGAAATTATGAGAAATGTAGCACAGAAGAAATCTCCGTATAATTGGAACGAAAAAGTGCGAAAGAACGAAAGGTAATAGCGAGGTTCAGGTGCGGAAATGAGAAGAGAAAGAATATGTATGGAGCAGAAAATGAAGAGACACTGTGTAGGATGTGTTATTAAGAAAAAGAGACAATAGAGCACATGTGGAATGAATGCAGTGAGATGAGAGAGAGATAAAGCAGAGAGAGAGGAAATACTGGAAAAAAATGAAAAGGAGATAAAGTAGATGAAACAGGTTTGAAAGAAAAAGGAAACAAAGACTGAGGGAAGAGAACAGAAAAAAATAATAGGGAGGATAAAATAGAAGAAAAATATGTTTTCTTCATACCTCGGTCGAAAGAACGTACTTTCGTCCCTAATAACAGAGACGAAAGTTTAACTTTTAGTCCCTGTAAGAAGAAATTCTTTCTTTCCTATAATAGCGGGAAGAAAGAATTCATCGTGTTTATTTATACTCGTAACTATGTTATATGACCAGCAACACTCGCTTTGCTCGTGCCGCAAATGTCGCGGCAGGCATCAAAAACTATCAGCATTTAAAGTTAAAAAAATAAAATAAAAAATAAAAGTACGTACTTTCCACCGAGGTATGAAGAAAAATCGTATACACGACGCGGGACAGAAGTTGAAATCTCGGTCCTGCGCGCCATGATGCCCTCGGCTTCACCTCGGGCATTATGGCGCGCAGGGCCGAAAATTCAATTTTTGTCCCTTGTAGTGTAATATACTAATAACTGCGTAATAATAATAATGATATTTTAAGCCTGTATGTGTATAGGCAAAAATAAACCTATTAGTAACTTTATGAGCAGTTTAACAATAATAGTATTGAAACGATAAATAACAACAAATTTTGATTACAAATAGTTTAAATAAATTTAATAAAAAAAAAATTTATAAAAACTATTTTATATTTATTAATTTATTATTTTAATCAAAATTTTTTGTTAAAAAATACTGTTGGGTACGTATTTTAATAAAATTTAAAAATACTTAAATCGCCAAATTAATTAAGTGGCTCATTAAATAATTATTTACGCTTTGAAGACCAGTTAAAAGGGTATTAGGTCCTTTTAATAACAATAAAAATTTCTAAATTAAATTAGAAATTGGCTGTATTTTCCTGTTCACTAATTCCTTTCTACAGAACGTGCTTGTTACCTGTTTATCGACAAGATCTTGATGGAGATTAAGTTGTTGCTCATGTTTTAATCCAAAATCGTTATTTTTTTCTATCAACTGATCACTCATTCTAACTTATTATTTTAAAAAAGTTTAGCAATGTTTTGGTATAAAATGCGCAACAGGATACTTATCAATTAGTCTACTTCTAGTTCATTCAAATCACGATTGACTTGTTAATTTGTCGACATCTGCACCCTTTATAATACAATTGTGAGGGCTTATTGTGGAAAAAGTGTGAGTTTCATAGAATAAAAGATAAGCGAAAAGTGAAGAATCTCATTCAGTGATAGAAAAAAAATTTAATTGAATATTGACAGACGGCTTGACATCTTAAATTGATATAGACGAGGGATATAATAAAGTATTGATTGTGGCCCGGAATTGTAAATTGCGTTGCTGACGATCCCTTTTGTTACGCGAATTCTTAATCGAGGTTAATTTAGGAGAATTCGGTTGGCTTTGTGGGGGATCGAATGGTTAAACAAAACAGTAGGATTTTTTCTCGATTCTTAGACGTATTTTCTTAAATAACATTTTATTTAAAAATATATTATTTGTAGCGGGAAAATATCCATGGGGTTAAATAAAATTGGAAATTGTAAACAAAAACTTTAATTATGTACTTACATAAAGCACATGCTGGTATATAATTCAATAAAGATGCGAAACCTCACAATAAATTAACTCCTGTGTAGCTTCTTGCGCAAGTATTGGTGAAATATTATAAACAGATTTGGTATTTATTCAGTAGCATGATGAAGATTATACGAGCAAATTAAAAACTTAATTGCCGTCAGTTTTTGTCTACTCTTCACAACAAATGGTCATAAACCAATGAATAAAATACAACATTTAGGTTAAGATTTTACAAATAGAAAAATTTTGTTGTTGTTATTTAAGGTTGAAAAGTTCCGATTTAGTTAATGGGAAATAAGCCTTCAAAGAGCCATAATTTGGTCTGTACTATAAGTACAAACGCATTAATATAAGCTTTATTTCGCTGTGTTTCAAAAAATTAAAAAATTTTCTATAAGCGGATCAAGCTTTTAGAAAATATTTTTTATTTCTATATAAAATAAAACTCATAATATAGATAGAACATGTCATTAGCTTTTTTATTAAAGCATTTTAACAAATCTTTAGGAAAAGTTTTGTGAATTTTTCTCATTAATTGTCTTGTTTTAGACGCTGAAATTCGGTTGATGACAAACAAAAAGTAACATTCAAAATACCATAATATATCTGAGTTTGCATGCTATTGATTTTTAGGTGTAATTATGGGTTTCACTTCAGAATACAAACATAATTTATATCAAATTATATTTACATGAAACTGTCTACTAATTGTCAAAATTTCAGCTAAATCTGTCTTATCCGATAGAATTCAAAGATACAATAAATTATAAAACATTTTCTAAGAATATCCTGCATATCAGTTGTTTAAAATAAAGCTGTAGCATGTTTTATTTGCCAATAAAAAGATATTTACGCAGAGAAATGATCAAAAATAAATAGAGAAATAATTTAAAAGGTGTTTTAAATTATTTACTTAGCCGTTCAAGCTCTTGTGAAAATATTTAAACAGTTTGCCACCTGGAGGGCCTTAATTGCGATTTATCATGATTGAAACATTTTATCTAAAAATAATTTTTGTTTATTTAGATACAAAAAATCAAAGCAATATACAAAAAAATCGAGATGTATGTTTCTGTAAGCTACCCAACATAAAATTGATGAACGTTTCCGCTCGATCTAAATCGAAATAAATGAGCCAACCTAACTCCAATTTGAAACAACATAATCTTTATCTCGTCCAAATAAACTATCAAACAAAAAATAAACCCTCTTGGCGAAAAAGCGAGTAAATATTTAGAGGATGTCTTTCTATTGTATCTGTCTGCTGGAAAAAATCAAAACCGCTCGAAATGGGTTTCGAAATTACATTACAGCAGCAATTACGATCCCGATTTGAAAAAAAGGTGCCTTAGAGGGCTCTCACAAAATCACAGCCAATAACATGGAAATACGAATTGTTTGCCGGGCCGGAAATCCTTCGCGCCGTTTGATGGATAATCGAAGTTGATTTTGTTTCCGGCTGTTTAGGACACAGCGTTATAGCCTGGTATTGAAAAATAAATGATGAAAATAGGTAGATACTTGAATTTTATAAAATTTTGATATATAGCTGTTTAATATTTTATACAAAATAGCTGCTGGTGTTTTTTTCATTTAAAAAATAAGTTATTAAAACTTATTATAATTTTTTAATTAATAAAGACCAACTAAACTGGAAAGATATAATCACAAGCTAAAGTCATAAAATCAATTATCTCTAGTCCTCCCTCTTCTTTTAAAACTTTTTATTTTTGAAAATTATCTTATTAAAATGGTTTTTATTGAAAGAATATCTGCTAGATATAAAAAGAATTAATACTGAAAGAAAAGTTAATATTTTTCTATTTCAAAGAGAGTTGATCGCTTTGAAATCTTTGTTACTTCAAACTACTTTTACAATCTTTCTATTGGCTGAGTAGTTCTTTATTTGATCTTGAAATCTCTTTTGACTACTATGTAATCATCAAGAAGCAAACAAAACTACTGTAGAGTTCTATTGCTTTATTATTACATTATTTTTGTAAAATATGCTCAGTTAGTATAGCACTAGCAGAGCCTCTCTCTTAAGCGAAATAAGTGAAAAAAACTTTAAAAATCAAATATATCGTATATTTTTTATAAGCAAAACTTATCCTGTTAAACCAATTTATAATTTTTAGCAGTCCTAAATTTAGTCAGTATGGGTGGTACCTACTCACTAAAAAGACAAAAACATCAAAATTTACTTCAACACTTGACTTTTGTGAGGATTTTAAAACAAAAATTGTGATTTTATTGACATTAATTCTTTTTGAAGATAGTTTTGCAATGAGATTGAAACTTAAGTCGATATGTAAACATGTTTATTATTACCTATACAGGCTTAAATATATACATTAATACCCAATTATACATTTTTACACAAATTTTTTCTATCCTATCTTCCCTTTTCTTTCTTTGTGTTCTCTTCCCCTGTCTTCATTTACACTTTTTGCATACTTCTGTCTCCCGCTTTCCCTTCTATCATCTCTTCCTTTTGTTTTTTTTTTATTTATTTATTTTTTATTCAATTTCTGATTTAATCGTTCTCTCTCCCTCATTATCATTTTCATCCATTCTATTCCTTCTTTATTCCCTTTCATTACATCTTTTCTCTCTAGCATACTTTCTTTTATTTCTATGCACTCTTTTATCATATGCTCCAATGTTTCTTTCTCTCTTCCACACATTCTGCTTTTTCTTTCGTTTTCTTCTATCCAATATCGGTTGTCTCTCTCTTCATTCCCACATCTAAATCTTGCAATCATCTTTTGCTCTCTTTTACTTTCACTTTTTACATATTCCGGTTCCTCTTCTGTTATCAACTTCATGTATTCTTTATTGTATCTGGTTTCTTTAATTTCTCCCATCCTTTCTTGCTGGTCTTTGTCTCTGCCGCTGTCTTTCAATTCTCCATGCACCCATTGTCTCGCTTCTTTTTTTTTCCCAATCTCCTCTACACTGAAACCATTCCTTTCGTAATATTTTTTCTTTTCTTTTTCCATTCCTCTTTTTGCTTTTCTACTCATCACTTTCCAACTCTCTTTTAATATCTCGCACCCTTCCCTATCTTTCATCCTATCTTCGAACTTCACGGGTTTTTTTCCTGCCTCTATTCTTAATTTTTCTCTCTTTCCTTCCTCTCTCACCATATATCCTGGAGTCTCTCTGCTTAGCCCTAACATCCATCTTGTGTACCTTTCTTGCACTTTTTCCATTTCCACCCATTCTTTCCACCCCCAAATTTCAGCTCCGTACATCATCACACTTTTTACCAGACTGTCAAATAATGTCATTCCTATTCCATATTCTCCCCCAAACTTTTTCTCCGCCATACTCCATACTCTCGCACTTATCTGGTTTTTCTTTTTCACTAATTCTCTTACCTGCGCCTTACATCTATTTCTTTCTTCAAACATAAATCCCAGATACTTCCATTCTTTCACCTGTTCTATATCTTTCTCACCCCAGTTCCATTCTACTTTTTTCCCTGCTCCCTTACTGAACACTAATGTTTTTGTTTTACTTTCATTCACTTCAAGTCTCTTTTTTCTCATGTATCTTTCCGCATTTTTTATCATTTCTCTCAGTCCCCGTTTCTCTCTCGCTACCATCACAATATCATCCGCATACGCCAACAAGCAAATTTTCTTTCTCCCCACTACCACTTCCTCTTCTTGCCTTTTTGCCAATTCTTCCTCCATATTGCTCATATATATTGTAAACAGTAGGGGGCTCAGTGAGCATCCTTGGCTCAGTGAGCATTCTTGTCTCAGACCTCTCTTTGTCCACAGCCATTCGCTCTCTCTTTCATTCACTCTCACCTTGCACTTTGTTTCTCGATAAATTTCTTTAACTTTCTCCAACACCTCTCTCTCTATTCCCTTCTTTTTCATAAATTTCCACAGCTTATCCCTATCCACTCTGTCAAACGCTGCTTTCAGATCTACAAATACTCCGCATACTCTCCCTCCTTTCTTTTCTCGCTTTTCTTTTTTTTTATTTAAATTAATTTTTCTATTATTAAAAATAATATTTTTGTTTTATAAAAATAATTCTAACAACAAAGGTTTGACTATAAAGATTTTTCTAATTATATGACTACCACACTTCAATTAAAAAGATTATATTTTTAGAACCTCTATTATTTTAACTGTACTCATTTTCACCGCAGTTGACTCAGTCTCAATTAAGTGCCAACCAGAAAGATGTACAAGTAATGTCAAAGTCTTCTTAATATTGTAAAATAGCATCAGTATTTATGTTACATATAATTATAAACAAACGCATAGCTTTTGCTTGCGTTTGCTTATATTGTGCTAATATTGACAAATAACAATTATTTTTCTATTTTTTTCTGATGTAAAATTATTCTAATCTGCAGCAACAACTGGTTTTTTAGACTAATTGTTTTTTAAACATTAACTAGGGAACTTCTGTTAATTGTTTAAGATCAAACATTTCAAAACTTTAATTGTAAAACTTTTAGTCTTAAAAACAACATTGAGGTATCTCAACAGATAATTTGATTGGTGTTGCCGTTTACAGTAATAAATGTCTGTTCAGAGTTTGTATTTTTTTGCTTTAAATAAAAGTTTCAATGATTACAGTCTCAACATTATCAAACAGCTATTGGTTAACCAGAAGAAAAACATTTTTTTCTGACATTTACATTTCTTGCGCTCAATTATACATAATAAACTGTTTATAAATCCTTTAAATATTTTCTGTAACCATGTGTAAAGCAGAATATTATAAAAATAGAAATTATTTTAATTACTACAATTGTTTTTTTTAACTCTTTAGTATGTAACAGATTTTAACTACGTATATGTATATAACGTTTAAAAATTAATCTTTTAATAAGTAATGTAAGCAAATTTTGTATCAACAGACCTATTTTTCGCCTGCAATTATACAATTCTCTTGAATGTTTGTTCAGCCCCAACCATTCAGTGTAATTGTTTGAATCAGAAAGCTTGAAGAATTAATGATCAAAGTTTTTGTAAAAAATATCTAATGTTTTTTTTTATATACCTAAGCTTATTCTGCAAAGTTTTGCCTTTACTAGCAAACATAATTTACGATTACCTCTACACAGCTTGTGTTTTGTTCAAACTTTCAGGTTCTTCGAGACTGTTCAAGGGATACCTGAAAACAGCTTTTAAGAAACCGAGCTTTCAACTTATACCCTCAAGTTAATTACAGAGTTGTTTTCCGGAATCTCGGCAAAAGTTTCTTTAATATTTATATATACACCGCACATAATTTAGCTTTTTAGCCAAATTTTTCAAATTCAATCTGCTATTGATGTGTTTTAAGAACGTAAAAAGTTTGGAGTTGATAATTGTTTTATTATATAACGTATTTTGTCCTCTATTTCTATTGCTATTTTTTTAAACATTTTGATTTGTTTTATCTAAATTATTTTGTTTTCTTAAATAAATCACGATAAATAAAAATAATTCTTTTAGATAAATCGAAATAGTACATGTTTGGTTCTGTTTTTTGAAATTTTTACTCATTTTTTATCTTTATCTATTGAGTTTAATTTGCTGTGAAACCCAATTTTTTCAAAAATATTATTAATTTGGTACAGTGTTTATGTTTGCAAACATAAATTTTTACATAATAACAAATTAAAAAAATACATTGAAAAATATTTTAAATAAACTATTGCTAAACAAATTAAACATAAACTAAATATTTTTTGACGTAAGCCGGCAAACTTTAAACCTTCGCTTTCTTGAAATTCTCGACAACCTCGCGTGTTAAAGAAAATAAAAAAATATCATTAAACATGCAGCACTTTCAACTTACCCTTTCAAAAAAACCCCGTCTAGACCGCCCACAAATCACAAAAACAAAATTGCAACTTAGTTAGCACTAAACTCTCGACACTTGAAATCGCGTCAAAACCGGCCGTTAAGGGTAGAAAATTAGCCGTATGGTTCGTTGTTTTCACGACGCTTTGCGGCAAACTGAAGAAAACGACGTCGCGACGCCGGTTGTAAACATTAGCGCATCGCAATGCCGAGCGTCGCCGACCTTTTTCGGACCCTATCGGAGGGAGGGTAGTCCATCAAGTGACGTGAAAACGGCTTGGGAATTCTGTTGAATTCGGTGCCTTTTCCGTATAAATCCTTAGTGAAAAATCTGTTGTCCTACAAATCGAATTTTCTTACTGATATCGATAAATTTTTCAGGAAGACTGCTGAAAACAGGCGGCTGACGTATTTATGCAAGGTTGCCTCCGAGAAAAAGCAGCAATGCAAACAGCAGGATTAATCGTCGGAAGGACTATTCCTCAAGATTGAAGTTAAGGGCAAAAAACGTTTTTTTACCGACAGCAATTATTTTCTAGAAATGTCCTTCTATATCATTTATAAATTTTAAACCAACGTTGATAGAAACAGCTATCTACTAAAAGAACAAAAAATAACAATTTTTGCTGATAACTTTGGTTATGAACCGATCGATATAGATCTTATTTTTTTTAATATTTCAACATTTAAAATATCGTAACAAATACCATAAAAAGTGTCAAAAAATTCCCAAAAACAAAAGCAAAAATATTTAGAACCTATGGTTTGATAGTGAGAACAGTGAAAGAATAGCTTGACACCCGAAACTACAGCCATAAAACACTTATTTCAAATCTTTCTCAGTTCACAGTAGTACTCAAATAAAGTTCAAAAATTTTCTATTGCCTTATGCATTGACAAATTTTTTAAATTAAACTAAATAAAACTATGTTGGAACATACAGACTTTTTTAATTAATTCTGTACACACACCTTATGTTTGATAAATAATGAATCAATGATTAAACAATGAAAATTGGCGCACAAAATTACAAAAATTGACATCTATCTAGTTATTTTAAGTGGCCATACAGCAATCTGCATAAACCACTTACACAGACTTTAGCTTTTTAGTCTTTCAATTTTATCACTGGTATAGAAGCAAGTCCACCTTGAAACAAAACAACAAGCTGATTCATTTATTTCTCTTATCAGTAAATCGTGGACAAACTGCGATAAA
This sequence comes from Lagria hirta, assembly GCA_947359425.1. NCBI lineage: Eukaryota > Metazoa > Arthropoda > Insecta > Coleoptera > Tenebrionidae > Lagria > Lagria hirta. Next base: position 5,697,474 of record OX375800.1, read on the forward strand.
AGTTAAACTATAATATTTGTAATATTGTTTAACCATAAAGCAGTGGTATTACGGTAGAGGTTTCAATAGGTTGTCATTGTTAAAAAACACATTTTTACTTTGACGTTATAGCTTTATAAAATATATTAGAATAAACTATCTGACATCAACATAATTATACTAATACAAACGAGAGTTTTCATTGTCATAGAATTTTCACAACCTTGTTAGTAATTATCTGATCCGTAGAGTAAAAAAAAGTGTATTACTCAGTTTCGAGACATAGCGACTTTGCCGAAATTGTATATCTGTTGACAATGTCTTATAATTTAAATAAATGTCAACATAAAGTGGCTGTGGTGACTGGTGCGAGCGTTGGAATTGGTGCAGCAATAGCTGAAATGTTAGTGAAAAACGGATTACAAGTAATAGCTTTAACCAGAAGAACAGAAAAAGTAGAAAAACATGCAAAAAAACTGTCGAAAGAAAGTGGAAAGCTGCAGGGGTACAAAACTGACATTACAAAAGATGAAGAAGTTTCAGATGCTTTTTCCTGGATTTTAAATAACGTGGGACCAGTTTCGATTCTTATCAACAACGCCGGTATTCTTAAAGATACTACATTAATTGACGGTGAAACACATCTTTGGAAGGCCACTCTAGATACCAATGTCCTGGGCTTGAGTATTTGCACAAGAGAAGCTATTAAACAAATGCGAGCAAATAATATTGATGGTCAAATAATACATATTGGTAGTGTTCCAGTATACGTAATACCCAATGCGCCAAGCTTTAATATGTACACTCCATCCAAACAAGCGGTTGTTTCATTAACAGAGATGCTGCGACAAGAATTAAACCAGATTAGAAGTAAAATTAAGATATCGGTAGGTCTATCACCAAAAACTCAAATATACTTCAGAAAAAAATTTTATAGTGCATTAACCCTGGAGCAGTTTATACAAAATCTCTTTTAGACACTTATAACAAAGAAACAATAAAAACAATGAAACTGCTAAATACAGCTGATATAGCAGATGCGGTTGCTTATATTTTGTCGACACCACCTCATGTGCAGGTGAGATTAATTTAAAGTTTGATGAAGTATGTAACTGTTTCTGTTTCAGATACATGAATTAACCATAAAACCCATGGGAGAAGAATTTTAATCAAGCAAGCTACAGATTTTTAAATCAATCTTGAAACTATGTATTAGATTTATAATTTTACTGTATGAATGCGGCAAAGAATGGTTATAAGTTACTAGAAATGATTAATTCACAGGTACTGGTGTCAACGCTTTTTAAAATTTGTGAAAATGATGTAATCTATTCTGAAAAATAAATACCTGCAATATTCAAAAAAAGATATTATCTGATCATAGTTTTAAAGCTTTTTTCTATTAACATACCGTGTTTTTACAATATTAATTTGTCGCCAATGGTTAATTAGAATTTTTGTTGATGAGTCGCTCGGTGGTCAGGTGGCTGGAGAAGTGGAAATTTTGCTATAACTAGAAAATGACTTTTGTCTGGTCATAGGTGTTCGTAACTGTAACGAGCACTCTAGATAATAAAAAGATTGCAGTGCAATTTTTGTGTCCTACAAGTTTTCAATTTTTGTGTTGCATGTGATTTTTAGTTTATCCAATTTACCTTCCTAATTTGAAATTTATTTTTATTTTTTTAACTATTTTTAAACATTTGCTTAAGTTTTATACTTTACCTTTTTACGCTGTTTAAATTAATTCAGTACTTACATTTTGTGTCTCACGTTTATTCCTCCTCTACCTTACTTAACTCCGACGTCAACATCTCGCAACCAATTTCAAATTTTTGCCGCCGCTCAACTACGCATCTTAGCAAAGATAACAAGCGTAAAGTAAGTATTATTAAACATTAGAAAGTTTAAGACAATTTTCTTCTAAATTTGGAGCAAAATTTTATTGCAACGTCTTCCTGAAATTTAAGGCTAATCTTAGCAGACAGTGTACAAAGCTGCTTCAATTTAAAAATATAACAATTTTTTTAAAATAGACCGCATCACAAATGTGGTGATAAAATATAAAAAATAAGCTTTATTTGTGTTTTTAATAGGGTTGTAGATTGTAGATTAAGAAGGAGTCGTTTAGCGCTTTCCACCTTACAGAACTGCGATCAATTTGATCTATTGTTCTTGAACCCTACGCTTATTGTTTTCCTAGAAATTCTAGACTTTTTGTAAAGCCAAGTATATTCCTAAGTGGCTTGTTTTTGACTTCGACAGGCGTTAGTCTTGCACTGTCTAAGTAGGTCAGCCTTTGGGACGCTAACGCACCGCAATTACAGAGTATGTGCTCAGCGGTTTCACTGTCCGATTCACATAGTCTGCAGTTCTCATTGTTCACCAGACCCAGCTTTTTAAGGTGATACCTTACTAAACAGTGTTCAGTAAACAGGCCTGCAATCATTCTTCGATAGAAGAAGAAGCTTTTTTGCATTCTTTGCCGAATATTCGATGGCTTTCTTCGCCTGTCTTTGCCCAGGAGTATTCTTTCAGTGGCGCATTTTAGTTGCCAATTCCCACCTAAGCATCTCCGTCCGTTCATGCAATTTTGTTAGTCCACAGAACGGTTCGGAGCCTATTAGAGGAGCTTTCGAACCTGCTCTCGCTAGTTCGTCGGCAATTTCGGTTCCTTCAATTCCTTCATGACTTGGTACCCAAATGAGGGCAATCTTGTTGCCTATTGCCAAGTTTTTGAGGGACTGTCTGCATTCCCAGACCATTCGAGACTTAGTGTTATTTGCACTGACAGCTCTTATGGCCGCTTTACTATCAGACAGAATACAGATCTTTTTGCCTTTGATACGCCTTCGCAGACATTCTTGAGCAGTTAGATCTATAGCATGTGTTTCAGCTTGCATAATTGAGGGTGTGCCACCTAGGGCTATTGTTGCCCGGTATTTTGGACCATAGATCCCTATGCCTGTCTCTTTAGTTGTTTTTGATCCATCTGTGTACCAGATAGAGGAGTTCACGCCAATTTGTGCGATTTGACTTCGAGCCGCATGACGGTCAGTAATGACTGTTTCAAACGGGGTTTCAAAGTCATGCATTATTGACATGACGTCTCTTGGTTGCTCAAGAAAACCCGGCTGCAGAAGGTCAAGTATCTTGAGGTGACCTGTTCGGTCTCCTAATTTGAATTTCTTTGATTGGGCCAGCCTCAGAGATGCTTGCAAACTCTCTCTTTGCACCTGTAGGTGAAGGGGCGTTAAGTTCAGCAGCACCTCTAGAGCGGTAGTAGGAGCCGTGCACATGACTCCTGTAATGCCCAGGCACGCAAGCCGCTGCAATTTCTCCAGCTTGCTTTGTGCCGTTATGCTTTGGCAAGAGCCATGTCGACGTGGGTGTTCCATTTAAGTTTACTATCTAGGGTTACTCCTAGATATTTCACTTTGTTGGAATCGATAATCCTTCCAGTTGCGGGGCTTTAAGGTTTAGCTTTTTGCGTTTTTTTTAATAGGGTTTTTTTTGTATACAAAAAAAACCATATATGAGTTAGACTCTTTTTCTATATAATTTTTAAATTTGATAACAACACAAAAAATAATTTTACAGTTTTTTTAATGTAATTTAAACCATAATCAAAAAAAAAGTTATCATTAGATATAAAAATAGCTTTTTTGTGCCTTGCGCCTGCAAAACATAACTTTCAACGTGTTCTAAGCGGCCTGAAACGCCGTCTTGCCAGCCTAGGCTAGAAAATGATTACTATGACTTGCTGATTTGCTGTCATTGTCAGACATTTATCAACGACAACTAACGCTTTGTATTTTATAATGTTACAATTAATGTATAGCCCCCCAAAGTTCCTAAACCGTAATTTTTTCAGAAAACAAAAATAGATAAAAAATGCCGGTTTCCGGTCTTGTAATTCAAATAACTATTGCTTTTAGCGTGATTTACACGTTGTGTTACCATGCTTGTTCTTATTTTCAGAAACTTTTCCTGTTCTGATGACGCTTAAATTAATGGAGTGCAAAACGTCAACATTTTCTCTCACTTTTTCAACACGGTCTTTTCCGAAAGACGTCAATTTTTTATTAAAATATGTTAGAAATTAGTGAAAATATGGTACCTTTAAAAGCAAATACCTATTTATTGTTTTAGTAAAGTAAATATTCATTATATTTCTGTATCAAATAGATTTTGTAAACAAAAGTGAAATCCGTCATTCAAGGTACTTCAACCGTGGAATTATAAACAATACTACAAGATTATTTTTCAAAGTTATTAAATCAATTGCAGGAAGAGGATGTAGCGGTATAAATTGACCCCTTATTAGTACATCATTTTTGTAATTTTATTTTAATGAACTATTTTTTTTGTACTTTTTTTATATACTCTTACTTAAAAGTACAAATATGTATACTAGAAAATTAAACATCTCCACAACTTCTAATAAGCAGTCTTTTGCAACATTAAACCATAACTGTTCAATCTCAGCCCTCCTCTCCCCATGTGCTACCATCACTGATTTTAGTCAAACAAATTTGGATGGTTTGTAGGTTTTTTATATAAATTATTTGTTAGCAAAATGCAATAAAAGTGGGACGCTTCAATAGGCTGTAATATGAACTTGAAATTGTCATAATTACCTTTGGAACCGATGCTCTACAAACAAACAGACTAAAGGTAAATTAAAGGTAAAAATTATTACGGCCTTGTATGTTTATTATAACATTCTGATAAATAGATGGTTGAATGCGTACTATTTACTCAGTTTTGAAACATACTCACTTTGCCAAAGTCGTACGTCAATTGGCAATGGCTTTGATTTTAAATAAATGGAAGAATAAAGTGGCTGTGGTGACTGGGGCTAGTGTTGGGATTGGTGCAGCAATAGCGGAAAAATTAGTAAAAGAAGGATTACAAGTAGTGGCTTTAACCAGAAGAACAGAAAAAGTGGATGAGCTTGCTAAAAGACTTTCAGGAGAAAGTGGAAAACTCTTGGGATATAAAGTTGACATTACACAAGATGAAGATGTGTTGAAAGCTTTTGATTGGATTTTAAAAAATGTGGGGCCGGTTTCTGTTCTTGTCAACAATGCTGGTGTTTTTAAAGATACTACACTAATTAATGGAGAGACGCAACTATGGAAGTTAACACTGGATACAAATGTCCTGGGGTTGAGTATTTGCACAAGGGAAGCTATTAAGCAAATGCGAGCAAATAATATTGATGGTCAAATAATACATATTGGTAGTATCCCAGTGTATGTATTGCCAAGTTCACCAAGCTTTAATATGTACACCCCAACTAAACAAGCTGTTGCTTCATTAACAGAGATGCTAAGACAAGAACTCAACCAAATTAAAAGTAATATTAAAATTTCGGTTAGTATTACTCTACAGATTAAATTTATTAAAATATATTTGACAAAAAATGTTTTTAGTGTATTCATCCTGGAGCCGTTAAGACTGAATCTCTCTCCGATTATTTTGACGATGGTACATTGAAAACAATGCCAAGTTTGCAAGGAACTGATATTGCAGATGCTGTTGGTTATATTTTGTCAACTCCACCTCATGTTCAAGTAAAAATATTAATTTGAAAATTATTAGTTAATTTTTCTGTTGTAGATACATGAACTTACAATAAAACCCATCGGAGAAGAATTTTAATATAATCAAAACAATAATTTAAATCTTGTGCTAGAAATAACATTAAATGTTACTAAGAAAATAATTGCATTATTTGAGTTGTTTCACTACAGAATTATATTCCGCGTCACATTAAAAAAGTTACTATGTATATTACCATGCAAAATAAAATATATAATCAAAGTTCTAAATCAATTTTTTGCAATTTGCTTCTATTTTGATACTCTTATAGACTCATTAGAGAACGCGACGTCATAGGTTTCGGTGCGGTTATAAGCCATTAGAGAAATAAACCTTTTTTTCTAAAAAATGTTTAGGTTGGTAAAACTTACTTTGACTTTTTACCTGTCTGCCAATAATATTGTGAATTAAAATTTGAAATTGCAATTTTTGAACATCAAAGTGAACTGAGCAATTAATGGATATTTATGTGAAATATTGCATATAATAGTGTAAATAATAAGTACACTGGTCTGGGAAGAACAACCGATTCCAATAAAGCAAAAGTCACAGTTTATGTCACTTAACCTAAAAAAGTAGGTATCTTACAATAATAATAATATTAGGATGAATGTGATCAGTGTGATCAGACTTCCATCTGCATGGAAATGTAAATGTTCATGCTTTACAATATTTCAAATAATAATAATAATAATGAAAACCAAAATAATTTTTCACGGATTTTAAAAGCCTACATGTAAAGTTTTCTTCCATTTTCGTATTTTGATGCTGACAGGATTAGAATTTTTAGCAAAAACCAAAGAAAAAACAAATATAATTTTCACTTTTAAAATTAAGATATTGTCTACTCCCTCCAAAAATCCCAAAACGATGAAATTAAATGCTCAAAAATAGCATTAAAAAAAGCAAATTACAAAAAATAGTATAAAAAACTCGTTTTATAAGACCTTAAAGCACTTATTCTTTAAAAAAAATTCGTGGCTTTGCCACTTGTAAGTGTATAATAAATATATTTATTTAAATTTGTTTAAAAAGACATAAGAGAAAAAAACATCTTTCAAATAAACTACAAGAAAAGTTTCAATGCGATCAGTGTGAATATACAACTACAGCGTAGGCAACAATATGTGTTTGAGATGGCACCACTTTTTAGAGGTTTTTTTCATTTGCCTACCTGCAGTCCTGTAGCCGGATAAGCTTGTTTGACAAATATTTGACATAAAGCTTATAAAAAAAATGTAGGTTATGTCATAGCGACTAACTTTTTAGAGAAATATGTGAATGTTGTTGTCAGTGTCAAAGGTATCGCCCGTCAACAACAGGAAGTAGTTGCAGTTGTACCGACCATTTTAAAATGAAATGTAGGATTGTCAGCTCAAACAGTCATTGTTGACCAAGCTAGGTATAAAAAGGCCTAATGAATCTCAAAAACGCAATACATTTGTAAAGTGAACTTCAACAATAATTTCAATGCGATTAGTGTGAAAATATACAACCATTTATAAAAGTGTTTTAAAAACACATAAATCTAAGCAGTGAATTACGAGAGAAGTTTCAACGTGATCAATACAAATTTATAACTATTTATAAGAAATGTTCGGTCAGAAATCACAAGAAACAAAACATCTGTCAAGTGACAGAAAAACAAAACTTTAATGTGATCAGTGTAACGTTTGAAACATAAAACAAAAAACAAATTTAATAGATAAGAGATTAAAACTTAGCAGTAGCCGAATCAAATGTTTCGATCACACATAAAAATAAAAAAAAACTCTCACAAATACCAGAAAAAAGAGACCTTCTTTTAAAAATAAGAATTACATTGATTTTTGTGATACAACTTTATAATTTAAGTGATTTACAAACGTAAAAGATTGTTTTTTTTCCCGTACCTATATTAACATTTATTTATTATTTTTTGACATCACAGCTGTCAGTTGTCATAGTATTTAACATTTATTGACGTGTTAGCTGTCACTTGTCAATAATTTGTTGGCGGAAATCGCTTACGCTTACTCGCTGCTCAATGAGAACAGCTGGTAAAAGCACTTTTTATTTTTATCAGTTGGTCATTTTGGCCACGGTATAATATAATCATACAATAGCGACAAAAGCAGAAATTCTGTGAAAGAATCTTAAATCGCATGCGTAAATAGATTAGCGTCTAAAATGGCGTATTATGACAGCTAGTGTTAAAAGAATTTATATAATTTTTTTCTTTTATTTCAGCTGTTTTCAAATACTTTGAAAATAAAAAAGAGATTTATTTGTATAGCTGTATTTTTTATTATTATAATTATTTAACAAGACCTGCTGCCAAAAAAGCGCAGTCGCTCTTGATTCATGTTAATGTAAGAAGTGTAACGCTCTGAGACTCTTTTTCAACAATAGTGAACGTTGGATTAACATTATAGAAGAAGTGTCAACCCGGTATTGCCGTATATCTCAGCTATTTATAAGAAAACTTTTTTAAGTTGGCAATCTTGCTTACATAAGCCATCAGATGTCAATGTCAAACTAAACTGTCAAACTTTGATGTAGTGTCTAGAGGCTTGAAATGTCCGTTTTTTCTAAGTCTTGTCATTTGTCTCCGGTTTTTTCTTGTAATGATTCATTGAAGTCTTATGAATGTCGTCTTTGCAACTCTAAAGCCAATGAGGAAAATTGTTATTTCATTCACAATTGTGAATTTTTAGACGTTCTGGACGAGGCCGGTTTCAAGCGATGTCAGCGTTGTAACGTGAGTGGGTTTTCGATGGTGTGGATGTACTTTCACGCCAGAAACTGTAATTTTGGTAAACCCCGACCAGTAAAAGATTTTGTGAATCACCCAAGAAGTCATCAAAGGCCGCTTGAGAAGCATATAGACAAAAAACGTTTGTCATCTGAATTTCAAATATTTCCATGTGATCAATGCAGTTTTAAAACTCTTAAGGAAATCTATTTAAAAAGACATAAAAGTAGAAAACATTTTTCAAATGAATTACAAGAAAAATTTCAATGCGATCAATGTGAATATATTACTGTTTACAAAAGTAATTTGAAGCTACATACAAAAAGAAAACATCTGCCCGAATTGCAGCAAAAATTTGAATGTGATCAGTGTGAATATACAACTGTCTATAAAAATTCCTTAAAAAGACATAAGATCAAGCATAATTCAAATGAATTACAACGAAAATGTCAATGCGAATCTTGTGAATATACAACTATTTGCAAAAATTACTTGAAAAAACACAAAATCAAACATGTTTCAAGTGAATTGCATCAAAAATTTCAATGCGATCAGTGTGACTATACAACTTTTTCTAAAAATATTTTGAAAACACATAAACGGGCGCATTCTTCAAGAGATTTACAGCAAATCTTCAAATGCGATCAGTGTGTACATACAACTAAAAATAAAAGTTACTTAAAAAGACATAAATTGGCGCATCTTTCAAGGAAATTGAAACCAAAATTTGAATGCGATTTGTGTGAATTTACAACTATCTACAAATTTAATTTGAAATTACATAAAAATAGAAAACATTTTTTGAAGGAGTTAGAGCAAAATCTTCAATGCGATCAGTGTGAATATACAACTTTTTTGAAAGTGGACTTGACTAAACATATAAACAGAAAGCACACTTCAAGCGAATTACGACAAAAATTTCAATGCGATCAATGCTCATTTACAACTATAGTTCCAAGTTATTTAAAAACACATAAAATAAAGCATCTTTCCGCGGAATTACAAGAAAAATTTGAATGCGATCAGTGTCAATATGCAACTATTTATAAAAGACATCTAACATTACATAAAAATAGAAAACATCGTTTAAATGAATTGCAAGAAAAATTTCAATGCACTCAATGCGGATTTACAACTGTTTATAAAGAAAGCCTATCACGTCACAAATTCGTATTACATCAGTTGATTGACTAAAATAAATATGCATAAAATAGACTTAAAAAATCACTTCTTAAATAATTTACAAAAAAAATGTCAAAGCGGTTGTTGTTATTGTAAAATTATATATAAGCAATATTCAAGATGAGAAAAATTGGACACATTTTTAAGTAAATTGAAACTAAACTAAACAGCAATGGAAAACAATGAATAAAAAAACTAAGTTTAGTCTAAATTAAAAGCTTATTTTTATTGTATTAATGCTTTGAATAAATAAACTTTTTAATTAATCATAATGAACAGAATATATAAAAATAAATTCCTTTCTACCATGTTATAGCCGGTATTAAAATGCTAAAAATAATATTTATAGGTAAAAAATCTTAAGAAATGATTTTGAAATTATTATATACAGGGTTAGTCAAAAGTATCGAATAGCTGCTGGTGGGCTAAGCGGGTATTTAACAACTAACAGTGATATTTTAGAGCACAGTGCCGTGCACAAATGCCTCTGTAAGCGACTTTATGTTTGCAGATTGTTACCGGCTTTAGTACGAACTGATCTAATACCTGCGCCAAGAAGGAATAACCACTCTTGATTACCGTGGACCTATATAATATGCTCACAACATTTTGATCACCCACATGTTTTGTCTGACTTAATCACAAAATCTGCATTTCAGAATTAATTAAAAATTTCATACATGATTAATCTAAATCAGTTTTGAGTATTTTAGTAAAAGTTTGCAACTAACACGGAAACAATGTATTTATAATCAACTTTCAGTGCGTTTTGTCTCAATTGTGATTGCAGCTTGGTGCATAGATTACCCCTAAATTGAATTTTCCTGGGTTTTTACTTGCTTGTATAACAAAGTTTTAGTTTGTTTAGTGATGTGACAGCATAGAAAATTGCAAACTGTTTTGTAGTATAAAGATTAAAAACTGCGTCTCAACAAAAGCTTCTCTACTAAATATTCAATTCTTAATAAAAAAAGGAAATTGTATTAGTTTTTTTTATACTTACATTTAATAATGAAACAGTTCATTTGCTTAAACATTCTGAAAGAAAAGTGGGTTATTGAATGAAACCAAAATGTACGATTAATTTAATTATTTTTTCGGAAATCGTCTTGTAAACAACATTTTCCTGCATATTTACGCGCAGGAAAATTGAGTTTTCCGGACTAGTACTGTAAAAACTTCACAAGACGCAAAATAAAAAAGATACTCTAGTAACTATAGTTGCCAACAAAATTGACAAACTTGATTTATGTGGAATTTGTAAACAAAATTCAAAAATTTGTAAATTTCGTCTTTTTTTACGATTTCCGGAAAAATTTAATACAAAACACGTCAGTGGAGCTTTAAAATACTCGGCACAAAGTGTCTCGTATTTCAATTTAGCTCCTCTTCAGTAATGTGAAATTTTCCTGACTTTTATGTAAATAACTATTAAAGTATTGTATTTTGTTATTTAAGAAAAATTGGTCGGTAAAGACACAAAAAAGCATAATTTAAAATGGGCTATTAACTATCCAAATTTATTCAAAAAAAGTAGAAAACGCACCAAAAGGTTTGAGTAACTGTTAAGCAGTTTCTTATAAAGAAAAATACATGAAAAGCTCTACGTAGCTGAAACTAGCAGGCCTATCCGAATAAAGCCTAGAAAAACATATTAAAATAAATAACTAGAATAGAGTAAGTATTCAGCATTCTCTTATCAACAATTGCTAACTATGTAATTTATTTTAATATACCTAATTTATTATTTATTGAAAAGTTAGAATATTTGCCAGGCGGTTTTACACGGCCAACTTTTTTTTATTCTAATGACATTATGTATAATTGTATATACAATTACCTTTCCTTTATTTATTTATAAATTTTGTGGAAAGACAATAAATTTGACTTATTATTATTATATTATGGAGGGTAGAGATAAGGAGCACCAACTCTGTGTTGGCGTTGCTGTAGTAGAAACCGTTTCAAGTGATATAAACAGCTAACTTCAGATTATGCCTTTTTCTACACCAGCGCCATTCTGACTTCTTTTTGTGGACACATTTCGAGTCAAAAGGCTATCCTATAAAATTGTGCTCCTTATCTCTACCATTAGTATATATGTATTATTAAAGTTCCTTACGTTTAAAAAATTAATACAACAAATCTTTTTATAAAAAAACTTTTTTTTAAACACCGTTTTGCATGTTTGCTTAAGATTATTAATTGCTTTTATGTTACATAACACTTTTAAACTTCTAACCAGAAAAGAAATGATGTAAATAAAAAAAGCAATTCTAACTTAAAATATGATTTATTGTTTCTTACTAGCTGGCTATATACCTATTTTTAATATTTATGGCATTTCGGTTCCGCTTTGAATTATGTTCCACTATAGACGTTTCAAAAAAGTCTGCAAACTTTAGATAAAGAAAGCCACACAAATTTCTGATAAATTTTTTTTTTACTTTTTGTATTTAAAACCATTCAAATAAAATGAGTGAAAAAAGCTTTTTCGTCCTTTGTCAAGAGTCGCCGGATTAATAACGAATACTTTTTTATTTTGATTTTTTCCTATAGAGGCAACAGTTGGACGAAAGCGGGCAAATGCGAGATGATTGACTTCTGTTCATTACGGTCGTTTGTCCGAAAGTTGCAGTTTGAATCGAAATTTTTCGCAGCTGTGCCCGTAATTGTTTAAATTCATGAACTAAGTTGACGTCGTTCTGCGGTTGTTTCAAACTTTGTTCCTAGTTTCAGAAAAGTGAATGTAATTTGTTTTAGCTGTGTGATTTATTAGATTAGTGCGCATTTCTAGAGCAATTTAAAAGTTTAAACTGATTTTTTAATAGCTTAGTACATGCAATAGAAGCTATAATTACTATTATAGCTTTAACTAATATTATAAAAACGTATAATCAAAAAATTCAAACAAATTCAACTTATCTAAAGCTACATTAAACCAAATTGAACTTAGCAGGTTTTTTTCTCATACACTCATTGGTAACATATTTTCTTTATAGTAGTAGTATAGTATAGTATAGTACTATAAACTCAAGTATCATAATTTCTTGAAGAGGTAGTTTATCTCATACATTAATTAGTAACATATTCTGTTTCAATACACTATAGTAGTACCATTGTGTACTAACCAATGTAGGAAGTACACACCTCTTCAATTTACGATCTTTCATTCTGTAGAGTTTTATTTGAAAAGTTTAATTTCAAACAACTTCATCTTCTGATATTTTTCTTTCTATTTCGTCAAACGTTTTCTTTTTTAACATATTTAACTTCAATTTAGGTTTTATATTAAATAATACAAGTTTAATTAGAATAGTTTTATTATCCTCAAACAGCACCTAACTTCAAGTAAAAGCTCAAAGAACAAATTTTGTTTCATTTTCCGAACATATAAATCTAAAGTTAAATTCTGACTATTATATACTTGGCACGTTTTGTAGTGTACACAAAATACGGAATACATTGCTTTTGGAAGTTAATACTTAGTTTGATTAATTTCAGTGTTTAATTTGTGAAGGTAACGAAAACAGAGTAAACATTAACTAAATGAACAGTCGAGTACATGCCCGAGACTTATATTGCTTGCTAGATCAGGTGAAGATATATCAAAAGATTTTTTTGCTTTTTATTCGTTTTAACTACTCTATATTTATTTAGATTGTAGATAACGAGTATTTGTAACTCTAAGGTGGAAATTGGCGGATCTATTTAATGAGTTTATTTAAGCAACTTCCATAACATATGTTTCTCACAAACGCTAAGTTATTTCAACGGTATAAATTATTTTGCTTTTGGTATAAGAACATAAATCAGTTATCTGAACAACATCGGTTATAAAATTATTTAGTATTTTAGGCGTTTAAACATAATTATGTAGTAAATTATAGATGACGCTACCACATTTGTGTGTTTTTCATACCGTGCGTTTATAAATTATGTAGGTCAATTCTTGCTGCGCAATTTAGCGCAGATACATTTTTATTGTCGTTGATCAACGTCAAAGATCATTCTATAGTACACGACGCGCCAATATATGCGTATGAAGTAATGAAAAAATAGACATAATGTTTAAAATTTTATAGCAAGAGTTGATAAAGACAAGTAATATGCTATATTATTAAACTAAACCGTAGATACGTTTTATTTTAATGGTTTTCTATTTTTGTTTTCAAGTGCCAAGTCTAGAAAATTAGATTTCTATTTATTTTAGTTTACTTAAGTTTATTTTAGTTTATTAGTTTATTTTATTTTATTTTAGTTTATTTTAGTTTATTTTAGCTTATTTTAGTTTATTTTAGTTTATTTTAGTTTATTTTAGTTTATTTTAGTTTATTTTAGTTTATTTTAGTTTATTTTAGTTTATTTTAGTTTATTTTAGTTTATTTTAGTTTATTTTAGTTTATTTTAGTTTATTTTAGTTTATTTTAGTTTATTTTAGTTTATTTTAGTTTATTTTAGTTTATTTTAGTTTATTCTAGTTTATTTTAGTTTATTTTAGTTTATTTTAGTTTATTTTAGTTTATTTTAGTTTATTTTAGTTTATTTCAGTTTATTTTAGTTTATTCTTGTTTATTTCAGTTTTATTTAGTTTATTATATATGCGTATAAAGTAATGAAAAAATAGACATAATGTTTAAAATTTTATAGCAGGAGTTGATAAAGACAAGTAATATGCTATATTATTAAACTAAACCGTAGATACGTTTTATTTTAATGGTTTTCTATTTTTGTTTTCAAGTGCCAAGTCTAGAAAATTAGATTTTTATTTATTTTAGTTTACTTAAGTTTATTTCAGTTTATTAGTTTATTTTATTTTATTTTAGTTTATTTTAGTTTATTTTAGCTTATTTTAGTTTATTTTAGTTTATTTTAGTTTATTTTAGTTTTTTTTAGTTTATTTTAGTTTATTTTAGTTTATTTTAGTTTATTTTAGTTTATTCTAGTTTATTTTAGTTTATTTTAGTTTATTTTAGTTTATTTTAGTTTATTTTAGTTTATTTTAGTTTATTTTAGTTTATTTTAGTTTATTTTAGTTTATTCTTGTTTATTTCAGTTTTATTTAGTTTATTATATATGCGTATAAAGTAATGAAAAAATAGACATAATGTTTAAAATTTTATAGCAGGAGTTGATAAAGACAAGTAATATGCTATATTATTAAACTAAACCGTAGATACGTTTTATTTTAATGGTTTTCTATTTTTGTTTTCAAGTGCCAAGTCTAGAAAATTAGATTTTTATTTATTTTAGTTTACTTAAGTTTATTTCAGTTTATTAGTTTATTTTATTTTATTTTAGTTTATTTTAGCTTATTTTAGTTTATTTTAGTTTATTTTAGTTTATTTTAGTTTATTTTAGTTTATTTTAGTTTATTTTAGTTTATTTTAGTTTATTTTAGTTTATTTTAGTTTATTTTAGTTTATTCTTGTTTATTTCAGTTTTATTTAGTTTATTTTTTTATGCGTATGAAGTAATGAAAAAATAGACATAATGTTTAAAATTTTATAGCAAGAGTTGATAAAGACAAGTAATATGCTATATTATTAAACTAAACCGTAGATACGTTTTATTTTAATGGTTTTCTATTTTTGTTTTCAAGTGCCAAGTCTAGAAAATTAGATTTTTATTTATTTTAGTTTACTTAAGTTTATTTTAGTTTATTAGTTTATTTTATTTTATTTTATTTTATTTTAGTTTATTTTAGTTTATTTTAGTTTATTTTAGTTTATTTTAGTTTATTTTAGTTTATTTTAGTTTATTTTAGTTTATTTTAGTTTATTTTAGTTTATTTTAGTTTATTTTAGTTTATTTTAGTTTATTTTAGTTTATTTTAGTTTATTTTAGTTTATTTTAGTTTATTTTAGTTTATTTTAGTTTATTTTAGTTTATTTTAGTTTATTTTAGTTTATTTTAGTTTATTTTAGTTTATTTTAGTTTATTTTAGTTTATTTTAGTTTATTTTAGTTTATTTTAGTTTATTTTAGTTTATTTTAGTTTATTTTAGTTTATTTTAGTTTATTTTAGTTTATTTTAGTTTATTTTTGTTTATTTTAGTTTATTTTAGTTTATTTTAGTTTATTTTAGTTTATTTTAGTTTATTTTAGTTTATTTTAGTTTATTTTAGTTTATTTTAGTTTATTTTAGTTTATTTTAGTTTATTTTAGTTTAATTTAGTTTATTTTAGTTTATTTTAGTTTATTTTAGTTTATTTTAGTTTATTTTAGTTTATTTTAGTTTATTTTAGTTTATTTTAGTTTATTTTAGTTTATTTTAGTTTATTTTAGTTTATTTTAGTTTATTATAGTTTATTTTAGTTTATTTTAGTTTATTCTTGTTTATTTCAGTTTTATTTAGTTTATTATATATGCATATGAAGTAATGAAAAAATAGACATATGTTTAAAATTTTATAGCAAGAGTTGATCAAGACAAGTTATATGCTATATTATTAAACTAAACCGTAGATACGTTTTATTTTAATGGTTTACTATTTTTGTTTTCATTTTCCAAGTCTAGAAAATTTGATTTCTATTATCAGGTCAGCTCAAATCGGGTTTGCTAGAAAGTGAATATGTAAAAAAGTGACGAATACTATACTATATTCAAGTTAAAGATGAAGCTGGAATAAGCACAAGCACGTGCGGTTTACGTGATCTCCCACCACAATAAGCGTATCTGTTCTTACAGGGCTGTCTTCAAGAAGTGTATGCTCTTCATGTTATGCGTCATCTGATAACGTTTATCACAACAAAACCGAACTATAACTTAAAAGTACTTACTCAGGCCCTGTCTCGTCACTCAAGCTACGCCTTTATCTGGTCCTTCCACCCCACCATGAAATACCAAACACGATCATACAGTGTTTGGTTGTTTCTTTATTTCAGCTTTATCTTTGACGTGAATATACTATAGTATATTTTGTGATACTGAGAGTGATACTCTAGAGCACAGGGTGTTTGTGTCTGTTTGAAATGCTGAAAAATGGTAGACGCGCCAGATACAATTTTTTTTAGTGAATGGCTTAATCAGTTTTTTTGTCTATTTCTATTATATTAAATTTACAAGTTACTCAAGATATTTTTAAAAGAATCTAAAAGATCAGTAAAAAATGAAATTATAAGAAGTAATATTTTTTAATAGAAATCTTGAAAAATGGTAAAGGCGCCAGATACAATTTTATTCATAAATATAATAAAAAATTACAACATATTAAACTTTACAACTGTAAAATAAGAAGACCTCGGTCAAGCAGGAGATAAGTAATAATAGAAGACTATGTAGTTATATAGGTGTGTAAGTTGATCTAAAAACTAAAAGTCAGGTCAGGTCAAATCAGTTAAACAACCCATAGACCGATGAACACCTATGTTAAACTAATTTTTACACTTTTTATAATCTAGTTTTTAGACTTTTTAGTGCAAAATTTTGGACAATTTTGGTTCGTACGAAAATAGCCATTCTATAGGTATTTGAAGTTAACTAACAAAAATTGCTTGTTGAGTATTGGTTTTGTTGGTTTGACTTTAAATTTGACACTTTTTATTATAAACCGTTTTAAAAAATTATGTGGAAAATTTAACTTTATACAGAAGTGGCAGGGCATTATAATTTTTTAGATATTGCATTAGCTATTATAAAAATTATGATAACCAAAATGTTTTTTACAGTATGACAAACAGTTTTAATTTATGATAGACAATTGAAATTTTACAAAGTTTGTCTGACATTATCTGATTTTTTTTTACATATCAGATGTTTTAAATAATTTGAAATGCAGCAATAATGTTTAAAATATTTTATAAATTACTTGACTCTGTCAAAATTATTTTTATTTTTCAAAAACAAAACCCAAGCTATTTACCGTAAAAAGCTTTGATAAATAAATATACAAGAATTTGACGTTTGAAACCAATTTATCAGCAGTGGCTGCTCATCCAAGCGTAATATTTGTAAAAGTGATATATAAAAATTTGGATGAATGTAATAACGAAAATGCGGCATGGTATGCAGTTCATCCCGGCTTTTAGATAGAAACAGTGGCGCCCATATTGCGTTTGAATGTATGAGCGAGGTAAAATTTAAAGTAGAGCGCATATATTTTCCAGCTCATATTGGTCTTTTGAGAAAACACTCGGCATTCGTTCTTACTTAACTATGCATTAAACCATTTTCCTTCCGTCCCGCACAAAGCTGTGCTGTTTACAATGTGTTAGTAATTTAGGAAAAAAAGATGCATGCGATTTATTATTAATTCGATATAGGTAGCCTCGAAGATTCTTTTTAAAAATTATAATTGCCTTGTTGCGTTTTTATTATTAGGGAATAAGCCACATGTCAATAATAAACCAAGCAATTACAAAAACGAGCTATTAATTTGAAAAAAAATCCGATCTATAAAACTACTCACATAATCTTCATGTTTTATACTTTATCAGTACTTGCAAGCAATTTAAAAATTTTTTTGATTAATTCAAAACGGTTTTACGTCTAAAGATCTTGTAAAAGTGTAATGCGTGAAGTAGTCGCCTCTCACTATAAATCATAACGATACTTTTAAAAAACCAGGTAATAATCGTTGCAAGCAAGTATTAAAATAAAAAAATTTGATAAAACATTATTTTTTCCGCTACAAACCTGATTGCTACAAACCTTTTAAAGAGAAATTGTGAAAAAAATTTTAAAGAAAGGAGATGATTAGATATGTTTTGAATTTAAGATAATTACACATTCAAAAACATTTTTTGTTTTTAAAACAATGGTTTGATTATTGTTTTATGATAGATGCAATTGCTAAAAGTTGTTGAAATAACGAATTAGTATGCATTCTAAAGATAATCACAATAAATGTAATTTTTTTATTTATTTAAATGTGGATAGAGAGAAGTTGTGGGAATGCATGGGAACAAGAAAGGGATTAATAAGAAGTATAGAAGAAATTTATAAAATAACATAGAACAGGGTAAAAGTAGACGAAAGAATGAGTGAATGTCTTTGTACAACAAATAAGTTAAGGGAAAAGTGCTCGCTGAGTCCAACACTGTTTGCATTATATATAAAAGACTAGCTGGCCCGGCGAACTTTGTTCCGCCTTAGTTTTGTTATTTTATTTTTTATTTTTATTTTTTTGTCATTTGTTTTGTTATTATATGTCAGATGCGTTTACGTTTTATATTGTATGTCACGTCACACGGAATGGGATAAAAAATATTCTTTGTTAGGCTACTGGTTCCAAACAACCACTCCACCAATTTTCAGCCAAATCGGTCATAAATAGATATAGATTTTTAAAATAAACAACCCCAAAAACTATAAAAATGATACCCAAATTAATTATTCACATTTATTACCTTTATCACATTCATTTTACAACCCTCTTTAACTTAAATATCATTTTCAAAATCAACGACCTGAAATTCCTCGAAAATACCCATATCGTTTTCTTACATTTTTATCCCTAGAACACTCTCTTTTTATCCTCCTAAGAGTAATTTTTTAGAAAGCAGGAAACATACCTATTTTTTTTTTTTTGAGAACTTAGGCAATTTATGGGAAAAATTATGAAAACGACATCAATCTTTAGACATTTTGCCCGCTTTCCGCCCTATCAAGGAATGATAATATTTTACTTCTAAAATTTCGGATTTAAACATAGATATTATTTTTAAAATAAACAATCCAAAATTTTTGAAAATCATTCTAATATTGGTACTTGTCATTTTTTGTTCCTATCCCACCTCTTTTTATCTCTTTGTTAATAAAAAGTATTCTATTCTTTTCATTCAAATCCAGTCATCATAATTTTCCATACAAACTTTCACCCAAAGTTGTTATATGGGAAGTTGTCTCATGGAAGACGGTTAAAGACGGCCACTGACGATCCAAGATTCAACGCCGCAGTACGGCTGCGGTCAGTGGCCGGCTTTACATGTAAACGCACGGTCCGACTTTGGTTGGTGGTGGGGGAGTGGATCGATTTATTTGGAACGGTAATTTGCCGAGCCTCACCGAACGTTTCCGACATCGCAATTCTAATTTTGATTTAACCCTTCTTTTAGAGGGTGGTTTCTGGAATAAAAAGTATCCTATAGCATTCTCCTGGCTCTAAACTACCACCTCACCAATTTTCAACCATATCGGTAAAGCCGTTCTTGAGTTATAAGTGGAGTAACTAACAGACTTTCTTTTATATATATAGATATAAAAGTTGGAGAAAGCGCAATTAAGAGGAGTAGTAATAGAAAAAGAAAGGATATAGACGTTGGCGTATGCGGGTGATATAACGGTAATAGCAGAAAATGAGCGAGGTATGAAGACAATGATTAGATGTATAGGAAAATATATATATAAAAAAACTTGAAGTCAACTCTGACAAAACAAAAATAATTATATTTAAGAAAACGAATGACAGAGCTCTTTTTTGAAAAAGCAATCAGTCTGGTAAATTTGCTAATGTCTACAGTTCTATTAAAGTAAATAGTCATTTGCAACATCAAATAATTGCTCTACATTGTTAATTCCTTAAAAACTTTTGCTTTGTAAGCAATATAAGAACTGTTTCAAACACTTTCGTTATCTTCTTGGAGTTGCACCATTTGTCTAAGTTTTTATAAGTAGATTCGTATAATTTCTTTGATTTATTTGCTAACAATTTGAAAAAATACAGGAAAATGTTCTGAATCACTCATTTTCAGTATTGGGAACCTTGTAAAATGCAAATCTGACAGCAAAATATTTTTTATAGCTTCACATAAAGTCAAATCACTCAGCTTAAACCCTATAAAATTTTGTTGCATTTTTAAGTCAAATAGCTAAATTGTAAGAAAAAATAAATTGTGAATAAATAATAAATCACTTAAGTAAACATCAGATAACGGGGTATTTATAGTTTTTCGTATTTGGAAAATTTTTTATTCTATCATTAAATAGAGTAGTACTACTAATAAGATTTATTGTTGCCTATACCGGTTTAAATATTACAATTCATTTTATTTCATTTTCTATTCTACCCTCCCTGTTCTTCCTTTGTCCTTCATTTTCTTTTTCTCCCATACTTCTTTCATCCACTTTATCTCCACTCCATTTTCTTTCAGTATTTCTTTTTTTTCTGCTCTTTCTCTCTCTCTCATCTCACTGCATTCATTCCACATGTGCTCTATTGTGTCTCTTTCCTCATAACAGATTCTGCACAGTCTCTCTTCCTTTTCCATCTAATACCTATTCTCTCTCTCCTCATTTCCGCACCTGAACCTCGCCATTATTTTCCTCTCTTTCGCACTTTCTCTTCCCAGGTACACTGGGATCTCCTCTATCATACATTTCTCATAATTCCTGTTGTACCTGGATTCTTTGATTTTTTCTCTTCTTTCTTGCTTATCTACATCCCTATCTCTTTTGCTCGTTTCTGCGTTCATCCACTTGCCTTCTGTTCTTAATCTTTTCACTTCTTTACTTGCATACCCATTTCTTCTGTAATATTTTTCTCTCTCGTTTATCTCCAAATTTTATTTCTTTTCTCGCCAACATTCGTTTAATATTCTACATTCTTGCCTTCCATTCATTCTGTTCTCAAACTTAGTCGCTCTTTTCCCCGCTTTCACTCTCAGCTTGTTTCTCTTACATTCTTCTCTTACTATATACCCAGGGGTTTCTCTGTCCACCTCTAGGACCCACCTCAAATACTTCTCTTGTACTCTCTCTATTTCCTCTTGTTCTTTCCATCCCCAAATTTCTGCCCCATACATCAATAGGCTTTCTACCAAGCTCTCAAACATCATTATTCTTCTTTTAAAATCCCCTTCCCACTTCCTCTCTTCTATTCCCCATACACATCCCACTATCATGTTTGCTTTCCTTGCCAACTCTCTGACATGCGCTTTGTTCGTAGCTCTTTCATTAAACGTATACCCTAAATACTTGAACTTTTTTACTCTCTCTATTTTCTCTCCCTCCCATTCCCAATCATTCTTTTCTTCTTTCCTCTTCTTTTTGTTGAACACCAGCATCTTTGTTTTATTAACATTCACTTCTAGCTTTTTTTTCCTCACATACTTTTTTAGGTTCGTCATCATTTCTCCCATCTCCCTTTCGCTTTTTGCTATTAATACCACATCATCTGCAAACGCTAGACTCCACACTTTTTCTCTTCCAATCACACATCCCCCAGCTTGCGCCTTTCTAAACATTTCTTTCATATCCGCCATGTAGGTTGTAAACAACAAGGGGCTAAGAGGACACCCTTGTCTCACCCCTTTTGACGTTACAAACCACTCACTCTCTTTCTCCCCTGTTCTAACTTTGCTTTTTGTTTTTACATAGATCTCTTCTACCTTTCTCACCAACCACTCGCCTACTCCTCTTTTTCTCATACTCTCACACATTTTCTTTCTATCGACCTTATCAAACGCTGCTCTAAAATCTATGAAAAGTGTATAAATAGAGTAGTAGAATGATAATAAAAATAAGACATTTGTTCATGTCCAAAAATGAGAATATTATTATTATTATCAATTGTCTTATCGGTTGAGCTAATTATTATAGTTACAAGTAACTAGAGTATAAGCTCTAAAACTTAAATAAAAGCAAAAGTGTTTACAAAGCGTTATTTGTCTAACAGTAGTTTTTTTAACTAAAAATCTTGAGAAAAACCTATATCTGCAAAACAGTGATGCTAAAATTGGAGTCAGTATAAAATATATTTAGTTATAACACTATTAGCTCTAGCAATCTTCAACAACAGAACACTTTTTGGTATCCGTACTGAATTATTCATGCAAAATAAACTAAATGTTACAATTGTAAATAAATAATTCTCGGAAAACACCACCTTTAAAGCTGCAATTACGTTGGAAACAATTCTCATAAATAATTTAAAAGTTGTAGTGCACTGTCTTTCATTGACGTTCAATCTATAATTTCTACTAAACCAACGTCAGTCTAAGACATTGCTATAAAATTTAGAATTATTTAAATTAAATGTAATATTTTAATAATTACACTTTTTTTGTGCTTTATGCCAATACAATTCAATTTCATAATATAGTCATTTTATTTGAAAAAGCAACTTCAGCATTATACATTCTAACTTCAGAAGTGAGATTGTCACCTAGCACAATGTTACATAATGAATAAGTGCATAATTTTGTCGTAATTGCAATCATAACTTACAGTGTATGTGGATGTAGCGACCGCTACAGAAACGAGCAATTAATTTTCTATGCAAACAATGCCTAAGCTTGCTTTTGATAACTGGATCGTATTCAAAGTCGTCTTTTAACTGTTGACGCTTGCATCAAAAGCTAATCCTTTGAGTAACACTTCAACAGTTTAGAAATTGAATAAGATTGTGGAGGGAAGCTTAGGAAAGTGTAAATTTAATTATATTGTCTGATGCTGAGCTTTTGTTGTGGTAGGATACAAAGATCTAAACGATAGGATATAATGTAAAAGCACTATGTGATCGAGAAAGATATTACTTCATTTATAGTAACATAAATAGTTAATTGATTTTGGTTTGAATCAATGATTTATTTCTAAAATCAATTTTTGAGAAAGGATCAAATAAAAGCTTTGTTGATGTAAATAATAAAACGGAATAATCCTTGTATAAATTATTAATTTTATTTTCCAACGTGATTACTAGGAAGTGACTTGCTGTAGTTTTTAATTTGTTTATGTTCAATTTTTTACATTTATTATTATTTTAGACATTTAATATGTTTTTGAGATAAATAACAGGATGCGCTACCGATTAAGAATTTATTCAAGTATATATATTTTTCAAATTGACATATAAGCTAGCATATATATAACACTCCTTGTGCAGCAAGGAGTGTTATATATCTTGTCAAAACACTTCTTGCTGCACAAGGAGTGTTTTGACAATACCTCTTTACGCAAGTATAATAATCTATTATTTCTACTATAATTTATTTTTATAAATATTGTAAAAAAAAAATTAATTTTATGATTATTTCAGATATCTGAACCATTGTGACTGTTTTTGTCTCATTTTGCAGGATCCGCTAAGGTGTAGTGGTTTTGATACCCAGCTTTTTTTCAATGACTAAAGTGCAGTTCTCAGTTAATTTTCTTTTATAATGATTAATTACTAAGAAACCTGCACAAAAACTTTCATTGTGCAACTTCTTTCAGTTTTACAAAAAACAATTTCTGAGTGTCCAAAGTATAACTTCATTTTAACGAGTTCGGAAAGTGAAATTTCCTACATGAGCGCCGATTATCTGATTTTTTATATTTAAAATGGTCTTATTGTTAGGTTGCTGTAGTTTTATTGAAATAAAAGAACGTTTTTTCGAACATGTTCCCCTAGTTTCTTTGACAAAGTAAAAAAAACCGCGGTGCAAGAAAAACGTTTTTTGATGCATTGAGAACGACCGGAAACTGCCGATCTTTGAGCGATGAATGCAAAAAACTTTATTCCGACTATTGAACTAAAAGAGCTGTTGTTTAATTGAATTATTTATTATTACAAAAACAAATATAGCTATGTTTTTATTTAAAAATTAAAAGTCTTTTATTATATAATATAATAACAACAAACTGTGTATAAAAAAAATGTATTAGCATTTCTAACACTAAATGCGACATCTATGAAACGGTTTATACAGAACACCATTCACGTTACTGAAATCTGCTTTAAAGCTCTCGCTAACGCTTTACATTTCAGATATTATAGTTATCTATATTGCAGCTACCTTCTAAAAGTTGTAGAGCTTAAATTCAAACGTTTTTTTTTACAGAAGCAAAATCACATTTTTATCAATAATTCTGAAAATAGTACTTTCCAACAAAACTTTAACTAGATCAACTCTTGTTAAAAAATTTCGAACATATGTTGAGATAAAAGCTCTAACGCGATAACTTGGTTGTCAAATCAGCGATATACGTTTTGTCTCAATCAAAATTGACATCTAGAGTGGCTAAGATGCATTAAAACATGTAAAAACTTTTTTTAACGTTTTTGATGTAAGGTAGTTTCTAATAGATGTCGCTAGTTTGATCTATTACGAAAGTGATAGGTACTTAGGTAAATATAAACCCAAATTTGACACTATAATTTTTTTCGAATCGATGAATTTGACCAATGATAACTAGGTATTGTTTTATTTGCTTTTCTTCTAGTTTTTTGATGGTTATATCAAACTTATGTTTACTATTGCTTACATCATGAGAAAAATAATAAAAACAAGTCATTTGCTTTATACATATTTATTATATTTATGACTACAATTTTATTATAAAAATCATACATGCATTATGTATTATACATAATCTCTAGAATAGAATTAGTGTTTCCAGCAGTTCATTATAAACAAGTATTGCAGAAATAGAACACAATGTCAGTATCTACTATGTGTGGCAAAAATAAGTGCACAATATTATTGTGTTAGCAAGAATTCGAATTAAGTACACAACAACCAATCAATCAAAAATTTCGTTTCGTAATGATGAAAATCTGCTGTTGTAGCTGTTAAGTTCAATATAAATAATAATATCTCTTAAACTATTTACAAATCCTACTAATCGTTTCAATGCCATAACAATACACACTATGACATAAACAGTGCTTAAATAATTTTATATAATAAAAATATATAACTTAAAGCTAATTGGTAGATATTCTGGCACATGGTGTGTGTTGACTTAAAACAGCCAAAAAATTTTAAATAGTGTATTTGATCCATATTCTAAAGGCCTGTGTGTGAAGATTCTGCACACTCATCTGAACCCAATGACATATCCGCTATGATTCCACTTTCTGAAACAGCACAAAATTGGTGAATTAGAAGTTTCAGTCTAAGCAATATTAAGTACATCACAATTGTTAAAAACGGCTGTGTTAATATTGCCAAGCGGACTTCTACTTATCAAAACAAGTTTTTCTCATGAAACCAAAGCTGCACATTAATTTTGTGCTGACGCAATCGGTCAATCCGATTCAGTTTCAGATCAAGAATATGTAACGGTTGAATTGCGGCACATGCCAAAAATTACGATAAATAAGCGCCTTCTTGCCATTTTGCGGTAAACTACTCATTGCATGACGCTAGTTTGTGCACTATCAAATTTGCTGTCATCGATTTAGTCTAGAACTGCAAAGACCCGACGCCTGTACGACAATTTATGTCTTTCGAGTAACTATCTTTTCTGAACACCCTGTATATAAAGTAAAGCAAGCTAACTCTTTTTTTTATTGGTCAGGAAAAAAAACCAGGTAGTTTTTAACAGATAGGAAAAGAATCATTCGATTGAAAAGCAGAGTTTACCAGATTTTTAAGCGGGAAAAGTACCGACTCTATATATAGAAGTGGGAATAGCGTCCATGTTTCACTTTAAGTCCTAGAAGCAACGCTAGTGTCCCCTTCTACGCCAAATTAATCAGTCGAATAAACCCGGTAGTGGGTATTACGTGTGTTCACGACTTTTTTTGACAAGAAAATTGGTACGGCTTTGAAGCCACGTTTTGATAACGACTTTACCATTTTCGCGATTACGTGACGTTAGAAGGAGTAAGTTAAACAGTCTCATTAATTCTACCACTAACGATCTTGCTTCGCGGGTCATTTAGAACGAGTCTAGGGACAAGTCTAAGGACAAGTCAAGAGACGAGTCAATTGCGGTACTCGATCTCTTCCTCCTGTTATCCTGCTTATTACCACAGAGCTTCCAAGGAGTAAACCACTGCAATAACAACCATCGTCAGCGGAATCAGCAGATAAGGTTAGTTTAAGGTCTATGAAAGGTAGAATGAATGTGTGAATGTTAGAGAGCCCTTGAACAATCACCCTTAAAGTGAAGAAAAGCTTCCTTTTTTTATTATATTTTGCTTCATTAAATTATTGCCTTTATTGTTTGTGGCAATCAGGACAATCTGTAAAAGGTGCTTGAGTTAGTTTCGAGGGAATTGTCTTGTCTAACTCAGACTGCATCGAGTCCTGTAAAGTTGTTAAAATTGTGATAAAATTTTATTCGAATTATTTAGCATTAATCAATTATTTGAATATTCTAAATTTACCTTTTTTTTTCTTTTATTTTGATGCCAATATCGCTCATTGCTATCAGTTAGTTTTTTTTATTTGTCGTATTTTTTTTTATTTTTTTTATTCAATATATTTATATTGTTTTAATTGAGCTTTTGTTTAGCCTGCAGGTCTTGACCCCTAAAAGGCTAAAGGGAGGCTAATTTCGGCTATTGTCTGAGCTTGGGTTGAGTGGCGCCGAAACCACCACCTGTGTTCCTAGATTCACGCCTCTACGGCTGAACTACCGGGTAATTTTGAACAGGGTAAAAGCTAGCCGAGATTAGCCTGTCCTCGAGTTTTCCTATTCCCTTCTATTCCCTTTATTCCCTTCTCTCTTTTTCCCCTTGTGTAACTTTACGGTTACAAATATCATCGAAAATAATCTTACCATTTGATACACTACCTTCAATATAAAACGCTATGACTGTCAATTCTCAAATAACTTCTCTTTCTGACTTATTTTATAAGAAAACAATCGATTAGTTTGTAAAAAAAAAGTTAGAATTACGTCTCAAAAATTTTTTTCATCATTGCAAAAGAAACTAAATTTAAAAAATGCCATATGTTGAGTTTTTCAGCAAAAAAACAAAAAAAAAACTATCAAAGTAAACAACACAAAAATTAATGCAACTCAAAATCTACTCTACTTTCTCTGAGATCTTGGGCTGCTAAAATATCAATTGTAGCACTTTTACCAGTATATTTTGCAAAGCAAGTAGCAAAAACTGCTAAAGTTGTTTTTGATTGCTGATTTCTTAATAATAAATACCTAGATTGCTATAAGAGTACACACCCGTTGAACATTGGCTATTCAATGTGGCAGATCTATGGTAGGGTTTTGGACTATCACAATTTGATTCAAAAGTGAGATTCATCTGATTAAGTTGGCTGTTTGTGCCGGATCCTCCTGAGCTTGACGACGATGAAACACTTGATGACATAGAAATTACTGAATGGGGACGCTTTGTCGTTCTGCAAGATTCTACGACTGAACCCACTATAGAGTTACGAAATCTTGGAGCAGCTACAAAAATACATTAATAATAACGCACTTTTTGCTGACAACTTCAAACATACTCCGACTGAGTTGGTCAACGCTAATAGAGCGGTCACTAATTTGGTCAACACTGGGTCGAATGTCCAAACAAGGCTTGTTCCCAATTCCCATTGAAGACATTTCAGCCATTCTAACGGCTATTTAGAAATAAAAAATCAATGATATTGTACAAACTAAAGAACTTATTACCTCTATTTTTAATGGCTTGTTTCCACAATAATTGAGATAATTCTTCAGTCCAAGCTTTTTTAACATCTTCAGACATAGGCTGCAGAGTAAAAGTATCGTTAGGTTTTCTTTTTCTGAACCAAATTTCAAACTTAGTAGAACTATCACCGATTCTTGCAGTTAAACCAATATCAGTCATTTTTATACTGTTCTTGTAAATATACAAATCAAGATTCTGCAAAAACAACATATTACTTAGAAAATCTTGTCATTTGAAAAAAAATATAATCATTTACCTTCCGGTCAGGGAATCTTCTGGCTTTACTGAATAGAATCAATTCTTCAAATAAAAACACTTGTCGCAAAGACTTTTTACCACTGCGACCCTCCCACACCAAAAACTCGTTTTGTCGAATTAGGTTGCCTTGTTCTTTAAGATTAACCTAAAACAATTAGTAATATCCTAAATCTGTGAACAGCTTTATATCAATTATCGTCTGATTTTTTTGATGCCTACAAGCGCACTTACCAGCATTCTAAGAGCACAAAAACTCTAACCTATAAATTTATGCTATTGAAAGAATATTTAACAGCAAAATAGATCATAATCACATGTAAAAAATCAACTCAAGATAAGAACGAGGTATAAGATTGAAATTTTAGTTGAGGGTTAGAGCAGCTGTACCTAAGACTCACAGAGCAATTGTAAAAAATCAACTTAAGAGAGGAACAAAGTAACAAACTGCTTTTAAATCAAATGGTCTATTACTTACGTCACATTCTCGAATTGAATCCATAGCTAATAAATCATTTCCATGCCTCAACTTGAACTTAACCATTTCTTCGGCTTGCTTCAAATCTTGCAGTTCTTGAATTCGTTCATTTGCATGCGCAGAGGAAGCCTTCATCATCATTTGTTGCAAAAGCAAGGCATATTTCCCCATTCTCTGCACTGGTTTCAATAAATAGCTAGCCAAATCCATTTTATCTTTCAGCTCAAATTGTTTACTCTTGAAAAATGAGCTTCCGTATTCAGACATTAACGAATCTGATTTTGGTTTATTTTTGTTATATAAAGCGTATAAGTAGAACTTTTTGTCGTGTTTGAGGAAGATTTGGCCTACTTGGAGAGGGTTCGTTTGGCATTCCTCCAGTTCGTGGAGAAAATGTTGACTATGGAATTCGTAGAGTTTCTCGACGTTGCCAAAAATGATGTTTCGTTGACCCCGGAGGGCTTGAGGGATGTCTTCCCGCATTAGCTCGGGGATATAATTGACAATGATGTAATCCAATGATTTGACGTAATCTCGCTCCGTTTCAACCATTTCTTTGATAATATAAGATAAAGTTCTAAAAAGAAAAAAAAAGTTTTAATCCAAAGTAATAACTTTAGCAAACATGGTTTTGTAACTTGTACAATTTATTCTTCTCAGTTTGCTACCACAGCTTAAAACTTTATAAGATCATAAGTTGTACGCCATTTTTCAGCATAAAAACAGCTATATGTGTTTATGTCCTCTTGACATTTAAAAGCTTTGTTTACTGCCACCTGAACAAAATCTGTAAATAAGACTTTACAGGTACGATGTCTGCAAAATGTCGCTATGGAAACTTTACAAGTGCGCTGTTTCTGTCACTTTAACCTTTAACAAAAACAATAATTTTATTGAGTCGGTCGGTTACCACATTGGTCAAATGTAGTAGGTTCGACTTGCACCCAAGCAAAATTTTTTATTAAGAAAAGAAGGTTAGCGTCTTTTATGCCTAATTACCAAAAAAAAAAAATTATGACTATCATTAGAATTATCATTTCTGTAATAGAATTTAATAAGATCAAAATATATATGTTTTCTTTACAAGTTGACGAGAAACATTTACATAACACTTACTTTTGCGTCTTTGAGTCCATGTTGCTGTACAAAGCATCCGAAGGTAAGTCCAGCGTAGACGCATGACAATATAAATGACTATTAGCAGAAATAGGAGGCACTTTTCTTCGTTCGTTGCCAAAATGTTCTTCTTCAATATCATCACTACTATTACTCTTCACAAACCCTTCACTACCTTCTTCAATAATACTATCTTGCTGATTCTCAGTATGATCCTGCTGCGAATCAGCACTACTACTACCCGCACTGCACAACGCACAACTCTCCCTGTAGTATTGACATGAACATGTCCTTTGCAATTTTTTTTTATTATATACACTTTCATCACCAACCGAATTGTCTGCTGTAGATAAACCACTGTCGCATCTATGATCACTGTCTAGTTTTTCCAAAAGATTTTCAACACTTTCTCTTTCTTCTTTAATTCCGACCAACGTTGCACTATTTTTTCGTTCGAGGGTGTCTTTACAGCCGCAGTTTTGAAGAGTTTGAATGTACTTTTTCTTGAGTTTATACGAGACTGTGTTTTCGGTATCAGATTCATAACAATTGCATTCGTCGCCAGCAGCATGGTGATTACAATGGTAGATAAACGCCAAGCTGCTGACTGAACGGCGTCGAATCTGCGATTTTAAAGGGGTACTAGTAGCAGGTGGAGGGTCGTCAGGTGGGTCGGGGGTAGGGTCCACTTTTTTCTTCACCGACTATACCAACAAAATTATAGTAAAAAGCAATTGTAAGCTGTGCATTGCAAAAACTATTATAACAATTTACCATCTCAAATACTAAATTTCTATTTACATATCAGTAATTTTTGATGATAACATTTCCACTCCATCTATCAGTATTTGAACTTTATTATTTATAATCGCACAATATAAACTAAAATTTTTTTTTAAATCTCTATTAAGATGTTTACATTATTTACAAAATCTTTCATACTAATTTCTAAAATAAAGTTATGCAAACTTACTTTGCATTTGTGAAGTAGCTTTTCGTTCCCACATCTTTCGGCTAACTGGATAAAATCCTGCGTTTCAATTCCATCATCTTCTAAGATATCCTGACAAGATTCCAACAACGAAAAGCATCTTGAGCAATCCTCTAATCTCACCCTCGAATCTTCCAATTTTTCTCTAAAAGCTTTCATTTGTATTTGAAGCGTGGCCACCGAATCCTTAAGGTTTTGATCCCTAGGATCGTTAATATGCTTGCATTCTTCAAGCAGATCATTGGCTTTCTCAATTTGTCTCTGTAAATGATATTTCTAGTGTTAGAATACATTTAAAAAGAGATAGTAATAGTGTAGGAGAAATATAGTGGGACAAGTAATAATCAGCGACAATCTTTAAACGTTTTCTCTCCTTATAAAATAATAATACTTAATATTTATTAATAATGATCGCATGCATTTGATAGTTTCTTCCGGTGACTTGAAAACAACGACAAAATCACTTCCTCGCAGCTGATTATGGAGATTTTCAATGCTGGGTACATGCTAGAGTCACGACCCAGCTAAAGAGATAATGAAGGGAAAATGCCAATTGAAATTGAAGATTGGGTGGATTACAATGACATCAATGTGGAGGTTGGCTATGAAAAACATTGCATGTTTACTAGCATTGTTAATTGTTTCACAATTGCTGCTTCTACAAATTGGTAATAATACAGACAATGATTTATAGCAACATGTTTTCAAAAGCGAATATAATTTGCTACAAGTTGAAAAAAACTGGAGCATTTTTGTATTGTTTGCAAAACAAATTTTATGAGAAAAAACCCACATAATGTCATTTTCTGTTAGATTCAGTGTTTATAAAAGTTTTCTCTCTCTGTCCTAGCCCTTTAATGAAAAACAGGTCACTCAAAAACATTTAAGACTGTGTATATAGAAAAATCTTAAAGAATGCCTGAAAAACTAGCTCACATATCTGTAAACAATTTTAATGTTAAAAACTGGGCACCAAGAAACAAAAAATTGTTCCCCGTTGTGTGTCAGAAAATTGTAATAACTTCGAGTATTTTTGATGGAGGAAAATGAAAAGGCGCATAACAAGTCTTATTCTTTTTTTTTAACTTCGGTCACAAAACGTGTAGACAAATCAACATAATGTAGAAATCATAATTTAAGGCTTTAATCATCATTATGCAGAAACGTGGTTTCTTAACCTTAAAACGCCTCAGTAATGTTTTCTGTGTACCCAAAATACTCGATTAGGTGAATGGCTCAATAACTTTTTTAACTCAATTGAAAAAAATATATTTTTTCAATGAACAGTTCTTTGTTTTGACCAAAAAGACACTTGTGTCTTTTACGTCAGTTTTTTGGGATACTAGTAGGATAATGTTCATAGATTATCTTCAAAAATAAAAAATAGTCAACAGCGACTATTACGCAAACTTGTTGCAATGCTTAAGAAATAAAATAAGAAAAGAACGATTGCAATACGCAAAGAAAAAGTTTTGTTTCGTCAAGAAAATGCACCGGTAACACATCTGTTACCTCAATGACCAAAATCAATCAAGTTAGTTCGAATTGTCTCCTCACGCGGCTTATTGGTCATATTTGGTCCCTCGGATTGATTTCTGTTTCCAAATGGTTCAAGAGTAGCTGTTTTTTAGAGCTTCACAATTCTCACGACAAAAATCGTTTCAAAGCTATTGCTGAAAAAGCTATAACATCGCTGAAAAAAGTGTATTGAGCGACAAAAAACCTATATAGAAACATAAAAAGATTCTCTCGTGTTGTCTTTTTTAAGCTTAATTTTGGAAACTATTTTCGTATTTACAGATTTGAATGACTACTGACTGGAACACACACAATGTTCAATTTGACGTTTTAAGTTGATGGTTACCACTTGCAGCATCTGTGACGCAATTCGTCTCAAAAAGTCAATACCAATTTAATAAATAAGTAAAAAAACTTAAGGCTACTTGGACAACTTGAGATCAATAGCAGGCTATACTAAATTAGATCTAATAGACAGCTTTTGCGCATTTAGGCGTTTTCTTTATAAATGCAGCAAATTCTTCTATGAAAAAACTTTATAATTATTATAATTTAATGTTCCAGTTTCCTTCCTATTAATTGCTGTAATATAAGAAAATAAATTTCAACAAATTAACATAGGCATCAGTTTCCCACCGTGCCACACTAATTACTATCATCAACAAAAAAGTATTATTTACATAAATTCTTGTTGAGTATCAAACAACAACAGCTAACGGCTTCAAGCATAATTTTATGCGTAACAACATAATGTAACATAGTCCTAATACACTTTGCCTTCTTACGGAAGTCATCAGCTTTGGAATAAGCTTTTTTCCAAAAGTATCGCCAGCGTTTATGTAGAAAGTTAATTTATTTTAATTAAAAGACGACAGCAATTCTCCATTTATGAGAGAGTTGAATGGTGTACGTACATTTAAGGCAATTATTTTTATTAGAAGACCGATTAATTTTGCGTTATCGACAAATGTGTATCGTTTGTCGGTTGTTTTTCCTCAATATTTTGCTGAACTTTGTTCTATTTTATTACAAAAGCTGAGAAATACCTCCATGTTAAATTTATTTTTGAAGTAATTTATGTATTATTGTTAAAAATACAGTTAGCTGTGCATATGATAATAATTTAAAAAAAAAATTAATA
Organism: Lagria hirta; assembly: GCA_947359425.1. NCBI lineage: Eukaryota > Metazoa > Arthropoda > Insecta > Coleoptera > Tenebrionidae > Lagria > Lagria hirta. The sequence goes on from OX375800.1 coordinate 5,730,784, forward strand.
ATTCATCTTTAGAAAAATATCAGAAGAAACTAATAAAATACCGTTTTGTTTCTTATTAATTAATTAGCCTTTCATGTTTTAAGTTACACTACAGTGATTCCTAAATTTGAAAAAAATTGTTTATTTATTACTAGTCATTATAAAATTGTTAAATTTAATTACAAAAACTGTATAAATAATTATACAATAAGTATGATATACGTCATTTTGCCGTTATTCTTGTTAATTTCAGAATTTTATAGCAGTTTAAAGCGTAGGTAACATGCAGCAAATATAATAATAAAATTAATTGGACGCTTGAAAAAGAAAATTCTGCGTTTTTAATTTAAAACTTTATATTGATTGATAATCGGTGGAAAAGCAATTAAAAATAACTAAAATTTAAAAAAAATCAAATGACAACCAACGTGTTAAGGTCGGCTTTGACATAAATATATTAAGATGTCATCATAAATGCACTACTGTCAATAGGTTATGCTTGTATATTAGACAAAAATATTTATGAGCAATAAAAAATTTCAGAAAGTTACTACATATAACATACCTGCTGCAATAATACCAGGTGTAAAAACAGAAAAAAAGTTTACATAGAAAATAAATGTTCCCAATTATTGTGATAATTTTATGACAAAATGATACAGACAAAAATTAAATAAAAATTAATATTTAATTTTTGTCTTTGTCTTCAATAACAAACAATTTAATAAAAAAAATATTTAAATATGGAATGAAAACGTTGTTTTGTGTCAAATCGAGGGTAACTTCAAAATGCACCTGACAATTCTACCAAAAAGTATAAACAATCTGTCACAATTTCAAAATTTTACCAAAATTTTTAAAAAAAAAAACAAAGAAATATAGACTTTTGTAATTTAATAATGAAAAAAACACATTATGATGGAACCATGAGGAATTGATGCCGCAAAATATCTTCTCCAAAAACCAAAAACCTTACTGTTTTGGTAGAATTCTAGAGGTTATTAGTAATTTTTTATTTTTTTCCATCAAGCCATATTTAATTTATGCCGTAATTTGGTCAAAACTCTTACTGTTTTGGTAGAATTCAGGCAGTTTAATTCAAAACGTGTCTCGTTCTAAATCAGCTCTTTACTGTGACGTCACGATCAAAAATCACTGCTGCCTCAAAGCCTGGTGTTCTAGAGACAACATTGAATATAACTATTACGGAGTCACCGATTAAAACAATTGAGTTGTAAATAAAAAAAATCTAATTCTTAACTTTTGTATTTAATAAAATTAAACGATTATTAAATAAGCAGTCATCATTTTCAGGAAAAATTTAGTAATTTTTATTTTTTTTCTATCAAGCCATATTTAATTCATGCCGTAATCTGGTCTTTGCATTTTACTTGTACAAAATAATTTTGATATTTTCACATCTGCCAGGCGTCCCATAAACGGCTCATACTTTTTTTTAAAATTGAATGTTTTTCCAAGATTTATATTATTGTAAAAGAGTGTTGGTCAAAAAGTTCTAGTGAATCACAACCACAAAGTCAAAGCGTTCGGAGAGGAAGATCTAGAGTCACAATTGTTATTAAGTCCTCCAATACAAAATTATAAATGTGCAGACTTTTCATCACATACATACACCTTAAATTGCATATGAGAAATAGAATTTACGTCTTTTTAAATTTTACTGTAGTTGGCATCTTTGACATACAGTTTCAGAATTTGGTAAAAATAAACTGTCAAAAAGATGACAAGAGAATCCACAGCAACAACAATGTATGACAACTACAAAAACGGTTCAAATTCCAGGATTAACTTTGATCAAAATAATTTTTGATAGCATGGCAAATTTAGTAAAATAATATTAAGATTGATATTTTTGGTAAATTTGAAAAACAATACTCACCCAAGCTATAAAAAAAAACTTTTCAAAATCGTTGCTAACTTCCTTAACACCAGAAACATCACCAACCGTTCGCAGTCTCAACATTAAACTGTTCAACGTGTCTTCACCAGCCTTGCGAATCCACGAGAGCAACTGAAAAGAACAACAATAAAAAAAATTAATACGATTCTCACATCTATTCAGTTTAACAATCCGCCAATTATCGCTCTTTTGGGACAACATATAAGAAATGAAATTAAGGTTGTTTTTTTGTATTTTTGCTGTAGCGTGATGCATGGATGGGTTACTAACAACAATAAGGCACTGCGGCCTTGTTCATAATTGCTAAAGAGAAAAATTCCAAACCTAATTCCCTACATTTGTGATGAGAGGAAAGTTGCAAAGGTAATGCGGAAATGATGATTGAAGATTAACGTTTTTGACATTTAAGGGTTTTTGTTAAGTAACAAGTGGTGTTTACTGTAAATGTGATGGTTGTAGAGGCGTGTATTACTCTCTGATCACTTTTTAATGAAGTAGCAACTTGATGCTAAATGAATTAATTATGAATCAACAAGATCTTAACTGAGTTGCAATCGTTTCCTTTCATTAGTCTGTCAAGACTTTTAAATCGAAATTTTATATATTTTTTGGAATTATGCAACTTAATAATACACTACACACGAACTCCACCATGTACAAGTTATTCTCGTGAATAATAATGAATAATTAATAAGCCTTAAACAATTTTGTAATTTAAAATGCAGATTGTCTGCAAGGGTCAAAACCCCCTAAAACCAGACACTGCAGATAGTACATAGTGTTAATACACACACAAAATTGAAAAGATTAAAAGATTTGCAATCCAGTAATCTGCTCTTCTTCTAGATAAAAACCAATACATATTAGTGTATTGCATGTTTTATAACCAAGTTAGTTCACCAACTAGATCCTTAAACATGGGTGAGTTTAAAATAGTTTTATATTTAATTTTTCACAAAATTAACTCAGTTCTAAGCCGTATACTATCAGCAATAAATACTTGAGTTAGTTTGTCTTCACAAGATAATACAATAAAATAAGAAAACTGTGTTTAATCAATTTTAAATATTTTTAAATCAAATTTTAACCTTGTTGTGTTACTCGTAATAATTGTCCCACAATGAAACATTGTGTGTATATGTAGTTCGACCGGTAACCTGGTATCTTAGAGTTAATGTAATGATGAAACTTAGAGTAAGCGTGTTTTCCAGTTTTATTTGTATGTGCTACATAATTACTACAAAATGATAAGTTAGCCCAAGTTTTGTTACATATTTTAAAATTGTATTTTATGAAAAATGTAAAATTTGATTTTTATCAAGCAGCAAATAAACTTTCATAAAGAAAATTCATTCAACTGTATTAGAAACAATCTAAATAACTCAGTTTACGTGATGGCTCTTCCAAGTATTAGTAATCGGATTAGACGTGAAGTGAGAATTGCGTCTATGAACAGTCTAATCAGATTACTAAGATTCAAGGGATTCTATTAGATTATTCAAAACTTTAATATATTCTCAAGCAATAAATTTCCTGGCTTATTCAAATTTAAAAATTATTAACGTTCTTGTTTTATCCGGATTTAGTAAATGCAATAAAAATTAAAAAAATACTGATTCAATTTCATCCTATTTATAAATATATATTTTTTAAATTGTAATACGGTTTTGAAAGAAAATTCAATTATTCTACATAAAAGGTAGAATCCAGACTTTCACTAAAAGCTTTTTAATCTGAAAGATATAGCAGTTCAAGATTCTAAAAAGTCAAACAAAGTCTTCATAAAATGTGAAAGTGAAGATTAATTAAAATATTTTTGCGCTGTTACAAAGACAATAAATTTAATATCGAATAAAATTTATCATTTTCACGCCAATCACGGCAATAATTCAGTTTCTATAATTACCCATCTCTTCACAAAGACCACGTTTTGACCCTTGAGTGTCCTATTGAAAATCCTATAGAAATGGTATTTAATAGAAGACGTAATGCGATGTGACTCGCCGAAGAATTACCACTCGATTTAATAATAATCAACGTAATCAATACAAGAATTTACTAAAAATTGATCAATGAAGCTATTAAACAGATTTTTCTCAGTGTCTTTAAACAAAAAAGGAAGAAAATAATATTTATACAATTTTCTTTAACACGGCAGGGCTAGAATTATCTCCAACTGCTCTATGAAGACATAAAAGGTTTTAAGGCAAGCAGCTCATTAAAAAAATACCAATATTCAATAAATTATTAATGTCAAAAGCAAAATAACTAGTTTTAATTAAGTTATGTCAAGTAATTTGAATGCTCATGTTCAACGTGCGTCAGCGCCGACGTTGTAAAATTTAATTACAATAATGTCACTTACACTACAGTTATCTAAATTATTTCTTAAATGTAAATAGTGACTGCCAGCAGAAAAGTGACAAAAGGTGTTATAACCCTGACAAAAAAAATGTGAATTCAAAACGTAAACTTTTGACATTTTAAATAATTCACTTGCCCAAATCCTCAAAATTCGTCTTTTTTTCGGTTAAAAACAATAAATAGAGAAATGTTAGGGAAAACAAAAACTGAACACAAAACACTGGATAGTTATTATATTGCCAGCCAGTAACTTTTGGCAGTTCTTTTAAGCAATAATTTTATGTAGATTATTGTCAGTTTATCCCGGTTAAAACAAGTTTTATTTGGAACACATTCTTCTAGCCAAAAATTAATTTTACAATCCCTGACTTTCTTCGTAAATACCCTGCAATAAGAGATACCAATTTAGCTGAGTACTATCATCAGAGATTTGAATCAATATTCCTTTTCGTCATTTTGTAAATGAAGCCTCTATCTAAAGAAAAAAAGAGACTGGTGCTTTGTGGGTGGTCAAAAGATCACCCATCACTTACACTCTTCTGGCACAACACAGTGATATACTAGACGTTTTTTTTATAGATCCACCCAACAAAAGACTTGTCACGCCCGATAACTTATATTTTCTTCGGATTTAAAACGAGCCAATAATAATAATTCTATAATCTATAAAGGCCTAGACCGACTTTTGTAACTTCTCTCGACAAAGTACTGTGGTTTTATTACGAACAAAACAATGCAATTTCGTAGCATTTTCTCCTAATTAATGTAAAAATATGGTAAAATGAACATGATTACAAAGAGCTCATTTCACACAGGAAAATGCTGGGTTTCACCGATAAATTGACTTTTTTATGTAGTAATTGTCACAAGCATTACGTTTGCACGGACGTAATGTCCAGTCATTAAGCAGACAAGACATGTGAATCAACTAAGCTTTAAATGTGTCAGAATTATTTAGAAAGAAGAAAGAAAATAATATACATTACAAGTTGAGGTTGAGAATCAAATTAATGTTTTAATGCGCTCTATTTTCTTTCTTGTAAATTAGTTCGTTTAGCTGATTTTTGCTGTAATTATGCTCCAATTGAAAGAGATCGAGAGAGGTTTTAAATTTTAAGAAACTCTAAAAAATTATTAGAAATTTAAAAAATGTGAAAAAAAAATAGAAGAAATTGTAAGCCAAATAAAAGTTATCTTTAGTATAAAAAAGACAGACAAATAAAAAAAACAGAATGGAAAAAATCTAAATAAGAATAAAAAAAAGCGATATAATATCAAAACATAATGATTTTTTTTAAATCATCAATACATAATAATTTAAAAAAAAATCACCATGTATTGATAAACAAAAAGAAAAACAAAAGCTGTTAAAAGATTTAGAATAAAAAAATTAAAATAATGTTCTAAGTGAAAACTATGAAATTTTATCTATGTAGGCAGTGCTACATAAAAACAACTATAGAGCATATTATGTAAAGTGAACATAGCACACTCAAGATAAAATAGAAAATATAAAAAAAAGTCTGGTGTTTTACCAACTTTAGTTACAATTTTAATCAGAAAAACTCTACAAATCAGTTTCAAAATTAAATAAAGAAACCCTAATTAGCTAAAATTGTAAAACAATAAAAAAAAACAAGATTAAAAGTCACAAAAAGTAACTAAATGCGAGCAAATATTAACAGAGAGAGCAGATAAAAGCCCACTACCAAAATGTTGATAACATTTTACTTAAAGAAAAATAAATTGAGTAAGAGAAAAGATTCAGGTATTTCTACCTTTTACCTATTCTAAGAGAATACAAACAAGCGTGTAAGCGTAAGTAAAAAAAAATACAAATGTCAACAAAAAAAAAACAAATAAATTAAAATTTTTTTTTAGAATTGGAAAGATTTAGATGTTGGATGAAAAATAGAAACTAGTAAAAATGTGCTGGAGAAAAATGAAAGCTTGTCTGTGTTAAGACACTACAAAAAATTAATCAAATCAAAAAGGCTGGAAAGATATTATTAAATAAGCACCGAGAAAGAGAAAAATAGGCAAAAAAGTGTCGAAAAAAGACTCCAAAATAGCAAAAACAAAAAAATAGCAGAAAATTAATAAAAAAAAAGCTGTGTTACAAAATAAACACAATTGGTAAAATAAAAAAAAATCCTCATTGTGATAAAATAGTACACAGATCTTTTTTCTAAGCAACATTAATATGAATTATATATTCAAATCAAAAACATCTTAAAAAATAAATGTCACAACAATTAAAAAAAATAATTATTTTATAGAAAACAGCCTTTATAAATGATAGATTTTCTTATTTTTCAATCAAATTCTTAAGATTAAGTACTGAATATTTATCAATTGCCAGAGCTAGGCAGAAATGTTTTAATATTTATACATCTAAACTACTGAAAAATTAGATTTTTAAGCTCACCTTATTCCGTCTCAACATTGACAAAATAGTATATTGTAATCCTAGGCGGCAAAGTGGTATTTTTCCAGGCCGAGAGAAGATATGGACAGGCGAGCCTGGCCACTTCTCAAGGCCTGGAAAATCACTTTGCGGCCGTGGTTTACACATTATTTTTTATCCTACCCAAATTACCTTATAATCGACAATTATCTTAAAATTGATTTGAGGTTATTACCGCCAATCGCCAATTCAAAATGTCAAACTTTGACAGATGTCAAAAATTTATGGATTACTTTACTGTCGTGATTTACACAGTTTATCTTGCACAAAAGTAGTTTTTTAAAATAAGATTAATGTTCATAAACAGTAAATGTGATTTAAAATTTCAACACCCTTCATAAATAGTGAGACGTTTAGAGTTTAGAGTAATTTTTCTTATAACAGCGACTCCTGACGAAGAAATTTTTCTCGGCTAGCCGAGAAAGTACATCTTTTCTCGGCTAGCCTGAAAATGATGTACTTCCACGGCTGTCGAGAGACGAGAAAATTTTATTTTGAGTTGGTGTAGGATAAAAAATATTTAAATTAATTTTTTTCGCAATGAGACGATTAAAATCTTTAAATTATTTTTACGATTAAAAAATTGTACATTTTCCAAAGAAGTTGATTTTGTGCAATCGAAAGAATATGAGACTGCTTCGTATTTTTGCCACGCATAAAAGTACTATGCAAACTAACGTTTCCCTAGCTTCTTGATATTTTTAAAATCATTTATATTAATGAACACGGTAAACTTTTGCAGGTTGCGTGATTATTATCAATTGGCGTCTTCAATGGTACAAACTCACGCATTTATATGGATCATAAAGATGTTGAAAACGAGGTAAATGTAGGCAATTACCGGAAAAAAAAATCTACAAATTAGCGGAATGAGATCAACTGCATATCTCTAAATGGTCAAGTCTCGATTTCTTACGACATCGATAATAAATACTGTTTTAGTAGTCGCTCATCAAGATTTTGACGCAACTTAACCTAACCCAATATTTTGTTTAGTGATTCGTGTTACACAACTATCTCGGATGTCGGAATTAATTGTAATATGAGTGTCAGGGTCAATTCCTTTCAGAGACGAATAGAATGGAAGTGTGGTAATCAACAACAACTTACCTCTTCTGCCTCCTCTTTTAAGCTGTTAAACCTTGCCAGCTCCTTCAGCCTGTCGACTCTCTCCTGCTTCAATTGTTCTAATCTTCTGGTTACCCGATCGACCGAATTGAAAGAAGCTTCAGCAAAATTAACATTTCGTTTAACATCTTTGCTTCCACTTAACCACTGCGATCTTTCTTTTAAATTTGTTAAAGCTTTTCCTCCATCGCGCCGTAACTTTTGTACATGCTCCAGCTCCAAAGCTTTAGTTATTTGCCTAAAAAAACATTGGTATTTTTGCTAGAATTATACACTGATAACCTCGTACGTAAGAAAATCTTATATTATCTCTCATATCTTATCACTAATTATCTCACCTGCACTGATGATTTAAAAACCTACGAGTTACTTGAACAGGAATATCTTCATTACGCAGTTGAGATAAAACCGCTAACAAGCTACGTCCTGCTGTTTTACAGGACACCAAGAATGGTTCAACTTGTTTGAAAAATTCCACCCATTCGAGTTGGTCGTGGTTGGAAGAACCCCCACAGCTAGCTGGAGCCTCACTTTTTGGAAGGATTTGAAGCAGTGTTGCTTCGTCAGTAATGACAATTCCCTGGAATTGTACAAGAAACAGTATTTTTGTTTGAGAATTAATGTTTGCGAATACGTAAAATGTATTACTATAAAGTTATTGTTCTCTTTAATAGAAAAACTCAGGTGGTACCAAACCAGATTTTGTTTTCTGTAAATCTTGTCTCTAAAGATTTATTTTCTGGTTTTCCATAAACAGTTTGTAATTGTAAAAACCTGAGAACGTTATTTAAATATTATGAAGCACATCTACGCAAAAGTGAGAATTTAAGAATTCATTAATGTTCCACATTAACATCAAACACAGTATATCATAAGCAATTTCAAAAGAAAATAATAATATATAATATAATTTATCTCCTATTGCCTCCTTTGCCAATAATACAACTGATTTTACAAAATCAGTAAACAAATTAATTTTGATAACAAATTTAAATTTTGTTTACAACATTTAAACAATGATTTTTAAATCTCGAAAACAAAGACTTTAACTAAAATCTTTTTTTGTATGAGGTTTTTTCATCTTTAGCTATATCTGAATTTTTTGGCACGTTATATCAAAAAGGTGGCTTGAGATCTAAGCAAATAATTATTGATGCAAGTATTGTTTTATTTGTTAAGTAGTAGTTTCACTTGTCAAAGAACCTAATTAATGAATTGATGTTTACTGGTACTTTCTTACCACCATGGCTTTGGCGGCAAAGTGCAGCCAGCTTAAAAAATAAAAACATCACCAGAATAAACGTAATCTTTAATGTGTTTATAAGTATTTTTTTTTTGCTGTTTGGCATAATAATTTCAGCTTCATATATACTCCAAAGTCACATAAAGCTTGAGATAGAAATACTATACCTACAAAAGTAAAATTATATTTTTCAAGATGGCATTCTCCTTTGAATAATTTTTAGGCATATAAATTGATTATGTAAGATTTAAATGCTGTATTCTAAAAATCCAACAATGCAAGAAACAAGATTTCCGGAGAAAGCAAAGCACCCATTTCAAATTTGATTAATTTCTGTCAAATGCCAAGTATTAAATTGTTCATTCTCTTTCAATAAAAGCACTTAAAATAATTAATTGTTGCCGATAATGTAACAATAAATAATCTAGAGTTTTACTATTAACGTAATCACATTAATATTGTTCAATTGCCACTTTGCGTTTTCTCGCTACTAATCATTGAAAGGCAATTGCAGAATATCATTAATTAAATTCATTACCACCATCCATATCAACCCACCTTATTATCAATTAACTCATGTATTACTTTAAACGAAACGGCATTAGACATAATGTCGTTATTATTATAATAAATTGCGTTTTAATTGGCAGACGGGATGAGATGCAATTTATTGTAATTGGTGACACAAATTTTATGAGGAAAAACAAACAATAAAATCAAAATGAAAAATATATGGGTTTAAGATAGCAGGACAACAGCCCAAAACTTTTCGACAACTGTAATTGATTGTATCATTCGCACTAATCCTAATTTATGAAAAATAAAACAATACTGACTTATCTAAAACTAGAAATGCTTAATTTTATAACTCGATGTAGTTTCATAGTTTATAGAACATTTATCTTTCTCATTTGTCAAATCAATTGTAGATTTTAGAGTAATTAACCATTAAATAGGTAACTTAAAATAAAATATAATGAATAAAATAAAAATGATAGTTACCTACCTCTCAAAATGCGGTCATTAGTTAATCCAATGAATAGATAAACACTAAAACTGCTAAATCAAAATCGTGTTATCATAAACATGTGTGACGTTGCTTTAATGCCTATTGTAAACAAATTAAAAGTCTTAAAACGCAAAACGAATTCCTTGCTATTCCGGATAAAATTCAAAAAACAGATTTCGCTGCAACGGAAGAAGTTTTAGATAAGAATTGAAAATTTTAGTTTCCTATGACTGTCACCGTAGTCAAAAATAACTGATTAAGTATCTATTATAAATATTTAAATAACAATACATATATCTCCTCGATTCATGAGATCCCCTCATCAGATGCTGAATTAGTGACAATGAGGCCACCGTAAGAGTACAGAATTCAAACAAAAAAAAATTTTCATAATAAATTGAAGAAAATGGCTTTGCAAATATTCTATTGTTTTTTACCAATGTGTGACCGGTAAAAATTATTTTAATGTACTTTTTTCTTAAGATCTGGCCGATATTTTGTATAAAATAATTAAAAATAAATAGTAAAAACTACATCAAAAGCGGTTGATGTATTTTAAAGAAATAAACAAAAAAAAAATAAACGTACAACAACTTTGTTTTACTTATAACTGCGCATTGAAAGATTTAATAAAATCATGCATGAATTTGAAGATTTTCTTTAATTTCTATGAAATATTCAGATCTGATCTTTTTGATTTAGATATTTCCCAAATAAAATTGCAGTCGTGTAAAAAAATAGGGTTCATAAAAAGCAAATATATTTGATTTTCAACGGCTCAAAAAAAAACTTTTGTTGATGGGTGATGCGTCAAAGATAGAGATAAATTATTTATTGTCAGTTGTCTTTAGACAAAAGAAATACTTAAAACATTTAACTTTATTGTCATTAACATTATAAAGCAAAAAAAAACTATTAGAAAAATTAATTAATGCCTGTATTCATAGTCGTATCTCAAGCTCAAACTTGAGTCCGTCTCAAGCAAGGACTTCGGCAATGCTCGGGGGAAAGCGTTTGCCTGCGTCATCCAGAAGGCACAAAAGTAGTAATTTTTGTCTTGTTAGGTTTGACAATTGTGACGCATGAACGTCATTCTGCGTGTTTATATTTACTTTAAAGTGACAGGTCGAGTAATAACTCGATGCCGCAGGAGTCATATCAAAAGTGTTTTCTGTTGTCGGGTGAGTACATGTCTACTGACAGAATACGTGTATGGTAACTTCATAAAATGTGCATTATAGACGAAAAAGCTGCGTATACACAAAAAGCAAAAACCTTGCTGTAGTCTCACATGGACAACCCCAATAGTGTAGAAAGCAATACGACGGATGCCGCAAGAAAAGCGAACGATCTAGACCATTATTACATTCTCCTTAAAACACGAAAGCTGCAAAAGTAAATCTGCAAAAGTGAGACCAAATAGAAGCTAGCTCACACTGCGCGCTTTTGAGAGAGACAATGTAACTGCAACATTAATATAAATCTTACCAGACCTTTATCCACTTTTATTGCAAGAAATGTGATGCAGAAAAGTTATCAGAGTAGTGAGTAGTAGAAGCTATTCAAGAAGTATGTAAAGATGAAAGTTTTCGGCTGCCGTTGTGTCTCAAACAATACCTTACACTTATATTGTAACCTAATAAAGATTTTACTTTTTTTGTACTTAATTTTACCAGTAGAAGGTGTTCCAAAATAAAAATACTACACAATTAATAAATATCTGTGACTTTTATTACTATTAAAACAATGCTTTCATTTTTGCACAAAATGTGGCAAGCCCTTTAATTATGTGTAAGTAATAATTGTCTTCCGCTAATTTGCAAGCAATCCTACGTTCACTACACTGTCCTTTGTGAAGCTGCAGCAACGCTTACATTCAAAGTTGGAAAAAAATTTCAATAGGTTTGCAGCACTCGTCTAGCAAGTCAATGTTCGTTGTTATGAACTGCAACACATAATACTCTTCTGTATTTTCCAACGTCAAACGATGACATAACCGGCGAATGGCGTCTTGAGTCGGACTTGAGACAACTCGAGGCCTTGCTTGAGTCCGACTTGAGATGGACCCAGTGCGCTTGCTCATCAAACAAAAATCGCTCTTATTCACACCGTAATTTGATATTTAAATCTTGAGATTTGTCTATGAATACCGATCCGGACTTCAGATCGACCTCAAGCTCAAGATATGAACATCAGATTTCACGAGCATTGCCGAAGTCCTTGCTTGAGATGGAATCAGCGATAAATCTATTTTAAAACACATGCAAACGCTTTCCCGAGCATTGCCAGAGTCCTTGCTTGAGTCCAAGCTTGAGACGGACTTAAGCTTGAACTTGAGATACGACTATGAATACCGGCATAAGATAACAAGGGTAAGATACAATCATACAATAGAATCATAAAATTCTGTTTATCAGACAATGAAATCAATCCAAAATTGTATGAATAGCGAAAAACAGTTCTATAAAAAGTTAGTCAAACATTTGAAACGCTCAAAGAATAATAGTGGTAAACCTTCAGCGATCAAAAGCGATCTCAAATATTATATATGGATATAGAAAATAGATGATAAGCTTAAAAAAAGTTAATTTTAATAATAATAAAATTTTCCAGCTTAATAATTTGACTATTTTTTATACTTGTGATAAACATTATTGATAATTAATCACAATATTTAGACAAAAATCAAATCTAAAAAAACTAAAGATTTTCCAACTCATTTAAGAAAACATAAAAAATTTTGTTACTAAATAGATCGAATAAAAACCAAATCGTTCAATTCTCTCACGTCCAAAGCAAAAACTTTTATTCAATTCAACAAGTTGGTGGTGACCGCCACAAGAATAACGGCGCACAATATCTCAACATCTATCAACAACACACATCTCAACTGTCTACAAGGTGTGGTCTTATCAAAACCATCAATACATGATCACCTTCCAAAAAACAACAACCATATTTGGTTTTTACAAAATAAAAAAAAATTAGCGTTCCTTTTACGATGATAGACACAATTAATATACGTAAACATTTCCTATTTATCTCGTTAAATTGTGAAAATGTTTAATAATATTATTTAATCTTTTAAGACATGACCTTTTATAGTAAAATTATTTATTACATCCCACTACTTAAATTAGATAGAATAACTTACCTGGGAGCGACTAGGTAGAACGTGGGATTTTTTCTCGACTTTTCCGGGTTTCCACACCAAAAATCTAGCGACTTTGAAGGAATTGCAGATTAAAGCTACGGATTTGTCCAGAAGATCGAGAATTTTTGTATTCGTTTCGGTTTCTGCGAGGAGAAGAACGGTGAAACCTTTGCTCAAACACTCGGCTCTGAAATCAAATTGTAAAAGTCAAAGTACTAATAAAAAAAGTGAAATTTTAAAAATGCCTAATCAAATGATTAGCTGATTGCTTTGGTTCAGCTCAGAAAACAAGGCTACTATTCTTTAATTAATATTATCGTCATTTTAATGTCAACATGGCGGGTAATGTCTTGGCAACTTCCTGGTTTTTTTCCCTAAAATTTTAAATTTATTCTTGAGTTCATTAGATACAGCAGTGTGTTTTGCAAAAAGTAAGCGTTTAGCAGAATACTCTAAATTTTCGAAATAATACCTAGTAAATTGTTTGGTCAAAAAAAAGAAGCGGTTTACCATCATGTGATAACATATTGACCCACGAGTAATAGCGAGATTTTCACAAAATGAAAATCGAAAGAAATTGTACATAATTTAGTTTTGCAAGAATTATCATAATTTTAGAAAACAATCATAATGAAAATAATAAATTAATTATAGCGTTGATAATTTGCAAGAAAAAATACTTAACCTTCTTTAAATAACTTTTTGTATATCTATATATATAAAAGGAAGTCGTGTTTGTTACAACACTTATAACTCGAGAACGGCTGGACCGATTGCCATGGTTTTTGATTTGTTGGATTTGTTTCCGTCCCGAATAGCAGAATACATCTTAAAAACAATGAAAACTCGATATGTTTAATGAATACTTAATCATTTCAATAGATGCTGATTTGTTTATTACATGGCAAACATTTGTTGTCCAATCCTGTCAAATAGTGTAACAGCTATTTTTTTTTTTTTTGGAGCTTATGGCCTGGTTGCTGAGACCTTTAAGCCACAACTTTATTTTTTTCTGAAGACATCATGTGTGCGTTCAGAAATTTATTTGTTGTAAAATGTCTACAAAGTTCAGGTACTGTTATATTTGTTTTTAATTCCAGAAAATAATACCTAAGATTTATTCTACAGTAAAAACATAAAATCATCAGAAAGGAACGGAATTTAGAGAATCAAAAATCAGTTGGTAAAGGTTATAAGATTAAGGAAAAAAAATCTGCAGGTTAACAAAAGTGTAAATGTCTTTTTATAGGTTGTCTATGATTTTTTTTGATAAGCTATTCATACGTAGTGGTTATATACTCTTTGAGCTATTGTCTATGTCTCGAAAGTTCAGGCACTGTTATTATATTTGGTGGTTTTATGCGAGTGCACATTTTAATAACAATGCCGCGTCCTAGAAGATCTAATCTTTCCCAGCGAAGCCGTAATGCAATTAGGCAACGGAATATCGCGAGTCAATTATCTGCGAGAAATTGCACGCGTCGATACTTAAAGGAAAATTTAAAGATGAGGAAGTTCTTATTCCAAGAATTCCGATGATCCCAACGGATATGCCCTTTGAGTTTAAGCGAATTCAATTCCCGATTCGTCTTGCCTTCGCCATGACGATCAACAAATCACAGGGCCAATCCTTGACTATTTGTGGCCTCAATCTAAAAAATGCATGTTTTTTTCATGGTCAATTGTACGTGGCATGCTCACGTGTCGGCAAACCATCCGCTTTATTTGTTCTTGCGCCTGACTAAAAAACAAAGAATGTCGTTTACCACAAAGTGCTTGAATGAAAATCCTATTAATGAATTAATCCAAGTTTTATTTTTTTTCCCAATCTGCACAACATAGTTTTCAATAATTTTTTTCTGACATGAGTTTGAAGTACTTAATTATTATTTTTTATTTTTTTTTATTTTTATTTTCATTCTGTATGTATGTTTTCATCATCATTCAACATAATAAAATACTTTTTCTTCATACCTCGGTCGAAAGTACGTACTTTCGTCCCTAATAACAGAGACGAAAGTTTAACTTTTAGTCCCTGTAAGATGAAATTCTTTCTTCCCTATAATAGGGAAGAAAGAATTCATCGTGTTTATTTATACTCGTAACTATGTTATATGACCAGCAACACTCGCTTCGCTCGTGCCGCAAATGTCGCGGCAGGCATCAAAAACTATCAGCATTTAAAGTTAAAAAAATAAAATTAAAAATAAAAGTACGTACTTTCGACCGAGGTATGAAGAAAAATCGTATACACGACGCGGGACAGAAGTTGAAATCTCGGTCCTGCGCGCCATGATGCCCTCGGCTTCACCTCGGGCATTATGGCGCGCAGGGCCGAAAATTCAACTTTTGTCCCTTGTAGTATAATATACTATTTTGTTTCTATCTATATAAATATATTATTTTGTATCATTGTTTTACGTTCATCAAAGCCTAAATTAGCTCAGCTAAAAAGTAACACGACATTCATTGACTGTTAGGCGGTACGAAGTTTGCCGGGTCAGCTAGTTGATAACAAAAAATTTGATAGCAAATTTTAATTTCAATTTTGTTGGTACATATTAGTTTACAGATGAAACAAAAAACGTTTGCTGATAATGATTTTTAAAAGTTGCCTATGGTTCACATTTTTCTCGAAAATCAAATTTATTTATTTTTTTAGTATAAAATAACATACTTGCGAATTAAGCTCAATTCCAATGTTATATTAAAATAAAGAAACAAAACCTCAACCATTTTCTTCAGCCTTTTGTTGGGTATATTCGAAGATATGTCGTAGATTTGGTATTGGATTTTATGATCCAGAAACCAGCACATCCCACTCAAACCTTGCAACTGAATATTAAATTGCATCAATTTACCTCAAATAATGTTTACATTCTGTAAGTGCAAAGCGTGGGCGAATTGTTTACTTAATTGAAAGTAAGAGTGCAATGTTTACAGTGTCATTTTCTTCTCGTTTGTTGTTAAAATTGATTATTTATTATGTGACACCGTTATAATAATATCTGACAGGGAAACTTGTTGTTTCAAGTAGCCAATTTCATTTCTCTTTTGATTAATTATCGTAGTAACCCTGTAAGGTGCATGGCAAAGAGCAATCATAAATCAACTTATTGAAGAATAGAAGAATTATGATGTATGACATGGTACTTGTAGTACTAGATGCTTTTCAAGTTTTCACAACGATTTACAAGACAATACAAACTTAAAAATTTTATTGGTAAAAAGTACGCTACATGACAGTTTTTCTGCACATCAATTTAGCAATCACCTAAAACATAAAAGTTTACCAAAGACCTACACAAGCTATGAGAATCCACGTACTTTGTTTTGCTTCTAGACTTCTCCAAAAGATATGGCTTCCAAATGTAAATACCACTCAAAACTCCTAAAATTGTTGTAAGACCAAGCTGGGAGCCGGTTAAATATCGGCTCTTGTTAATTCTTATCATATTATCGATAGAATGCTTAAAATTTGATCACAAACAAAATAAAATATAACCTAATTAGAAATATTTTTGACACAAAATGAAATTTGGTAAAAACGTTGACAAATGACAATGTATACTTAAAGAACACACGATTATTGAATTAAAATGAATACTTCTATTTTTTCTTTCAACAACCTCATTATAAAAACCAAAATAATAGATACCTTCTTATCATTGAAGATGATAAAACCAAAACATTTACTAAATAAAAGTGAACCATTATAAAAATTGACCAAAAATGTATACCAGGTGCAAAATATAGGCTGTCAATATTTAATTCAACAACAAAATGTATTTCTTTATTCAATGAATTAAGAAATAATTTACCACACCACTTCTTTTAACGTGCTGTTTATTGTCAAATATCATCATCAAAATTTAATTATTTCGAGATCAAAACCTTATTAAAATTTCAACCCGGTTAGAGCCCGCGTATAATGTTTTTTACGCTTTTTCCTTTTATGTTTATTGAAATCTTCTGATTGATTTCTTCTTTTAATTTCTTGCTCATTTATATAGGTAGTAGCACATACAAAATATGTTCTAGTATGAGAGCTTCCAACCAAAAATCACTTTTCTCATGTTGAGATTCTCTTGTCATTTAACGTGGGCAATCCCATAGCAAAATATATTCTTTTTCGGATTTTTTATATACCAGATGCTTACATGTTGATACTAGATGACATAAGTTTTTTACCGCCAGTGTTGAATAGAAGCTTGCTATCTATAGAAGACTTCAAGCTTAAGGAAACATGTTGCCGGCTTTAGATAAGCATTATATGCTTCTTCCGCCATGTCTAAAGCAAGGTTTCTTAAAGCAAAATAATGTCCAGATCTAAGCCAAGCTAAAAAAGTATCAGAAACTTATCCGAATAAGAAAAAAAGTTGATCAAAAGAACATATTAAGTCTTTTGTTTTGATAATAGTAGGCAATTGTTGCCAAGAAGCTATACTAGCTACTAGAGACAGACATAATCGCAGCTGACACTATAGCTTAACTTGTTTCATTGCATTTTATTCATGTTTTTCTAGTTCATTTCTTTAACCGAATTTTGTTCCCAATAGACAACATAATATATTGATATAGTAGGATGTAAGCTAACGTTTACTTCTCATATTCTATATATCTTTGTTGTATATTTTCCATACACACCTTCTCTAGAAGAGCTAAATATTGTATGTAATCTTTTTGAAGATAAGTACTTTGATCTAAAAAACATCATTTTGCTAGGTGATTTTAATATTCCTAATTTTATGGAAACTGTGTCAAATAAAGTTTCACTTCGTTTACAGACCCTTGTAAAATTTCTCAACCTTAGCCAGTACAATAAAATTTTAAATTCAAATAATAAGCTCCTGGATTTAGTATTTTCAAACTTTCCATGTGACATTGATCATGATAATAACTTCTTGGTGATTGAAGATAAATATCATCCTGCTCTTTCAATAAACTTTTCGATACCGAATGATTATCAAACTAATTTTCCACGACCTGATCAGACAGCGCAGGTGTTCAACTTTCGTAAAGCCAATTTTGTGGCATTGTACACTGATCTTCTAGGTATAGACTGGTCTATACTATCAACTTTTTCATGTGTTAATGCTATGGTGGCTTGTTTTTACAATATCTTATTCAATGTATTTAAAAAACACGTCCCTCTTTTTCAACAAAAACGTCGATACTATCCTCCCTGGTTCAATTCGGACATTATATATAGCATTAAACAAAAACATAAATACCTTAATAAGTATAAGAAGACAGGTATTGACTTCTACATTTTAAAATTTCGTGAATTACGTTCAGTTGTCAAAAAGCAAATCTCTGCAGCTCATTTAACATATTTAAATATCATTCAGATCAACCTTCGTCATGAGCCTAATAAGTTCTGGAGTTATATAAATACCAAGAGATCTAAAACCAGAATACCTGGTCAAATGCTTCTGAATAATGAAACATTTGAAAACCCTTTACAGATAGTAAACGCGTTCGGTGATTTTTTTAAGTCGACGTATATTACACCAGATTATTCAGTTGACAACATTCCATTTCAAGAAAATGGCGTCTCACCTTCAACTTCAACTATAAACATACCCAATATTGTAGAAACTGACATTATTCAAGCCATCAAACGTTTAAAGCGTGGTATGGCTTCTGGTTTAGACTCCATACCAAGTTTCCTGGTTAAGGACTGCAAATTTGTGTTTGTCCAGCCGCTCTTAACCAATTATAATAAATCACTTAAGAGTGGCACGTTTCTTGATAAATGGAAGGTATCTAAAGTTTGTCCTGTCTTAAAATCCGCAGATGCCTCTAAGATTGAGAACTACAGGCTCATCTCGCTTGCTTCCAATTTTACAAAAAATTACGAAATCATTATTCATTCATATATATACCCTTCCGTTAGGAATTACATTTCCTCAGATCAACATGGTTTTGTAGATCGCAGGTCAACTGTAACAAACTTAATGCGTTCTCACAATTTGTGTCTCAAAAACTGGAAGAGCAGTCTCAGGCCGACACCATATATACAGACCTAACAAAAGCTTTTGATCAGATTGACCACAATATTCTATTGAAAAAACTATTTCACATTGGTTTCAGTAGGAAACTACTAAATCTTTTTCAATCTTATTTGACATCTAGATCACAATTTGTGTGCTACAATGGTTTCTCATCCTTGCCATATGATGCTAGCTCAGGAGTTCCTCAGGGATCCGTATTAGGTCCTTTAATATTTCTTTGATATATCAATGACCTACCTTCTACTTTGAGTTGCAATATCTTGCTATACGCTGATGATGCAAAAATTTTTGACTCCATAAATTCTATTGATGATGCCTTGGTTCTTCAACAAAACTTATCTAAGTTACATATATGGTGTGTAAACAACAGACTAAAGTTGAGCATTTCCAAATGTAAAGTAGTCTCGTACACCCGTAAGAAGAACACTATAACTTGGGATTATTTGATTGATCAAACCTGTCTTCCTCGTTATGACTTTGTAAAAGATTTAGGTATTACATTTGATAGCAGTTTTCGTTTTAATCTTCAGTGTGAGAATGTAATTTCAGCATCCTATGCTATGGTTGGGTTTATTATGCGTAACAGTAAATCTTTTTATGATATTTATTGCTTGTTAGCTTTATATAGATCTTTAGTGCTAAGTAAGCTTCAATATGGCTCTATTATATGGTATCCTATTTATAACACTTACAATGATATGATTGAAAGTGTTCAGCGAAGATTTTTTAAATATCTATATCTGAAATCTCATCATGTTTATCCTCCTCGAGGATATGATCACCGTCTATTGCTAGATGAATTTGGAGTCCCTCTACTCACACTGAGAAGAAAACTAAATGTTTTGTTGACTTTATATAAGATAATCCACTTTCAAATAGATATTCCACAGCTACTTGAAAAATTCAGCTTCCTAGTTCCTCGTCTTGGTAGTAGATACCAGAACACCTTTTATTACAACACTCCCAGAACCAATTTCATTCTGCGATCTCCGGTGTGTCTTATGTCCCAAGCTTACAACTGCATCTGCCACGAGGTTGATATATTTTATTTAGATTATTATTTATTTAAGCAATTTGTAACTGAGCTACTGTCTGTCACTGATTCTGATTTTTGATTTGTTATTTTATATAATTTGTTACAATAATTTTATTTACTTTGTTAGAATAAGTACTATTGCAAAATATTTCTTTTGTTTTGTCCTGTAATTGGTGCTTCTGCACTGTTACGCTAACAAACTTTATTATTATTTTTATAATAGAGTAAATAATAAGCGAACAAAATATTGAAAAAAGAAAGCGCTAAATGATGATTTCATCTCTATCTTTATAAAGTAACGGTTAAACTTCATAAAATGTTACAAATTTAAAAAAGAAACAAACTCTAATCACTACACCCTGTATTTATAAAATAAAAGTTTCTATTCTGATGAAAGCAATACACATTCTAGAGAACAACCTACTGTCACTCAAGAAAACGTTGATGCAATAATTTTGGAGTTGCGTATAATATCAAAAATTATGACTTACCGTTGCAAAAATTTTTACTGGTGATTGAAATAGTTGTTAACAAGCGCCGATACTATTATTAAGGTCTATACTAATCTATAAGTCAATCAATATGGTAAACAATAATTTACAGTTGGTATTTAATTATCGACTATAAAGGCTTTATAAGAAAATAATTAAGTGCTAAATATCTTGGTGAATAAAAACATTCCACTTTATTGCATTCAGTAGCTTATAAACCGCATAAACATTCTAAGCAGAGCAAAAACTAGATCTCTGGAAGCAACCAGGCATAGAATTGCCATAATTGAAAGAAATTGCAAAGTAGAAGACTCGTACGCCGTCAATACCCCTATATGTCATTTATACGTTGTCCGATAAGAATAAACACATTTCTAATTACACAAATAGACATCCAACTCCTTATCAAGTTCTTTTATCATTCGACTTTTTAAGGTCAGTGAGTAAGGTTCGAATTTGTTCAAACCGTTACATTGTATCCTACTGCAATTCCTAATCTTGAAACATGTGTATGCTAACTATAACTGTTTGTAGAAATGAGTTTATCAGAAAAGGGTCAATAGAATAAATACAACTGGGTCTGGGATTCCGGAAATAGTACATTTCGATAATAGTAATGATTATTAACATGAAAAGATGTACTTACGTTGGAATTGAAGAGTAGTACAACAGCAACTTGGCAATTTCATACTTATTGAGACCAGCTCTGGCGATGCACTCGGCATAGCAAAGGATAATCGGTCTTCCGTCAATATCTGATGTACCTAAAACAAAGAAAAACATTGATTTATCTATTCACAACAACAAAAAATTAGTACAAAATTGGTACATCCACAAATTAGAGCCCGACAATACTTTTCAATGCTGACATAAACACAGATGAACAAATAACATTTCTTATTATCTAGCAGTATTTATGTCTTTTTTTTCATAAATATCATAAAATACTAAAAGCTAGCAAAAGAAGAAAAAACCAAAAATAGTTCTAAACATTCCAAAGCTTTCTGGTTAAAAACATCTTATTCTCCCACTTAACTCAAATAGCTAAATCCAAACATATTTTCCGCACAAAAAACAAAACATGACTTAATTTAAACAGTTCAAAAAAACTCCAAATAAAAGCGCCCAATTATAAAGGTATCTGGTCTTACAAAAAAATTAAAATGAGTGAAGAGAAAAGCATCTTTATGATTGGAAACGAAGTCAGAATAATACAAACACCACAAAGACAAGTAGAATGAGAACAAAAGAAAATGAAAAAAAAAATTACCAAACAAAAAGTAGAGTGAAAAATTGTAAAATTGAGAAAAAAATTTCCAAAAAAAGAAGAATTGGAAAAATAAGGTTTGGATGTACAAAACGAAAAATACAACGGAGCAGTTGTAGATGGTGGTAAATGAGGTATGAAAAGGAGAAGATTTTTACTTCGAATGTGTGGATACAAAATAATTTACCCAATTTATAAAAAAAATAGAAAAATGTCGACAAAAACTATCAAGAAATAACCTCCTTGAGTACGCATTGCTTGTTGACTTTAGAAAAACTTCCAATCGAATTGAAGATAGGGGTTAAAGCAGTTTTGAAAAAAAAAGAAATATATCAGCCTTTAGTCAATAAAGTAGAAGAGAAAGAAGTGTAAGCAAAGACAAAAGGTAAAGTAAGGATTGAAAGTAAAGGTGTAAGACCAACGCGCCCATTTAGTCCCGATCTGTTTTATTGTGTGCTCTAAATAGATAGCTGAAAGTTCTACCCTTATTTGCTTAAAATCTCTAAACTGACCTGACCTGACATGGTTTGACCTAGCTTAAGCCTCATCTGACCTAAGCCTGACATGGCCTCAGCAGAAGACATTTTTGGTTGCAAATGTTGAGTTTTGTAAATTGTTGTTTTTTATAAATTTCTATAGAGCTGAATAGTAATTTTTCAATTAATTAATAATAATAAACTTTATATTGTCTTGAAAATTTACAAAAAATCTGTGGACAAAAAAAATTAATGTCTGATTAAATCCAAGAGGTGTGAAACAGTTGTGGAACAACTAGCCTCTGCCACTTTACTTTTGTATAGCAGCTGCTGAGAGGAGAAAAACCTTATTTGTAACAAAGCAAAAATGAGATATTAAATATAGTTTTTTTTTTTTTTGCCACATTGTATATTCAGATAAATTGAATTTCAAAAATTAAAAAACAAGTTTGAAATTCAAAATCGATCAGTGAAGAAAAAGAAGCTGTTTCTGCTCATGGCTCTCTAATTACTGTCTCATCTCACGTCCCATTCAGCCATCAATCCCATCTTGCTCTTTAATTTTACCATCAATTTTAGAAAGTAACAGTAAACCATCTTCACGTCTCCATAATTCGTTCTTAATCTCACCCTAACGGCTCTAGCAGCACCTTGTGATTTACCAATCTTCACTGAAGAACTTAATGAAGTTGTCTTGATAATCATAGTTGTCTTATTACACACTCAATTAGATTCACACCGAGAAAACAGTTGTCATATTACCATAATATTTGAATTCAAATGTTCTACCAGCACGACTCTATCGGTAAGATGTCGCAGAGATGCTTCCTTACGTTCTTTACCTTATTAGGAAAAATCTTCATAGTAAGTAGTGTTTCGATTAAAACTTTGTACAATGATAAAAAGGCTAAAAAAAAATACTAACGGTGGTTTACTTGATACAGCAAAGACTGAAAACAAAACAAAACTTACCAGAAAAGAAACCTTAGAGAAGTCATCATTGATGCAAATGTATTTGTAAGAATTTTGTTAAATGTTATGATAAGAAATTAGATAAGATCTCAGTAACCAATCATAGGCCAAATATTTGAAAGATTTAGCAAAAATCTCATTTTTTCTATAAGATTTTCACAAAACTATAGATGCCTTCCAGTGACTTTTTTTTAATTAATTTCACTTACTTATTATATGGTAAGATTCTATACGCAAATCTACACTTAACGTAGATCTCACCACATCCCAATGGTCAACATAATTTTTCTACTATTGTTTACCATTACCGCTTTCCCATTCGAACGGTAATAACTAAGTATCTTTTTGCTGCACCTTTTCTACACATATCGTTTGCAATTATGAAATTACATGAGCATCTTGGAATCTACTAAACGCTCTATGAATCCCGTTCTAATAGAAAATTTTAATTTATTACACGTGACATTCGAAGTTAATAGAAGATCCCATAAAGATTATAGTGTATAGAGCACCTTTTCACCTGTTTAATTAGTTTAATCAACAATCAACTAAGAATCGGACACAAGGGGCGTTTTTACGTGTTTTCCAAATGGGGGCTCTCTTCGGTAATTTATTATTCAATTTGCAATTATCGCTTGGATGGCTGCCAGGCACGTACTGGGTCGTCTCGGATAATTATTTTGCAATTTATGTAGGGGAGAATTGAAAATATGGGTCGAGTTACTAGTTTCTATATTGCAGGAGTTATAAGGTAAATTAAAACTAAATTATTTAGGTTTAATTCAATAAGTGGCCAAAATAATCTAATAATGTTTCTATTAGCTTCTATGCTTTGCATTTAACATAAACATTTATCTTATTCTAATTTAATTTTTTCTATAAGAAACCTTGACTAGAAAACTATTATTTGCTAAATTGTTATAACTTTGCTTTGATTAGTTATCAGTAATCACAAATGACAACCTTTTACAAATTTTTGCAGAAAAACGTATAAGGCCGTCACTTTTCTGTCGATTAACATTAGACACATTAAGAGTACAAGTGAAGCTTCCTAGTAAACACATCTAAAGAATGATGTTAAAA
This sequence comes from Lagria hirta, assembly GCA_947359425.1. Classification (NCBI taxonomy): domain Eukaryota; kingdom Metazoa; phylum Arthropoda; class Insecta; order Coleoptera; family Tenebrionidae; genus Lagria; species Lagria hirta. The sequence goes on from OX375800.1 coordinate 5,755,391, forward strand.
TGAGTGAAATATTACTTAGACTACTTTTTCTTTCAATTAATTAATTAACCCTTCTTTCTAATTTTCTGTTCTTTCCATACATTTTCATTTCCTTTTTTAATATTTCTGCATTATCTCACACATCTTTTTTTATTCTTTCATTGTTAATTCTTAACAATGTTAACTTTATGTGTTTTTTCCTTGACAACCTTTTTTTTACATTTTTTGAATTTTTTTGATTATTTTTTTATTCTTTTTCCTAACTTTCCTCTCCATTTTATTAATATCTTTTCTCTTGCATTTGAAATTTTTACAATCAATGCTATACAATTATTGAGTTTAAGTGTTATCCTCGCCTTCCAAATCCTATTTGTCCTTGCCTCTTGTCTTTCTCCTTTTTGCTTTATTTATATACTTTGAATTTCTCTTTGCGCTTTTGTATCCGACATGTTTTATCAATTTTTTTTTGCACGTTTTGGTCCATTTTCTAAACACTCTTTTTTTCTTCTTATTTTTGAATTTTCTAAGCTTTTCGTTTTTTTCTCAAGATTTTGGTACTAGTTTTCCAAACATTGATTTTGTTTCTCTTCTATTTTATCAATTTTTATCCGCTGCTGTCTTTATTATTTTTTGCTTTGTAAATATGGCCATACTTAACATATTTAGTAAATTATGATACCACAGATTAGAAAATTTATTTATATAAGAACATACAATAGTTACAGGCATTTTGCAAAGCGAGTGATTTTGGGGGCCAAGACCGAAGGCCGAGGCCCCCAAACTACGAGCCCTTGTAAAAGCGTTTTCGGAGGTGTAATTCAAAATTTTTTTTGTGCCGCTGCCGATTTTTTATTTTAAAAAATAAAAAGAATTTTTTATTAAAAAAAGTTTTTTCCATGTTATGGCAACGCTGAGTAAAAAAACCAGATGTCCTGTTTATTAAAAAAAAAATATTTCTTTTGACATTTCAAAAGTTACCTATTTGCGTTCTTAAAAAGTGAAATTGCTGTTTTCTGAAAATCGATATTCCAGCACACATTACGGCTTAGGAACTTTGGGAGGGCTATACATTAATTGTAACATTATACAATTGAAACCTTTAGTTGTCGTTGATAAATGTCTGACAATTGACAATGACAGCAAATGTCATAGTAATCATTTTCTAGCCTAGGCTGGTAAGACAGCGTTGCGGGCCGCTTAGGACACGTTGAAAGTTATGTTTTGCAGGCGCAAGGCACAAAAAGCAATTTTGAACAAATTCTACAAACTGACGCGAGAAAACACATACAGAATTGCCACTGTTAAAATAAGCCTAAAAATTATTGCTGCCAAAAAAAACTTGAAAAAATTTTAAATTAAAAAAAAAATTCCCAAATAGAAAATACGGTTTTAACCAGAGCAATTTCAATAATAAAAAACTTTTGAAACAATCTGAATGTTTTGATCATCGTGTTTAAAAAACTTTGATCATAACAAAAGTTGCAAAAAATTTATAGCTAATTTAATTGTACCATTGGCAGTTCAGTAAATTGTACAATTATTGTAAGCCAACACAACGCTTTGAACGTACCGAGGGGTTTCGCTTTTATACAAACCATTTTGCTTTTAATTACAAAAGAAACCTTTTAAACATTTTGATTAGAAGCACAATCACTAAAATAAATTTCCAACCGTTGACATTGTTTACTGCATTATTACACTGTGTCTTTCTTGCAATAAAAAGAAACATATATGCGATTGATAAGCCTAGAAAGAGGACGAAAAAAGTATGTCTTACATTAGGCAAATTAGGCGTTACCGCAGCATTTACTCTGATGGCGTCAATTATAAATCAACCGCAGGTCTTGGTCAGACATTTGAGACCAGTTGCATAAATGCAAATCAATTGATTTACATTTTTAATATTTACTTTCTGTAAACTCTTCCCAAAAGAAAAATTCCTCAATGTAAATTACAAAAAATGAAAAAATAACTAAAAATTGGTACAAACAATAACTTATTATTTGTTATAAACAGAGCTTATTATTTTCTAAACCCACTGGAAGAAAAACAATAGCCTGCCATCACAAAAAAAAAACAAGAACAATGAACTCCCATCAAGAAACCAGAGCAATTACCTAATAGTTTTCGTAATCATCATCCTATAAACGAAACCGTCGCTTCAATAAATCCTTTTATCTCATACGGTAAATATCTTTCATAGCATGACAAGAAAAACTCAATTTATCTCTTCTATAATTGCCACTAAATTGGCAAAACGGTAGCAGAACAACCAGCAATTAACTCGGAAATCTCATCAAGGTCTTGTTTATATCAAACAATTTTAACAGTTTATAGGATTGTGACAATATCCAGCTCCCAAAAGACATTAACGTAAAGCAGAGAAGCTTTACGGATTCCTTGTCGGCACTCGGCAGCTGTCACTTTTACTTTAGAAGATATCAAAAAGCACTTCAGTTGAATGTTCAATTTAAACGAAGTTATTCATCATTCCCTCGCTGAACATAAAATGCGATAAACGAAAGAGAACACTTTAAAGATAGCTTAACATTAGTGCAAAAAGATCTAAAAATGTTCGATTAGTACCGCTATGATCAAGTGGAGATCCTAAGAAAAGCAAACCCACAAATTTCTTAGCAATTGAAGAATGCTTTTCACTTTTACTTTGGTACACCCAGTATTGATACCTCACGATCAAAGCAGACTTTTTTCCCAACAATCCATTGTTGTCAAAAATTTTTTCGTTCTGTATTCTATGTTATGTAGATTAGCAAAAAGCCCAATGCAATGTTGCTATTGGTCAGATAAACAATTGTCTTTATTAACTCATTGAACCAGTTTAAGGCCGTGCACGTACTACGTGATTTTCCCATTTCCTAATCGCTAGTTGCATTTAAATGAATACAAGTGCGCCCCCGCTTAGCACGCATGCATTTCTAATTGACAGAAACATTAGCACTGCTAATTGCGGCTTTTATCGGAAGTGAATTGTTTGCTTGCTTACTTGTACGGTGTGTTAACAGAGAGAGAATTTGGGTGAAAAATTATTTACAAGGGTTATAAATAATGTGACCTAGATTGAATGTTAAATTACAATCTTCTCAGTAAGGAGTTGATATGTAAGTGACAAGTAGGTCTTTGGTAATTGTTCATTGAGAAAAAGCTGCCTAACATATCTAACCTAGATACTTATCAAAACGATCATCTTAAAAATTTGTATTCGCCATTCATTTTTACAAATCGCAATTTAATACGTTGTAAATAACCCCAGAAAAGAACTAAATCCAAATATTACATAAATTTTTAAACATATTTTTTCAGCACACCGAATGACCGAATTAAGTATAGCGAAAAAGCTTAAACCCAGATAACAACTTTCGGTTTCATTAACACGATTTTTTTTATTTCTTTTTTGATACTCCTTATCTATATTATCCTTTATGGTTATATGTATTTGCTGCAAGCCCATTACTCTGACCTTTGTCTATTTTATAATGTTTCTTTCCAATTATATTTTTACATTTTTGTCTCAATCTCTTATCATACATATTATTTCTCTTATCCTATTTTTTTTTCATTTGCCAACTACTATCTGTTTATCTTGTTCTTTTGTATATATTTCTTCCTATAGTTCTCACTAAAAAACTGTTCTCTGTCAAAATCCATCTCTATTTTTCAATGTTTCCTCTCTTGTTAGCGTAGCTGCCATGCTTAACAATGTTTTTTTTAGTCCATCACCAAATTCTACTGCATTTGTTCTAAATTCATTATGTTTCTTTGTTCGTAGATCTTTTGTGCTTTGGAACCTGACATTTAACTTTATATATTCATTTATTATCGTTTTGAAATGTTTCCTCAAACCCTTGAAATCACTTGTTTTTCCAACTACTACTCGTTTACCTTGTTTTTTGTTTATAAACGTTCAAATTTTTTTTTCTTTTAAACGTTTTTGTTTTTGTCGGTATTCTATCTCTTTTCAATGTTTTTCCCTCAGCTAGTATTGCTGCATCACCTAAAAATGTTTTACTTCCAGTATATTTTGAGATATGACCATTTTTGCTATAAATCTATTTAATTTTTTTTTTCAAAATCTCTTGTATTTTATAATTTGAAATTTGGCATCATTGGCTATTACAATTATCCATGATAACCTGACTTTTGACCATTATATATTTGAAATATTTTTCTTATCTAATCGTCAGATTGGCTTCATATATAATTTAATTATTTGACTACACGGTCAAGTATTGCATTTTTTTGTTGTATGTTTTTCGTATACCTTAATGGTCTTCACACAGAAAAAAGTAAAACAAAAGCAACTAAATCCAAATCAAAATACTCCACGAATTAGAGAAAGAGTTAGATACAGAACTAAAGGTCACATAATAGAGTCGTATATGGATATGATAGCAGCATGATACTTTTTATTGATCAATACTTCTAAAAAATTTTGATAAATAATCATTTAGTAGCATTTTTATAAGAAGTAGAACAAGATGATCCGATTATTGAAATTAAAAACAAGTTTGAAGTTTTTTCAATTTAGAAGCAGAAGCATTTACGGGTGAATTATAAAAGTTAATTGGAGTATATGCTTGCAACTTTGGTGACGTGATGATTGAGTTACTGGTAGAAAGCACATTCATGTTTGTAAATAAAGTAAATAGCTTTTCATACGTTGAAGAAGCAAAAAAGTTATAAATGTACTGGTAGTAAGCACATTCATGTTTGTAAATAAAGTAAATAGCTTTTTATACGTTGAAGATGAAAAAAAGTTATAAATGATCTGAGATGATTGTGTTATCAAGCAGAGCGTGTTCAATGTCGTCAAACCCCATAACCATTTGGAAATCAAGGCATTATACTCTGATTTGTCATTTGTCAATAAAATTGCAATTGCAAAAAACCTTTTATTGAAGCAATGGCATAATGTAAGCTTTCAAGATGGTAATCATCATGTGATAAAGAACTGTCAGTACTATGCCAGATGTGAAATAAAGCCATAAAATTAATATTCAGTATAGAGTGATTTTGTCTCCAACTCTATCATGTGCGACATATATCATAAATACATCGGTGTAATATTCAATGTAACCAACTTAATTTAATAAAATGGAAGAATATCTAAAGAATCACTCTTGGCGATTCAACCCATTCATACAAAGTTTCCGACGCGACATGGTAATAACTTATCCGTGAAAACCGCAACCTAAATACTTTGCATTTTCTTAACTTCTCTAAATAATGTATTATATCCCACATTTCCGCTTCTGCTTTTAGCTTTTAGATTATTCTAAACTATAATTAGCCAGCATTCCATATTCATAGGTAGGTTACGGGCACAGCCCAAGCACAATAGGTTCATTAGCTTGCACGAGTTTCTAATAAACCATATTAAAACAATCGATAATTATTCCAGCAAAGATTGATTTTTTAAAAGAGGACTTGATCTAACTTTGCTCGACTAGTACCGGGAGTTAAAGATTGATCTATGGTAATCGCCTGTATAGGTCAGGCATTGTATATACAGGCCGTGAGAAAAGTTAAAGCGCCGGAATCCACACCGATACTGAGAGATTGTCGCATGTCAAGTGCTGCTGGCAATAAGTGGCCATTTTTGCTAAAGAAGATTATAGATTTTCAAGATTCATCGTGATTTATTACTTGATGTTATATCGTAATAGGTTTGTTTTCACTCAAGACGCCTATGAGAACTATTCTAAGATCATATTTGGTATCATATTATGATTTCTTGCTCAACAGGACTGGTATTACTATAATGAATCACTGTAATTCAATTTCCAAAAGAGATATTAATTATTCATTTTCATTTTTGGTTAATGGTAATTGAAAGTAGCATCAATGGCAATTACGTTGTAAAAGAGGTAGTAATAACAGAGTATATTAACAAATAGAGAGTAGCATGGGTGTTCCAAAGAGTACTTCAATAAATGCAAGTTACATTTTTAATCAAAACCACAATAAATGTTCACATATTTAAGCTTCTCTTCTCTAAGAAAAGTTGGTCCTCAAAGGAACTAATAGAAAATAAATGTTGGTATAAAATCAAGCAGCTCGTGTCTAAATCATTGTACAACAAATATCAAGCGTTCACTGAAAATGCTCATCAAGTTAGCCTTAATTTTTGAAGATAGAAGAAAACAGTGTGTATATGTTTGTTCTATAGTTGTTTGAATAACAAGGCCGGAAACAGGCATTTTGCAAGGCGAGTGATTTTGGGCATAAACCACGAGTCCTTGCTTTCGGAGGTGTGATTCACAAACTTTTTTGTGCCGCTGCCGATGTTTTATTTTTAAAAACAAAAAAAATTTTTTATTAAAAAAAGTTTTTCCCATGTTATGGCAACGCTTAGTAAAAAATTCAGATGTCCTGTTTATTAAAAAAAAATATTTGCCTTGACATTTCAAAAGTTACCTATTTGCGTTCTTAAAAAGTAAAATTGCTGTTTTCTGAAAAAATCGATACTCCAGCACACAATACGGCTTAGGAACTTTAGAGGGCTATACATTAATTGTAACATTATACAATACAAACCGTTAGTTGTCGTTGATGATAACTTGATAAGTGTCTGACAAGACAATTGACAATGACAGCAAATGTCATAGGAATCATTTTCTAGCCTAGGCTGGCAAGACGGCGTTTCAGGCCGCTTAGGACACGTTGAAAGTTATATTTTGCAGACGCAAGGCACAAATTTTTTTTTATTTCTATGGTAGTTAACATGACAAAGATTTTAAAGCAGACAAAATTTTGCACAAGACAGCGCCGAGCGGATAAGAGCAGAGTTATTCATTGTAGGGTAAAATCTAGTTGCCAATAGTGTTTGCATAGGACAAGTCTCTAAAATTATAATATAGAGAATGTTTAAAAATGATTGATGTGGTGTTGTAGAAAAAAGTATTTCCACTTATTTTTTTGACTTAAAAGATTACCAAGCTTATGACATTTTTGTGTTAAAAAAATTTGAGAATGTGTGAACTTTGACGAAAATTGTTATATTTGGTTCAAAACAGTTTCAACTCGACCACCAACAATGTGAAGTCAACTAACTCAGCTAAGATTCCATGATCTTGTGGCTTTATTAGACAACAATTTAGGTACAATAACATCTATTTCTAATCTTCTATGAGCTGCCATCTGCTACCAACCACCTTCCTCTGACCCAACGACTCAACAATCTCTTATATTTAATACATAGTATTTTTAATATGCTGCTACTTCATTTAAAAACAGAATACAAAGTTCTTCCAAATTCAAGAAAGTATAAGTATGGCGTTACTTGATGCTTGCACGGTTTATTTGTAATTTATTATGCTCGCCGTTAAGTCGGTAATAATGTTAGGTTATTACCAGACGGTTCAATTTCCTTGCTGGCGTATTAGCCTAAAGCAATATTTCCAATTGTTTTTTTTTAAATGATGTTATTAGACTACTGTATTTCTGCACAGAAGTTGTATTAAGATAACTTCATTAACTTCATAAATTTAACATAGGTTTAGCTTAAATCCGAATTAACCGACATATTTGATTTCGTATCGTAAAATTTTTAAAAGCCCATTTTGTTTCCAGTTTTTGAAATAAATGCAGTTTATAATGCTGCAAGACTAGAATAATTGATGTTTTGCCGCCAAGCGATTAATGTTCTTATCTTCAGAAAGATTGCTTTTAATTAGTAATAATAAAGCGCTTGACCGATATAAATTTGTTGCTTTTATATGTAAATGAGCCAACTAAAAGTAACACTCTTTAACGTATGATTAAGTTTATTGGTGATTAAAATTATTATTTATTGACTCGTAAACCAGCGTCAAATTATTAATTATTGATAATAAACTGGCCATGTTAGGATATATTTTAATTAGAAAACGATGTTGTTTTCCCATCATTGATTGTTTTATTTCTTATGTTACTAGATTTCATAGCAGAAACATTTTAGAAATTATCTGAAAAGTCATCTTTTACTTGATTTTCAAAATCTCCATTAAATAAATTATCAATTTTTTTATTGAATAAATAAAATGAAAAAGACGTTAAAAACGTTCAAGGAGGATTACATATTATATTTATTTAGTTTATGTATTTTGCTTCAAACAGCCTGAATATTTTATGTTAAATAAAAATTTATTTAGTTATTTGTTTTGCTTATAGCGGCTTAAATAGTTCATGTTAAATTAATTTTTGTTCTAATTGTTTTTTCTTCGTAATTGACAGTTTTTTGTTGCTTTATCCAATAGATTTATTCCTTTGGATAAACCAGTGCCACCAGGTAAACTTTAATGTAAAACAATTTTCCGGATGATTAACATAGCTTAGATTACGTACTAAAATTTTCAATATTAATTGTTATTATCAAAACCAAATTTTCATTCCTTAAAGTTGGTCATAAGTATATCTAAGTCTCATTAATTATTTGCAAAAAAAGTTTAAGAAGTATCATCCATTGTTCTGTGCCGCAAGCTAAAAACAGCGTCCAGATTTAAAAAACTTCATGTCACTACATTGCCCAATAAGTCTTCGTTTGCCATCGAGTACTTCAGAGTTTAGGAGTTATATTGTGATTGAACATATAGTCTGACTTGTTTTTTCATTATATATTACAGTATTCCTAAAATGTCTGAAAGTGTTTATTTACTTAATTGTTTTGACAATAGACGAGTTAGAACTGACATAAGCTTTGTCGTCCGTAAAAACTTTTTGCTGTTGACTAACCGGTTCACTAATAATAATAATAGATGACAATGTCAAGGTTTCTATGTAAGACAACCTTTGAAAAGAATTTGTTTTTTAATTCAATCTGTTATGGTACCATGGGACAATATCTCAAATGTGTTCATAATAATTGATTGAAAGTAAGTTTGCGAAAGTAAACAACCTAACAATACCATCACGATCTGAAAGGGCGTGACGCACGAGCATATCTAATATTTATAATTGATTTCCAAATGGCAGTACCTATTCGACATCGGTACAAAATGAATATTCATCAGATGAAGTAATATATTTTGACATTTTCGTTATTAGTACCATCGAAATTGGATCACTGAATACAAGTTTCGTGACCTATCCAAACAAAAGACATCTCTACTGTCACCTTTGCCCCAATCAAAATTAGCTCGTATCGATTCCAGAAATTGCTAAAAATTCAAGAATGTAGGCATCCATGACAAATTTGACCCAGTTTGTTGGGATGGTACATAGAGATAGGTAATGACCGCTATGCGGAAGCGGCGCCATGTCAAAGTTCATCCACACCCATAACCAATTGACCGGATGCTGCGATGGTACGCGCGGTTTGCTTAGAGAAGATAGTAGTGTCGAAGATGATTTTTGCACATGAATAAAGATAACTGTTATGTATTAACTTATCGGCCTACATATTATTGAGTTATACGAAGCATTGAACATGATTACTCTTTTGCAGTACACAGCGGGTAGCCTTTTCATCACAATCGATCAGTGGTCGGGGGAGTCACAAAAGAAGACTGATCTCTAGTGAGATATGGATTTTGCTAACGTCACAATTGGTATTAGCCTTTAATTTCATCTTGCCAACAATCTTCTAACTAAACTTGTATTATTTCCATTCCAGATTGAGAAATTTCCACAAAGTCGGTACCACTTTTTAGCAAAATTATTTTTTTTCCAAAACCAGATGTTTATCTAATATTTATGTATGCATATAATTAATCGCTGGAAAATAGATTTGTTCAATTATGCGGTTGGCCGTTAAAAAGTACTTATTCAAATAAGCCGTTGCGATAAGTCGGTATTTTACAAGTTTCTAGATGTATGATAACAACAACCTTTTAACAGACAAACTTCTTCTGTCACCAATAATAGTATTCAATAAATTCTAATGCCTTGGAAATAGTTATTTACATAAAAGTCAGGAAAATTTCACATTGCTGAAGAGGAGCTAAATTGAAATACGAGGCACTTTGTGCCGAGTATTTTAAAGCTCCGAGTCAAGTAAGAGATTTTACTGACGTGTTTTGTATTAAATTTTTCCGGAAATCGTAAAAAAAGACGAAATTTACAAATTTTAGAATTTTTTTTACAATTTCCACAAAAATCAAGTTTGTCAATTTTGTTGGCAACTATAGTTACTAGAGTATCTTTTTTATTTTGCGTCTTGTAAAGTTTTTACAGTACTAGTCCGGAAAACTCAATTTTCCTGCGCGTAAATAAGTAGGAAAATGTGGTTTCCAAGACGATTTCCGGAAAATATATTTTCATTTAAGCACAGTATCAATTAGTAAACTTTTGAAAAAATTAAAAAGTATAAAAAAAGTTGATTCCAAGAGTAGGTAGACAGTAATCACACAAATGTTTCGGTGTGAGAATGACCGTTTACCGTAAGCTTGCTCTTTTATACCGAAAGAAATTGCCCAGGTGCAATTCACTCCTAATGACGGCATAATTGCCACCACTTCTTACCGAATTACCTATAAAAAACCAAATAAATCTGCAATTCTTTTAAACTTAAAGACTATAAAGTACATACCTGGCAAATTAATTCCTGACATAAGCAGTTTTTCTGGAAGATCCGTTATCTTCTTGGGACGAGCAATTTCTATCTTCCGATTCGATGATCCTGAAACAAATAAAACAAATAATATTTAAAATACATTAGCAACTTCCTGATTAGTTTTGTTTTTGCGTGGAGTAAAACGTTCCTTCCTCAACACTTTCTTCAAAGAGTGATTTATGAGCTTATAATTATAATTATTATTATTGAAGGTAAAGGTAATAATTCATAGGGCGGCCTAAAGGAATAACAGCGTCAAGAAATAGAAAAATCATTTACTCATGTAGAAATCCCGCACCTGTTAAGATCTAGTAACGCTTTTAGTTTTAGTTAAAGTATTAATCAAAAGTTAATCGCTAAAATTTTTGATTAGCTAAGTATGGTATCCTTAAAATATATAATAAGCAATCTATTATATAAATTGCCGTCCGTTTAGAGCTATTAAAAATGATTAAATTTCCTTGAAAAACACTAATATAGTGCAGTTTTCCCATAAGAGCAATTTCCATGTACCTATTTAGGTAATAGAGAGTTATTTGTAATTTGCTTGTGTGTATTAGACTCCATGTAAGCTGTCGATAACATTCGAGCAAGGGCGGGCATGGCCAACTACCCCCACTAAATCACGGCCAACTACCCCCACTAAATCATCAACCCCGCGTCGCCAGCAAGGGTACAGCCGACGCGAGGGAGTCGCATGTAGGCTAGTACCACGAAAAGAAGTACCTTATTTTCCTCCTTGGTAACAACCAATACATTATTACATTATCAATAAATACATTAAAACTAGCCTAGTGTTTCCGTTAATCGTTATTATCACGGTCCTTCGAAGCATATAGATTTATAATCTACATTTGGTCAATTCGAGCCAGATAGAATACCAGCTACAAGAAAGATTCGAAATCATCGCCCGTGTGCGAAATTCAAGAACCATTCCCGAGTTCTATCTTTGATCTGCAAGAATTCAACATCATCGCCCGTGCGCGAAATTCAAGAACCATTCTCGAGTTCTATCTTTGATCTTCAAGGATTCAACATCATCGCCCGTGTGCGAAATTCAGGAACCATTCTCGAGTTCTATCCTTGATCTTCAAGGATTCAAAAGCATCGCCAGTGTGCAATATTCAAGAGATTTTCCCCGATCTACAAGGATTCAACCTCCAGCAGCAATTCCAGAGAAAATTTTAACATCTAACAGGTCAGTCCTATATTCAATCTTATTCCATGTCCTATTGTTCAAAATTTAAACAAGATTCACGTTTATTCAGTTAAATTCTATAACTCTTTACATTTTTTACGAATCATTTAAAACTCGCGTTATAATCTATTAAAGTTTTTCAAAGTATTTTACACAATGTCTAGGCAAGAGTTAGAAAAAGATCTTGCTGAATTAAAAATTGAAAGGAGAACCTTAAAAGGTGCATTAACGAGGCTTCAAAATCGTGTCGGAGCCTTAACACAAGAATCTGATAGTTTATTAACAGAATTAGAGCTTGTTTCTGAATAAATAAAAAATATGAAGCCGTTCAATCAAAAATTGAAAAAATTCAGTGGTCTCAAGCGGATATCGACGAGGCAGCGGTAGAAGCCGCACAAAACGAGGAACGCGACAAATTTGAAACGCAATACGTAACTATCGTGGCGGGCATAAAAACGAAATTAAATGCGGCGAGCGCAACCATTATGCATCAAACACCTAATACAAATAATGTAGTAACTAATCGAGTTACAGAAAATGTTAATTTAAAACCATTGCCGTTGCCGACATTCTCAGGCAAATATAGCGAGTGGCTTACATTTTACGAAAGTTTTAAATCATTAGTGCATGACGAATCTAATATGCCCGATATTAGTAAATTTCATTATTTAAAAAGTTGCCTGAAAGACGAAGCTCAGCGTGCTATAGCTTCACTCACAGTTTCCGGAAAAAATTACGCAATTGCAATGGAAACATTAAAAAAAAGGTTTGAAAATAAACGACTCATTGTTCAGGATCATATTACAAACATTTTAAAATGGCCTAATATATCAAAACCCAATAGTTTAGAATTGCGCAATTTAATCGATACTATTAATAATAATTTAGCCGCTCTTAGGATATTAGACTTAGAGGTAGAACATTGGGATCCAATATTAGTACCGATAATATTAGAGAAATTAGACTTTGTGACACAGCGTGAGTGGCAAACAAAACTCGATAAGGAAATACCAAAATTCTCTTTATTCATTGAATTTTTAGAAAAACGTTATGAGGTGTTAGATGCAACCGCGAATATTCGTAATAATAGTAACCAGCCATTCAATAAAGATAACCACAAATTATTCTCTAACAAACAAAATCATTTTACAAATAAACAAAAATTTACTACTAATATTGTGAGCTCATCCTGTTGTTTTATTTGTAAAAAAGCTCATAATGTATTTAACTGCAAGGAGTTTACAAACAAAACAATTACGGACAGACTGAAGCAAGTTGATAGTTTAAAACTTTGCAGAAATTGTTTAAAAAGTAATCACAATGTATCTAATTGCCATTCGCCAAAATCTTGCAAAGAATGTCACGAAAAGCATCATAGTTTGTTGCATCTAGTCGAATTTAAGCCAATCTCCGAGCCTTCCGCTAGTACTCTGTTAGTTTCCGGTGCGAATCAAATTCTCTTTTCTACTGTCTCATTATTAATCTTAGATAAACAAGGGCAATTTCACAATTGCAGAGCCGTTTTAGATCAGTGTTCGGAAGTATCGTTGATAACTAAAAATTTGTGCAATAAATTAAACTTAAGAACGCAACCCAGTAGTACCTTAATTACAGGAGTAAATCTTAACGAAAGTAAAGCCAATGAAACATGTCAAGTCAGAATATCGTCAAGGGTAGGTCATTTCACTACAAACTTAAATTGTCTTGTTATGCAAAAAATAACTGCTGCTACACCTTCACAAACCTTCGATAAAAGATCGATTCATATACCACTCGGGATTAAATTGGCAGACCCCGAATTTCACATTTCTAGTAATATTGATTTGTTAATTGGCGCCGGATTGTATTGGCAATTAATAATAGGTGGTCCCATTCAAATTTCTGAAGGCCAACCCTTTTTACAAGAAACTCATTTCGGCTGGTTAATAAGCGGTCAATTTACAGGCAGACAATTATCAAATTTGCAAACAAACTTTACGTGCAATATAATTTCGAACGAAAACTTGAAAGAGCACGTCTCCAAATTCTTTGAAATTGAGGGTCTGGGATTACCGTCGCACGATGCGGTACTTGAGGATTCTCAAAAATCCGAAATCCATTTTAAAGGCACCACTAACCGTAGCCCTGTCGGACGCTTTGTAATAAAGCTACCCTTTAAGGATAATAAAGTTCAATTGGGTGAAACCGAACATCTTGCATTGAAACGTTACAATGCACAAGAAATGCGTCTCCAGAAAAACCATAAAGTAAGCAATGCTTACAATGACTTTATGGTCGAATACCTCAGAATGGGCCACATGGAAGCGGTCCCTTTAAAGGAATTAGAAAATCCTAATTCATTTTATTTACCACATTTTCCGGTTTTTAAACAAACGCCGAAAGGTCCGAAAATTAGAATTGTTTTTGATTGTTCTGCGAAATCATCGAATAATTTAAGTTTAAACGATGTTTTATTAAAGGGCGAAAATCTTCAAGGTGACACTTTAAAATATAAAGTTAATCTGCCAACAGATAATAAAAAAATTACAAAGCGTTTTATCTTATCCACTGTTGCCAAACTCTTTGACCCGCTTGGTTTAATAAACCCGGTTATTGTAATTGCAAAAATTATGTTACAACAATTGTGGCTTATGCATCTAACTTGGGACCAGGAGGTTCCAAAGGAAGTTGGAGAAAATTGGAGAGCATATCTTTTAGATTTAGCTAAATTAAACGACTTTCGAATTTCTCGCAATATAATCTCTGCAAATAGAATTAAAATTGAACTGCATGGTTTTGCAGACGCATCAACAAAGGCCTTTGGTGCTGTAATTTATTTAAAAACAATAAGCTTGTGTGGGAATTCAGAAATAAACCTTTTATGTGCTAAAAGCAGGGTAGCGCCGATTAAATCAGTGACTTTACCTCGTCTTGAACTAAATGCCGCGGTATTGTTAAGTAACCTAGTAGCAAAAATTAAAGTTGGTATAAATTTAAAAATTGATTCGACACATTTGTGGACCGATTCCACAATTGTGTTATGCTGGTTATCGGAATCAGCGCATAACTGGTCACAATTTGTCGCCAATAGAGTAAGTCAAATACAGCACGAAACAAATATTTCTGATTGGCGACACGTTAAAAGTTGTGACAATGCAGCTGATATTATATCTAGAGGAATGACACCCTCACAATTAAAAAATGCGGATCTTTGGTGGAATGGGCCTAAATGGCTGAAATTAAATCAAGCAGATTGGCCAGTGTCATGGTCAAAAAATAAAAACGAGCCACTGCTAGAACGAAAAGCGCAAACAATGACTTTGAATATTTCAGAACCCGAGCTTTCGGTTTTCAGCAAAATTTCATCCTTTAATAAATTAGCACGCGTGATCGCGTACTGCTTGAGGGCATTTAAAAAGCCTATAGTGGTTCAAAAAATATTATCCGTAAAGGAAATTGAAAGAGCAAAAATTGTTATTTTTAAATATATACAATTACGAGAATTTTCAATCGAGGTTCAAAATATAAAAAATGGGAAACAATTAAAATCCAACAAAATAGCTAAGCTTGACCCATTTATAGACTCAAACGATTTGCTTCGTGTTGGTGGAAGACTAAAAAACGCCCCAATACATTTTAATAATAAGCATCCGGTATTATTACCGGGAAGGCATCCGGTAACAAAAAGTTTGATTCGAAAAATTCATGAAGAAAACTTACACGCTGGTTGCGAAGCCACATTGGCGGCCGTCAGGCAAAATTATTGGCCAATCGCCGGTCGAAACGTCGTGAGAAAAATTCTTTATTCTTGCACAAAGTGCATACGCGCTAACCCACGACCCCTAAAGCAAAAAATGGGCAATCTGCCACGGGAACGGCTCCTGCAAGTACGACCCTTTCTCGTGTCCGGCGTAGACTTTGCAGGGCCGTATTTAATAAAAAGTAGCCGACTGCGCAATTCTAAAAAGACGAAAGCATATATTTGCCTATTTGTATGTTTTTCAACCAAGGCTGCGCACTTGGAATTAGTAGGAGACCTCACAACCGAAAGTTTTATTGCGGCCTTTAATAGATTTACTGCCCGCAGAGGTCATGTTGAAAGAATTTTTTCAGACAACGGCTCTAATTTCGTTGGAGCCGAACGCGAATTTTTTAAAACAGAAAACTTTAAAAATCGTGTTATTTCTCATTTTGTAAGTAAAAACACAGAATTCAATTTTATTCCAGCAAGATCACCTCATTTTGGAGGTCTTTGGGAAAGATCAATTAAAAACGTGAAAAATCATTTGCGTAAAGTACTGGGTGACGCTTCAATTAATTACGAAGAATTTTACACACTTTTAACGCGAGTAGAAGCTTGTTTAAATTCACGTCCTTTAACCCCTTTGTCACAAGACCCCAATGACCTTCAAGCCTTAACTCCCGGCCATTTCCTAATACATTCTCCCCTGACATCTACTCTGGAAAGGGACCTGCAGGACTTGCCGACTAATAGGCTATCAAGATGGCAGCGCGTCCAACAACTTCAACAGCATTTTTGGCGAAGATGGCAACGGGAGTACTTATCACAGCTTCAAACACGCCCTCGAGGACACCAGGCTACGCGTCCAAACATTAATATAGGAGCTCTTGTTCTTCTGGTGGAAGAAAATCTACCGCCATTGCAGTGGCGGCTTGGACGGGTGGTGGAGCTTCACCCTGGAAGTGACGGTGTGGTGCGTGTAGTGTCAGTTAAGACGATAACAGGTGTTTTCAAGCGCGCGATAACTAAAATTTGCGAGCTTTTAAAAGAGTGACTATTTTTTAATATTAAACCCCTTTATTATTAATTTTTTGTTTAGTATTATTTATTATTTTTTTTTAAATATTAGGTATGTGTTTTATTATTAATTAAGTTTGTAAATTAAACTTTAATTATGTAAATTAGATTAGCTACATTTAAATGCTATTAATCATTTTTAAATCCAATTATGATTTAAATACCTTTGTAAAATTAGTTGTTGCCTTATATAATGTATATTGAAATTTTTATTTCAAAAACTTCAAGGGGGCGGCATGTCGATAACATTCGAGCAAGGGCGGGCATGGCCAACTACCCCCACTAAATCACGGCCAACTACCCCCACTAAATCATCAACCCCGCGTCGCCAGCAAGGGTACAGCCGACGCGAGGGAGTCGCATGTAGGCTAGTACCACGAAAAGAAGTACCTTATTTTCCTCCTTGGTAACAACCAATACATTATTACATTATCAATAAATACATTAAAACTAGCCTAGTGTTTCCGTTAATCGTTATTATCACGGTCCTTCGAAGCATATAGATTTATAATCTACATAAGCAATTTCCTCTATGTTTTGCCATTGTTTTCTTCGCCCATTTAGGCAAACCAAGTTTAAAAATAAATTAGAAATTAGACATTCTAATTTAAAATCATATATTTAAATAATTAAACAGTTATTAAAAAATTTAGCTCTAAAATAATCACCACAAGTTAAGCCTTCTTCGTATTTAAGCAATTTATAATATGTGCACATCTGCAGAGTTTTTTGATTTTTTGCCAAAATGCTTATTATACTAGTTTACTCTTAAATTCATTTCATCTAAGAGATCTTATATCTCAGAAAAAAGCAATTTTTACTCGCAAATTTTTCAAGTCAGTTGTAAATTTTAAGCAAAAGTCGTTGGATCGCAATTTTTTTGTATTTGTTAAAAAGTTAGTTCATCTATTTATCAATAGATACCGCATTCTTTGTTCATTTGTCCAATAGCATTTGATGTCTCAAGTGTGTTGCAAACAAAGGAATAATCTCATATGAGGTAGAGTTGTTTTTTTGAAAAGTTTTTTTTTTGAGAAGACAAAGTGGCTTCAATGCAAGACTGCAAAGCTTGGTTTGCTAAGAAGACCCAGCTACATTTAAAAATGTAGTTCAAATGGCAATTCAACTTTTCAAAATCTTAACTTATTTGCTTCAGGGCATGAGATGATACCAGCTGATTATTTGCAATAAACATTGATCATAACATTGATCCTAATTGTCTACAAGGTTTCTACTTCTCTCGCTGCACCTCAAAGTATGTCAAAAAAACATTATAAAAATTTTTTTTTTATATAAAATAAAAGACGTAAATTCGAATAAAATTTTAAAGAACACGTTTTATGAGGGATATTACTGCACGTGTCCCATAGAAAACTTTATATTGGGAAATCAACCCTTATAAAACTAGTTCTTTCACATACTATTAAAACAGATCAAATGTCGCACTTCAAAACTTTATTTAAACAAAGTTCAGCACAAACAAAGGCGCAACCACAGCTGGCTATTCATCAAGTTTTAAATGTTTTGCTTACTTTTTATTTTGTAAGCTCCCAAGAATACTTTCTATCAATCGCAAATCTCATATGACAAAATCATTTTCGTCTATTTTGTTCAATAACTTGTAGCTTTGTTCATGCAACAGCACAAAAAATGATTATTTTTCAGTTTAATATCGAAAAAGTATCTTTGAAATAATTTTTCAATATAAAAAATTATGTTTCACTTAACTCATCGAATAATACTACAGTCGGAGCTCGGAGGGAAAAAATGGGGTTTTGTGTATTTCTAGAGTATTCTTTCGTGAGCATCAATTTATCTTTGCAAATTACCTATTTTTAAAAGAGTATGGAAACCGATCCTCATATCTCTCTGTCATGAAAAACGGAACATCCGAGAGATACTTTCATGACTACTGCAAATCATCTCTTTGGAAAAATTGCTTGTAATCATTTTCACGGTGATCCTCCCAGTTCTCATTCTTTAAAACCACAATATGTCCTCTTTTCAATAAATATTCCAATAGTAGATCACTTTGGGCATAATACAAAATCGTATCTATCTCCAGCCGCGTTCCCAGAGCATTTGTGTTGATGAATGATCACACTCATTCACTACAGATTCCGTTACCTTCACCATGTTTTATGTATTTAATATTCAATAAATAAGGAATTTTATCACTTAAATCAGGTCGTAAGTTAGCTACGTAGGCTTGATTTGTTAATTTAATTGCAAGAAAAATTAAAACCAAAACAGTCCGCTATGTGCAATAATCCTACATAACATTGCAGCACAACAAGTGAAACCGTAAATTCCATCACCATCCCACACAAGGATAGCAACGCTCTTTAATTATATCGTTGAACTGCTGTAATCAGGCAATTTGACAATGAAATTATTCTTGAATCGTAGATGAGGTAAGTATGTCAAAATATTTTAGAAAAAAAAATCCATTAGAGATTTCTAAATACAATTGAATCCTAATGACTATCTTCCCATTGAAAAAAGATTAATATGTTTTACAATACTCAAAGATTACTGAATGAGAAAGATGTGGTAAGCCAGCGGCCTAAAGAAGAGATCCCTGGCGGCTTCTATCTTCATTCGATAACTTGCTCATTAGCTCCTCATTCTCCGTGATTGGTTTCTATATGAGCCATTCAAATATAAATTTAAACCCTTTAGCCTTCTATCATTAAAAGCTTTTAACATGTTAATCATCCCGTTGTTGTATCATAGATTAAATAACTGCCTACCTATAATTACAAAAAGAGTTAAGTCAAAATTAAAATATTTTTAATAAAGCTATAGTTCTTTAATTTCTTCTCTAAGAACTCTTCTCCTAACTGCTCTGTTGATAACAAAATCCACAAACCTTCTCTCAAGTGATTGGAAATTGGTTAATGACATCAATGTAATTGCTCTAGGGTGAAAAGATCTAGGGGACAATAATAAACTTAAATCAGTGAATTTGAAAGCGTTACAGTGCTTTCACACTAGATGTAAATTTATGAGACAGCAAAATGTTGCAGATCTCGGTCATTCCGTAACTTTTCTGGATAATTTAAGTGAGCTACAACACATTAGGTCTATTTTCTAGTTCACACTTTTGTCATATATAGTGTCTATTGTATTCAATAGATAAATCAATGTGTTAAATGTGGTCGTTTATAGAATCGTTGAAGTTCTTATTTGATAGAAACAGCCGGATTTAAATTTATCACATTTCTATATCAAGTAATACCAAAAAGTTTTGTAAGAAAAACCAAGCTATTAATGACGACAAACCAAATTTCGACAAACATCCTCAATCAGATTCAAAAATTTTTTGCCATTTTCACCAGCAATTTTCTAAGTGGCATCTGTAAAAAAATGAGTGCGGGTCTATTGTCGAACTTTACATTTTCGGTTTACAAAAATGCTTAATTTTTTCAGCATTTGAAGCATTCTATCACAGCAGTTAAAGAAAACAAATAGTTACTAAAAATTATTGACATTTGAGTTAATACTGTAGTTTGTTAAGTTAAAAAAAATAATTTAAATTTGGTAAAAATACATTGTAAAATCAGATGTTACTTCACTCAGTGTCACAACCGTAGCTGTGCCAACGTTTTACAAGAATCTAGATTAAAAAAAGACTAGAGTAAAAATAAATACAGAATGTCCCAGAATGGCCACCTTCATTGTCGCCAGTTAACCAATGCGATTTTCACAACAGTATTAAAAAAAATTTTGGAATATTGTTTTCTCAAATAAAAAAGAATTAAAACAATAAATTTACTTTTGTTTTTATTGACTTTTTAAATTAGTAAGTTTATCTGACACACACTATAAAGAAAAAAAAATTTTAAAGCAGATAAGAAAAAAAAAGAACAACCAACTTTCAAAGAATTGACAAAAAGCTTAAAAGAAACAGAGGAGTGTTTTGATAATTTTGCAAAAATGTTAGATTGAGTGAAATTCCGCATTTAACCTTTTCGGTCAAGACTTTTTAATTTTTGCAATAAAATTCTTAAACTTAGCACTTACATTCTGTAATACTTTCAAAGATTGTTGATGAAAAAATTATCAACTGTCACTCAATAAATACAGTAAATCATTGAAGTAAAGTTAGTGAAGCCAATAAAGTTGAATAATTTTAGTTGCTGATATTGGCAATTCAACTCTCAGGATAGATATGTCGAGGTCAATCAATCGCGTAGCCCCGTCATGCTGGAACTAGATGTAATGTAATTTTCATGTATTACTTTGTATTAATAAAGTACTTGTTATTTAGTGTTGTTATTTTTTATGTATCAAAGCTAGCGCAATCTACTTAGCACCGCATTAAGATTACAGATTATTCTACCTATTCAACTTCATGCATCACTTGATTAAACAAAGCCAGTTGCCCTATTGTGTCCAGATCTAATAACTATTAAATTAAAACAGCTGCATTTCTCTTTGATTGACATCCATATTGCTATTAAAGAAAATTTAATTGTTTAATAAAACTGCAAGCAGTATTTTAAACGATTCATTGTGACATTAATTGCTTTTATAATTCGATTAAAACAAAGTGGGCCATTGGACCCACAACTGTTCTCCTAGCCACAATGCACAGAAAACCCATATCGTTGTTCCCACGTTTCGAATGTTTTGTTAGGACTTTGTGTTTGGACAAGCATAATAGAAACGTTTGAGATTATTGGCAAAAATAAACGATCAATTGTATCTATTGGGTTGGTTGGTTCGTTGGTGTGTTTAGATATGAATAATTCATCGAGCAAAAGTCAAAAAGCCATGGAATTGTTGCCACTAGGACTTTATTAGAATCGTAAAAGATTACATAAACGATGTAAATCATTATAATGCAAGTTTTAGGGCAGATTTTAATTAAATTAAATCATATGGTTTAGTCTTGAGGTAATGATTAACAGATGTAGGAAGCTGATAATTCCCTATTTGGATGGGAACAGTTATTATGACTTACATTTGCTAGACATGGCTTTATGATATTTTGATTTATTGTACAATATATAAAATTTGGAATTTGTATGCACAAAGGTTAACTATTCCTATTAAAAAAAACAGAAGCTTAACGCATAAATTTACTGCGATTGTCATAAAAAAGAAAATAAGTTCTGTATGAGAGAATGTGACAAATCGCAACTGACAATGCGGTAAAATAAATAAAAAGACAGCGTAGGTTTAAAATTTCTCACATGAGCACCACACAGTGCAAATGAGGGTAATTTCTTTTCGAAAAAAATAGATACAATTTTTTTTGCAACAAGTAACCCTTATTTTTTAATAATAAATATATTAGTTATTTACTCATTTTTCGATTTGTAGCGTTGCCTCCGCCGATTATATAATTTTTTCTATTCAAAATGGTCTGCATGGTCTGTTTGGTCTTATGATTTCATTTAAATCAAAGAACATTGTTTCGTAAATTTACCCCTTGTTTCGATTGCAAAGTGGAAAACACCGAGAAGCGGGTAAATTGTTTTTCGATGCATTGGAAGCTGAGTAACTTAATTGGACTGATGAGTGACTTAATTCATTTCTTGAAAATTTGATGTAGATCTTTCTTAATTTCTACACTCCAAACAAAGTCAGCTTTTTTTCTATATATCGTCATAGTCTTTAAAGCGTTTGATTTTGTTAGACAATACATCAATAAAATTGTTACAACAATCATAACATAATGAAAAAAAAATTCTAATATAGAATTAAACCTTTGAAAAGAAACAGAACTAAAAAGTCAAAAATAAGAAAACATTTTTTTTACATATTTGCTAATGTAAATAGCACCATACAAACTAACTCTCGCTATATTCACAAGTATCAAGTACAATTTTTTCTCAGCATCTATTTTTTATCTATTATAAGCATTTTAAGGTTATAAGCATACACATAAGCCTAAATCAAGCTTATTTGTTTAATTGGTACCACTCAAAATCATTTACATATTTACACTAATGTAAGACTTGAACAACAGAGTTTTTTTGTTGTGCTTTCCTTTTCATAGGTTTATTGTTAAACCAAAATTATATTTATCTTTTAGTAGCTAAAATGTTACTACACGTTTTAAGATTTTTGTTATATTATAGTGTTTTTTAAATTACAAATTATTATGTGTGTTAATCATTGTTTCTAGAAACGTATTTATATTTTAAAATAATAATAATTTCTTTTTGGCAAATTTCTATGGTAATAACATTTAGTTTATGTTTACCTTATTCAGTAAACATAAATTTTGTTAAAATAAGACTCCGTGTCAATTCATTTGTTTTCTAATTCAAAAGCTTCTTGGTTTTTAGTAGATACTTTAAGTAAGGTTTTGATTTGACTCCGTGTCAATTCATTTGTTTTCTAATTCAAAAGCTTCTTGGTTTTTAGTAGGTACTTTAAGTAAGGTTTTGATTCAAATTTTTATATTAAAGAAAACACACAAATAGTGCTGGTAGTAGAAAAACTAATACACAAACTATCGGAGAGACGATTATTATAGCTTAACATTTATTATAACATAGTTCGCCTTTAAAAAAATCTTCTCCCTTTTGATGTATGATTTTTTTTATTATTTATTCTTAGTTCAAATGAGTACAAAAATGTTACAATAATATAGTACTTCAAATGTGTTTTTTCTAAATAAAAAATAAGAGCTTTGAATCGCAACAATGCAAGTAAATAACGTCTAACAACACAAAACTAAAAAAATCTATCTATTAAGATGATAAATTCCTCTCTATTATAAATAGCTTGTCATTAATAATATTTTATTGCCATTATAATTTATTGTCGCGTGCTGGTAGCTACTACTACCACTTTCCTTACAATCTGTAATAATTTCATGCATTGCTTAACCCGACTGAATTTAAATTGAATAATTTGACTGGATTTAATGTTTATTACAAAATGCATCTCAGATAAGTCTCCAGTAGTTGTTAACCTAATTTAGACTTTCTTACATAGAATAGCATTTCAAAATTTTTAGTCAAAAAACACGTGCCTTTTTTGTTATGTAAGTTAGGTTGATATGCTAAATCGTATTACATAAAAGTTTCAGCTTATAATTAAATAGTAATAAATATACTAGCAAGTTAAGCTTGTTATTAGTTTTTAACAACACGGCTTAAGGAAAATTCTGCGCTGTTGTGCCTAACTCTACTCCTAATCAGGTTTTTCGCAAGGTTCTAGTTTCGGTCCCGTACTTTTTCTTTTTTTTTTATAATAATGTGACTTACAAACTAAAATGGCACAAGCTGTTATATGCAGATGACCTATTGTGTCGTTAACAACATTTTTCATTGTGTAGTCCTCCAGAACGATTATGACAATATTTTCTTATAGTATGATACAATATACTTAAACCGCTTATTTGATAAAACGTATTTTTTAGTATTATTTTTTTTAATAGATATTGATTACTCGTTTTTTTATTTTTGTGTCAAGATTTGCTATTATAGCTACTACCAGTCTTCAAGTACTTTTGTATTTCTGCTTTCTTGCCGGACAACTACTTCCCTATCTAATTCGATCTCAGAGATATTGTAATGTTTGTGGTTGTGCCATAATCTACATTTTTTCATTATATTTACAATCGTAAACGACAGGGTACAAATATGTAATCTTCTATAAAAGCGCGTGTATTACCAAATAAGGGCGTTCAGTTATAAAGTTTGCTCAAAAAGCGGATGAACGCGATTATTTATTTGGCCTTTGGGCGAACGTGTGTCCGTTTGTTTCGTTTGCGATTTGCGGTGCTGTTTGTACTTAGTGAACTAAGCAAGCGCCTTTTACTTTTCTCGACACTCGAGGAAATAACGATTATGGAAAATGGGTGTTTTGAATAGAGAAAAATCCCGGCGTGGGAAGCTGGCCGAATTGGAGTAACGGTGTTGCAGGTCAGGTTGCCCAATCGGGACGCCCACTGGATACTAGATCAGGACGGGACTAAATTGGGTATGGCAAACAGGCGTAGAGAATATGTAATGTAATTAATCTCATGGATAAAGAACATGGGAAATAATGGGAACATGGGTTTTAGACGATCAAGAATAATTATTATGACGGAAAACATGTGTACCACAAGGTTCAACTATGGGGATCACTTTATAATTTCCTCAACTACTATTACGCTAACTTCATATATATTATCTTGTTCATATCTTCAAAGAGAAATTTTTAAACAAAAAATTAAATGACAAGGAAAGATACAACACGAAGAAAAAATATTGAGAAACTTGAGTTTTGCTTTGATTACACACTTAATAAAATATGACGTGAACGAAGCAGGAAATTTAAATTAATAATTTTTTTTTAAATAGTAATTAATTTTTATAATCAATACATAATTGCTTATTAAATGTTGCTTTACTACTTTTTCAACTTTCATAACACTCTTATATAATTGATCAGAACTCTCTTTCAAAAGATAAGATATTTATTTCTTGTATAGGACTGATAAATATGAACCACATCTGATCTACTGGTATGTTGGCATTATTGTTTTCACTGCGTGCCACACTCTGTTTAAAATCTTAAAGGTTAATGTGTTTGCAAGCATAAGATAGAGATCATACAGAAGGATAAGAGAAAAAATTGAAAATGCTTATGAAAAGGAAAAAACAAAAGCCAAGAAGAATAAATAAAATACTGTTTTCAAAAGAAAAGACATAAAGGAAACGATATAAAAACTTGAAAATTAAGTCATCTAAAAGGCTTTTTTCTTATGGCTTAAAATATTACTAATTTTAATCATTATTATAATAATTATTGATCAGAATCAGTTCCGCTATAGCTCTTTTTCTTTGAAAATATTTAATCGTCGACGATTTGGTGTGAGACATTCGACAAAAGAAAAAAAGCGTTAATATCTCTTTTCTAAGATTCAGATCATTATTATAATCAAATAGAAGTAAAAATTAATTAGGAACAGTAACAATTATACTTTGGATATCTCGCTTTCTTAAACTAAATAGAACAGTATCAAAATAGCATAGGAATAATCTTGGTTAAGTTAAATTTGCTTTACAAAGATGAAGTTTACGTAATAATTTGAACTTCAACAGTAAAAGAAACTAAAAGTAAGCGCAAATTGATTATCTCGAGACATCCTAATGTTAAAATCTGATTGCAAATATTATCTTTACTCTCGCGCGTTAAGTGGAGACACGGAGAAAATACCATAATTGTTGCGGATATTTGCTCTCAAAGTGCCCAAGAGGGAAGTATATTATATTTTTCCTTTTAGTGTCCTCAAACATATGCCATGATGCAATTAGAACTTTCTGCTGCTTGTTTTAAAAATTTCATCATAATGGATAGGGTATTAAATTCACTTAGGAAGTTGGTCTATCTGGCATTAGATATTCAGCATCCGTAATCACTTTCTTGCATGTTTTCTAAGCAATTTTCTGAATTGCAACAATTTTGGTGTTTACGACTATTAATAAGCGATATCGCGTGCTTTTAAAGATCTGTCATACGACATGCCTCCCACCTAGTGAAGGTGTAAGGTGTAATTTACTTATGTTTGAAATTTATCCATTCTCATATTACTACAAAATAAAAAAAGATATGATTGGATTTAAAAGCGTGTTAATCCATGAATTGAGATATCAACTATCACCTGCCACCGAAAAAAGAAATTACTTTCAACTCGTAGTCATAAAGCGCACAATGCAAACCAGCTTTTCTTTAAAAATTAACAACTAGCTTAAGCTTTTTACGGTAATAAAACTCCGATTAGCTTCATTCATCGCGTGATAATGGCTCGCTTGATGAATTTGCCATGGAAAAAGTAGTTCGATTGAATTGAATCGGAAATGGGACCACCCAAAATAAAAACCAAGTGCTAAACTTCTCGTTCATTTCAAAATTTGGAGATTTTAAGATAAGAGGAAACGACGAAATGAGAGAAGTAATAAAGATTTAATAGAGTTCTCAACAATTTACAATTTAGTCTATACAAACCTATCATAAAAAAATCAACTTTTTTTTGCCTAAATTTGTTGTCAATGCAAACCCAAAACAAGTGTATAACCAAACAAAAGTAAGGCTGTTCCATTTGGAGTAAAAAAGTCTGACCCTAGAAAATTAAAAATCTCCTTAAAGCCCAAAATGCAGAATTGATTCTTAATTCAAGAAGAAGGATTTTGGTTAGGCTATTAGTAAGTGCTTCAAGCGATTGCATAAAAATACATTTTTTATAACAAGTTTTGGTCAATTAAACATGATGAAATTTCGAACAGGTTTATTAATGATCTTCTATCTGATTCGCTTTTTTGATCATTTTGTGGAAAATTGCATTATTTTCCAACTCCTTGAGTTTTCAATTTGCAAATTACCACTTAAACGATATAACCTAAAATCAAGCGAGGCTCAGATTATTTTGTTATGTGAAAACTGCGGTATTTAGATTGTTCCTTTGTCACAACAGTTTTGAATAGGAAAACTCGATAAAAAACAAGTTGCACAAAGATTGACCTATAGCAGGATTTTGAGTTTTGAAGGAATATGAAAATACCGTTTGATCTTTCAATGTACTTGCATCTAAGTGTGCATTGGAAGATATTGCAATTAATCCATGTGTGGTCATTACGAGTTCATTAACATTGGAGCCAATTGAGATCAAAGATTAAAAGCAGATTGCTATACCTGTCAAAATTGAAATTATTTAGGTCGCGGATGCAATGTGTATGCAATAAGTATTTATTATGAATAATCATATAGGAAGCCGCCTAAGAAGATGGTATGCGAACAATGATTAATGCTTCCCTAAGGTAATCACAGACTACCCACGACAAAGCGCTGTGATAAACACTCGTTTTTCTAGATGACATCGATTTGTCAATTCTTTAATTTGCGTCGATGAGTGTTGGTTAAGTGGTCTTTTGACATTTCCAAACACACTCAATCGACAGGTGAAGTAAACAGAATAAATTGAGTTGTGTAATGAAAGTGAGAAGATAAATGACATAAGATAAACACAAAACTATGAATACATATAAGGAGTAATAAGTGTGAAGAACAGGTCAAGAAACTTATCACACAGAAGTAAAAATTTTGACACTCATCAAGTTGATTTTTTAATTGTATTCTTTAGACTGGACACTAGAGATGTCTAAATTCCTAAATGAAAAAGTAAAAAAAAAAACACTTCTTATTTAAGTTCAATAATCATCCCCAAATATTTGCCGTGACAGAAAAATTAAAGCATAATTATCAAACCTAAAAAGCAGCAATAAGCGGTAAACACTAATAGAACTTTTGCTTCTTATCAATTGGGTCAAGATCTGCAAAGCCAAGTAGCCAAATGACTCTAACCAGATTCTATTCAACGGAATGATCATGATAGGCAGCTCTTAAACATTTTATTTTTTATTTTCATTCAGCGCTGATCAAATACACTTTTGAATTGGTTTTCTTTTAGCGGCATGTCAAAGAAAGTGGATCATTAGCAAAATTAACTACTGTGTCATCTTATCTTCCCACATAGTATTTAAAGATGAGAATTTTGCCCTGAAGAGTATGTTGAATTTTTATGACCTCAAATCGTACATTTATATTTTGGCCAATAATCTTTTTGTTTGAAATCTGAATTTATAAATTAAACACTATTATTACTAATATTTTTATCATTAATAATCAAATCAAGTGGTTTATAAGCTTTTAAATAAAAATTTTCACAAACTGTCATCTGACAAATTTAACAGACTTCTGCTATATTCTTGTTTCAAAAAATAAAAAAATTAACAAAACATTGAATCTCTAAAAATAAGCGGGATAAAAAAATCTTTTTCTCTAAATCCTACTCTGATTTAAATATCTAAATATTTCATGTTTATCTTCTGAGTTACATATCTATAGTGACAACAGTATCTAAGCATATTAGGTATCTTTATACAAAAATTTGTATAAAGCTTGTTTGTATATTTAGCGCAAATTCTCCTAATTAAATATTGACTTTACTTAGACGGAATTTTTCTGTTTTAATTTTATTTTTTTTTATTTTTGTTAAAAAGGTTTAGTATTTAAAACACTAGCAATAGTTTTTTTCCAATAGGTTATAGCACCAAATACAAAAAAAAATTAAATATTCTAAAGACATAAAAATACACAAATAATGCAACTCAAAATAATATTAATAAGTAGTAACAAGTTTTATAAAACAAGTTAGCAAATATGTAGTTTTTAGATTAGAGAAGGCAGTGGAAATAGCTTCTATGTTTTCAATTTGGAATGTCTTTTAAACCTGTCAAAATTACAAATAAAAACGTTGATTACTCACAAATCTTGGTTTTGTTACAATTACAATGGTTTTCACATTCCATTCAAATTAGATCGGTACACTTAAACATGTTGCGTTCTTATTGGAAGTCCTGAGCAAGTCGCAACAGATTCAAATTTGAATAAATTTGCAGTAAAAACTTGAACTAATATTTACCCAAATGCCTACTATTTCGTAACCTGCAAGAGATTATTTTGCTTATCATTAATATGCGCTTGAGACAAAAGACGCTAAAGTGATAACTTGGTTGTCCAATCAAAGTAAAGTTTGTATTTAAACCATGATCTTTTTCTATCCGCACCACATTGTCTTAGCGCCACCCTTAATAAACAATGTGCTTTCTAACATATTTTTATCAAGTTTGAACAATAATAATATGTATCAATTTCTAAAACAATGTTTATACATTTCTTACACCTCTTTATAATAGAAAAACGTTACTTAATAGAGTTAATAACTTTACAAAAAGAGAAATGAATGGAATGATGAGAATCGCAAAGAGGTATATGAAAAAGAAGGGATTTGAGGTGAATGAAACTAAAACAAAGATAATAGTGTTTAGTAAGGGAGTAAGAAAAAGTAGTATGGAAATGGGGTGAGAAAGAAATAGAGCAGGTGAGAGAATGGAAGTATTTAAGATACATGTTTGAAGAAAGAAATCGAAGTAAGGCGCAGTTGAGAGAATTGGTGAAAAAGAGAAACCAGATGTGTGCGATAGTGTGGGGAATGGCGGAGAAAAAGTTTAGAGGAGAATATGAAATAGGGATGACGATGATTGACAGTCTGGTAAAAAGTGTAATGATGTATGGAGCGGAAATCTGGAGATGTAAAGAGAGGAAAGAAATAGAAAGAGTGCAAGAAAAATATATGAGATAGATGCTAGGGCTAAGCAGAGAAACCCCAGGTTACATAGTGAGATAGGAAGGAAAGAGAGAAAAAGTAAGAATAGAGGCGGGAAAAAGAGCAGTTAAGTATGAAGACAAAATGCGGGAGACAGAAGGGTGTGAGATACTGAAAGAGTGTGGAAAAATGATAAAAAGAAAGGGCGATAAGCGAATAAAAAAAGAGAGAAAAGAATACTATGAAAGTAAAGGGTTCAGTGTAGAAGAGATTGAGAGGAAAAGAGACGAGAGGCAATGGGTGAATGGAGAAATGAGAGGCCGAGATAGAGATATAGAAAAGCAAGAAAGGAGGGGTGAAATTAGAGAAAGCAGGTACAATACAAAATATGGGGCAATAATTACTGAAGAACTGCCAAGCTACCTGAAAAGGGAAAATAAGAGAGAGAGAAAAATGATTGCTAGATTTAGGTGTGGAAATGAAGAGAGAGAAAATAGATATTGGATGGAAGAAAATGAAAGAGAATGCAGGATGTGTGGAAAAGAGAGAGAAACATTGGAACACATGATGAAGGAATGTGTGGAGGTAAAAGAGAGCATGTTAGTAAGAAAGGATATAATGAAAGGAAAGAAAAAGGGAATAGAATGGATGAAAATGATAGAAAAAGAAAGAAAAAGATTAAACTGGGTGGATGAGGAAGAAGGAGAATAAGAATAAGAGAAGACATAATGAATGGAAAAAAAAAGAATAGATGAAAATGATAAAAAGAGAAAGAAAAAAGAAAGAAAACTGGGCAATTGAGGAAGAATAAAAAAAGAGAAAGGAGAAAGAAGAAGATTTAATTTAATAAAAGTGTAAATACATAAATTGTAAAACTGTAAAGTTAAGCAATAAAACTTTATATAATATGTACAAAAAGTGTGATTTTAGGCTGTTCGAAAATGTTTTAAACAAAAATACTTTAGAGTTTTTCTGTAGAACTGTAAAAACTAGAAAAAATATAATGTTTTCTTCCATTCTGATCATCGCTTAACCTAATAAATGTATACGTTACTTAATCGCCTGTAAGAGACTCAATTGCACTAATGCATGTAGGAATGCTGTAGTTTACGATTAGTGAACGTGATTTACAGTACTTGCAAATGTGATGTAACAGACAGTAATAGGAACAATTTAACGAAAAAGAATGAATCCGAGGTGTGGTGTCAAAATTAGCATAAAATAAATAATTCAGGAGATTGTTGTCATTGATAATTTCTTCATCAATGGAGCTGCACACTCCAAGCCAACTCTAATCCTATTATCTTATTCACTTCCATTGGAGGCTACTGTGAATCCAATACTACCAATTAACCTTTTATGCCATACTTTTTCGGCATCTGTTTTTGTTTCATAATTACAAGTTCTACTCTTTTTAGCCATCAACGTCTTTCAATTAATTATTATAATTGCTACTTGTTGATGCTAACATCACAGGCTTCTAATTATTTAATAATAAACCGTAACGATTATTTAATGTTAAATAAATGGAAATGCTGCTGTACAAAGACACGCAAATCATTCACTTTGACGCAGATTCTGTATCCCCAAAGCCACCTATAACGGAGCAATCATAAATTGTATTTGCTTCTAATTGACATCTAATTATAATATGCAATATGGGGCCTTAAGCAAGATTTGTACATTTAATCTATAATAATTATTTTAGTAAAAAGTATAGGCTATGCAGGAAAATGTTAATCTTGAGAATATGTGTGGTCAAAGATCTCATTTGCATATGAGTGAGTTTCAATAATATTATACAATTTGTTATAAATTATTTATAAATATAATGCTAAGATTGCGGTATTTTTTTATATATAACTTCAGCTTATGTTTTACGTTGGATTACGCAAAAGCAAAAACTGTTTTATGGGTTATAAAAAGCTTACTTTCAGCAATTATAAGTCAATAAAAATTGGTTCCGACTTGCTGAAGAGTTTCAATAAAAACAAAACATGTCTAAGTCTACAAATCTAATTTGAATGAATTTGCTTTGACATTATTGTGAGGCATCAAACACAAAGAAGATGAAATATGCTTGGTCAGCATTTTCGACGAACCTATGCCAATGAAAAAAGATGGATAACAACCACACTTAAACTGGGTAGACATGTCTTTCTAAAATTAAAAGTTTTTAAATAATAAATTAAAATCAAGTTTTGAGCGTTAAACTAGACTTTTTCCAACAGGTGTACAATATAAAATTAAAAATATTACTTTTATATTGCAGCACACGTACCTTTTTAAGTGAATACTTTTTTAAGCTTACCTCTTACAGAATTTCATGTATTTACTAATATCAGTTACAGATATTTTTGAAAAGACAACTAACAATATAAATAAATTCAATGTATATCGTTTATTCAAAAAAAAAAGTTAAAAAAAACTTCTTTTTATTAAAATAATTGAGTGCTTTGTGATGCTTCAGCATTATTTCGGAGTTACACCGTTTTTCTAATATTATTAAAATCGTTATAATACATTTTTAAATGGCTAAACCAATTTTCTATTAATTATGCTTAATAACACTCTCAATTACTTCAGCTTTCAATTGAAAAATCTATATCAAAATTGTTCGAGCCGCTTAGTGGCTACATGTAAACAGACAGACACACAAATACACATTATAAAATTTAAAAACCTTTTTTATTTGTAGAAAGTTAAAAAAACAAAAAAAAACAAGACACTTGTAAAAGTTTAAAATCAAATCTTTTAACTTATATATTTCCAAGGCTTATTGACTATCCTAAAATAGGTAATGAGAGAAGTAAAAATAAAAAATTGTAATGCAAATTTTATATTTTAAAAATACTGCAACACTCAAAATTAAAACGACATAAATGATTTGAAGGAGAATAGTAAACAAGTAATTCAGAACAAAAACAATACTTAGTAAAACTAAACCAAACAATAAAAAAAGGTTCAATATGGCTGACATATCAAATCAACTACTTACTACAACAGAGTAAGCAGTAAGTCTGTTACAAAACATTCAAAAAAAAATTTTAGATATTTAATTGAAATGTTGTAAGATTTATCAAAATAAAATTGTTTTGCTAAATAACATATTACTAAATAACTAAATAGTTATAGCTATATAACCATTCCTAGATAATGTACCTCTACTGTTTTACATAATTTCATCAGCTTCATTGTGTAATTTTATGACTTAAAGTGTTCTCAACTAAACATTTTAAAAATTTTGAAAAATTCGCGCTGTTACACTGTGGTCCTTTCTTTTGAGTTCAGTACCATATACTGTACCATTTTTATTATAACAAACAACTAAATTATCTTTCGTAGCCTTAAAGAGTAATAAATCTCTATAATCTACATTCGATTAAATTGGAGCCACTTTTGATAAGTACGAAAAATTTTGGCGGCCCATTATGGTACTTTAAATCACAAAAACTAGCTCACGTCGTGTCAATTTCCAACAATTTCTGTCTCAAAAGTAGACACTTAAGCTTGCCTAATTACGATTTATTGCATTAACGAGAGAATGCGTGTCCCAAATACATGAGAGACCAATAAAAATAGACAAATTGTATAATGGTAATGAATATGCAAAGCAAGGAAGACGCCAACGCACTTATTGAAGAAACTGAATAGTAGAATGTTTATGCATATGCATGTATGTTGTTGTTATTCCAGCCCACTTCATAACTGTTTATTACGGATACAATAATAAAGAGTGGGCTCTTGTATGAATTACTTTCGCTACTGAGGTCCACGAATGAAAAATGTGCCAAGGAACGTCTTACTAGGTGGATTGGGACAGAGGCAAAACAGGTTGAAGAGGATATAGACAAACAGTTTACAGTTACAGAAAACGATTTGGTGGTGTTATCTCGCACAAAAAGATTGTAAGCCAAGTTTTACCAAAAGCAAGACAATATACCTAGTGTTAAGAATGTAAAAATTTCCGTTTTCCAGAAAAAAAACGGTTTACCTACCGAAATTAGAAAAAAACTTACCACTTTTTGTCGACTCTTTGTCATCGTCTTCGTCACTATCAATATGAGGGATAGAACCAGCAAACTCAAACATAGGACTAGTTTGCATAGAGGAATCTCTTTTAGTCACCGTGTTCTCTGTCAACCGACATGAACACTGACAGGCACAACTCATCACATCATCTTCTCGCCTTTCCATAGGCAGATATTGAAGACACTGAGGACATGGAAAAGTCAAATCGTCCAACGGTACCCGTTCGATAACATGTTCAACGGAAACCAACAAATTTTGGAGAAGCTCCGGCAAATCCACGCCGTCAAAATCATCGTATGACGTTAATTCTAAATCAGCAACCGAACGCAGGTTGGAACACATTATGTCGTCTAAATTATGGAGAGGATTTTTGAATTCGGCAATTGTATGGCAGTGAATGTTTGAGTTTTGGCGCCAAATCAAAGAGACTTCAAGGCCTGGTGCGCTGCGATTTCTAATACACAGGTAGCAATCGCCGTTGCGGACTACTGAAGGATCGAGAGAGCCTAAGTGTAGGGCTATGCCGGTAGGACCAAGACTCAGAGGCCATCCCAAAGGTGATGAACCGTCTTCAGGAGCAGAGTTCTGTAAAAGAAAAAAAAGAGTTAGCAAAACAGTTCCTTAACCTGAATACTCTTTTACTCTTATATCCAGTAATTTATTCTTACGCTTGTAACTAGCATTTTCTATTAGATCAATTAGTGTGGTCGAGTTTATACCTGTTCTTTTTCTCAAAAAACAAAACCTTTCAAATATTTCTTTATTTCAAAGTTTATTTGTTACAGATTTCAAAACAATGCACTAAAAAATTTTTAATTTTAAATAAGTTTCACTTTATTTAGAAACCCAAAACGTCGGCATCGCAAGATGAGTGCGCTCGCATTCATCTGATTATATTCAATAATTCAAGTCACTCATCTGTTTTGGCGCCGATAAGCTCAGGTCAGGTCAGACCTGACCTGACCTGACCTGAGTCTTCGTCTGGCTTTTGGAAGCGTTCTGGTGTCATAAACAATATGCAATGCAAATGAACTTGGATGAATGAATTATTTTTATTTGACGTCATAGCGTATGATCTGGACTGATAACAAATAACATTTACTTGAGTTTATATCGATTGCTAAAGTTTTTCTGGTTTAAATAAAATTTCGAAAATGACAGAAGCCTGCTGTCTGTATGTGCGTTGTTGTTACTTATAAGTATAACAAAAGTAACAACAATTCTCTATTTTACTCAGATTACGTGCGTAAAAAAAAATTTAACAAAACTACATTAAAAAGTCTTTCTGTTTAAAAGTTAGTTTTTCAGCAGTTTCATCAAATTTTCAACAATCTAAAACTTCCTTATTTCAGATTATTATTTATTAAATTCATAAATTATTGATTGAGAATAAACGCTAACATTATACTCAGTCACTAATTTTTGAAAAAAAAAGCATAAAAACACCGTCGTACATAAGATAATCTAACGGTGGTTGTCCAGAATTTCTCCTCGCGCAGTTTATTACGTCAGTATGAGTATGACGTACTTGAAGACGTCTAATACGCACCTATATAGAGTCTATGATTTTCACCAAAGAAAAAGCTTTAAAACACCAAAAAAACACCCCACGTACATAAGATGATCTAATAGAGGTTGTCCGGAACCTCTCACTTTACGCGCAGCTTGGCGTACTTAAAAGCGTTTAATACGCAGCTATAATAGAAGATTGTAGTAGATTGAGGCAACCACACTGTGCGCGTCGCGCCTAATTCTAAGCAGTTTGTAGAAAGATACCTTTTACAACATATTTCACACATGTCAAAGATCATAAAAATCTACCTTCCAGGAATATCCAGCAACCTTGAAACCGACATAACTATCACGACGCGTACCCCGTCGTGGGGTGTCTCCCGACAATATATCACGGTCAAACACGCCGATGGTTACCGCCATTTACTTTAATCCATTTTTCTTAAATGTTCTCAAAGACGAGATTTACTGCTAATTTATTTTACAAAGTAAAGAAAAGAAGACTAGCTTGGCTTAGGTCGAGTGTCAGACGTCTTAATACCGACATCTTTATGATGGAAGCTGGAAAATGTGTCTGGGAGGCCTTGCCGTGTTTTGCTCTATCTGTCATCGACATCTGTATTGAATAATGCAAATTCTTGGACATGTACAACAACCGCGACTCGGCTTCGGCGGTATCTAATCCGCAATCTGGAATTCGCGACTTGTCCAAGAAAATGTTATGACAACATGATGAGGAATGCGAGAATGGGGATTTGCATCTGGATTTACGGAGGACAATTGTGAGCTCATCTAGCGACACGTTTTCAACACAATTATTATTTACTACTGTGGTGTAATGAATGCAACCGCCAAAATATTCAGTTTTTTTTATATACAGAATCCTGTAAGTTATGTTAGACTAGAAAAGACACCACGATTTTCCTCAACATTGACCGATGACTGCATTTGTTAGTCGAAAGGATTAATAGCGTCTACCGCTGTCAGGGTTGATTACAGAGTTCATTCTTTTGTTTCCAACACACATCTGAACAATACCTTACCAATACTACTGACCATGACCTTCCGTACGATGGTACAAAGCTAGCTAGGGCCCGCGACGTGGTAGGTCTGAGAGTGCGGAATAGAGGTGAGATAATGTCGTAATAAATTACACCACAAACACCCAACACGTTCTGGATAATACATCAAGAGAATTAAAGAATGAATTAAAGTATTGCTATATCGGTTTATAGACTTCGGTCCATAAAAGTTATAGAATCCATGTATAGACAAATTGCTTCAATAAGAGACTAATGCAAAAGATTTATTATATTTGAAAGATAAACATATGTCCTGTGTATTATGCTAACCAAAAGACAAGAACAAACTATTAGAGATAGCATCCATTAGGTTGCAAAGATATGCCTACGTATTCAACCAACAAAGGAATTAATGTTCATTGTATGTACAATTTATTGTACTCCCGATTGAGAATCTAATACGTTTGCAACTTGCAATTGTTGAAAGCAGCTGATTCAGCTTTGTTAAAATGTTATCTAACAAAAAATTAAGTTTTCTCTATTGTTACCCAAAAGCTTGATCACGATTATTTTGTTCACCCACATTTGTTAAAAACAAAAGCTTGTCAATTTAGAAGAATCTATTAAAATTATAACATACAAGCACTTTCACGTATACACGCACTTTCATTTAGGAACTGTAAACAAACATTCAAAAAAAGTGTAAACACTTCAGAATGGATGGTAAAAGACATACAGAATATGGTGATTAACCCACCATATTTTAATTTGTTGCGTTTGAGTTATATTACTTTTGTTCTTTAGTAAGCTTTAGAGCAGACACCCTGTATAAACAATCTCAAGAAAAAAAACTCTCAATATTATTATGAAACGATGTCTAATTATTACGGTTAAATTCTAGTTACACTTATGTAATTAAGAATGATATATGTACGAATTATCCCGTAGTACTCAAGATATTTCTCACGCAATCCATTCCAGTAATTCTACCGTTAAACCCCGAAACAAGTCTTTAATCTTTCAATTTATTCCACCTGATCCGCATTAGACGCGTAAATTACGTGGATTTGTATCATCTCGAAACAAATTTACAACGAGTACCCAACGAACTGTGGCAGCAGCAGTAATTATTAACCATGTTACACTTGTCGATGCTTAGAGCTTCCGTTATTTGTTTCAAGTCAAACACTTGAAAGCTTTACGTTCTCAAGTTTTTATTACGCTTTTTCATATGATAGTGTAATTAAGTAGATACAGATACGGCTTGAGATGCGCCTCAAGAAACGTGCATAAAATTATATGAAATTTATTAGTCGACGGTATATATGTGATTATCCATCAAAGTATGTCGTGAACTAATTTGTTGCTTAATGAGTATATTATCTTACATACATTACTACAATGTTACAATACAATTGCACAAGATTGTGCCACTTCTTACACCAACCTAAGTATAACCTTAGAAGAAAATTAAGATTAAGGATATTAAAAACCAATAGTCATATTTCATTAATACCCGCCTAATTATTTAACTTTAGCAATAGTAAACATAAAAATAGAAAAAAAATCTTTTAAAGATGGACAAAATATGTCATGATACTTTAATACCTAAGTGATAGTTACAACCAAAACGCGTCATGAAACACTCAAAAAAATAGAAAAAGAAGCAAAACGCTTTATTAAGAGTCAGTTTATGAGTCAGCAACGCAAAGTTACATTTAACGATTTAACTATTGATGTAAAATATTTTGAGTGACTCAATGGCCAATGCCCGAATAGCTTAGTCAGATGTTTAGTCAAACAACACAAGTATTGAACAGTTAAGAAAAAATCTTCATATGTATTTATCTTTGCGCATGCGTTTTTTTATTATAGTTGTCACCTTTTTTGTCTATTCTCTGCATTACTCAAATAGTACCGCAGGTACTATTTAAATAAAACTGTTGAATTTCAAATATTAAGAGACTTATGCACAAACAACGCAAAATGTTGTTTGTGGTTCGTTACCAATAAATATAATCTTAAAGTAATAAACAAATGCCCTCAGAAAATGCATTGTCGTAGGAGTGAGTCCAATAGGTTTCAAAAACATAGTCATAAACTTGTGTTTTTTTTTCAGTAAATAGCTAATTGGCTACTCTTGTAACCTAAACCATTATAGGAAACAATTTAACACAGCTAAGCTGTAGATCCTCTTGCCAACTAGATAAAGCCATAAAATCCCTAATGACTATTTTTTCTTGCAACCATTTAATTTGACCCGCAGAAATGAATTTGTATCCAATAATTTCTCCAATTAATCGTAAATATATACAATAAAATAGCATATTATTAACTCGTAAATGCAACGTTTGCATCAAAGACCATAAGCAAATCCGCATCATAACCGCTAATAGGATCCAAAGGCGGGTCTATCGTAAACCACGTCATTATTAATAAATAATTAGCCTCTTTCGCTAACAACAAATTTCTTTCTTTCAAATTAACGTTTCCACGTTGATAATAAGCTTGCTCTACTTCTATTACAATATTGTGACGGTAGGAAAGTGTTCAAAATTAACTATAGTCTGCAAAAAAATTTTCCCCAAGTAAGACAAAAAATCAATTACTAAACTTCCGGTATTTTGTAGCAATTGCAGAATTAAAATCGTCACAGAAAATAATAGGTGTAACTATGGAAAAAAAACAAGTTTGTTACTTTAAACTGTAGGATGTAGTTTTAGGTCTCAAAAAATGTGGAACAAAAAGTGAATCGTGCACATTATCTTGTTTAAAAATTAGTATACAAGAATAATTGTACTGTTTTTCTATTGATTCTGGATTAAAACTGCTATAAAAATCAAAATTGTAGCGCCAACAACACCGTAAAAATTTACGGAAATCGTGTCGTTTGAAAGTAATACACATTATGTACGTATCTGATCATAAAAACGTGCCAAACATCCGTCAATAAATTAATTTAAGTGCTGTACAGATTAACTTAAATTAATAAGTGTCGCTTGAAGATGATAACAAGTTAAATTGATTATGTCCAACAAGAGGTCAACTGAATACAATATTTGAACTTTACACTACAAATTGGGGCCACAATGAGGTTATATTTGATAGTAAACACATGTCGCAGCTTCAAATTACTCATTTGAATAAAATTATAAGACTAGGAGATTTAAATTGATGAGAGATCTTATTTTATGATTGTCTAACAGTTTAGCTCATTCCAGGATTCTTTTTTATGAGCTTACACAAACGCCGTGTAGGCGCCGTTTGTGTCAAAATTAGACTTTTTATGCATAAAAATCAGTATAGTAGAGTGATAGAAATAATAATAAAATTGAGTTTCTGTGTCGTGCCGTTATAGATGGAGGGCGTTCGTGTTGTTACAAATAATGTCAACATTTTTGACATGCTGCTAGACCGGTCTTGCTTTGTTCTGGTTTCTCTTAAATCATTTTATTTTCAATAAATTAAAGCACATAAAAGCTAAAATAATGAATTAGTTTATCTTAGACAAGCCAATTTAATATAAGAAGTACTAAATTGAATTTCTAATATTACTACTAAACCACGTTTATACAGGTGCTAATATCATACGTTGTAAAATGTGTCATGGATGTAGCTAGAACCTTCTGTATAAAAATCTATTAGGTGCAGTTAAATGAACAGTATGACGAAGTTTTATATCTTGTGTTCAAGTTGATTAAAACGGCTGACGCAAATGATAGCTGTAGTTGCAAAGATCTTTTGGTAACTCGGATGCTGATCCTAAATTTAATAACAAAGATAATTCATCAGAATCCTCTAATCAAGATAAAATTATTTTTAAGGGTAGAATAGAATCACAGCATGTAAAATATGTTATGTGTCTGCCCACAAAACGTTTTTACATTTTTAAAAGCCTTTATTTGACTTTAACTTGATCCCCTGTACAATTGTTTTACAACCGCATGTTTTAATTTTTGTGGATTTCTTCCTTTTCCAAATTCGCTCTTGTTCTTTATTAAATCAATTGTTATATCATTTCTTTTATCCTAATAAATTTTGCTTGTTTTACTTTTAATTAATTAAAGTAAACTTTCAAAAATTGTGCATGTGATGTAGTTGATCAAAAGAAAGTAACAATTAAAGCCATGTTATTAGTGAGAAATCAACACAAAACTGAGAGTTGAGGAACCGCATGTTACCATTTTTTTTTCAAAAACAAAAACAGTTTTAAACACCTTTAATGTCATGTTTTTCGACACCTCTATAGTAAATAGATCTTTCACGCCACTTTATAACAAAATTACTATAATTATTAGATATTATCGTGGCAATTTTTAACATCTAGAATTCGTCGCGTGGGTAAAATAATGGTTAAATAAGTAATCGTTCACGCCTGGGAATCCTTTCTCTTAACCCTTAGCTAACTGAAGCGGAAAACAAACGAACAACCCTTTACTATTCACAATGTATATATTGTTCATACTAACAACTATCATTACACGAATTTATTAGCTGTCAATGAACAATAATTGTGAATAATGAACTTAGTAATTTTTTAGAAACACCCTATAATTAAGAAGATGGCCAGCTGCATTTCTCCCCTATATTAATGCACCATTGTCATGTAATCTACTCATCTCTCTAATCGTTCCTTGTATTTTTTTCTCCTCTCACGTGCCCTTTGTGGTTTTTTGGTTAATTAAGTTTCTATTAGGTAGACTAGATCCTAGAGTTGATTCTAAACTAACGACGGTCGCATGAGTAAAAACAATAAAAATTAAACAAAAACATCTGTAGAGTAAAACTTGTTACTGCAACTTTGATTAAATGCGTAAAAGCTTCTACCAAAAAAATAAAGGTTCTAATTGTCAGATTTAAAACCCTTTAATTACTTTCACACAACACATTTTAAATTAGGACTATGTAATTATTATTATTGATCAGTAAATTGAACAACTAATAGTAAAAATTCGTTGTGTTTATTATATTTCACTATGTTTATATAGTATTTAATTAGGAAAAAGTTTATTATTCAAGAAGCACTATAATTTTTGTTATTGGATAAAGTTTGTTTTGACTAAGTCTTTGATAGATCTAATCAAAATTATGAAGCAATCTAACAAAATGTGTAAAATCTTAAACAAAATATGTTGTTTAGCGATTGTATACACATATGTGACAATCACTCTCCACCGCCAAGGAGGACAAGGCAAATTGCAACAAAAGATAAAATCAATGAACCATAACAATTTCCTAATCAAAAGTACAATAAACTTTTGTCAGTTTAATCCGGAAAATAATATGTAATTATTATAGAAATTTTTTTTTGATGAAGAGTGTCCACTCACATATGCGAGTAGCGCAGAAGCATTCTTATTGCCGAGATAAGATCGCCAACAGGTGTTAAATTCTGAGAGGATTGTCTAAATAATGGTATTCGTCAGCAAGTTTATGATGCTGCAATATTCTTGCTTATCTCTGACGTTGACCATAAAGTAGCAGTAAAACAATCTGAATTAAGCAGCAACGTCATTAAAATTATTGAATATTTACGTTAGACGCAGAAAAATTTCCTTCTTACTTAAAATAGGAAAAAAAAATTGTGAAGATTGGCGTTGAAAAAATCCAATTTTATTTCCAAACATTTCACTTTTAAAACGATTATAGATCTAGAACATTCTTATTAGGTTTGAACAAAATAAGAATCCGAACCAATTAGGAAGTCATTTGAAAAATTTAACACAAATATTTAAATTGCCAAAAT
Organism: Lagria hirta; assembly: GCA_947359425.1. Taxonomy (NCBI): domain Eukaryota; kingdom Metazoa; phylum Arthropoda; class Insecta; order Coleoptera; family Tenebrionidae; genus Lagria; species Lagria hirta. The sequence continues at coordinate 5,797,344 of OX375800.1, forward strand.
TAAATATACTGTGGAGGCGTCAATTTTGATAGTACATTAGGATGAAAAGTGGTTTTGATTCGCGATTTCTAAAAAATGCTTAAGCTACCCATTTATGCATAGCAGTTGCGGCTATAAACAACTTATTTATTAATGAAAAAAATCTGCTTAAGGAGATAATGTACATGTAGCAAATGGTAGCGTCCTGGCTGTTCAAATTTTGTGACCTTGTTTTTCAGTCAAATTAAATGAAACAAAAACCAGTATGTACACAAAACTATAAATTACACATCCTTGAGAGTACTTTTTGCAAATTGTTATTAAAAAGTTTAAAAAATAAATATTTACCATAAAAAAAATTTTTAATGCTTTTTAAATAAGATTTTACTTCCTGTGATATCTAGATAATTGCTGTCGGATCCTATTTCTATTTTTTACTTTAGTAGAGTATTTGTTGTTAATTAGTATTTTGAGAACAGCTTGATGCATTTTCTTGCCTATCTTTAGGCGCAGAGCGCGATTATATAGACACCGTTTGGGTCGTGCTGCTCGGAATTTTACGTTCAGAGCTATCTATCAATCAGCGGGTAATCACCAGAAAAGCGCTAATCCACAGGGTAATTTATCAGAGATTTGAAATTTCTACGTAAGAATCAGTACTTTTAACAGATTTCAGGAAAGAAATAAGTTCGACTCAAATTGTATGATTTTTCAAAAGCAGATGAGAAAGTTATTATAAATGTACATTGTACAGGGAAATTTTAGCATGCTGTACGGTACCTGATAGAAATTGCAGGGCCTGCAATCACACAATAGCAAGGGAGCGCGGTAAGGTACCTAATAAAGTAATAAGAAATTATCCTCCTTCTTGGGTTGGCCATCATAATAAACACATTTAGAGCAAATGTTGGAAATCGTTACTGTATACATTTTTATTGGAGGCGGTGTTTTATTTAAAACAAATTATCTGTAGTTTTATTTTTGGGATTGCATTTTTGCCTATTGTTCGATCTCGGTGCTATGAGTTTTATGATTATGACGGAGCTTGTGACCCTAAGCGGTATAAACTATTGGAGTCTTTGAACAGCGGTGTATTTGAGTTTTAAGAATTTACAATTTACAGATGTTTACAAATTTTTATTTTTTTTGGTGTGAAAAAAGTGGGGAAACATTTATGAGAATGACCATTAAAGTATCTATTTCAAAAAATATTTATTATTATTGTGTTCTTCTTGCGTGTCTTGTGTGTCTAGTGAGTGCATATTTTCTGAACACAAAAATTTGTTTAAAATGCCGTAAAAGTACATTGGCACGAAACGTAACTACCCTTCGCGGAAAGGATCTGTCAAAAACCGCATCTTGAACCTGAGACGGTAAGTATTGATTTTAAAAGTATGATTTATTTGTCACTTATATTCGTACATTATTAAAATTATATACAAGAGTATACAATTTTTATACCTAGTATCATATTGAGAAATCAGCCAGCAATGATAAACTAAAATGATTTATTTTAGTGCAAAATCTAAGCCGCTAGAATCAGAAAGTGCAATCAGGTAAGTGTGCAAGATGATACAATGCATGAAAATTAATGCTGGATAAAGGATTAAAACTTTTGAACTGTTAAAGTGATCATGAGGCGAAAGAAGTGTCAAGGCCCAAAGACATTGCTATGAAAACGTCGTTTAATGATGGTCCTTCAACTTCTACATTGGACAACATCAATTCAGATTATGAGTAAGTACCTTCTTTTAGTTTGATGTAGTTTAGAAGTGTAACGATGATCGGTATACCTTTACTCCACCACTTTTTTTTTTGATTTCGTGGCTGGCATCGATACTGTTGTAACTATCTTTCTACTTTACCTACATGAAATAACGTTTTTAATGGTATTTTTAGAAACACCCAAAAAGGGAATCAAAGCAGCGATGATTCAATTTCATTAGAAGAAATGCCGGCAACATCCGAAAAATCGTAAGTATTATTATTAGAATAGGATATTATTCGGAAATATTATATACAAAATATTGTACGTTGTAGCTGTCCGATAGCTGGAAGACGAATTATTGATGTCAATCATTTTTTTCAAAAGATTATTAATTTTGAACATTTGAACATTTTTGGGTGTAATAACAAATATTTAGAAATTGTTAGCGAGAAGAGGTGTGGATTTATTAGCAACTTGACCATAAAGTGTAAATGTTGTCTTCAATTGGAAACAATTTCAACTGAGCCTAAAAACGATGCAATAGATATCAATAAAGCTGTCGTTATAGGTGCAATTTCTACGGGCTCAGCCTACGCTCACATACAAGAGTCTTTTGGTTATTGTGATTTACCTGTAATGAGCTTTACCTGTAATTACGTTTTTAACCGTTAACAACACCACAATCAAGCTCAAACAAACGCATCCATATTTTTATCAAATACAGGGACAGTTGCATGTGACAAAAAGACACTTTACCCCTTTTGGCATCGTAAGTTTTCATTTCACAGTTTTTGGACTATAAAATTTTTCTTGTTATTTTGTTTTAGATTTTAAGAGATGCCGAGTTTTGGAAAACACATATGGAGCAATCATTAATAGATTTTTACCACAATTGTTTATTGCCGGAGTTAGTTGACCCCCAGTATCCACACAAACCCATTAAAGACCTCAGAAATAAATAGCCTTCTCCTTATTTTATTTGATTTTATTTTGTTATTTTTTTTTCTTTTTTTCCGTGTTTTACAAACTTTTAAACTAACTTTACCTTTTTAACTAGCATTTTATATGAATTTCATCTTTTTCTCACGTCTTCTCCTCCTTCATTTTTCTTTTATGCTTTTTTTTTGTTTTTTTAAATTTCTTGTTTTTCTGTCTTGTTCTGTCTATTTCTTCTTTTTTTAATTAAAAACTTTTAAATTAACTTTAAATTTTAAAATAACATGTTATATGAATTTCTTCGTATTCTCTCTTCCTCTCCTCCTTCATTTCTTTTTTATTATTTTCTTAACTTTCTTGTTTTTCTGTCTTGTTCTGTCTCTTTTTTTTTTAATTATAAACCTTTAAACTAACTTTACATTTTAAACTACCATTTTATAATATTTTATATGCATTTCTTCTTCTTCTTCTGACTTCCTCTTCTGCTTCATTACCCTTTTTTTGCTTTTCTTTTTTTTATTTTCTCAATTTCCTTGTTTTTTTGTCTTGTTCTGTCTATTTCTTTTTCTTTTAATTAAAAACTTTTAAACTAACTTTAAATTTTAAACTAACATTTTATTATATTTTATATAAACTTCATCTTCTTTTCTCTTCCTCTCCTCCTTCATTTCTTTTTTCTTGTCTTTTTTTTTTCTTAGCTCCCTTGCTTTTCTGTCTTTTTTTTTTATTAAAAACCTTTAATCTAAGTTTACATTTTAAACTAACATTTTATAATATTTTATTTAAACTTTTTCGTCTTCTCCCTTCTTCTTCTCTTTTGTTTTTCTTTTCTTGTTTTTTTTTTGTCATTTTCTAAACTCACTTGTTTCTCTCTCTCTTTTTTTTTAATTAAAAACTTTAAATTTTAAACAAAAATTTTATAATATTTTATATAAAATTCAGCTTCTTTTCTCTTCCTTTTCTCCTTCATTTCTCTGTTCTTTTTTTGTTTTTTTTTATTGATTCTCCTTTTTCTCCTTAATTTTTTTTTAAGTTTAGTTTTTTCTTTTCCTCTTTTTTTAAATTTTTTTTTTCTGTTTTTTTCTTTTTGTTTTAATTTTTATTCGTTTATTTTCTTATGTTTTTTGTTACAAATAAATTGTAGATTTTTTTTAAAGCAGTCTAAGAAATTTTATTAAACGCTTATTTTATTTATATTTGTTTTCTTTCTATGTTGTCCTACATTTATTTAATTTTTCTAGTTTATTAATTTCATTGTGACAAACTATCTTTTTTTATGTTTTTTTTTTTAATTACATAGTTTTAACTTTAATTTTGCATCCAAGCCACCAAAGTACTTGTGTCAAATAATAACATTATTTTGTAAATGTTATGAGTTAATCCGCTGATCGCTGATTTGGCGTCCACAAGAACTGTAAAAAGACCGAAATATGAAGAACGGGTATCCCGAAAATCGTAATAGGTATTCTATCACTTGCCGAGAGAAATACGATGTTCTCCCCTCCGTAATTATTTTTATTCTTGTGCTACGCCACATCATACATAGACTCTGATCTCTTCGTTCGAACTTTGTGTGCTCTCTCGCCACTGAAAAGCCTATCTCGTACATTACCCCCTTAACTGTTACTTTCCTCGAATAATCTTCCCCTGCGATCTAAGCGATGTCAAAATTTCAAAAAAAGCTACAAGTGTGCCAACATATTTTCCTCCTTTCTAGTTTCATGATTTATTCCCTATATTTACTACCGTTGAATTTCAAGATAATGCAGGTTAGCATGATTGATTAGCTGTTAGAATTTTACTGATTGAAATCATTTTCCAAATCTCGCTTCGCAATCTCGCTTAAAAAAAATTAATTGGCGCCGTTTAGGTTGCAAGTACTGTTAGTACTGAGATTCGATTCTTGTTAAACTTGTAATAATTTTTAAAAACGAGAAAAAATATATTACTATTTTGCTTCATATTTATGCAACTGCAATAAAATAAAGGATTTTCCCACGCTATTGGCGTCCACTGCAAAACTACAGGAAGAGAGGACACTCCCTAAGTCTACTTGTAATGGAAAGTACTTATTAGAAAATGTATTAGTTTGAGTAGTTCTACATCTAAGATAAGCCAAAGGTATTCCGACAAATCCAAGAAGAAATTACTTACCTGGGCTAGTAAGTACCAACAGTACATACCTATAAACATGCTTTATTCCAATATAGTGGACAGTACGTACTTCCAACTATTTAAACAAATACTTAGCTCATGAGTGATAAATTATCTATAGAAACTAAAAAAAAAACTTTTTGTTTTATCCGAACAAATTCATTTTGAGATAAAACTTTTGTGAAGTTATCCGAACGGCAAAATCTGCAGACTGACAATTACAAGTCAAAAAATTATCCTGCACACAAAATACAGGGTTTCTATTAATGATTCTAAGAACGTTTTGTTGAAATAAAATTTATAATTTGACAGTTCTCGCTCATTCTATGGTTCCCGCTGGTCATTAATGTGATTTGTCACCTGTCACTTAGAGTCGTCTGGTACGTGTTCTTGAACGATTTATGTACAAAGTAAAAGAGGCAGCACATTTCCTACGCCAACGGCGTCCTTAAAATCATTTATAGAAACCCGTTAAAATAATTAAACACTTTATTGTATATTTAATGTTAAATGTTAATGCGTAAATTTTATTATTTTCAAAAGCAGAATTTTCATAAAAAAACATGCTGTATAAATCAACTTATCGAAAAAAAACAATTTATTTCCTCTTCTTAAATTTACATTAGCAAACAAGTCAGAACCATTAGAATAGTACTGTAGTATTGTTCTAAATACTTGTAGAGATAGTGCGACAAACCAAATAAGAGTTAATACATTTTTTACGAGCCCAATACACTATTTTCAAAATTCACTGTTAACTTTTCAAAATAGTTGATAGAAGTTTATAACTATATTGCTCGATACCTAACCAAACATTAAAGCTATTCAAGCAAGGTGACAATAAAATTAATCGCACAAATGAATGAGCATCATAGTTTACTCAGACAGCTCATATTAAGTGATGTACCAAACAAGACCGCCATAAGCTACTTGAAAAGTTAACAGTTTTATATAGGGTATTAAGCTTGTAATAATTTTATTAGCTTTTAAAGGCGCGCTAGCTACTAGGCAATCTACATAAGAAATGTTTGATTATAAAAGATACTAAATAGAGCACTATAAACAAAATACAATAAAATAAACACAAAATATGAAATTGCAAATAAACAGAAAAAAAAACATTAAAAACTAAAACAAAGAATAAAACAAAAATTAAAAATGTATATTAGGGTGTTCCAAAAAAAGTCGATAATTTTTTTTTTCGTTTGCATGTAAAATTCTTGTTATATATGTTAAAAAAAAAATTCTGTAAAAATTTGAGCTCTTAATATCAACTTGAAGAACTCCATCATCGAATTTGAAGATTTACCATTGATTTAACATGGAAAAATGATTTTTTAACCTTCATTTCTCCTGCAAACTATGTAGAACATTATTTTTCGGAAAAACCATCACTGTTCCTTCTTCAGCATTAAATTCTGTAAAAAACAGCTCTTAGGGTCCAGTCTCTAACGTCAACCCTCTCGTTTTTATTTGCGTTAAAAAATGTAGATTTTTTGAAATTTCGATTTTTTCTATTTAATGTGTAAAATATTGATCTCAGGCCATAAAGTTTGAGGAAATTTTAGTAGATCGTTCAATGTTTCACAAATCTGTGCCAAGAAAATTTTTCGTATCACTTTTGGCTTCAAAATTGTGAGGTTTGCAATATCTATTTTAATGATTATTCGCTATAATAATAAATTTTACAAAACATTTTAAAATCTATCAATAAAATATCAAAATTTCTTTATAACAGTCAACAAAACGCTGTATTTACGCTTTAATTCTTTCAATTTTATTATTTTTGTTCATTTAATATAACAGTTTTTGGGTAACCGGCTCATTATTACAGAAATTTTAAATAAAAAAATTTTTTTTCTTTCTATTAACTGTTGTAATTCGAAAAATTCTTAAAAAATTCGAAAATGTGTGTAAATTATATGTTACATCCAAAAACTGAAAGTCTGGAGAAATAATTCTAGGCATTTTAAGAAGGTTTGAGGGTGGAACCGTTAACATGATTAAGTTTGCCTAATTTTTCTGTGTTAATCTTCTAAAAATTGAGATATTAAGCAGTAAAAACGTAATCTAGTAGGTGTTGCAATTCTTTTGAGCTTTAGTATAGATATGTTGTATATAAATTATGTAGACATATACTACTTTTGCTGCAAAGAAAACATAATATATCCAAGTCAATATGGCTTTATTCATTTTCAATTATATTTTCATTATATAATAAATCATTATTAATAATAATCAATTATAGTAATACGTTTCATATTTGAAATGTAGGTACATGCACAAATCTACACATTTAATATTTTATTAATTAAATTCAATTTTTTGTATTTAATGGAAGACAGGCCATGGCGTTTTATGACTCTTTATAAAAAAATATGAATACTGCCTATCCAATGGTCATATTTTTTTATAAAAAAAAATTGTAACTCTTTACATAATTCCTTAATATTTACACAAAAATAACACATAAATAAATATAAAAAAAATTTATTATTTAATCTACTCATCACAATTAGTAGGTACTTGTAAATTATTCCAAATAAAATTTTACAAATTTTTTATGTCATCTTACGTGATAAAACTAACAATATATACAATTGGAGACTACAATGTTGTAATGATATGTAATAATACCATTTCAAAATTCAAATCTATACAAGAATACAGAGAGAAGATTGGATTATGTACATTGCAAAATTTTGACTCTGGCAGCAAGGGACTTATTGCCACAATAATTGACGTGCAAAATTGAATTTCTAAACATTGAAAAATTAAATAGTAATATAGAAGAAAATTTAGATCTTTCACGAAGCAAAATTACCTAAAAACTACTTTTTTCATAATTTTCACTGTATTTGTAATAAAAAAAAAACTTTTTTCGAATTTGAGTAAAGTAAGCTTATTTGTGACAGATCTAGTAAAACCATAGTGCTCTAATAGATGTTTTAATTTTTAGAGGTTGGTGTTGCTGTTGACATAAAATCAATGTTATGAATTTTTTACATCCGGATTAATACTACTCGTATCATATTGAAAGAAAATTTCTATTTTTTTTAAACCAAAATTGTTTTGAAAAGCTTTTAAATTTAATTTTAAATCAAACGACTTGTTGCTGTTACCAACCGTTAGCAACAACATTTCTTAGAGCTTAAAAATTATATTTTTTATATATAAAATTAGAGAAAAAAGACACAAATTCGAAAAAATAGCCTAAAGAACACGTTTTATAAGGGATATTGGCCCACGTCGAGTTCCTTAGAAAATTTGCCTTGAACTTGTGCGCCAAATCAACCCTTATCATACTAGTTCTATAATATACTATTTGGAATAATTTTGAAATCTATTATAATCATTAAGTGAATTTGCTTCTAAAGCTAGTAAACATATCACCATCTTTTTGATTCTCTGTATTTCTACTCCATTGTGTTATATTTTACATTATTCACTTTAAAATATCGAAAAACTCCATATCCTGTAACAGTCATTAATACAGCTGCAGCTAGGGTGGAACCGACAGCAATTGAGGCTGTTTCATCACGAAAAGCTCTTTGAGCTTTGCAGTCATAAGATGTTTCAAAATCATCATTTTTGTACATAAAAGGCTGCAGTTTCAGGAGTCGTAGAATTAAAGAGCCTCGGAGTCCTGGAGGAGGATTGTCACTGCCATCAGGTTTTAAGTCAATGTTGGGTATATTTTTTCTCAAAAAAATTACAATTCGAATGAAAATTTGGTAAAAGTGCAAAAAATATAAAATAAAATTTATAACCTACTGGTTAACAGGCACATATTTACCATTACCTTAAAATATCCAAAAAATAACGAAATAGAATAAAACACAATTTACAAACTATGTAAACTCAGAAACGTATGCGTCGAAAACAAGCTGGAGACTTCAATGCTAGAATATACGGCTTTGTCACTCGGTCTCCCTCATGACAAAAAATCCTTTGTTTTCAATACTCTGCAATTTTAAACTTATCACAGTAGTACTGACATTACATACTTTTTATTTTTTTATAAAATCAATTTAGCGGACTTTGTTTTATTAATCGATATTTGACCTAAAAAAAATCCAACATCCTAGCTTATATAATATCACTAATAATTTTTTGCAACAAGCTTTCATGTTTTTAATTTGTAGGAGCGTATCATGCTAAAACAATAACAGGCCTCCGTATCAAAGATTCGATCAAAATTTCTCTATATGTCTATCAAATTTCAGCATTTTTACCTGAACTAGGTTGAGACGCACTCTAGGCTAGCCGTTTGATTTCACTTCTATTTGCTGAAGATGAAAAATGACTTTTTAATTCCGCCATAACTCAAGTTCAATTGTGCTGTCGCTACAAAATTATAGTGACGTTTTGCGAATTGAAAAATGTATGTCTAACAATGTGTTTAATCTAAAAGATTCTAATTGAGTCATCTTCAATCATTAATGGCTGAGTCATTACGGAAGTGCATATTTATAGGCAATTTCCTGTTTCTAAGCTTCTTCAGTTTCATCACTGTTTTGCCCCTTTGACAGTGTAATGACGATAATAGCACAGCTTCCAAGAACAGTTGACAAGAGACAAAAGCAGCGGTTTGAATTATTATAGAAGAATTATTTTCCTGAGTAAGGTACGGTAAATTGAATTACTCCATCGATAAATTTTATAGTTTTCGTTACATGAGATTTATGGTTGTAATTACTTACCACATACTAGCTGGCGGTAACCACTAAGATACGGTTTCTCACAGATAATTTTATTTATTATCATTCATCTAGTAAATTTTTTACTTATTTTTTTTTTATTTAACAAGTTTTTTTTGACAACATAAATAATAATAATCAGCTTGAAATAGCTGCAATCTTGATATTTTCGTTAAAGTTTTATTGTCTTTCTTTAACTAAAAGTAATAATAATAATAATAGATTATGATTGACCTTAAGCAAATTGACATTTTTGCTAGAGTTAAGCCTTAAGATTTATGACCTATCGATACCGGACAATATAAAAAATAAAACATGACAGTTTCCGAGCAGAAGCAACTTCCTTAAAGAGAACGACATCTAGAGGGCGTTCCTGATCAAGCTCTAATGTTTTCCAATTTTTTTCAAAGATTTGTGAAAGTAGACAAATATACTTTAAATGGTTGCTCTTTTACAATAGGCCAATTTGTATTGTAAGAGAGGCTTTGACTTACTTTCAGTTGCCATATTCTGATATGAATCGAAAATTCAATTTATGTAACAAATCTGTTAGAGAAAAGTTTAAGAAGGATTGAAGACATATTTAGTCAATGTCCTGTTGAAGAATTGATGTCATTATAACAGCAATTTTTATTGCTAACATGAATACATAAATATTAGCCATAAACATCGATATCCATAGATTTTAAGTGCTTTTAAAATGATAATAAATACTCATTTGTAGAGAAAGCAAAAATAAATAATTGAACTAAGTTTTCCAAAAATGTTCATTGAAAGCGCGTATGAATAATCAATTTTTTACGGATAATTTCATTAAAACTTTCATATCTTTTACATGCTCTTCTTGCGATGTAGATACGTTCTTCCTTAATAGTAACATTTTTTCTGAATGAAACTCATTCTCTTCTCAAATCACTTTTTCTTTGCTAGATAAACACATAGAATTTAAAAAACCAACTAAAAAAATATTTATTAGATCCCATTGTTAAATTTAAATTTTTTTGAAGAGTCCGTCAAAGGTTTAGGCAAGAATTCTGTAGTAGGCAAAAACTAAACTTTTCATTCTCAAAAAAACAAACTTCAAATGCAAACTAATACATTCGTTCCATTCTTGCAAAATATGTGGTTTATTTTGCATCATTTGCAGGGCCTGAGTTTATACATGTGTAAATAATAATATGTAAGAATTATACGCTTAGAATGGATTGCAACGCGACCTGACATAAACCCCATAAGCTCCCTGCAGGCAAAATACTCAAGCAAAGCTTTTTTTTCAACTACACAAGCAGCACAACAACTATTTAGTGATTGTGCTGCTTTTTTTGTATATACATAACTTCTCTATTAAATTTATCCACTATGATTATAACATTCTATATTGTAAGTATAAACTTTCTTCTTCAAGTGGCTTTGTAGTACATTGGTTAAGAAACAAAAGCAAGACTACTGAGATTAGTGCCACAAATCCGAGAAATACCAGAAAACTCCCAGACAGGTAAAAATGGAGAAAAAAAAGTAGAACTATTGGTGGGCCTCCCATTAATAAAGGTAAGTAGCAGCGTCTGAAATAAAGTGTTAATCGGTAGAAGAAATAATAACTAGTAGACATAGAAAAGCAAAAAGTGTGATTAAAATTGTGATGAACTGTAGTAACTTGTACAAACCTTACTTTTTTTTATTGTGTCTTTACTCCCAAAACAAGTAAAAAAATAATGACAACAAAAAGAATATGACAAGTCTAGCTCTACGACTTGCCAAAAACAAGCTACAATTTAGAAGATTGCAGTGGCAGATAAAAGACTTAATATTTTCTTCCATAATCTACTTACTAAGCAAACTAAAAAAGTTTAGGAATTTTGTTGTTATGATTATGAAGTGGGCTTGTAACGTCAAATTTGAACTATGACTTTAGAGATTTATAGTTATGAAAAAGTTATTGTTCTACTAGAATAATGCCAAAAAACATAATAGGCACAGCGGCATCCAAAGACTTTTTGTTTTAAAAAGGAACTCATTAGCGTTTAGAATTACATTTAAATAAACGGTCGGTTGGTCGTACCACAACAAAGAAGAAGATCCGGACCTTGACTGGGCAAAGCTCTAAATTTTATGGTCCATGACACGGTGACTCACACAGGTTGAAGCCGAAACCGGCATCATCAACCATCATAATATAAAAACGAACGTTTCAAATTCTCTTTTGCGTTCCATTCTTGAATCAGCTGTACCAAATCCAAATATAGAAGTAACCTAGCACTTTCTTAAGTACTAAAGTAGTGTTTTTCTACAAAACAATCGAAAAAGAGAATTCCCACGGTCCCAGAGACATATTCGCACCTTTTGAGGTGTGAATCTACGTGTAGGCGCAAACTTCAAGTTCACAGACTTTTATGGCTACGACTCGAATAAGAAAAACAATTTCAAAGTAGAAGAAGAGGCTTTTGTGTGTTTTCTAAGGTGTACACGTTAAACAAAGTCACGTTCAAGGTGTTCGCTCTGTCAATTTTCGAGTTCACTTTCTATTACGAAATGTTAATGTTAAGTTGACGTTTCAATTAGTTCGATTTGTGCTCTTTAAAAAACGCCTCTTCGAAGAGCATTAACACGTCGTTATTTTTTATTATGCAATGATGGGTGGAGATCCACTAAATAAAGATCATCTGGGATGAACAAGTTTCATAAGAGAAAATTTTATTGATCGATAATAATAATTATTATTAGAAATAGATGCTCGTGTTCTAAGCATCTGACCTACATCAGTTCTAAACTATATACAGATCACCCAAAATTTAAAAACGTTGCGTATTATGACGTTTTACATAAAGTTACAAAATTATAGTAGAATTTGTATAATTTTAATAAAAGCCCATAAAAGTGCAAAAAAAGTTCACATGTTTCTACTGTCATCTTTTTCCTACTCGTGCAATTAAAGAAATAGTAGGTATCTTGTAGCATTTTAAGAGCAGAACTACAGAGCAGTCTTTGCATCTGAGCAGAAATTATCAAACAGCGGAGTCCGAATTGCTGGAAACAATGATATTTAGTCATTTATATCTATATTAAAAAATAACTTACTGGAATTTGAGTTGTATTAATAAATCTTGATAAAACACATAATAACTATACAACGATACTTCTTGGTTATCCTTTTTATTCTATTATCCTTATCTTTTTATCCTTATCTTTTTATCCTTAAAATTGTAAAACTTGAAAGAAGTAAAGCTACAATAAATCAGAAGGAGTGAACCTACAGAAACAATTCGCCATATTTTTGTAGATTGTCATCTTACTAATCTATTTCTAAAATTCACCGTAAAGCGGCGATGGTTTAATATGCAAAAACATACCATGTAACGACCAAATGTTAAAAGTCTAATTACTAGATATTGCTCGTGCACACAAACAGCAGTACGTGACATACGCTAAAATGTTAAGAGCAAATGGTATTACAATAGTTCGCCTACCTCCTTATCATCTCCAATTAAATCCAATCAAATTGATCTAGGCGCGAGTCTAAAGTCAAGTAGAGCACGAAAACACAAGTTTCAAATTAAAACAAGAAAAAAGAGCATCGGCACGACAGCTCTTCATACTGCTTAGACACCCCCAATAGACAAGTTGTTTGTTTCAATTTAAGAATAAGTTATCGATAAACAATTATAGCCAAAAATTTGACTCAATTAAACACACATTAAAAGAGCCGTCAAATCTATTTGCACTGTGCAGTAATAATTGCTCAAACGCTAGCCAATCAAATAACAGAGCTTTCAGCTTCGCAAAAAAGACACAAAACGTATAATAAGCTGAATCTTTAAATTAATAAAGTTTTTTAGAATAAATCATGTAATCAGAAAAAAACTAGAACTCATTTGATGACAAGAAACATATTAAACAAGATTTCTATATAATTAAAAATCAGAAAGATAGCAATCTACATTAGTTCTAATAATGCGGAACTAATGAATATTGTGTAATTAATTAAAAACTGTTAAGAATAATTCTTCATAATGATTATTTTTTAGAGAAACCGCACCTATAAATATGTGCAAATTAGTTTATGTAAAATTATAAAAAGATTGTAGATAAAGAGCTAACATTGTCTTAATTCTGTTGTTTCACCAAAATTTTGTGTTAGGACAACTATAATGAGGTTTCAATTTTTAGCACTTTTCCGTAGGAGACGATGTCTGATCATAAAAACCTTAATCTAGAGAATAAAATAAAAACTTCACTCTTTCACAGAAATGAAATAAAGCGTAAATAACTTTTGATAAGTCTTAATTGACGTAGAAAGTATTTGAAAATAAGTAGATTTGCAATCATCTGCCACCTGTCTTCACAGCGATCAATCATATTATTTATGACGTTTTTACACTATATGTTGTGACTGTTTCCAACATGTCACAACAACAAAACGATTAAAATTATTCAGAGCGAAAACAATTGATATAAAAAGCTGTATTTTTTCTGCTGCATTCTGACCAGCTGCAACCGGTTTGCATTGATCAATATCATTTGGAACTGATCAATATTACAAAATATCAACATAACAAGCAACGTAATTCTCTTGTCGGAAGAAACAAGAGCTATTTAATCTTGTATTAAAAAAGTAATCAGTCAAATTGTAATCTATTTATCATCTTTGATATCAAAATCATTTACAAACACTTTCCCATCGGACAAAATTCAGACGGTGTAGGCCATTGGGCAGCTAGCCATACTATTATTTGGACCAATCCATTGCGCAATTAATCTTTCAATGATTGATCATTCTCTCACTGATCGGTATATTAGATCAATAAATCAATAGACGTGTAGTTGCCAACTTTAACTTTCCTATCAGCTATGTCTGATCGTAAATTGGCTATGAATATTATAATTCAAACCAAATTAAAATCAGTAGCTTAACAACTCTGAAAATCCTGAGCTTATTCTTCCGTAATTACAAAGCACGCGTTGATTATCTTTGTAATAGGGCTACGTTTTATAGCTATTATACTCTTGTCATGAATTATGACTTCCATTTCGTTTTGAGTGAAGTTTATTATTATTGACGTCAGGAATACATCGATAATTCAACAAGGTAAAACAAGAAATGAGCAAAACGCAGGTGCGTCGTCGAGATTTGCATAACTAGACAACATTCATTCTTTAGAATCTGAATCTGGTCATTGTCGTACCTAAAACAGTACTGCTTTCCGCATGCACCTAATTAAAACATTCAATTATTCTTGTTATGAACGGTTAAAAAAATGCCCGTTTGCTGTGCTTTTGTTTAAACTTAATTATGAAGGTGAGGTGAAAATGACACTAGTAGATCGAGAATTGCTCAAGCCCAGCTGGCATTAGTCTATACAATTTAAATTTTTAGCACTTTTCTTGATTAAGATGATAGATTCCGTAGGAGACGAAGTCTGATCATAAAAACTTTAGTCTAGAAAATAAAATAAAAACTTTAATTTAGAAAATAAAATAAAAACTTAAGCTCCTTCACAGAAATGAAATCGGCCAATAAAAATTTTCAAATAAATTTATCATTTAGTTTAGTTTTTGCAGCTTTTGAAATCTATTCGATGTAAATTTAAAAGTCAATTTTGCATGCTATTATTGCTTTACGTAAAAAAACTAAACCAAAACTTGACAAATACTAAGAGAACTCTTCACCAGTGATTGAAATGATCAAAAATGTTAACCTATGGCTAACCATCTTCAGCCACCTGACCACGGAGCAACCTCTTTTTTGCCCCCCTAGACCACTTGTTAGATTTTAAAGTTCACCAAGTGAGCCTTTAAACAATGTGCCAAACCTTGAAACCTTATTGGCTAAATTTGTAGTTATTCTTATTTAGAAGTTTAAGGCAAAATGAAACCTAGGCTCTTTCTCCGTTACGCCGACTAAGAGTTCTTCTAATCTGACTACCACTTTCACATGTATGCACTAAACATAAGTTGGGTTGCAGTTCATAGAAACAAATTTATAAAAACTCGCCACTTCAGTTAGTTCTCACAAACTTTTAGCTTTTATTTTAATCATTTTCTTAGCCAGGTTATCATTAGTTTTAAACGCTAGTTTTACTCAGTATTTGCTGGAATCTGTCCTACATTTAGTGCCCAAAATCAAAGTGGATCAATTATGTTAAAATCCATTCCAATTTGGAAGGTCAGATAGTTCATCGATGATCAACAAACGAATGGCGCACTGTAGAAAAAACTGTATAATTTGCAGCAAAAAATGATATGTCTAAAATTCAATTTAACTACCCTTGTCTTATCTGCCACTTTATTTTTAATTTACCAATGGTCAATCTATCCATTGTACAAATCATGACTTTAGATAATATTTGACAATAGATCGTGTGCGTGCAATGTGAAGAAACTTTATCTACAAATAGCTTTTGAAAAAGCAGTTTGGCATGGGAGAAATCTGTTAATAGAACAATTGATGCGACGTGAGATATCTAACAATGTGGCATCTGCTATTGTCAAACTAGGGTCTTCAAATAGATTCGACAATAGCTCTTCCTTTCAATTTACTGAACCGCGATAAACTCAAATATAATTAAATAAAACTCAATTAATCCCACTCAACTCAATTTAACACAGACACTAGCAGTTTCTTGTAATCTTGTAAAAGCAGCGCAATTAGCTTGTCGGAACGAATGTTAATGAGACTTAATAATCAAGTGATAAACATCTGTATAAACTCAAGAGTGATTTAATGAAATCTGATCAAGTCGTAGGAGAACTCTACAAACTTAAAAGCTAGAAAGTTACAGTTTTTTAGGTTGATGTGGCTTATATCTATGTCAAAATCTATAGACGGAATTGCTTATATGGTGATTTTGTTCAAAGATTGTTAAAAATTTATCAATTAATTGCTTTTTCAGTGCTATTTGATAATAGTGACGTATATAATTAATTGCAGTCAAATGTATTTAATTTTTATAAGCATCTGTAGCTATAATACAAATAAATCAAGAGAAATCCTGAGAATTTTCTAATACACACAACGTATTGATACTGATATGTAACCTACTATTATAGCAGATTCAGTTTGTAGATCATTCATAGTTTATATTCAGTTTTTTTTTGTCATTTTTAATTTTTTTGTCGTTTTTTACTTCGTTGCTACTGTGTGCCAATAACAAAATCGGCTCAAAGCTGAAAATTTAGTGGGTGGACAGACGTTCGATCATTCCTTATTATTTCTACATTTTAAAAGAATTTTTTTAGCACATTTATGTGATACCTTTAAAGTATATCTTATCTTATAAAAAAATGTTAAAACTAAGCTTTTCTGCAAAAATTTATGAGTGCTCATTGTTAAAAGAAAAAAGAACTTAAATATAAGGGTCGAATTGAAATTCTCTATGTTTCTTTATTAAAATAATATATTTATTTTAATTAAAACTTATTATTAAGTTTGCGTTAATTGTTTGTGATTTGTTTGAATCTAATCATAAATTAATGTTTTAGCTGACAAACCATCAGCCTTCATTAACGCCTATCTTAAAAATTTTTGCAATCTAGTCATGTTCTACATAATTACTAACAAAGCGATGACGCTTCTTGCTCGCATTTTTCTGTGTTTCTAATTTCCCCTGACCTTAACCTTTTGTGGTCAGCAAAAACAATAGAAAGTTTTTAGAAGAAAAAACGTTTATTGGGAAATTTCTCAGGTTTGAGAACCGGAAGGCCATGTGGAATGTAAATCTGGGTGGCTACATCAGATTTACTTAATTAAATAATTCACACGCTTTTTATGAATGATACTTCCTCAAATTAATGAGCAATGAAGATCCAATGAAATACCGTTATAAGTCAAGGTTACTTGAAAATTTTTAGCAAGGTTATTTCTTTTTTTAATAAGAACAGCATTTTCTATTTGTTAATATTTAAAGAAAACCGATTCTTGTACAATTTTCACATAAAAAATTAAATTAAGAGTATTTTTTTATTTACTAAAAAAGAATGTTATAAGTTATAAGTTTGTAGTGTGTGTTTAAGTAATTTTGTTCCTATCCATAATTCAAAACTTATGGCTGAACCGGTTTAGACTTTTGGAAATTATAAAACATATTTTCTGGTTTAGAAAATTTGAGAATGCTCTTTTCAAAGGTAAAATCAAATTTTAAATATCTAAAATCAACCAAATAAATTTTCGGCCATTTTGTAAAATTGACCTATGTATATTCTATATACTTTTATTTGTTTGATAGTAAGTGCGTATGAAATTCGCTTCTCCCATTTTGCCAACCGACACTCGCAAGTCAAAGCACAATTCCCAAAAATATTTGTTCGAAAAACCATTGAAAATCTATAATTCAATAAATATAAATATAAATTGCGTGAAAAATATCAATTCTGACTCATAATAAAACATTAAACGCAAACAGAGAAAAAGATAAAAGTTAGGCTAGTTGAGAATTTGTAATATACGTATTTTACTCTTAGAGATGCAAATTTTTGCCACACATGGCGCTTGCCTGGTTTTTGTTTGACTACTTGAGACATGCCAAAATAAAAAAAGATTAAGGCTTCATCCATTTGCGTTAATAATAGCATTGTTTATGTAATACATAAACAATGATAATAGTAAATATCAAGTGTGGCAGTCTACGACAACAGTTTTTATTGGCCCAATAGGTAGTCTTGAGCTCGCGACAGAAGTATTGCTTAATTATTGAAGTTTATAGCTGTTTAAAGAAATATAATAGAAGACATAAATTGGATTTTGATCTTGTATCTATGACTGTGGTATGTACAGAGCGTTGTTGCTTCTTATCCGGCCACTTAATAAATTTCCGCAACATTGCTGTTGTTAGGAGAAGAAAAGACTGAATTATGTTCTGTCGGTTTACAGAAACGAGTGAAATTACATCGCAGCGAAGCTATTGCCATTAACAACGCGGTTTGCTGATTCACATTTAGATATCTTTAAAAATCTATGACAAGATTTTAATCTTTTGAAACGGAGCGCGTCTTAAGCTTCCAATTATGAATCCGGATCTTCCAGGCACGTGGCCGCGACTAAATCTAACAAGCCGCGCTAATTGCTTTTCTCGTTATAAATATAGAAAAAAAAACAATGATCTTCCTAAGTAGACTGAAAGACTTTCTTCTGATCCACTTTGCAATAATCATAATATCTCATCACTTGAAACCCATAAACCATTGCCATTTTAAGGTTTAATTGACAGGACGAATTGTGTAACGAACCTTATGCAAACAAGGTAGGTAATACGATTCAAGTACGACTGCAATTATTAATAAAATGTAAATGAAATCTGAAGCTGATAGTCATAGTCATGTCAAAACTAATGATTGAGTGTTGGACAAACACGGTAGAATCTTGCCCGTGTGGACATGGCGGTCAAGGCCGGTGGGCGATTCACAAATGGAGAAATTGGAGGCGAAAGAAGGCTACAACTTTTTTTTATTATTGTTTGAATCAATCAAGTTTAGAGTATTATTAGCGTCATGCGGCGCCTGTTTGACAGTGTTTGAACCAAACGCGTTTCTCGCTATGAACAGATTTCAAACAAGTTGCTCTATTGAAACAAGACTGACGTTCTGTAGAAGAAAAAATCACTTTAGGCTTTAAAATAGTGTAGTGACATGACGTATAGACATTCCTATGGAATTTAAGTGAACCATATCTGAAGCATCATTCAGTCCAATTCCACGCTTGTATTAGAGAGCACACCACGTAAAATGTGTTAATCATTTAATAATGGTAGCATTGTTCATCTAAATTCTGAGCTATTGTATTTTACAGATCGGTTAACTCAGTGTTATGCAAACTTGTTGCCACATCTTGACTATTTTGGAGCATAATAATAATGAAGTACAAAGTCGCAAGATCCTTTACATAAGAGTACAATAAAACCCTTTTTTATTTAAATATCGTTAGGTGTTACAAACAGTATTTTTCAAGTGGCAACTATTCTAAACAAGGCAATGGTAAAACTAATATCTAAAAACTTCCACTGCTCTCGCCACTATTTCCCAAAAAATAACGTTGGTTCCTCGCTACATAGTTTTCCGCAAATCCTCAAGAGATTGGGTCTGACTGAAGTCAACTTTAGCTTTAAGACAACCACATAAAAAACTCGGTGATAAATCAGGTGACCGTACTGGCAAACATACATCTTCTCGCAGTGAGATCATTCAATCTTGGAATAGTGTTCTCAAACTTCACTAATTATAAAGTTCACTTTCTTGACTTGTTTAAGAACCCCAAAGCAGTCGCTTGCGCAAAGATTTTCCTAAAAATTGCACAATAGAAGCCTCACAGTTTCCATGTTTACAGGAATTCTGAAACTCCAAAACCGCCCAAAAATTTTTTTTGATTGTGCTGTATTTTCGAAATTAGAGAGCTCATTCAAAATAATTCCAAATATAGAATGTTTCATTTGCCAGAAACTATAAAATTTAAACAAACCGCTTGCTATGTTGCGTTTGAAAAATAGTCGTTGGAGAAATGTTTGTATTGGGAAAACAGCAAAACTACTTTGAAAACTGTCGAAATTTGTTACTTCTTGTTTACAGTGTTGGCTGTAAGAATCTGTTAGCCTTTTCGTTCAATTAAAAAAAAATATGTTAATAAAATGGTTATAATCTGCAAAATCCAAAAAAAAAAAAATTGTGCCCACATCCAATCCTTTAATAGTATATTTATAGTTTTGTAGAATAGATTCCATCTTGTATAAAAAGCCAAGAGAGCTAGAAAAAATATTCCTGTTTTTTCCATCACGTTTTATTTATATACATATTTTCTTAAGCCTTTTGATTCTATTATGTTCTTTTATTAACTTGGTTTGGCACTATGCAGCCAGATTCAATAAAACTGATATGCTCAGTGGAAAAATGACCAAAAAAGTAGCTGTTTTCAAATCATTAGTTTGACAAAAAAGTTGATTCCTTATGTGCAGCTTAGTGTGTTTGAATTAGAATTTTTTTCTCTTTGTACAAACTCCATCAAGTTAACATGAGAAAATCCTATTATTAATCTTATGATTATGTTATTAAATAGTAGAAAAGCAGTATAGCAAAAAAGTAAAGACAAAATACTGTAATAAGTTGTATTTCTGAAAGACGAGCATTTATTCAATCAAGAAATTTATCTTAAATAACTAATTAAACATTCTGGAAATAAGGGATGGTTTTGTAACTACTTTCTCTGCTTGTTAAACGGTTTCAGTATAGCGATTAATACTACGAACGAAAGTAGATGTATTGTGATACATCAATACACCACACTAAATTTCAGTGCATTTATTTTGATGTGTTTGCTACAACAACAATCTTCTCCATGTATAAAAGCTCCCCAAAAGCGTTGTAGGCTAATAAGGTAAAAATAATTTGTTTATTTGGATCATTATTGTGCTTACTCATCCAAGTTTTTAAGTAAGATACTTTTTTTCAAATTACCTTTAGCCAGTAATTTGTTTTTTAGACAGATGCATTATCAAAAATTTCAGAAGCACTTAATTCCCTTCCGATATGCTCCGGTGAAAGTCCTCATTAATTGATTAATTTTTTGACCCCTCAATGTTTCAAATAAACTTTATATTTAATGAGTCAGAACTTTGCATTCTTTCCGATCATTTTGCTGTTGTCACTTGTGGAAAATAGATTGCGTTTTTGAATCGAATGACTTCCTAATTGTTGTTTTTTATTTAATTTTTTTAATTAATTTGGACAAAATACTTTTGTCCAAGTGGAGCAGACAAGTGAGAGTTTTGTTAAGAAAAACCGGCTACTAATTGCTATTATTTTGATTATTGGCTTCCGTTGGTCTGGTTGTACTATTCCGATGGGATATTTTCTTCAGAGCAAAAAAATTAAGCATTATTACATATATCTAGGAAGTAAACAATGTGAAATCATAAAAAGAAATCTATTCGTCGAAGAATTTTTCTTTTACCCTTATAAAGCCATACTGTATGTGGGTTACGACGTCGTCAAAATATTACCACAGTTTCGTTCCACTCTCAAGTCTCGCAAAAAATTTCCCTTTCTTTCTTTTCTTCTTTTTTCCAGTTCATGTCAACAATTAAAACCAAATGGAATTTCTATTGACCCGACCTCGGACGTGAGTGAACTGAGCGACTGTCAATCATCAATGACAATCTTCTTTAAAAATTTGCATACAATACTGTATCGGAATAATGTAATAAATGGTCCCGGAAAAGCAAAGCAGCTACCACTAACTATCTACTGATAAAATTAATTTTTACTTTTAATTAAACTCTTGAAAGTAATTTTGCAATATTAATATCACTTATTGAAATCTTAGTTCTATTTTTATGAATGCCCCGAAGGGTAGGAGTCTGATTAGTCTAATCGTAACCCGCCTTTGCTTTGTTTAGGATTTTTTTGATAATCGTAAGCTATTTATAAAATTAATTGCCGATAAAGTGTCCCGCAAGTCACGATTCTTAGTCCATGTTAGGGCCACAATCTGGGACAATTACAGAGTGAAAACTATGTCGCATTTCGAATCAGAATGATTTTTTTTGCGAATATTTGCACCTTTCAACCTTGAAGAGGGAAAATAAGTCTTAAAACGTCTTTAAATGGAATTTTGAAATAATGCACCAGTCAATGAAAGTCCCGTTGGACATGGACGAAGATGAGTCAGCAAAAGACTAATTTGGCAAACCCACCGTGTGTGAATCGATTCGATATGATTCGATGATTAAGATCGAAAGGTCGTTGTGGCCTTCAATTTTCATTATTAAAGATTTGAAACTTTAGGCGGCTTGCCCAAAGAAGAAAGAGGATTTCAAAATTAAATTTCTCATAAACATTGTAAACAATAACTTTCATTTTTGGGATCAAGAAACACGCGTATTACCTTTTTAACTTACTTGCAAACTATTTGATTTATTTTTAATTTTTTTCACGTTTAAAATGTAGAAAGCACAATAGATCATAAAAGTCGCAAAGCAATATCCTTTGGATTATACTCCTCTAAGAAAAGCCCTAATTTTTTTACATTTTTACTTCAAATTGTCTATTATTTGATAATAGGTGTGAGGAGGTTAACATAACACAAAGCAAAACTATAACATTCAAACTATTTTGAAATTTAATTTTGATTAACTTCTATGATATACTAAAAAACTTGAAAAACATATTGGGTCTCTCAAATTATATTAGAACTAGCAGCCCGTCCCGGTTTCGCACGGGGTAGACAATTATTTATTTTTGGAAATTTGCCCCCCCAGTGCCCCCTCCACCCCGCCCGCCGCAAAGCCCGGCGCGCTTTTCAGACTGCATCGCAAACAACGGCCACGGCGCTATGGCGGTTTTGTTTACTGTTTGAATTTTTTAATTCGTAATATCTTTTGAATGGAAACTCCAATTTAAATAATTTAAAAACTATTTTATAGGTAGTTAAATGGTCTTGACCATAAAATAATTTATTTAACACATAAATAGCATGGTTTGAATTTGGTTAGCATTTTCATTAATGTTTAAAATGAAAAAAGTTGTTGTAGTGACATAACTACAATAGTTGGACATATGCTACCGCGAAGTTTTTTGTAGACATTATGATGTTCTTCAATATTGTTGTACATTATTTTGTTCTATCGCTAATAGTTTCGGCAGCGCATTCGACGAAAGACATTTTAAGACTCATTTTTCTACACCTTTAGTTACATTGTTTAAACATTTAAATTTTACCAAGGATCCCTAATTTTTTTCAAAATGAAATGTAGCCTATGTCAAATAGGAAGAATGTAGCATTCAATTGGTAAAAGAATTTTTTAAATCGGCCCAGTACTTTTTGAGCCTATTCATTACAAACATACAAAAATAGGTACAAATCTTTCCTCTTTATAATATTAGTGTAGATAAACTGATCGATTACAAAAAGACAGAAACGCCTAAATAGTTTCCAGGTATATTCAAAAGGTACTACAGAGAAAAACCCGTAAAAGTTACTTCATGTTTATTCCGCCGGCATTCGGAAAATTTTTGCCGTGCAACCTAAGGCGTGAATTTTTGTTTTTACAGCCTGCTTAAAATGGAAATTTATTAACTTCAGTTTCAATAAAAAAACAAAAGTTGTGTATCTGGCGTGCGTGTGGCCAATTAGATATCTTTGCAGTAATTACAGTAAAAACCAATTACCAGACGGTGGTGATTGATCTTCTATTAAATAAAATTGTCAAAGTATCCTTTTGCGAGTTTTTCTTGACAGATAAACCCGGACATTATTCTACCTCACATACCTACTTTGTAGTTGCGGAACTCTTTGTTGCAGTTGTTATTATAACCATTTCTCAATTATTGTTAAATGTAGAAATTATGTTTGTAATAAGATAATAATACTTGAGGCGTGTACTATTTCATTCATTAAAATCTCATAAATATCGCTGCCTCGAGCAACCACATTGCAATATTTATCATTAATATATTGCTGGATGATGTTGTAATTTATTTGTAAATTATAGTTTAATGTGGTAATAAAAGCGTTAGATTAGAAGGAAACTGAAAAGACATGAATATATCTTAATGGTGTTTGTTGAGATATCAACTGACAGCGAGACAAATATAATTTTATTCACGCCTCTTAAACAAAAAAAATATGTACTACATGTAGTACATTATTAAAATATACGAGACATTATATCATCTAACAACATTATAAAATTTTTCTTTTGTCAACCAGTTATTGAAAGCCATTTTGAGATTTTGACAAATAATCCCATTAATACGATTTTAAATCAACGAAAAAGATTATGTAATAATTACTCCGCAAAATAAAATTGGACGTGTTACAGAATTTGAGCTCCTGTGTCTAACAATTTGGAATCGGCGCCGTAAACCATATGACCATTAGAGACGTTATACGTTTATCTGAAACTCCGATACGTATCTAGCTTGCTACGGATTATTTGGCATAATAAAGTGAATTTATTATTTATTAATTTCCATTGTTAAACTAAATTTTAAAAATAAAAAGTATTACATACTTTAGAGGTTGAAATAAATCTGGAACTAGTTTTGTAAAAATGTATATAAACAATTAAATGAGGTTTTAGTAGAAGGTGTTTGTTCATTACCTAAACAATAATTTGAACATTGCACCTGTAGTAGATCTAAAAACTACTACTAAAACTTAAAATATGATTTGTTTGAAAAATATCCCTATTAGACCCTCTTGTACATTGTTGGATCTAATTTAAACCTTCAATTTGGTTTCCCCAAAAGTAAAAATTTTGAAAATTGAACTCTATAATCTTTACTCGGCGATAGAAGAAGCCTTTGTTGAAAAGTATAAAATCAGGTTTGATCAGGTTTTTCTACGTCAGTTCCTCGACCTTCTTGAACGTTTTTAGATCATCTATCTTTTGTATCTATTGATAAGTTACTATGGTTTATTTGTCATTTTCATTGTTGCAAAATGTGTGTTGGTGTCAACAAAAAGACCAACATTATGACATTTAAAGTTTATAGTTACGAAATAAGCTGTTAGCTAAAATTTATTAGGTATTTAAAAAGAGCAAAAGTTGTAAGAAGTGTGCTGCTAGTCTTGACACTTTTGATTTAGTAGAACTATTAACAAACGAAAAATTTTTAAAACAAGTTTACAACCTGATCAACGGAAACTTGCAGTTCCACATCATCGTTCAAGGTTACTTATAGGCCGCTAAATAAGTGGGCGCAAAATTACATAAAACTAAGCCAATTCAAACAGTATGGTATTTTATGTCCCTAGCTCGTACAGTGTTCGCAGTTGTTAGCACGTTACAACCTGCTGAATCCAATTGTTATTTTATGGCGGTACTTATCTAGTTATGCGCCATAAAATATACAAATGGAATTTTGATTTAAACTTGTTTGATCTCTGGTGGTTTTTTAATGGGAATATTGCAAAGGGTTAAAGATGCATCCTAAAGGTATTTTCGGATCAATATTGTTTTATTACAAAGATCATGAGCTTTCAAGCGTAGACTTACAGTTAATAATGTTCCACTATTCAGTTTTAGATGAAAAAAATTACAAATTACAAATATAATAAAGAACCTATTATAATCTCAGAGTTTCTACAATTTTCTGATAGTAAAGCAAAAATTTATGGCATAAAAGAGGACTCCATATTGGGTATCAATCTTTATAAAAATGTTACAATTGGCAAGACCTTTGTCACTGCCTACACCTTATGTATGTCAAATCGTGTTTGCTCTACTATTTTATAAACCTGAATTATGGTATTATGGAAGTAAATCGTCGCTTTCCATAACGTCTCACTTTCCATACTCCCTATACAACAATCGTGCAACACACCCAAAACCAATACTGGGTAATAGCATCATTAAAACACTGCTTTGATATAATTACTATTGAAAGAGATTGGTAACAGTAAATCATCACGCATTGCAAATTATACTACTTATAAACAAGTGTAAGCTCTTCATATAATAACAAAAACTTGCAGAACTTTCGAATTTTAGACTACAATAATTATCAATTAAATCGACTAATCTTAGTATTATTTCAAATAAAATTATTGATTAGAGATTATCGATAGCCGTAGAACATTTTAGAATAAGTGAGCCGACGAAAGCAGGCCTATAATGCTAATTGATCTCATTTATTACCTGACCTTGGAGCAGCTTTGACTCACCTAAAACAAAAAAAAGCTTGTTAGACAAAAACAAAACAAAAAAATGTCTAACATAGAATAGCAAATCGGTAAAAGATTTTAGTAGGCGGTGTTCCACAATAGTCATTTTATTATAATAAGAATGGGTTGTGGACAGACCTTTGTGGGACTCGGCACAATTACAAAATATAATTCAATAAACGTTTCATCATTTCACATAATTATTGTCATATTTGGGATAATTTCTACTTATCTTGCACAAAACAACCAATTAACATTTTCAATTTCATTCAAGATGTTACTCAACTCTTGCGGCTATTTTTAAAGTCTTGTAGCCTTGATCAAAACATGAATGAGGATGAATCAATGGAAGGTGAGGTTAATGGTTAGTAGCGTGTTTTTGGGTGTTTTGATAAGATAGCAGATGTCGGCAACATTACTACAACATAATCAATAAAACACAGTTTGTAAATGTTTATGATTTATAGTATCTGATTCACTACCGTAAAAGACTTTTTGAATCTGTCATCAAATAATCTTACTTTAATTTAATTAATTTGATTTGAAAAAAAAAACAATTTATTAATTAGTTATTTTTTTTTTCAGTCATTATCAACTCTGCGAGTCATTAATCAGTTAATTGAGGCAAAACCTATGAACATACGCTTTTAATTAAACAAATGTCCAATAAATATGTCACTAAAATTTCTCACCGCGTATGTCATTACTTGAACAGCTGGGAAAACAAAAACTATAGCAAGAATATTTTATAAAATCAAAATTGCATTCTGCAAAGTATTCTGAAACACTAAAGAAGCAAATTTTATAGTAAAAAAAGGAATTTTCTTCAACAAGAAAATTATAAATACGACGAACTCATTTTTGAGCAAAGCTCAAAACAATCATATTTATTTTTGGCATAAGTAAATGTGCTCATCGAAGATAGAAAAAGTGTATTAACTACCAGTAAGCAAGCAAAATTTAAAAACTAAAGATTTTTAAACAATACATACATGATAATACAAGTTAAAAAAAATACAGAAAACGCTTGATCATAGATCCAATAATAACATTTGAAACTGAGATAATGTTATAACATAACAAATAGAAAAACAATGAACAAACTAATAAATGATTCACAGAACGCATAAATGAGGGCCAAAATTTGGTTAAAAACCGCTAACAAATCAGCAAAACCGTAAAGACAATAATTAATAACCTGAAAAAAACATAAACATTTGAATTTATTCTAATAAACATGGTGTGTTAATTCCATTAGTACAATGAGACTTGATTAATCAATGAATTATTATTTGCAAATTGCCGGACTAGTAAGCGAGTCTTTTTTACCATATGTGTTAAGCGACTATACTATTTGAAATAATCTATAAAGAAATAAAAAGTAAATAAAAAAATTAGTGAATTGTTTAAAACCACAAAAAGATTTATTATTATTATTATTATTATTATTATTATTATTATTATTATTACAAAAGCAACTCAACAGGCCGAACCCAATTGCAGAGTTACTATAAATACATACATAAAAAATAGAGCAGAGAGACAAAATTTCACAAACTTACTGCAGAGATGTTTAAGAATGAGAAGCAGTATTGAAAAAAAGTTGTTTCAAGATTAATGGGCTACAATTAAAAATGTCGACTTTGTCCTCAATCAACCGATAGTTCACCACAGCTTGATATAATGGCGCTGATCTTAATAAATTAGTTCTAGGAGTCGAAGTATAAAAAACACTGCTTTTTCTCAAAGATCTCGAAGAGGGAATATGGAGCAAAACTTGACTCAATAACTCAGCGCAGTCAATATGTGAATGAATTAGTTGAAACAACATAACAACAAAATCAAAAGATCTTCTCGACTCAAGAGATTGAAACATAAACTTGTTCAGTAGAATATCGTGCGGAAAACTCCTAGGTGGATACGTACCCTCCGTACGGTAACTTGCATATTTTAGAAAGCGTCTCTGAACCTTTTCAATGCTGTCAATATATGTTTGATAAAGAGGATACCAAATTCTAGAAGCATATTCTAACCGAGATCTCACAAATGAAAAGTACAAGACTTTCAAAGCATGAATATCGTTTATGTCTTTCGAATGACGAATAACAAAACCCAAGGACTTGAAAGCAGCTGAGATCATCTTGTTAATATGGTGATTGAAACTGAACTTTTTGTCAAAAGTAACACCTAGATCTTTAACCAATTCAGGTCGACTCAAAATACAATCATTCAGTGAATAATTGTAGTTCACAATCTTAAATCTTCTAGAAAATGAAATTACGTTACACTTGTCAGTATTAAGCGGTAGACAATTTTCTGAGCACCAGTTGTTAATAATATCTAGGTTGGTTTGAAGCATGATACAATCATTTACAGAGTCGGCACGCGCAAAGATTTTTATGTCATCTGCAAACAACAAGTTATTGACACTAAGGTTAAAAGTAATGTCGTCAATAAAAATATTGAAAAACAGAGGTCCCAAGATCGTACCTTGAGGAACTCCAGATATCTGCTGGTAATGTTTAGAGTAACAACCATTACAGTAAATAAACTGGCTTCTTTGTAGTAAGTAAGATTTTATTAACGATATTAATGAAATAGAAAATCCAAATTTCCTTAACTTTTAAATTAAAATTCCATGATCTATGCGATCAAACGCTTTAGAAAAATCCGTATAGATGCAGTCAACTTGACCACCTTTGTCTAACGTCTCTGACACATACTGTGACATTAGTGACAGGCTAGTTACCGTCGACCTTCCTTTTATAAAGCCATGTTGGCTGCTACTAGATGTCATAGTAGATCAACGAGTAAAAAGCCAATTCAAAAACTTTTGCAAAGTTGTTAATGATTGAAATGGGACGATAATTGGTTACATCATTACGGCTACCAGACTTAAAAATAGGTGAAACACGCGAAATCTTCCATATATCAGGAAATACTGATGTTTGCAGCATGAGGTTAAAAATTAATACAAGCGGTTTCAAAAAAATTGTCGCACAATCACTTATAACATAAGCTGGAATAAGATCAGGACCGGGGGTCATTGTTGGTTTAAGTCTTTTAAGTGCTTTAGCAACAGAATCTTCATCAAATTCCAATAAATCAATTGTAACAGTGTTGCACAATGGCAAGTTGGAGTTACTAACATCTACTGGGAGGGTAAAAGCTTTTGTAAAAAAGTCCGCAAAAGAATTAGTTATGTCTTGTAGATTATCATACGTATTATTGTTATATAACATAACCGATGATATAGAAACAATGTTGTTCTTTGCTTTGAAAAAGTTCCAAAATTTACTGGGATCAGTTTTGATGTTATTACTAACTTTAGTTATATACGTAGCATAAGTTCCTTTCACCAATCTTTTTATGACAGATTTTAATTTTTTAAAAGTATTATGGTTATCATCAAAACTTCTGCTTCTAAACTTCTTTCGATATTTGTTTTTTTGTTTTATTAAATTAATGATTTCTTTGTTGTGCCATACAGGGTATTTACCATATGACTTTTGTTGCAAAGGTACATGTTTTTCAAATATTATATTTAATATTGAATAAAATTCCGTCACTGCTGAGTTTACATCACTAGATTTTTCTAAAGAACTAAAGTCTGTGCAAGCAAGTTCACTGTATAGAAGAGCAAAATTAGCTTTTTTGAAATTATAAACTCGATCTGCAATAGAAATCACATGACTAGACCGATCTTTTGAATAACATAGATTAAATTCATGAACGGGGTGATAGTGGTCGATTTCTGATACAGAGTCAGTGGCTTGATTGACATTAATATTATGATTTGAGTCTACCATCTTTATTAACAACTTTATTATATTGAAAGAGCTCATAGAAATCAAATAAATTTTGTAGAGTTTTCATTTTGCTGCTTACCAAACTTACATTGATAAAGCTGTGGAAAAATTCAGGAATATTAAAATCACCAAGAGTTATAAATTTAGAATCATACAAGCAATCTAGAGACATCAATTTAGACAAGTACATCAGCTAAACCAACTTTTCTTCACAATAACAGAAGAGATATAGAAAAAGTGATAAAATGAAAGAAATTAAAAAAAATAAATAAATAGAGATTTATATAAAATGTATTAAAAAAAGCTCGAACTTTAAACTGGTGTATTAAACTCAATTGGTTCAAAATTCAACTTTTGTCAATGCGATGTAGTATCTTTGAAGTCTTGCCGGTTTGAGAAAAAGTGTTGTGCTGTTTGTATTGTTGTTCATCTAAAGTGACAATGTATTATGAGTGGATATCCCCCATCCCATGTAACTGATTCTCCATTGTGCGGTTTAATGAAGCTTTTGAAGAAAAAAGCGCATAGCAACCTTTCACTCCTCGGCAAACTTTATCAGATTGTAATCTATACACCAGGTGAATGATAATTAAGCAATTAACGCACAACATGCCGATAAATATAGCGCAAAGAGTAATTGTGGAAGAATCGCAGCTCCTGAACCACCCACAGCGCCTTCTTCGTCTTCAAAAGAAAGTACATGTGTGTTGTGGTTATTTTTGAAGGAACATTAAAACTTTAAACCGCAACAACTTTTACTACACACTGCCGTAAACTTGTATTTTTATTCGATCACGCATTTTCCAATATGTTTTAATTTTTTGTTTTTCGAGTCGTACACGCCAAGTACTTTTACTCCGACAGAAACAGGCTTTACATGTTTTTTGCTCTGTGAGACGTAATTTACTGATGCCAGGAAATTGGTGCTAGTTCTATGTTGTAGAGAATTTTTTAAATTTGAACTACTATAAAAACATTTCTATTTTATCGATATAATAATGATAGAAAAACTAATTTTATTAACGACGATCACGACTGATCGTCTAGTGAAATCTTCTCAACCAGCTCAAATTACCTATCGATGAAGGTGGTAATTACCAAAATCGAACGCTTAAAACGTGCCTATTGCTAATTCTAAAAAAAAGTGAATAAGAGTGACCTGGAAACTAGCTTTCATGTATAGAACAAAAACTGCTTAAATTAAAATAGTTTTTAGATCTTATCGCTCACCGTATCACACCTTTAAAAACCGGAAAATGATAATACATCTTAATTTTCCACTACCAATTAACGTCCAATTAATACCGTTTTAAACTTTTTATTGCTTTACAAATCAGATTTGCAGAGAACAATAGAGTTTTGGGTAGACACCGCAAAAAACATGAAAGCACAGCACCCACATACTAATTACAGTTTGGAACAATGTAATCGCTACTTGTAATATCATATTTATTGCTTTATTGTTTTCTTCTGGTATTGTTGAGTTCTAGTAGCATTCTGATAGCCTTACGATCAAACAATTACCGTTCATCATCCTTTTGGATTTGTTCGCTCAAGCTGCTCTTTTTGGTTTGCAAAACCTATTGTTAATTACAAAAAGTGAAGAGGTGCTTTTTAACGACAGATCGTAACTTTCTGGAAGTGGCAAAGTCGCCCATTGTATTCCTTTAATGCATTCAAAAATTCCAAAAAGTTTCACTTTTCAAAGCACGTTCACTCGAATCGATAAAACATTCTTGGAATAAGGCAAGCTGCTGCTCAACATTATTCCAAGAAGGACAAAACATTGCGCTGTAATTAATTTTGCAGATAATTAAAAACAAAATATTCAAAATGCCTTAAGCCTAGAAAATCACTTGGTTGTGAAAACTGAAAGTGTAAAAAATTAAAAAAATCTAAAACAAATTTAACCAATAAATTCTGAAAAAGCACAAAAATCGAAAATTTGCTTAAAAAAACTTAGTAGTAGTAGTAGCAGTTTCCAACAAGAGTTGGCTGTCAGTCCACGAGGCTTATATTTCAGCTTAAGGGCGCAGCCCATAATTAACCAACTGTTTCAGCATTCGCTGCCTTAAATAGTTATTACCTAAGGTCGCTAAAAACTTTTAATTTCAAAGTTAGCAGTCATAGCTGCCAAATAAAATACATAGAATATTAGTTGTGTACCTTTTATAAATGCAAATAAAGATTATAAAACTAAAACTACAGCTTTCTTTTGCAGATAAAAAAGAACAAAACATTTTTTTATATAATCGCAATAATAAATAAAGCAAACATTTGACTCAACAATGACCTTCAAACGCTTCTTTTATTTTCTGGTAAAAAATACGTAAATATATTCTACAAAGTGTAACGTTTACAGAAACAATGTTTTTCAAGGTTTGAGTTTCCCACTAATAGAAACTTGCTTAGATGTGAAAAAAATCCTGTGATAACAAGCGTAATATTGCTCGACTAAACCATAGCAAAAACTGTATTTTACCTAACAGTAAACGAACTAAACTCCCACCAATAATCATAAGATTCGTTAAAAAAGCCTCAATAAAAAAAAATTCGATAGAAAAAAAAAGAAATCCATTAGCACTAGCCTTCGATTGGCTTTTTCCTCTTCAATAAGAAGCAAACAGCTTACAAAGCTTTTAGCGCCAATTTTAATAAATGCAAATTTACTAAGATCATAGAATAAAGATACCGTTAGCAGCAGAAGATTCCATAAAACAAGACAATTCCAACATCATGATTGTTATCGTTTACGTCAACTATGAATAATTCATGCCGTGGACTTTTGCTTTTATAGACATTGTCTGTCAAGGTTAGAGGTAGTTGAACTGTCTAATTTTGGTCTGTTGTTGTCGTCTTGATTTCCGTTAGCTCAGTAGGAAACAGTAGCAGGACAATGGAGTGACAACAGGAGTGCCACCCTAGACCGTGTGTAGCAAATTGATATTAATAGGCCATTGTAATTGGAATTCTTGTTAAATTGTAGTCGAGTCAAGAGTAGTAAAGTACCAACCAAAAAATAAAATATTTTTGATTAATTTGCATCAATCTTTAAACAAACGTCATGTATCTTTTGATATCGACTTCGACCCTGACCCAAGAAGAAGCAACTGGTCGTGTTGGTATCTGCAAAATGTGCGTTGCAGTTCTGTCACCTGCCGGCTACCAGCAGGTCATATATTTTCAACCATCGAATGGACCAGTTGGGTTACATTCTTCTGTCTAGAGTACTTTACATTCTTTGCGAATTCATCTTCTGATTCATTCAATAACCGAATTCATGACACCCAACACAGACTAAAACTCTGACTTGTAAAAACAAAAACTATTAAAACTTAAGAAAAAGATGCTTGATCAACTATCGACAAGCTTTTCCAATGAAATCTTTTAATGTCATATTCAGTTAGCCGCTAATTATTGCGACCAACTGTAAACTCTTAGTACTCACGACGCAAATAAAAAAGATTCTGCAGTAGAAGGTCAGGCGTTAGAAAAAAAAAATCCAACAGTTGCAGCAGCAGCTTTATTTGAGCATCTTGCTAATTTCCGGTAATAAATGACGAATGACTCGGTGCGACAATAAAAAGCTATTCGGTCACACCTTGTGCTTCAGAGGTGTTACCGAGTGCGTGAAGTTGTCCGTGAAAATTAAATAATTTATTTACTGTTGTTTATGTCTGAAAAGTCTCCAGCAAAAACTTTACCCAGCCGAGCCAAAATTTTCTTCACCAAAAAAACCTAAATCCTTAAATGCTAATCATAAGCTCGAACAGATCAAGTATGTACTTTCAAACAAAAACAAAGAGAAAAAATTGCGGAAAACTAAGAATATCAACACTCAAAATCACCGTACTTTTATCAAATACATTTTAAAAACGACACTTTTATGCAAATCATCAGTACATAATAACATCTTTTCATCAAGTCTGTGGGCAAGCTTTTTCTTCATGCAATTCCAATTTCTTCTTTTAATCTTCCGTAATGATAGATCATAGTGGTAGTCTTTGGAGTTAAAAAATTAAACCACAAAACCGTACTATAAACCAAAATGCAAAAACAAATTTTTAATGGATGACGTTGCTTTAATTGCAATAGTTGTGTGTAACATAGTGTCTTCTCCAACTCTCCTTAAAGATGACAAACACAAGCAATTCTTATTATTTATCTGACATTGTTTGTGTCTGGAGTAAGTTTTCATGTCACTGTCCAAAAAAGTCAGTTTTTCTTTCTCGTGCACCTTAAACTTTGTGTCTATGTTGTTCACACGCTATTGTAGTTTTACAATTTTATTCATCTTTTATTGTAATTTCATTTACAGTTTTTTTCATTCGATTATTTCTTTATGTAGAATTTTTCATTTTGATTTTTACTTTTTTGTGTCTATCTTTTCTTTTTTGAGTTATCTGTATATTCTGAAGCATTGTTGAAATTGATTAAATATGCCCATTCTACCTTTCCTGCATTCTTTAGATAGCAATGTCACGCAGATGTTTTAAAAAGAATAGGTA
This sequence comes from Lagria hirta, assembly GCA_947359425.1. Classification (NCBI taxonomy): domain Eukaryota; kingdom Metazoa; phylum Arthropoda; class Insecta; order Coleoptera; family Tenebrionidae; genus Lagria; species Lagria hirta. The sequence goes on from OX375800.1 coordinate 5,831,783, forward strand.
GATCTGAATATAGAATTTTCTATAGGTAGATCTGTGACACTATCTAGAAACACGAAAAAGCCCAAACACTCAAACAAAGATAATTAAATCTTGTGCAAAAATGATAAAATACAGATTTTTTTTTCTTCTCCAGGTGATTATAAAGTATATGCCTGTCGAGACATATAATTATTTAATCTAGAAGAGACGGTCTGTAGGTTGTCTCTGTAGACTTTTTTTGTAATTATGATTGCTGTTTTGATGCTTATAATAAATCAATTTTAGCCAATCCAATTGGCAAATAAAATAGATGCAATTTTAGACTGTGCTTGCTTCTGACATTAGTTTGCAGCACAAATATCATGTTACTAATAACTTAAGTTTGCAGTGTTTTTTTCGCCGGCTTTTTTTTGTTTTAAAGCTTTCCCGTTAAGTCCACAATTTGTTAATCAAATTATAGTACTAAAACGTCCTAGCGGTTGCAATCACAAGGTGTGTCAAATAAGGTATAATTTACAAAATAATCAGTTAAAAATTAAACAAAAAAAAAACATGATAAAACCTCTAACAAGCACCAATTTAAAATGTTCATTGGCTATGTATGCTAATAGGTAAATAAATACATCCGAATAAAATAGTTCCCGAGAGAAAAATTATCTGTAGACACTACAACTTCCCAGTTGCAGAAAAACTAAGTATTTTGTTATAATAAGTTAAAAATATTTTGTTCAGTCATTCTAAAAGACACGACTGTTCCATGTTTGTTTAATTAGAAGAGATTTTGTATGAGGAATATCTTTTATTCATAATGCGTTGTCTGTATTGTTTACAAAACGAATCGTTATTGACAACGCACATAACCAGACACTTTTTCTTCTAATAGACAATAGAAATAAAAATGGATTGTTCAAGTATTTTAACGAGTACGTGCGTCTCATGAGTGACTTTTCCCGTAGATGAAATAGATGATTATCCCACTCGAATCAGAAGAAAAAGTCGATGCTTGACTGACCTTCCGGCGGCTAGTTTAAATAGGAAAGTGAATAATGATGCTTTTTATATTCTTTGTTAACGATAATTTACGCACGTCACTAGCTTAGACAACAGTTTGTCATTGAAGTGTTAATTTTCTGACTGCTGGGAAGCTCCTAAAGTGACATTTTTTACTTATTTTTTAGAGATAGCTAAACATTGCAGCATTAGAATTGGCCAATCAAGATTACGGAAGCCACAATGCTATTACTTAAACTAACAGTAGTACAGTGTAAGCACATGACATTTCAATAATTTAATGGATTTGTCAGTTTGGTTTTTAGCACTTATATATTTATTATACAATATTGGCATTAGAAATATCATAGTAAAACATTCACCGACATTAGGACTGAGAAAAAAATTGTGCTCTAAAGACGTGTTTTATATAAAAAAAAATCATTATGTATAAACTGCCAAGAAAAGCTTCAATAATAAGTAAAGGTGTAATCAAAACATTTAGATAATTTAAGACTTTGGTTCAATGGCAAGTGAAGTTATAAATTATTATTAGTAAAACTAAACCAAAAATTACGTCATAATTATAGTTTGATGAGAAAAGCAATTGAAAATATCTCTTTTATTAATCATTTACAGCGCCCAGATGTAAGAAACCAAAAAAAAATGTGTCTTAAAAACTTTTTCCCAAAATTTTGCATATTTCAAAAGTACTAGTTTTACATAAGGTAACGTGTAACTTAAAAAGAAAACACCATTGATCTAAGATCTCTCCCTGTAACTAACACAACGTAAAAAAATTACAACAAAGCACAAAAAAAAATTAAGCGTCCTGTCTATCTTGGATGTCTTCTAAATTGCTAAAACAAATTATAACAATGTCGTTTTTCTGAATCTAGCATAATCCATTGTTCATAGAAAATATTATTAATCTATTAATTGATAATTAATTAAGAAAGTCTATTAAGTGTTTGAAAAACATTAATTTCTTAACCATATGAAAAGTGAGCCCGAAAACCAGCAGCCATAATTTCAAGTAATTAAAATTATCAGAACCTTATTTTCCATTGCAGTATTATGCGTCAAAACATACATTTTAAAGAAGTCCTTGACGTCCAGTCGTTATTGAAAAATTTAATTTTTTTTTACAAAGCCTTAACTGATGCAGTGCAAAACATTGATATTTAACAAAAAATTGTTCTACTACGTACTTTATACGTCCATTGGAATCAATATAATATCACAAAATTACCTTTATTTAGGATTAGACACTCAATGGTAAGAAACAAGAAGTAAGGAAAATTTACCTGAAACAGAAAATATATATTTTAGAAACAAATTTTGAAATAAAAAAATAATAATTTATCATTAGTAAGTACTACTTCTGATGGTTTTTTTTTATAAAAACTAAAACATACATTTTTACTTAAAATAAAAAATAAAATTTTTGCCAAGTCATATACAATCTCTTGTTATAGAAATAAAATAACGGAACAAATTTTTGTGAGCTCGGGGGCGTGTTTTTTAACTTATACATACAATTTATAAAAATTTACTGTGAAAAATATTTTATTGATTTGCCACGGACGGAAAGTATAATTTTGCCACGAGCCAAAAGTTTAATTTACCGATCTGCAAGCAAAGCTTGTAAATAAAAAAAAACGCCAAATCCGGCAAAAATCGAATATCGCTTCTAAACGGCAAATCTATTGAAAAATACTCTTAAGTAGACAAAAAAACTAATAATTTTTTTTTAAACTGTGCTACTAGACGTTTTAACAAAATCTGCAACTATTTAGAGCTAAACAGAAAAAAGACAAAAAAAATAAAAAACTTTTTTTGCTTAATCAAAAGCCAGAAAAATTGTTTAAATAAGCTTTATTGTTGCCTATACCGGCTTACATACTCTATCTACAATTTATTTCATTTTCTATTCTACCCTCCCTGTTCTTCCTTTGTCCTTCATTTTCCTTCTCTCCCATACTTCTTTCATCCACTTTATCTCCACTCCATTTTCTTTCAGTATTTCTCTTCTTTCTGCTCTTTCTCTCTCCCTCATCTCACTGCATTCATTCCACATGTGCTCTATTGTCTCTCTTTCCTCATAACAGATTCTGCACAGTCTCTCTTCCTTTTCCATCCAATACCTATTCTCTCTCTCCTCATTTCCGCACCTGAACCTCGCCATTATTTTCCTCTCTTTCGCACTTTCTCTTCCCAGGTACACCGGGATCTCCTCTGTCATACATTTCTCATAATTCCTGTTGTACCTGGACTCTTTGATTTTTTCTCTTCTTTCTTGCTTATCTACATCCCTGTCTCTTTCGCTCGTTTCTGCGTTCATCCACTTGCCTTCTGTTCTTAATCTTTCCACTTCTTTACTTGCATACCCATTTCTTCTGTAATATTTTTCTCTTTCGTTTATCTCCAAATTTTTTTTCTTTTCTCTCCAACATTCGTTCAATATTCTACATTCTTGCCTTCCATTCATCCTATCCTCAAACTTAGTCGCTCTTTTCCCCGCTTTCACTCTCAGCTTGTTTCTCTTACATTCTTCTCTTACTATATACCCAGGGGTTTCTCTGTCCACCCCAAGGACCCACCTCAAATACTTCACTTGTACTCTCTCTATTTCCTCTTGTTCTTTCCACCCCCAAATTTCTGCCCCATACATCAATACGCTCTCCACCAAGCTCTCAAACATCATTATTCTCCTTTTAAAATCCCCTCCCCACTTCCTCTCTCCTATTCCCCATACACATTCCACTATCTTGTTTGCTTTCCTTGCCAACTCTCTGACATGCGCTTTGTTCGTAGCTCTTTCATTAAACGTATACCCTAAATACTTGAACTCTTTTACTCTCTCTATTTTCTCTCCCTCCCATTCCCAATCATTCTTTTCTTCTTTCCTCTTTTTTTTGTTGAACACCAGCATCTTTGTTTTATTTACATTCACTTCTAGCTTTTTTTTCCTCACATACTTTTTTAGGTTTGTCATCATTTCTCCCATCTCCCTTTCGCTTTTTGCTATTAATACCACATCATCTGCAAACGCTAGACTCCACACTTTTTCTTTTCCAATCACACATCCCCCAGCTTGCGCCTTTCTAAACATTTCTTCCATATCCGCCATGTAGGTTGTAAACAACAAGGGGCTAAGAGGACACCCTTGTCTCACCCCGTTTGACGTTTCAAACCACTCACTCTCTTTCTCCCCTGCTCTAACTTTGCTTTTTGTTTTTACATAGATCTCTTCTACCTTTCTCACCAGCCACTCGTTTACTCCTCTTTTTCTCATATTCTCACACATTTTCTTTCTATCGACCTTATCAAACGCTGCTCTAAAATCTATGAAAAGTGTATACAGCCTTCCGCCCTTTTTTTTCATCTCGTTATTTGCTAAGTGGTCCAAGATGTATACATTATCCATAGTTCCCCTTCCTTCTCTAAATCCCGCTTGGTTGTCTGGTATTGCCTTCTTTTCCTCTATCTCTTTTCGCAGCCTTTCATTCAGTACTGACGCATACAATTTATACCCTGTGTTAAGGAGAGTTATTCCTCTGTAGTTTTCTACTCTATTTTTATCTCCTTTTTTGTGGATAGGGCAGATTATGCCTTCTCTCCAACCTGTCGGGAATCCCTCTCCTCTCCACACTCCATTCATAACCTCTACCAATCTGTCTATCACACCTTTCGTCCCATACATCCAGTGTTCATTCTGTATTCCATCCCTCCCCGGTGCCTTCTTCTTCTTCAGCTTCTTTATCTGTCTCTCTACCTCCTCCCTTGTAATTTCTGTTCCTAATGGTGCTGTCTGGTTCGTTTGCATCGCTGGGTCTTCTATATCTACTTCTCTTTCTCCTTCCAGCAGATCTTTGAAAAACTCTTCCCATTCCTTTATTGTTATCTCTTCACTCGCCGCTTCTTTTCTTAATCTTTCTCTGTTTATGTACTTATGCCAAAAAAATTGTTATTAAGCGAGATATTTTGGTTAGTTAAAGTAGACTCATACCTCATCAAGCAATAATTGGTAATTGATGTTAAAAATAAAAGTTATTAAAAGTTTAATTGTAAAAATAGTTTTCAACAAAAATTAGCGCCGTTTGTCAATACTGTTACTGTCAATAGAACGTCAACAGAATTATTTAAAAGTGATTGTTCAATGAAGTTTAGAACTACTAAATCATTATAAATAGCTTCATAATTGCGTTTTGATGCTTTGATCCTTTTCTAGAATTATTTTCTACATTTGTATAAAATTTAGAAATTGAAAATTTTTAAAACTTGCCAATTTCACTTTAAATCAATTGACCTTCTAAAATAATACGACTTCTACGAGGAAAAATGTAATATTATTCAAATTTTTGCAAATCTTAACATATCGTAAAATCGTTAATATAGACGAAAGCATTAATATCTTAAAAATCGTGGGTGTACGCTATCAGGAGAAGTATAAAAAGAACTTTTACATTAGTTTATGTGTTTAATCCTACACAAGCCATAAAAAGCGTTTTTTTATTAGGATATGTAGTTTATTTTATAGACAAATATAATAAACATTGACAACAATAGAAAATTATAGATCAAAGTTAAGCTTTATAAGAAGTCCTATAGAAAAAAAGTTTTGATAGAAACAACAATTAAATTTGAAGTCACACAATACCGGGTCTTAAGTGTATTCTAGTAATCAACAATAGCATTCAATAATACTTGAGTTATCATTATAAAAAATAAATATTTATGCGTATCGTATTCATATTGTTTTAGGTCAAAGACCCATACGTGCTTTCATACCACTTGTACAATAATAATTGAAATATTTATGGGGCGTTCATTACTATGAAAAAGAGCTTGAAAATGTCACGATATAATATAATACATATACAAGTGCGTTACTCAAGTTTTAAATGACATCATTGTTCCCACTTACAATTACTTATAATACAATTAAATTATTTTCAATCGGTTTTTTAAAAAATTTGTTCAAGTGTGCTTTCCCTTTTTGGGCTTCTTTATTTTTTTTAAGAAAAAAGAGAAACAATCTTTGCAAACAATAGTCAATAAAAACATCTTATTCCCAAAAATTTAAGTGCATAGATTCAAAAGCGACGTAATAGAAACCAAGGACCCATTTTGATTTGAACGAACAATGATGTCGATTCCAGAGATGCACACAAAAGTTCTCTCCTGCTCGCTTCAATCAATAAGAATTAAAATTCATCCAGGAAAAATTATTCTCGACTTATTTTTGTTTCTCAATTAGTAATGTTAAAAATCCATAATCAGGATAATGTAAGCCACGCTTTTGCAACGCCTTAACAATATCTAGAAGTAGAATTACCCAAAACAACTGTCTAGTCTACAACCATCCAATATTCTGCTTTTTATCCCATTGATCGCCATTTTCTGCATAAGACGCTTGAAAATATTTCATTTCTTTATTAGAAAAATTAAGAGAGGAAAGCGGATAAACTGTAGAAATGAAGAAGGAGAAGAGGATTAAAAGACTTAGAATAAGTAAAATTATATTAGGAACATAAAAAATTACCGAAAAAAAAAACAAAACAATCAATATGCATTTAATTTCAGTTTAACATAGAGACAGACCAAAGTTTTGTAGCAGCAAAGTTTGAAAAAGTAACAACAATAAAAACAACTAAAAAATAACAACAGAACGTCTTTCGGAGGCAAATAGTAAAGCAGATAAGCCGAAAACATTTTAGAAACAGTCCAAATAAACTAAATGCGTTTATGCTCAAATCGGCGCCAAATAGCCTATTGTAGATAAATAATTAAACTATTTCTGTGTTTGCCTAAATTGCTTTTAAGAGCAATTGGTAAAAAAAATCACAAAATTTCAAAAATTTTAATTCTTTGGTCTTGTTAGTATTAACGCTAAACAATGTGAATAATAAGAGAAAGAAAAAAGCCTCCACAGTTAAGTTTCCCAGTGAAACGTAATAATAATAATAATAAAGCGCATTTGTTAGATAACCATCATAATATCATTTACTGTTTTGTAATTTTGAGGAAGCTTCTCGTTATTTAAAAGCATTTTCTCATGAGAATTAAAAACAGAAAAGGGGCCGACCTTGAAATTTTAACTGCTTGATAAAAAGCTGACGCTTATGCTATCATAATAAAAAAGTGAAGGCGGCCTAATAAATATGTAAATTTTAGACAACACGCTGTGAATTTTGAGTTATCCTCTTTAGCTTGCTTTCTTTGAAATTACTGATTCTTCAAGGTTTACAATAAAAGAAAAATGTCTAATTTGTATCCGCCAACACAACTTCTTCCATATTTGACTTTCTCGATATAATAGCTTTGAAATTATGTTAACGAACAATTAGTATTTTGAAGCATCAAGCTAGACACAATTTGCTCAATTACTTTCGCTTGCTTGATATTAACATCAAAGATTTTTGATATCGGAGAAAGTAATTACTGCTTAATTCAGCACATCCTGGGCCAGGACAATATCAAGTAACTCAATCTGCAAATATTTTGTAGAAAGCTCGATTTGCATTGTCATAATATATAAACGCTGCTTATATCAAAATCAGCCAACTGTCCCTCAACAGCAAGCACAGTCTGGGAACCTTTTAATTTCTTATGGTTTAATTTTAATTCATGCATGCAGAGATAAATGGTACCTCTCACTACTAAATTGAAAATAAATCCCTCAAGCCCTATGATTTTTAATTTAAAATCACCGGATAGGGAAATTAATCCGTCAGATAAGAGTGAAAGCACTACTTTGAAAATGACAAATTTGTTTAAAATTAGTGAAACAAATAGTCCTGGTTTAGTTTAGTTTAGTTCAGTTATATAGAGTAGGATAAAAAAAACACAAATTTATTACAACAAATTAGTAAATGTCTAATGTCAGCGCTCCTGATGTTTTTGGAATTTTATAGATGGTTAATATTTTTTGTATCAAATAGTGTTTGACTGCAAATAAATCCTCATATAGCGCTTAATCAAGTAAAATAATCAATTACTGGCAATAAAACGTCAGAATTGACTCGTGGTTCATAATCTGGTTCATTCTTCTTTATTTTGTTTTCATTCCTATATTTTGTCTTGAACAACATCGGATTTTATGAAATACTAGCTGACCCGGCGAACTTCGTACCGCCTTAGCGTAAATTTGATGCACTACTTTATTTTGTATAGCTGACCTATTTTATGTATGCGTACCTAATCAATTTGAACTGGAATTTATAATATCCTCCATATAAAAATGAATACCTATTTCCCTGGTCTCGTCATACCTGAGAAGGACTTTACTAATTTTATTAAATAAAAAACCAAATATATATTTTCATAATAGTGTTTATTTCGTAGGGTTCAATAATTTCACTTATATTTTTACAAATCGCTATTGAACAACTGGGCATTTTGAAGTAAACACTGAGCTCAATATCACGCGCGCTCTAGAAAGTAACTAATAGCCTCTATACCCCTCACTGCTTCTCTTTATTCTAATGCTTTTTGATAAACTATATTTTTAGTTTTAGGTTCTGGCGCGTAAATAAATAATGTTGATGGTTTTCCGACACGGGAACAAGCGACATATAATTAGCCATGTGAAAAACATGGATTTTCTAGGTTAATGCCACATACACTTAGCGACTGCCCTTGCGATTTATTTATTGACATTGCAAATGCAAGCCGCACTGGAAACTGTAAACGTTTAAAACTGAATGGCATATCGTTCGGTATGATAGGGATGCGTGGGATTAAACGCCTTCGCCTTCGTACTTCCCTTTCAAAATGTTTGAAGGGAAAGTTAAATTGAATGACGTTGACATTTGTTAGCGCGGTTATGTCTGTGGTGTCATAGATCACCACACCACAGAGTTTTTTGTTTTAAATTGAATGACGTTGACATTCGTAACGCGCTTTTTTCAAAAAATGCAAAATTAAATGTATAGTTTTCAATCTTTCTGAGAGATTTTTTTAATATTTTTTTCCGTAAGAACCTTGTACAGAGTATTAGAAAACTACAAAAAAAAATCAGCCAAATCGGTCAAGCCGTTTTCATGCTATGTCGTGACAACGGAAAACGGGTTTCATTTTTATATATATAGGTAACATTCAAAGATATGTAAATTGCTGCAAAAGAAATAAAATATTGAACAAAACATGTACTAGAAAAATTTTTTAACAAAGCGTTACTTAAACATAGTAGGATCAAAAATTATTGCCATCATTTTTTTTATAAAATTGCTTAATAAACTTTAATGACGTAAATTGCTGACCAGACCAGACCTAACGTAACTTTATTTGACTTAATTTTTATTGATTATTATTTGAATTAACCGCTAACTGGGCTTTCTGTTATGAAAGTTTATTTATTTTGATTTAGACCTTTACTATGGTGCTTGAAAAATAATTGTTAATTCGATTGGTAATGTTGATATTGAATGGAATTGTTAAGGTTGAAAGTAATAATAAAATTTGTAATAATTGATAATAAATAAAAAAAAATAAGAATGCGCACAATATAGAAATAAAATGATAGATACGAAAAAACTTTTCAAAAGTAACTTGATTTAATATCTTAAAAACCAAGGAGGTGAGTGAACAGTTGACTAGTTGACAGGCAACATAGTCAACTTCCCATATGTCAACTTTACACTAATAAAAATACTGATTGCAGTAAAGCGCCAACCAAACCAGCTTAAGCTTTTGTCTTTACAGCTCAAACATCAACAAACATCGATGAATTTAGCGTTAAAGCCAAATGTTTGACTTTGATAAAAATCAAGAAGTTTATGGTGATGAGCAGTGGCGGGTTGTGCCAGACAAAAGCGGATGGTTTCGGTAATTTCATTGTATAGTTTTAAGGTTACGGCCGTTTGCATAAATTAAGTGAAACGTGCTACACATTATAAGGTGCGTCACGTCTGGTAAAGTTTTGTGATGACCTGCAACGACCTTATAGAATCAAAGTATTCTATAAAAATGCAAATAAAAAGATTTTATTTAGCACGATGTTTGAGTTTTCTATTCACCCACACAAAGTTCTATTTGTATTGTTGTTTTGAGATATCTAAAAAGTTCCACTTATCTGCAACTATATGTACAAACTTTTCTAATAGTCACACAAAACCAAAAATATTATTTCTAAACTTTTGGTTTTCAACACAGGTTCATGCACTTGCATATACCTGCCTATAGCAGAAATAAGTTTGTATTTTTGTATTGTTTTATTGTAGTTTCCACTAGGGAAATTCTCGACGAATCAACAAAAAAATCTTTATTTTTCTTTTAAAAATAAATTTAATGTCAAAATTTACTGTTAGTGTGAATCTTGTTAGACTCGCCAACCGCGAGTGGAGCGAACAGATTGGAGATTTGATTTGAGATTTTGTAACAGGCTTTAAATGGGTTAATTGCAAAATGTTTGTAGTGCTTATAACTATTTTATAGAAATTTGAGAGTCTAAGAGAACACGGTAAAACAAAACAAATCCTCATTTCTCGTATCTCCTCTAGAATGAATAACTTGCAGTGACTTGTGTGCTCTTTAGTAATCGTGGGAATTGTCATGTTTTCTTCTGATTAGATCGCATTATATCTTTAATAAGACAATTAAAGAGATAAATATTAGTGATAAGAGAAGAGTCTCACAGGTCTCGCATTAGTATTTCCCATTGCAGATGATAAATAAATCTTTTAGCAGTTTGTTCTCCGATTAGATAATTGCAATCATCATTCTCCATTCATAAATTTTCAGCGTCAGCCTTCGGATAAAAATAACATTTAATTCAATTTTAATAGCATTTGTCTGTGATGTTCTTCAATGTTATTGTGTAACGACAACAATCGTTGACTTGGAAAAGGTCATAGGCTAAGCATAAATACATAAAAACAACAAGAGAGAGGGTTAAAACTATTAAAAGTCGCTTTGTTCAATAACTCTAATAATAAATCACTCTATTCTGTTAACAACAATGAAAACAAATAACCGTATATTTCTTAGAATTGTTAGTCTAACAAACTATAACGTTTTGCAGTGCGTTAAATAAAATGACCTTACGACACTACGAACTCGCTTTATGTACTCGTTTTACTTAGGAATTGTTTCTGCTGGAGGTAGTGAAAAATTAGACGTGTTGCTTCGGTCTTTTTGACTTCAACTCCATATCGGATTATTGATTTATTTTGTTTTTATTAAAAATCGCATCAATAAAACGATAATGTTAAATACCTAACAGTAAGAGTCTGATTTATAAACACTAGTTGTTGCACTCATGCTGTGTCTTCTGTAATTACTACTAAATGACCTACTATTAAGTCGGACGGTTTGATATTACAAGACTTAGCTTTAGCTTAGAAACAATTAAACTAATAAAGGCAATTCAAACATGATTTATACGCTTTGACTCATTTTGGCGTTAGATTTTCAAATTTCTGCTTTGTTGTCGCTGGGAACAGTCTACCAAAAGCAGCGTACAAAAATAAAAGTTTATATACTTCAAGTATTTAAACATATTATTTAAAAAATTTGAATTGTCATCATTTAAATATTAAATGAGACTATTTTGGCTGATATCGTGATATTAGAAAAGACATGATAAAGTTTAGTCTTAAGTTTTTGAAAAAAAAGAGAAGAAAAAAAAACCTGAACAAGGAAAATATAATCAAGCAAAAAAAAGTAAAGTATAAATTAATAATAAAAAGACAACCAGGGAAGGTAAATTACCAAAACGCAGGTGAAAGAAGAAAAATTTGTCAATGCACACTTTCCAATTTTAAGTTCCCATTCTATCACGTGTGAATGAATCTAGACCAGACCTGACATGAGAAAGCAAAAACAAAAACGCAGACAAAAATAAAATAGACAAAACTTGTCAATGCATAATTCGCAGTTTGAAACCCCATTTGAGTAAGTCTTAATGACAAGATGATGAGCAAGAAAAAAAAATCCAGGCAAGAATAGAACGAGCAAATCTTGTCAAAGCATAATTTAAATCTGGACGTGTCTTTAAAATAAACAAACTTTTGCTTTTTTTTGCCTTATCAAATATGATAAGTTAGAAGTTGGAAGTAAACTTTGAAAAATCTTATAAACCGCTTACAACCAAACCGTAACTCTAAACTAGCAAGACGTATACCAAGCCTGTCAAATTTAAGTAGGAAAACTTGATTTTTCATAAAAGTTTCTTAAATTATAATGTATGAATTTAACAACTTAAATCTGCAAGGTTTCATGTAAAAATGTTCACACAAGTATTAAAATTTTATTACAAAAGTTGTCAACACTAAGACCAGGAAACCTTGACTGATTGATACGAAAACTGATATACGAAAACTGACCGAGTATAGTGAAACTAAACAGCAGGATGTAGTAAATTGCCAATAAACTAAAATGACTTATATTTCCAATTTTGTAATAAGTTTTAGGTATACATTTCTATGTAATACGATAGATGGCCTAATTCATTATCACAAAACACTGTAACTGTAAAAATAGCTGTAATCCAATTATTGTTATGTGGGAGCAAACTTATGTAAATTTAAAAAATTATGTAAATTATGTGTAAGGTCAAGTCGACTTCCGATTTAGTATTGACTAATCACAAAGTTTAGTGTATACTTTCCTGGATTGTATACTCTCTAATCTTGAAACAATTTTCCGCAGTAAACATCGCAAATTTAAGTGCAATTTTGTATGGTTTTGGTTGCAATTTTGTGCAGATTTAACTCGTAAAATCTGTTACGAGTTATCTGTTTTAAGTCACAATTCTGGTTTTTGAGCATAAAACTCTTTTTCTCGTGTTCTTTATACTTCTGTGAGTTTCGATCATCATATTTAGCTCTGCTTTTTTACTTATTGTCTTCTTATGTATGCTTGTCTTATGATAGAGATTTAATTTCGTTTAACTGATTTAAGGTTGAATTATAAAGTCGTCTTGATTAACTATTGAACCAACACTTTCCGACATTTTTCCTGTTGTCTCTTTTAGTTTCAAAGTGCTCCCACAAATACAGTCAATGGTCTATCTAATAATAAAATAACAATGAGTCAATTTTATGTTAGATTTTGGGTCTCAGATATGCTAACAATAATTTTAACCTATATTAATGCACCTGGCTTTGCACGGGTAGCATTAATTATCTATAGACCGACCAAGAAAGCCAGAAAAGAGGTTATATTCAGGTTCATTTTTGTTACTTATTGGTCAGCGCGTATGATTACCATGTTGTTCCAATTAACGCATTCTATCATAGTAATATTGTTTTTCTTTAATTCACAATTTCTTCTTTGTTCCCTTGTTTTCAATTTTTAAAATTTTATTCTATTTTTCTGTTTATAATTGATGAGTCGTCAAGCTCTTAGTAGATTTGTCTTCAAAAATATTATTTTCAAAATAAGCCAACGAAGATAAAAATAAAAAAAAAATGAAAAAGAAAGAAAAGCAAAAGAAAAAAAGTCTCAGCATTTCAAAAAAAAAACAATAACTTGAATGTGTTATTAAATAATTGTATTCTTATATAGAAGCAGCTCGAAAAGCTCAATCCACTTCATATCTTGTAGCACTTTTCCATATTTTAAAGCGTTTTTCGCGTTGCACGACGTGAGATGGATTTAAACAATAGACAATTGATGGATTTAAAAAATAAATATTGTATTGTTTGTATCACAGGATTCTGAATGCCGAAATATCAAAATTGCCAGGTCTGTTCATTTCAGGAATGATAATAACAAATTTTCAAATATTCCGTCAAGCGGAAAATAATGGGTAATATCTTATTTATGGATAATTGAGTCTTATTAATTCATTTAATTTTATTAAACAATAAAATAATAATATGTGATTTGAATATTTATGAGAGAGAATATTATAACAGTTAAAAAATTGGCTTCATACATTACAATCACAGCCACACTTTATCCATATACATAAATTAAGTGCTTTAACAGCATTTGTGAAAGGTACAAAAATCAAAAGAAACTTACTAGTTAGTACCAACCCATATTTGTTTTCCTTCAGGCTACATTAAAATTAAGTAATAAAACTTAAATTCTGATGACAATACCATAAACTTGCTTTGCCACGTATTAATTGGAATCGGTGTAACTATCACTATCAGTAATAATATTAAATAGAATAATTGTACAGTGAACTTTAAATGAAGTCGAGTGGAAAATAAAGCTTCAATAAAAAAAGATAGGTAGCAAAATAATGAGGCTCGTTAACGTGTTGGTGAATTGCGATTAAAATTATAATAGAAATTTCATACTTTGGTACTTTAGAAGAACATAATTATCATTCTATAACTCATGAAGCACATAAAATATTTATTTTCAATAAAAGAAATTAAAAATATTATTATCAGTAGTAGAAATCTGCATAATAAAAAGAATCGGTGTTGTTGACGGTGGAAAAAAAGATGCTGAATTTCCAACCTTAAATGTGTTTGTTAAAAGATAAACAACACACACGAGAAGTTTCCATAACTGCAAAAAATAATTCACTTTTGAAGCTTTGAAAAATAAATCTCATTAAACAATACTTAGCTTTCCTTTAATTACTTTAAAGATTTATAATTAGCAGAGTCTAACGTCAAGGTAAGACAATTAGATAAAAATATTGACTAAAGTCATTACCAGAACAACTAAAACAAGAAAACAAATTGAAATTTTTTTCATAAAAGGTGCTACTTGCCCAAGGTTGCATAATTTAGTGCACGCCTGTGTTGATTTTAAATAAGTGTAATTTATTTTGCTGGGTCATAAATGGTTTGAAGAGTGAAATTCCGGGTTAAAAATTGTAGGCTGTGACTCAAAAATCGAGGTTAAATTTTAGTCATAGCAAATTTGATTATGCCAAACAATAGCTTATGTAATAAAGAAACAATGGGGAAGTCATATAGTGTAAATAAATATCTACTATAATAAATTAGAAGGTTTGCAGTTCTAAAAATCCAAATTTCTTAGCGCATAAATATTTCAAAATCGTCAGTGTGTCAATTTTTAAACAGAAAACCTAAACTTCCTATAAATAGTTTAACAAAAATGTTTATAATACAACCAGTACTTGAATTAAACATTATACATGTTAATAACATTTTAAAATATATATATATATATATATATATATATATATATATATATATATTTTCTTTTCTTCAAGGTGAAGCGTCACAAGTGAATGCATAAAACGATGGAATAAAACACAATATAATGAAAAATGACCAAACTTTTGGTTCTTCCTTATACTACAACATTAGAGATTTTACTTCAAAAGCATTTAAAAAAAACATGTATCTCATGGTGTTCATTCCCATGGTCTAGTAGCAGTTTTCTAAAGTCTTTGAGTACTCTTTCGATCAATTCCGCGTTAAACGTTGTCCTTGTGGATTGCCAGCGTTCTGAAAAACCTTAAATTTGAATTATTCAGACAGTTAAAAAATCACAAAAGGTCAAATCGGGTAAGCGAGCTGGTCAGAAATTTGATGCATCCTTTTTATCGACGACACATTTGTTCATCTCAAATGCATCAACTCATAAAAGAGTTCAATTAAGACAGAAAAAACAGCCGCAAAAAAAACATGCTAGGCGACTGCGTCAGAAAAATCTATTATTTTATTTGCTTAAAGTATATTAAAAATATCATTTAAAATAACAAAAAAATAGATTGTAAAATATTCAGCCCTTAATATTGAGAGATCTATTATCGCATTTTCAATTTTATTGCTGAGCGGGCTTTTATCTCATAGCACCAAAACCACTCTATCAAACTAGAATATTTAGATAATGCAAAATTAGTTTATCATAGTCATGTACTTGTTTTGTTAAAAAAAGCAAAAACCAATCTAACCCTTTCAAAACTAAATTCAAAGATTATTTCAAACTATAACATCTTCTATATTATTATTTGTCGCTTTGAACCGTTAGGATCTACATACTTATATCAACGCCGCCTGCGCCCAAAACTGCAGAAAAAGCCTTTAATACTTTATTTCAGCTAATTGATGCCATGTTTTGTTATTTTTTTGATCCTCTTATCAACGTTCAAGTTTATTTCTGTTCTGGAATAACCTAAATTTAATTTCGCATAAACTTATTGAATAGATTAGATGACCTAAAAAGTTTTTATCATTAAGGCATTTTCATCTGTAGTTCCGTCTTTCTAGATTTGTGTTGATAGACTATGTTTGTTCAATTCCACTTTACTCAGCTTTCATCTTAAAAGGTTGCTCTTTCACTGTCATGTTCATCTCTTGCATTTATAATTGTTATTCCAATCTCATTTTTATTTGTTTTGCCGATGGAATCACCCAATTAATACTAATGCTACCTGTTAGATACTTTTATACAAACATTAGAAAGTAATTTGAACATTTTTAGTGAAAAGAAATGTAAATCAGAACGTTCTAATTTAGAGAAGCAAGATGGACAATCGTAAACCCAAGGAAGTTTCGTTTTGTAACAAATGCCATGGAAATAGTAATTAATTACCGCTTGGTTAAAAGTAAAACAAAAAGATCCAAAACATAATTTAGTAATAAACTCCAGAAACAAGTGAATACGACACTTTATAACAAAAACTAGAAATTGAAATCATAAATGTAAACTTTTGTGAACGTGAAAAACACACACATAATCGAGTGTTCGAATAAAAACATTAAAGTATTCAAAAAACTCGTTCAAAGCCAATTATGTAATTAGTAGGGATGCTATCAGAAATGAGAATGCCGGATTACAGAATAACCAAAAAGTCGTAGAAAAAACTGGAAGTAAATTAAGTGGGATTAAGGCCAATTAAAGCCACATTGTAGCAAATGTCAGGATTTGTGCTGGACTTAATTAGTTACAATGTCAATTTGTGCCAATTGCTTAACATCAGATTAACAAATTGATGAGGCAATTGCAAATATAAGATGTTGTTTTATGTTTTACATATTGTTGATGCGTGTTAAAATAATGAGATAGTTTCAACACTTTTCTGAATTGTAATTGTACCTGATACTATAATAATCAATTATATTTATTTAAAGCCATCAAAATGTTAGAGTCATTCAGTTCGGAACAAACCATTGTTCCATTTTTTAGACATAGTTGATACCACAAAGCTTAAGCAACTGGTGAAATAAAGAAAAACCAATGCCAATTCATTCAAATCACATCTGTAAAATTGAACATCTTTTGCTCTTACTGGAGCTTATCGGTCAGTGGCAACTGATTCATATTTGAATAAACTTGCACTGAAACATTTGGGCTTATATCGTTATATTTAAACCCAAAATAATATCACTTCTTGTTTTAATTAGTACCTATAAACACTGACATCTTTTACAAGTACAAACTATTTGCATAATATATAAACATGTAAAAATTTTTTTCAAAACGTTTTATACAAGGTAACTTCTAATAGATGACAATATCCTTATTACAGAAGTTATAGAACCTTGGGTGTAGATATAGATAGAAATATGTCCAAGTTTGAATGAATTTGCAAGTGTTATTTTATAGTAAGTATACCTTAAGCAACTTTTTTTTACTCATGTTTTTCCAAAATTAATTAGATCTGCTCATTTGTTAGCAAAAATAGTAATAAAATAAAGCAAATAATGACGATATGTAAACTTCATTCTTATTGAATGATTAAGTAGTTATAAAATAAAAAAAAAGTACAACCTTAGTATTCTGCTTTCATATATAAAAAACATAATTTAGACAAGCCATAAAAATAGAATTCATTTGTTTTCATAACGTACTTTAACCCCCTAAAACATCAAGTTAAAAATTAAAATCTTGATACCGAGCTTTTCACTTAAAATGGCTTTTGTTACAAAACAAATATTTATTAATATCATTAAAATGATAATTCCTTTTAATTATATCAAGTTTTGGCTGTGGCAAAAGTTAGGTTATCAAAACAAATGAACTCAATGATTTTCATGGTTTACCTAAACTATGTTTTTTATAAAAACTCTAATGTTCAATGCGTAATCATATAAAAATTATTGCGTTCAGCAATAGGTTAGATTTCAAATTTTGACCAAAATTAAGTTACCCCAAAATCGACTTCCGACCTCAAAATAACATACAGGTTTTAGCCACAAAGCAGATCAATCAACGAATACCCGAAAGGCTTCAATAAACGCAGCTTGCTCTAGATCTACAAAAACTGTCGCTAACATCTAATCAATTAATTAAAACTATAAAACATAATGAAACCCAACTTTGAATTACAATATGAGATAACTAGAACAAATAGCTTTGGAAAAGGTGAAATCGGACAATAAAAAAGTGACAACTTTTACATGCGACTAGATTTACGTTGTACAAATGGCTAATTATTATTTTAGGTAACGTGATCTTACAATTAACTTTAATTATAATTTGTCAAAATCGTGTCGGATCATTAATTTCCAGTCTATTTTTATGACTATTTGATTTGAAATTAATACTTTTATAAGAGCAATAAATCAAGGTTCTAATTTGAAATATTTATACTTTCTACAAACATGTCTAAATTGTAGTATTAAAATGATCAGCAGCAAGATTGAAACAAAATGTAGCAGTTTAAAAAAGATTTTTTAATTTTGGCCAATAATTAAGAGAAATCAGCAGATTATTTGTTTGACGGAAGAATGCGTCTTTAAAGATAATGTTAAATGCCTGAATGCTGAAATTATCAGATTACAAGAAAAAACTGCTGAACGCTAATTAAACTGTATGTAATCTGCTATTTATGAGAATAACCTACTTTGGGTAGATGTTGGATGAGACTGAAATAAGGTTGACATTTCAATAAAAAGATTTTTTGAGCACACGAGACTTCTCTGCATTTTGGGCAAAGCATTAAGCCCAATTAGTAATGCAAATTTGTTTATATAATAAAAGTTATATATCTATAGTATTTACTATAATATTGTTGTGACTATCATTATTTAGTGATAAGTTATACTTAACTCCATAAATTAGTATCTAATTGTTTTTAGACAAGAGAAGGTCAAAACGTAAATTTATTAAAAATGACATTAACCTACATTTTGCCAAAATAAATACACATTGCATCAAAAATAATTTGACACTTTAATCAAAACCCTATAGAGCTTGTACTTTTTTGCCACTTAAGGTAAAATTTTGAGGGTTTTAAGCAAGGCAATATGAACATCCCATCAAAAAAACGTGCGCTTTCCAATAAAAAACCAAAACAATTATTATACAAAGTGAGTATTTAATACGATAAGTGAGTTTGAATGACGCCGACACTTCCATAGTACTCTCATTCCATCAATCAAAATTAAGGTCAGTGATAGTAAAACCGTCCACAAAAAAAAATTATAAATTTAGACCGCGAGCTTCCCTTGTTGTAAGCCAATAAATGTTTCTTAGCAATTCCAGTTACTGTTCCGGATAGCTAATGAAATAAGGAATCCAATTCTTGCTTTTAAATTTCTATCAAATGAATGTTTTTAAAAGGTAAATTTTTCAATAAATCATCCATCAAAAAATATAAATATTTTTTTTAATAAAATATAAATATTTTTTTAACCAAAAAAGTTTTTAAAAATTGCAAAAATATATTATAGGTCTTTGTCTAGAATTTTTGGTTTGAGTTTTATCTTGAAAAGAGACTTTCAAAATAATTTGTTTTAGTCTGCTTTTTCCCCGATATCTAAGCTAGTAAATGTTTCTCAGCAATTCCATATCAATTTGAAAAAATTTGTGAATAAAAGAAATATATTTTGCTGCTACAAGATAATAAATAAACAGTCAAAAAAAGATTTTTGAAAATATTATAAAAAATCTATAAACAAATTTCCAAAAATTGATAGAATTTAACGCATCGAAATTACAAAAAAACAGTTAGATAACATAATACTGTTAGGTACTATCATTCATCCATTTACATGAGAAATCACCATAAGACCAGATAATAAAAAATGTCAAAAATACAAAGTTAAAAAATTAAAAAAAAGGAGTTTTTTTTTTAATCGATAAAACATCGAGCGACAGTCACGATGTCACGAAGAAAGGCTGAGTGGATAATAATTCGGGCAAATCTAGACTCGATATATTACCATGAGATTATGACAGAAAATGTACTTCATACATGGTTTATATCATCCCTTATTCCAAGATTACTCCTAAAAGTTATCCTTTAACACTGAGTGAACACTCGAACACCAGTATCGATGTTCGAGTTTAGAGTCTTTATAGTTTTTAAAAAAGGTACATAAAAAGCAGGATCAAAAATCTTAAATTAAAAAAACTAATTAATTTTTATTTTATAATTGGCTAGAATTACTAGATAATATGTATCCCCAAAATAAAAAAAACAGCATCGACTGGTTTAAGTATTTAGTAGAAACAGTTACTGTTTTATCTAAATTCATCTAACGAGTTCGATATAGTTCTTGAACCCTGGGCTATTGATAGAATCTAAATTTATATTTTGAGGTCATTCCTCCACTTCTATGCGAAATTAGTTTTAAGCAAAATTGTAAAGCCGGCCTTATAGAACAGCCTTGTGTTTAATTGGGGTGAAATGCATTTGGCCCATATTTGTGGAAATCCGATCGACAGATGGTATAAAATGGGTGGCGAAACAGCTGTTGTTATAATAAGACGGCTTTTGTAGTCCCATTCTGGTAAATGATTTTGGCCGTGAATATGCAAAAACACATCATGAATAATTTATTATAGTTACATAACTGGCATTTTGCACGGCAAATATTTAAATACACGCCTCCATCGAAAATTTTATCGACGAAAATGAAAGTTATGACGACAAAAATAGGTGAATTACCTGCTTGATTGAGGTATGTTGGTCACATTCAGTTTGTTTTGGGTTGTGAAAAACAAATAATAGTGTTGTTTTGACGGATGAGCTGAACTTTTACTTTCTTGGTGCTGAGGAGCATTACTTTCATCAGCATTACTTTTATCATTATTGGTATAAACGTCATAAAAATTGCAGTTCATCAAATTTTGATTTTTTTTTTAATGGGAACAGCCATGTATAGAAACACAGACGGTATTTTCATACTGCTAAACATCAACAATAAACTAGCAGAAACAATTTTTGCAACCTTGCTAGTTTATAGTATTTGCATAGATAGGCAAGTTTTGCATTTATTGCTGACTTTATTCAATATTTTTTGACCTTCTTTTTAGAAAAATTTAATAAAATAATCTTTCATTAATCACTGTCTACAGAAGTATCGTAAATAAAAAAAATAAATAAAAGCAAAAAAATATATATAAACAGTATATGTATCAGCATTGAAAGTCAATAGTTACCTAAATAAATAATGTAGCGCTTTTCTGCTAAACAAACTAATTAAAAAAAATAATATGTTACAAATTACAATAATACACCAGAATTTTAAGAGCCAAAAATTCAAAAACGTGCTATTATTTATAAAAAAAATTTTGATTTTGTTTTAAAATATGACAGAGTAGGCTCTATCTACTCTGTAGAAATACTGGCCGATGTTTAATCGGCGCGCTGTCGGCAATAAAGCACTGTAAATTTACCGACAATTATTTTATAATAGGAGTAAAACAACAATAACGTAAAAGTTAATGTGTAAACATTCTAGCATTCAAAATAGTTAATAGGATCATTCTACCCTAGACATAATTAATTGAAATATGCTTCACGTAAGCGGTTAATTTAAAAATAGTCCTAAGTGATTTACAGCAAAGAATTCATTACAAGCGTCTCTCGACAGTTTCTAATCTCATTAATAAAGCTTAAGCTAACCTTCATAAAACTATAAAAATACTTTGACAACTCACACTATTCCAGAAATTATTATTACATGCGCGTCAATGTTTCATTGAGAAAGTGTTAACAATAGAAAAAAAAGCTGTTGAAAGAGAAATGTTTAAGCATTAAAACGTACATAAAACTTGTGAAACAATAAATTCAAGTGACTGTGGATCAAAATAATCCTACTTTCTATTTTGACAATAGCAAAAATTATCAGACCATTTGCAAGTAACATTAGATAACTGTTAATCTTTTTGAGTTGCGGACCTGCTACCATGACAAAATGGTGAGATATTGCAGTCTTCTATTCTATATACAAACACTTTTCAAAATGTCGGAATAACCACCACACCATAACACCACCCAAAATAATATGTCCCGAAATCACATGATTGTTCCATCTTCCAGGTTGTTTTCTTATAACGAAATATGTTAATATCTGACAAAAATTATTCAATTCGTTTGTTAAATTATGTAATGGTATAATGCGAAAAACCCATTAACAAAGCAACGGACCTGACACTAATGACAGCACAATAGCAGAACCATTGTTTTCCTTGGGGTTTGAACGCGGCATCTATTGCATCAGGGAAATTCACTTTCAAATATGTATTATCAAAACCATGAAATTGAAATTTTATTTATTATCAATCACTGGCAAAATTGTCAAAAGCACTCTTCTAATAAAGATAAGCTTTTAAGCTTTCCATTAAATTTCATAGGAGGAAAAACCTGAACGGTAATTGCATGAAAATAAAACTCGCTTGATATTCAAAGTGACATGTCTCTTAATGGAATGTCATCACAGCATTGTAAAACTTAAAACCTTCAATATCTAAAATTCTTGGCAATTTTCCAACACTAAACTTAGAAAATAACTTAAAATAACGTTTACGCTTCGCCATTATAGTAGTAATTTGATGTAGTATGCCGCACAGTAATTCCTTTCACCAGACTCCATTATCTTCCAATTAAAATTAGTGCTTTATCGGACATTCAACCATTTATCTAAGCTTAAAGTAATTTTAGAAAAATGTAGTAAATTCCAAAGAATAAAAGTCCCAATTTTTATTGGACGAAATGCAAATAATGAAATTGGAAAATCAGTAAAAAACTGTTGGCAAAGATTGACTCTCGCAAAAATTACATTCTAGTCACAACAAGAGAATAATGGCTGCAAAAAAATGACCTTGACTATTAAAAAGACGTTCGAATTCTAAGCAACGGTTAGATTTCCTTTGAAGATGCGTGAGATCCGACATCATGAAAGATTACAATCTGTTACTCAGACCATAAATTTGCTGCAAAACAGTTATCTTTAATTTGTCTTTTGGAAAATATTGTCTAATAAATAAAAAATTGTCACAGTCAAAAGTTTAAATTATTTCCAATTCTTTAGCTGTAACAACGCCAAACTGTTTAAAGCACATAGAGTATAAAAAAATTCAAAAAAGAAGCAAATACGTTTGTTTTAATAGCAGATCTTTCGGTTCTATTCAACCTTCTTCAGGCTATGAATGAATGAATCCTCACCTTGGGAAAATAAAGTCCTCCGGTCCAAAACAGGTAGTTTAACGATTTAAGGAAAACAAAAGAAGGTGTATGTAATTACAAACAAATGTATAAATCTTCAAATTTAATCATACTGATAATATACTCGTTTCAAAATATAGCAAATTAGTATCTTCTGAGGTTGAAAACATATTTACGCCAGTTCCACAAAAATATGCGATTCACCTCAATAAAAATATAACAAGTTGAAAATTTTTAATAAACCGATTTCAATATAATTAATTCTTAATTGATTTAGTTAATTGATTCAAACAAATTGCTTTTTTTGCATAATTTGTTTAAACTCAATAAATTTTTAATTTGGTCTATATTTTATATGTATGATCAGTTGTCAGTGTCAAAAATTAATGTAAAAAGCAAATTATTAAGAATAATTCAAAAACTACAATAATTTAGATCTTGATCAAATGCATATGGAACAAGACAAAAAGCCTTAGATTTCAAAATAAAAAAATAATCAAAGTGGGCTTACCTAAAAAAAATTTCTAAGGTTACACGCATAAAAAACATAACCGAATTGGAAACATCTTCCTTTTTAAAGTCGATTAAAAAACACTTAAAAACTAAAGCATTAAACTCTGAAAGATTTTGCCGTTTTGCTGTTCCAGACTTCCAGACTTTAAAGATCGTCAGTTTCTATTAAAACTTGCAAAATTTAATTAAACGATTCATTAAAAATTAAGCTTGTATAAGCTTAAATCATCAAGACAAGTGAAGAGAAGCTCTTTAGATTCAATTATTACAGACTAAACTTTATTGATCGACAAACAGAAAGTTTGAAAACTCAATTAATAATCGTAGATTCTGTTGATAGAAATTTAGAAACTTTAATTATCTTCTGTTGGAACTTAAATTAAAATAAAGAGTCGTCTCTATACAAAACAAGCAAATTTTGTACAGTAGTGCAAATAATTGAACGATCTTAAAAAATAATATTATAGTACGCCAAAAGCCATTGAAAACAAAAAAAAAATAACGCTTTAATGATGAAAACAAAAACCTGAAGATAAAAAATTTCAAGTAAGCGTCAGATTCTTGATTTAGCACTTAAATCTAAAGAATCACCAGATAGATTTTTAAGACAGACATTACAAATGACTGCTTCTTGTTGATTTTTGACAGTGTGTGCTCAAGATCTTCTTTACAAAGTTTCTTCTATAGAGCATATTTATCTCCTTTTGCTACTTTTATCTGAGACGTTTTAAAAGCAATTTAAAGCTTTCTGAATGCATTATTGTAACTAAACCGATGCATACTCGCTTTATAATGTATGTATGCTTTATTACTCAGTTTTAAAAAAAAATAATTTAAAATACGTAAAAACATATGTCAAAACCTTGAGCACAATTTTCAAACAGTAATTCGTATGACCATACTCAAAATAATTGCACTGCATATAATGAAGAATAATAGATAGACACAAACAAAAAACTTAACAAACAAAAAAAAACAAAAAAAAAACTTAAAAAAAAAATTAAAGTCAAAATAGCAATTTACGACTTAAGAGAAAAACGTTGCATTTTTACCAAATCTTCCTTCAAAACGTCATAAATTTAAAATGTTTGTGGTTATCAAAAGGTTGTTTCTTATTGTTCTAATATCAACTATACTTCATTCATTGGATACTAAGCGTTTTGTACATTTAGCCGCGCATGAGCAACAAAGCGACACGGTCAGAAAAGTTTACTTTTGCATTGTCAACTGCAAGCGCAAATGCCTGTTTTTTCTATCGATAGTGGAAAAAAGGGTTTATTTTTAAATAGGTCTTTCAATTTTGTAATCATTCAAAATGAAGCTTTCTATAATAATATAATAAAGCATTTTCAAAAATAAGAAAATGAAGTAATGGCAAATCTTATTAACAAACTGATAAATTTGGAACATTATTTAACAGTTATTTTTATTATATACATACATATACGAGTATGTATGAATTAAGCTGGTTGCTGACCTTAAAACTCCTTATGGAAGAAACTGTAAAAATCTCTGAAGGTGAGACAATTTTTCTGTCTGCAATTTATAAATTCATTCGTTTGTGTCAATTTTATAATTTATTTATAGCAAACCTATTCGAGCGTCTATTAATCAAGTTAATTTGTAAAATCAATCATTCATTGTAGAGCTGGTAATCAAGTTAAATCTGAAAGCCTGTGCAATGATGATCTTATCATTATCAAAGCAAGTATTTGTGCAGTTTTTCATTTCACTGACGACCCAATTTCCCAATTCGGAATCTGACAAGTCAAGGTGTACCGTCATAAACAAACAATTAAATAATTAATCTATCAAAAAAAATGCAGCGTTAATTAAGCTGCGGTATCAAATAACAAGTCTTCTCTTAATTTGAAGACCAAAAAAGCAATTTGAAATGTTTATAAACATTGTTGACTGTGAAGAATCAATTACTAATTAGATAAAATTAAGATAAAATTATTCATTACCGCCTAAGTGTCCCACTGTTTGCTTGTATACCAGATACTAGATACTAACGAACAAAACGAACGCTAATGGAAAAACATCGCTATAGGTATTTATGTAATTATATTAATAAGTTAACCAGCAACTCATAGACTTAGAAACTATTTTATTTATGCAAAATTTTCTAGAAACTTACTAAACCGACACGTCATTCAATTTGTATCCCAGAAGAAGAGAAAATTATACTAACGTGCTTCAGAAGTGATAAATTTCACTTATTAGGTACAAAATAGAACGAAAAATGCCTTCTGTTCATGTAAACAAACGCTAAGTAGCTCTCCTTGAATTTTTCCAGACAAATTACATCTAGATGCTGCTATTGTTAAACTACAATTTATAAAAAATTGCGCTACTTAACATTTTGAATCATTCAACATTATGATTAATGATAATTATTTTGGAAAAAAAAATTATTTTAACACAACCCAATTAGCCTCGTTTAGATGTCCACTGACACAATAAACCACCTCTTTGAACCAGATTTTTTATACTTTTGCAAGAAAAACTTGGCTAATGGTCTAAGCTGTCGCAATAATTCTCTTATCATATTTCAAATCTACTTTTTAAAAGTATTTTCTTGGAATTTAAACTTTGTATTTTATTATGGCATCATTTAATATAATATGCATTTATAGCATAAAATATTCATTAGAAATCATTCGCAGATTTTGTAGCAGGGATCTTTAAAGCCACGTCAAGCCTGCTAGACCCTCATCAATTGTTTCCATCCGATTAGCTTTTGATTTAGCTGCTACAAACCACTAATCAACAGGATTTGTAAAACTCACCATTATTAATTATTATCGTATAACAATCAATCTGAAATTTTGACAAATTTTCTATGGGAATACACAATACATCAATTTCAGCGCAATGTATGTATGCTTTGTGAGATTACACTACGCTACAAACAAAAGGAAAATTACACTTTGCGTATCGGGTTATAAACCGTTATCTTTATTAAAAGTTAATGTCAATAAACAAACTCTCACAGGAATTTGATCAAATAAATATTTATAAAAAAATTTTCACTTATCCAAAGTTTTTTTTAAATATTTTTCAGTTGAAAATTGAATTCAAAAGTTAGGATTCATAACTGTCACCCTAGATCTCATATTGATAAAACTTTTTTGTCAAGATAATGTTGAACAAATTAAATAGAAAAAACTCATTCATTTTATTACAGTATAATTATTATGAATATTCGGTATCAGTTGAAGATAATTAGCTGCTATCATATCATGCCCTAAAGCAAAAAAGTTTAACTTTAATAAATGTAAATTATTACAGTCTGCTTGAAGTTGCGTTGTCTTCTAATTTGAACCATTGGACCACTTTTCTAAATACTCTTGTTTTAAAATATATACAGTGTTTATTTTACAAATAAAACAGTAATAATCCGTAAGTTGTAATTGAAAAACAATAATAACAATGACATTGACATTAAATTTAACATAATTATTTTGATGACAGTTATTGCCAACCTTTAAAAACATATCTATAAGAGCACTACTGCTTATATAAGTAAAAAACTAAAATTGAAGTTTTTTGTTGTGTGTCCACTTGCTTGTTTGTTTGAGTATTTACACTTCACTAAATAATTTTTTTCAAAAATATTTTTTTGTCAGATTCCTGGAGGTTTTATTTATTGACATTAACTTTTAATGAAGATAACGGTTTATAGAGCATAACCCGATACGCAAAGTGTAATTTTCACAAGTAACCTCACAAAGCATAGTCAGACAATAAAAAAAAACGTTGATTAAATTTTAAGTTTCCTTTTGAATTTTCAAATTCAATACGATGGTTTTTTGCTTGTTAACATTTTTATATATGTTAATAATGAAAAAATTTTGGTTCAAATTAAAAAACAGAGTTTGTTGAATAAATTTAATATTGATCCAATAATTGTTAAACTATTGAATCAATTTGGTATTACTGTGATAGTTTCTTAATGTTCCACAGTTTGACGTATCTTTTAATATACATAATTACATCGCTACGTACAATTGTAATTTATAGTCCTTAATAAAATAATATTTGATTTTGTTAGATTATGAAAAAGCTTATGATTTCAGTAAAAACCTAAGAACTGACAACTGTCTTTACTATTTTAATATTTTTGTCTTTACTCATAGTTTGTTGATTTATGCTTTACCCAGCTAAATATTTTCGGTTACGCTTTGTTTTGGTAAATCTAACTTGATATAGTTGATTTTTGATCACTTATTCCCATCAATTAATTCCCTCTATCCATTAATTTAATTAATAAAAAATTTCAGTCTATTTATTTTTGTTTCCACTTAAGTATGGTGATGAACGTCTTAAACACAACAAAGCCTTTATAGCATTATTATTAGAAACGCCATCAATACTTTAATACTTTTTAATAGTAGACCTAGTGGAAAAATATTCTTCATAAAATAGTAATAATTAATTCTAAATGAAAAACTTCGCACCAGTATTGGGTAAATTGATGGCATTTGGGACGTTTCTCACCAAAACCTAAAAAAATTCAGGTCAGAAATAGATAAAAATTAGGTAAATGACCTCACTGAATAAAACCATAATTGTTTTATTTATCGTGTGCTCATTTGCAATTTATTTATAACCCCTTGTTTTACATATAGTGTGCCAAGTTGCTAGAGCCTCATCAAATTCCTCAAATATTATTATTGCTGTCTATTTTGTTAATTTGCTATTATTTATGTTTTGCGTAAATATAATTAAAGAATAGATTGAAATTTTATATATAAATAAATAAAATTTCTAGTCGTAATTTTTTTAAATATAAAGTGTTACCCTAGTAACTTTTGATTAACATAATTAATTAGGATAGCATTACTTAGTTTAAATTATTGTAATTAGGTAATTAAAAAAAAAAGATCTAGTTTTAGG
Source organism: Lagria hirta (assembly GCA_947359425.1). Classification (NCBI taxonomy): domain Eukaryota; kingdom Metazoa; phylum Arthropoda; class Insecta; order Coleoptera; family Tenebrionidae; genus Lagria; species Lagria hirta. Next base: position 5,860,452 of record OX375800.1, read on the forward strand.
GTATTGAGTTCAATTATTTAATGTCATTGATTTGATTTGATTTTTTTTTAATAATCTACCAGTATTTATTGAATACAAGGGTTGTTTCTTCATTCACAACATCTGACTCTTTCAAATATTTACCCACTGATGTGTTATTCAATGATGACACAAACCATAACAAAACATTATACATATTTGTAGAAAATCTCTGAAAATGATTATAAAATTTATTTATTTGAAAAAAATTGCAAATTTTCTAGATTTACCTTTTTAGCAAGGTAATCCTATAATCAAACGTCTGGACCGAATCACACTGCCAATAAAAATCGTCAAGCACTAGCACACCTCAAAGAACATGAAATTCACAAGAAAAATGTTTATTATATTTATTTAAAAAAAAAAGTATTCAAAATCACTGCACTATGAAATGATAAAAGTGTCATCGATAAATGTGCAACCGCACCACACGAGTTTTGAAGCAACAATATACACGCTTGACATGGGACTTCTAAAGCAGCGCAATCCGAGCTCCACTCCGGAGCCGATCGTAAACGTTGCTGTGAATGTACTGGGCGCAACGACCACGACCAGCTTCTATGGTTCTTGTTGGGTCTCCTCCGGTCTCCCCCACATCAACGAACGGACAATGTTCGATCGAGAAGATGCGCCAGACGGAGGAAATACGGAAAAACAGAAAAGGGAAGAATGCCAAATAGGGTGGCCCACATTTAGAAAAAAAAAACGCATCCTTGAGGGGAATGCCGCCAGATGAGTGAGAAACTTGAGTGGAGGAAAGAGATTTTTCACATTACTCAATTATGCAAACATAAGCACTCTAAACTGTGGGAATTCGGATGCCAACCGATTATTAAATAATTAAAATCTTCTCAACAGAAAAAAATATGTTCAAAAACTAGGAGCTAAGAACAAAATAAGCAAAAAGAATCAACTTTGTAACAATTGCAATTTGAGCGTCCTCACCTGTAATAATCGTAATTATATGACATTATAATACTGTTGAAAAGTGGTTATTTTAAAACGTCATAACATAAGCCCTAATTCTCTAGAGATAATTATCATTCATAGAATATTTTCAACACTATCATAAACCTGATGAAAATTAAAAATGTACTAATCAAAACGTCGCAATAGATAAGAATAATTCTGTTTAATTTAGCCCATAAAAACATATTAAAGACAAGAATTGGCCAAAATGTCAAAATTATAAGGTTTTTACTTTTAATATGGCAAATAAAGTAAGAAATAAACACTGAAAATAATATTTTTTGATATGAAGTGTGGGATAGATAAAACCTCTACCTAAAAATAGGGCGTTTCTGGTTCGATGTTAAAAGATCAAAAAAGCATTTTAATAATTGAAAAAGCGCTACAGGATAAGTTCAAATTATTGTTTGATTTTAGATAGATATTTAGTGTCAAACAATTCTTTTTTTTTATAAAAAAAACACAATTTATTGTTTTGTTTTATCATAATATTGAAGAAACCAGAAAAAAATGCCTAATTAAGAATTTAAGTGTCATTATCAGAAAAAACAAAGCTAATACTTGTTTGTGAATAAATTTCTATCAAAATCTTAAATAATTTAAACATCTCCTGCAGTGTTTGTTTTTTCAGTGATTTGAATGCTTTTTAAAATTATTGTCAATAGAGTTATAGCTATTATACACGTTATATCTGAAAAACACTTATTTTCCACCAAGTTGTTTATAAAGAAAAATTTCTTTTAATATTTTAATTTCTATGCATACTTTGGATTGAATGCCTATTTGTATAAAATTTTATACGTTGGATTTAAAAATGACAGTACAGGGAATCACAAAAAATAATAAATACAATTTTTATAATTTTTATTTTATAAAATTAATGATTTTACTCTTTTTTTGTCGTATCAATTTATGTCTTTCAGGACCACACAGAATAAAAACAAAGCCATTAAATTTCTCCTTACATAAGTGGCTGTTTACAGATCCTGTTAAATAATTACCCATTCAATACCAATAAATGTGTTTTTCTAAAATGCGCTGACAAGCTATTTGAATAACATTAATTCAATTAAGGGTTGTTTTTTTGAAAAGTCATTATTTTTAGAAGAGCCTCCCATTGTGATTTATGTTGTTGATAATAATTGTTTACCTCGGCGGTTAACAAATAAAACAACTATTTAAAATTATAAACGTTTATTGTCGCTCGTCAACGTGACTTGCGACTCGTGAGAACGTATCTCGTGGATCGTGAAATAGTGAATCTCGAATAGACTGAATGACAATCTCGAATAGACCTGTTGTCGTCTTGAGGGTTGCAACGCTGATGGGTGGGGAAAACACCCCCACTTACAAGTGGTAACATTGCCGCCCCCTTGAAGTTGAGATACTTCAAAACTTTACATACACATAATTATATTACATAAATACATAACTATATTACATAAAAGCCTAAGTATCTACATAAAACAATAAAAAAAAAAAAAAAAAAATACAATATTACAAATAAAATTTTAGCACACTAGCGAAAAGAAAAAAAAAGGAGAGAATAAAAAAAAACAAGAACAATAAAGTTGAATTATAAAAACAGTCAATTTGTGAATTAGTCCGCTTCTGTTGGAAGAACGCACACTTTTTTAATAGCTCTTTTAAACACTCCGAAAATTGTTTTTACTGTTACCACTCTCACAACACCGTCACTCCCTGGATGGATTTCAATCACTCGACCTAGACGCCACTGAAGAGGCGGTAGATTTTCTTCAATCAGCACCACTAATGCCCCGATGACGACGTCTGTCCTTTCCCTTTGCAGTCCTTTAGGACGAACTTGGAGTTGGGTCAAATATTGGAGATGCCATCTTCGCCAAAAATGTTGGTGTAGCTGGCGAATTCTTTGCCACCTCGTTAGACGGCTTAAATTTAGCGGTGCTAAATTTTCTTCGATGGGCGCTGTCAGTGGTGCACCAATTAAAAAATGGCCCGGAGTTAAAGCCTCCAAGTCATTGGGATCATTTGAGACCGGAATTAAAGGCCGAGAGTTCAAGCAGGCTTCAATTTGTGTGAGCAAAGTATAAAATTCCTCGTAATTGAGACTCGCGTTTCCCAATACTGTGTGTAGGTGTCGTTTAACGCTTTGAATGTGTCGTTCCCATAATCCCCCAAAATGCGGTGACCTTGCCGGTATGAAACTAAATTTTGTCTTTACATTTAGACAATGCGAAACTATGCTTTTTTCAAATTCCTTGGATTTCAAAAATTGCCGAGCCGCCCCAACGAAATTTGTCCCATTGTCGGAGAATAGCTCCTGCACGTGCCCTCTACGAGATGTAAATCGCTTTAATGCCGCAATAAAACTATCGGCACTAAGATCGCCCACTAACTCTAAGTGTATGGCTTTAGTCGAAAAGCAAATAAATAGAGCAACGTATGCTTTTACCTTTCGCGCGTTACGTAAATTCGAAGATTTTATTAGATAGTACCCCGAATAATCTACGCCGGAAATTAAAAATGGACGAAGCGGTTGCAAACGTTCTTTGGGTAAATTACCCATTTTTTGTTGGCAAGGTTTTGGATTTGATCGTGCACACTTAATGCATGCGTGAATTATTTTTCGCACTGTATTTCTACCCGATATTGGCCAGAATTGCTGTCGTACCGCGGCCAAGGTGGCTTCTTTACCTGCGTGCAATTGTTCGAGATGGATTTTACGGATTATGGCTTTTGTTATGTAATTTTTTTCAGGAAGTAATATTGGATATTTGTTGTCAAAGTTAATAGGAGCGTGTTTTAAACGTCCTCCCACCCTCAAAATGCCGTTATGATCTATAAATGGGTCTAACATAGAAATTTTACCTGGTTTACATTGTTTATCATTTTGCATACAAATCAACTCCGCCGAAAACGCATTGCGTTGAATTAGCTTGATAATACAGTATTCAGCGCTCCTAAGTTCCGTCACCGATAGAAACTTTGCTTTATTTTTTGTTTTCGTTCTTAAATTGCTGACAAATCTTAAACAATAGGCAATAATTCGTGTTAATTTTAAAAAACAAGAAATTTTATTTAATATAGGTAAATCCGATTGGCAATATACTATATTAATCGCTTTTGATTTTCTTTCTAAGACTAAATTTTTGTTTGACATTTGCCACCTTGGTGGCCATTTTGTAGAATCGTTTCTTAACCAAGCTGGACCGTGCCACCACAACTCTGATTTTTTTAACTGGCTTGGTAACATGCCCCGCGACACTATATCCGCTGCATTATCCTCCGATTTAACATGGTGCCAAGCTGAAAACGCGCTATTCTTTTGAATTTCTTTAACTCGATTTGCGATGTAAGAGGACCAGTTAGTTGAGGCTTCCGCCAACCAGCACAAAACAATTGTTGAATCCGTCCAATAATAAACCACATCGATTTTCAAGCATTCTTTAACTCTATTCATTAATCTGCAAAGCAACAAAGCGGCGTTGAGCTCTAATCGGGGCAGGGTAACTTGTTTAATTGGCGCAACTTTGCTTTTGGCGCATATTAGCGATACAGATGCTTCACCCGTTTCGCTAACAGATTTTACATATATCGCGGCACCAAGCGATTTGGTACAAGCATCCGCAAAACCGTGTAACTCTAGTCTTGCACCGCAATCATAGATCATTACATTTCGGGGTATGCGAAAATGATTAAGTTCTGGTATATCGCGTAAAAATTGATTCCATTCCGTTTCAATATCTTTAGGTACCTGCTCGTCCCATGACAGTTTTAACACCCAAATCTTTTGCAAAATAATCTTGGCTTTAACAATAACAGGATTAATTAAACCCAATGGGTCAAAGATCTTAGCCACGGTACCTAAAATATTTCGCTTAGACGTTAATTTATAATCGAACGCATTATCTGCCTTATATCTTAGCTCATCATTATAACAGTTCCACCAGAATCCTAAGACTTTAACGTCATCGGTTTTAGATAATTCCACTTGCGAATGATTATTGTCAGAGCTTATTAATTGCGAGTGATTGCCGCTCCATTTACATAAATTAAAATTTGCGCCTGACAATATTTTAGAAACCTGATTTTTTATTTCTAGAAGTTTGCTTATTGAATTACTACCAGTTAATAAATCGTCCATATAAAAATCACGGTTAATTACATTGCTCGCCTCAGGATACGTTTCCTGCGCTTCCGCTGCCAATTGTTTTAAGCATCTAATTGCGATATAAGGAGCACAAGTTAATCCGAATGTTAGCGTAGTTAGTCTATACATTTTGATCGGTTCGCGTGAGTTATTTCGCCAAAAAAATCGTAAATAATCTACATCTTCTACATTTACCTTAATCATCCTATACATTTTGTTTATATCTCCTGCTATCGCAAATTTATATGATCTAAACCGACATAAAATATCAAATAGATTTTTCTGGAGATTATCGCCCGTTTGAAGATTATCATTGAGGCTTTGTCCATTTGACGACAAAGCCGCACAATCAAAAACAATTCTTATTTTGGGCCCGTTTATTGTTTGTTTAAAAACAGGTAAATGGGGAAGATAGAAAGCTTTCTTGGGAATTTCTGAAATAGGTACTTTTTCCGCATGATTCATTTGCAAAAATTCCGTCATAAATCCTTTGTAAGCGGTAGATAGCCTTTCGTCTTTGTCAAATCTTTTTTCTTGTGCGTAAAAGCGTTTTATTGCAGAGGCTTTGGAATCCCCGAGACTTATAGTGCTTTTAAAAGGTAACTTTATGACAAATTTACCCGAAATATCTCTAAAGGTTGTTTTTTGAAAATATGTTTCATATTCTCGTTCTTCGATGGTTTGTAATGCTAATTCTGCTACCTGCTCCGTATCTAAAAATCTTGCCACAGCTGTTTCTAAATTTGTCGAGTTTGATAAAATATTGCAAGAAAACGAGTGATCACCGCTTACATCTACACTACCGCTTACTATCCATCCAAAATAGGTGTTTTGCAAATACGGCTGATTTTTATGCAATTGAATCGGTGCGCCTAGTAAAAGTTTCCAAAATAGTTCGGCACCTAACAATAAATCAATCTCACGAGAGACATTAAATTGCTCATCAGCTAAACTGATTCCGAAAGGCAATTTAATAAGGTTCTTGTCGAAGGAAACAGCTGGCGTGCTACGAGTAATTTTTGGCAAAATGTAACATTGAATTTCCGCACCAAAATTATTTACTCTAGATTTTATATTAACATTGCAGCTGGAGCTAACTTTATTATCGGAGATATTTACACCTGTTATTGAAACATTACTCGGTTTAGTCGGTAGTTTTAGTTTGTTGCATAAACTTTCGGTAATTAGACATACTTCAGAGCATTGATCTAAAACGGCTCTACATTGACAAAACTTCCCTTCACTATCTGCGATCAGTAAGAGTATCGTTGAGAACAAAATTTGATTATTTTCGTTTATAATAAGGGTCGAAGCGGAAGTACCGGGCGCAGGTACAAATTCATTAATGTGCAACAAAGAATGATGTCGTTGTTTACAGTCTTTGCATAAACTATTTGATTTGCATTTTTCAATATTATGATTTCGTAAACAATTCTTACACAAGTTTAGTGAATTTACTTTTTTAATTCTATCTGAAACACTTAAAGTTGTAAACTCTTTACATTGAAACACCGTATGTGGCTCTTTGCAAATAAAACAAGATAATGTTGTTGACGCGATATTTGTGTTAAACTTTTCATATTTAACACCCGGATTTGTCACAGGCCTCGACCACGCTTGCATATTTCTAGAAAAAGGTTTGGGATTTTTGAAACTAGGTTGTAAATTATAATTGTCATACTTTAAGGAGTTCATTGCCTCGAGAATTTGAAACCGTTTTTCTAAGAAATTGTTGAAATAATCGAACGAAGGTACCTCTTTTTCTAAAATCGACTGCCATTCACGTTTAGTGTTGAAATCTAATTTTTCAACAATAATCGGTACCAATAAAGCGTCCCAATGAATTGTTTCTATTTTAAGTACCTTTAAAGCCGCGATGTTATTGTTTACCGTGTCTATTAAATTGCGTAGTTCGGAAGATGATTGTTTTGATATGACTTTAATGCTTAAAATATTTGATACGTGATCCTGCACAATTAATCTCCTGTTTTCAAAGCGCTTTTTCAAAACATCGATTGCATTTTCATAATTGTCGCCCAACATCGACAAAGATTCTATTGCTCGCAAAGCATCATCTTTTAAGCAACTTCGCAAATAATGAAATTTTTTAATTTTTGGAATGCTTGCGTCATCCCCTACTAGAGCTTTGAATGACTCGTAGAACGCGCACCAATTTGAATGCTTACCTTCGAAAATAGGTAACGGTATAGGTTTTAGATTTAATGCAAACCCGCTCGATTCATTTGAATTTTGACCCGACGCCATATTTACACTTGAATTAGACACAGAATTAGAAGAATCTAGAAGGGATTTTATTTTACTGACAATACTTCGCTTTTGTTCTTCAACTTTGCCGCGTTCTTTATCACTTTCCGCTTCTAGAGTCTCCTCATCCGCTCCCTCTTGGGCTATTTGAAATTTTTCAATTGTTAATTGAACCGCGTTGTATTTTTTAAATAAATCCGTTATTGTTTCTAAATCCGTTTGTAGGGTAAATTTATCCCTACTTGTGTCAATACTGTTTTGTAAACGAGTTATAGCCGCTTTTACCACCCTACGCTCGAGTTTCATATCAGCAAGTTCAGACGACATTTTGTGAGTATAATTATGAGTAACTGACCTTAATTGTTAAGCGGTTTGATTAATGTTCTGCTTCTTGAAGAATTCTGCTCTGCCTGACGACTTCTGCTTTGTCTGACGATTTCTGCTCTGCCTGACGATTTCTGCTTGACTTGGATCGGTGTTCGGTGATGAATAATTCGCTTGTTCTTTATCCGGCTCGATGAAGGACCAAAATGTTGATAATAATTGTTTACCTCGGCGGTTAACAAATAAAACAACTATTTAAAATTATAAACGTTTATTGTCGCTCGTCAACGTGACTTGCGACTCGTGAGAACGTATCTCGTGGATCGTGAAATAGTGAATCTCGAATAGACTGAATGACAATCTCGAATAGACCTGTTGTCGTCTTGAGGGTTGCAACGCTGATGGGTGGGGAAAACACCCCCACTTACAAGTGGTAACATATGTATTCTATCTGGCTTTGACAACTTTTCCGCTGACATAAGCAGCTTGTTATTTTAGTTCGATAATTAAAATTATTGGAACGGGAAATACCATTTCAAAAATAGTCATACAGCGCAGATTGTATTTCAATGGTATTTCCTTTACAGGTGAATAATATGGCGTGAGTGTGTTCGAAAAATTTGTTAATTTGAGAGATTCTCATCGTTCTAATTAAAAAGTGTTTCTGGAAACGGTAAATCTCTATTATGCGGCTATAAAAAAGTTGATGTAAACTGAAGATAGCCGCAACTATTAAGGAATTTATTGAGTGTTTGGTAATTTCAGGCGACATAGCTATTAACACCATTTTATTCACAATTGTAAAAGTTGCAGTAGCCTTGTGTCGATAGGAGATTCTTTGTTTTACAAAGGATATAGATTTCATTCTCCATGTGACGATATATAATTATTTTGAAAAAATACAAGATGGTTTTATTTTAGCAATTAAATTATAAGAGTAAAAACTTAGAGTTGTATTATCTAAAAATATGTATTTGAAAAAATAGTTTTTTCTACAATTTCTCCAATGTTTAGAAAAAAGTGTCAAAATATATATATATATATATATATATATATATATATATATATAGACAATAAAACAACAGTAATTGTTCAAATGTTCCTACAACAAAAAATTGGTTTAATTTCTGCCATCATGAGCTGTTGCGTTTTCCAAGTCATATAATGTATACTAATTTAAACCGTTGATATCTTTAAATGACTCGTTTTTTTTTTATTTTCTTGGTTTTGAAATTGTCTTTTTGTTTGTTGTTTGTTCCAAATATGTTGCGTGCGGTAACTGTTTCACCAAGTCAATCACTCCCATTTCAAATTTCCAAAATCTAGCAAACAGTTGATACTTTCAAAGTTATTTTTCTGTTAAATAGGTTAAAATTTTAGTTATTGTAATAATATAACTGCAACCAGATTTATAATATCTTTTTTCTAAAATTGTCCGATTTTGACATTATTTTTGAAGAATTGTGGCAAAAAAAATTTTTTTTAACTAGTCATGTTACAGACAGTTATTATATATTACAATTTTATCAATAAAAAGTTTTTACCAGATGTTTGAGAAAAAATTTGCTAAGCTTCAAATTGTGAAAACGTTTTGAATTTTTCTAGTGGCTAAGCTTTTCTAATGGCTTTCAGTAGCACTATACTGCAACCAGATTTAATATCTGTTTCCTAAAACTGTCCAATTTTGACATTATTTTTGAAAAATTTTGAAGCATTTTAGCAAAAAAAAATCTTTTTGGACTAGTCATGTTAACAGCTATTATATATCACAATTTTGACCAAAAACTTGAGAAAATTACACTTCAGATCATGAAAACGTTTTGAGTTTTTTTGGTGGCTACGCTTTTGCAGTAGCACTAAGTAGCAGTCTCACTTACGGAGGTCTATGAGAGAAAAACGACTCTCTCTTACAGAGGTTTCTGTTTCTCGCTAATAGAGGTTTTGGGAGCTTAAAATGACGGGGCCTGGCTATTACTCTCACTTATAGAGTTTTCTCACTTCTCCAGTTCTCACTTATCCAGGTTTGACTGTAATAAATTCACTGGTAGTACTGCTACTGATTGGGGTAAAACTCATGAACGCGTCGCTGTACAAGCGTTTGAGCAACTTCTTGCCCTTGAGGTTACAACTTGCGGCTTGTTTGTTGACCAAATGTTTGGCTTTCTCGAGGCATCTCCAGATGGTCTAGTTGGAAATGATGCCATAATTGAAATTAAATGCCCTTATTCGATGCGAAATTTTACACCGCATGAGTATATAAAAGAAGCTATACAAAAAAAAAAGTGATACATTATACAATAGACAGCGAAGAGAATATAAACTTAAAAACAAATGCCGACTACTTTTACCAAATACAAGGGCAGCTACATATAGCCAAGAAAGAAGTTTGCTATTTTGTTATTTGGACTCCAGAAGGAATGTCTATTGAAAAGGTCTGAGTTTTGAAATGCAGTGTTTAGATCAGTTTTCTGTGATTGATTTGTTTTTTTTGTCAGGTTTATAAAGATGATTCTTTTTGGAAAGAAAAAATGGAACCACATCTGATAGAATTTTACCATAAATGTATTGCGCCGGAGTTATTATATCCCCAGCATCCTAAAGAACTCCCTACCAGAGATTTGCAGAACAGAAAGAGTTCAAGAAGAACCAATTGTAAATGATTGGTTTATAAAGCAATCAATATTTTTTACTATTGATATTATTATTATTTATTATATTTCTTTTATTTTTTTATTGTACTTTATTTTTATTTATTCGTTCTTGTGCTTATTCTACTCTTTCATATAGAAGGTTACCTGCGGCAACAAACCTATTATTATTTATTTTTAAAATTAAGAAGACTATTTATTATTTCATATTATTTTAAAAATAAACTTTATTCGATTTTTATTACATAATTATCCTTTTTTTTCTTCACCCACAATATTTTTTATCATTATCACTTTGTATGATTTAAATATGTCTTTTTCTGTCTATATTATAATTGCTCAGATTTAAAAAAAAAATTATTTATAGTTGTATATTTATATTAGATAAATAGGTACACCACTCGCTTTCAGCTCGTGTTGCAAATTTTATCTTTGAGGGTAATAGTCTTCATCATGTGCGTGTTGAATAATTTACTGTTTTAACTGCAATAAACACATTATTATTACAACAAAAAATTGATAATTGATACCCGTGCAGTTCTTATTTGAGTGAATGGTAATATTTACTGTTGAACCTTAGCATTACGCAATGGATATATCAGAAAGTATTTTTATGATATCATTTCCAAGGGTCGGTTTTCTTCAGGTAGACAGGGTGGCGAGAAAAAGACGAGTAAATGACAGAGATAAACTATTTAAGCTCCGCCCCTCAGCTGACGTAGAAAAACACGGGGGATAGCAAGAACCGAATTGAGTTTGTCTTTAAAACGCTCTTAAGAGAATATTAGTTTTTTAGTTCTAGGTATTTATATAAAAAAAATTTTTTGTTTAAAAATAATTTTCATTTTAAAATAATACGGCAGTTAACATCTGTCAAATGTGTGCAGACAACCAAATTGCCAACATGTTTGTTAAATGGAATCTATTTATTTGAGTCATTAGGTATTTCCTTTGCAAATTGTTGCTGATCTTCTAACTAATTAAATCTATTTTAATATCTTTTTCAATTGCTTAAATATCCAACAAAACATTTTAGAATGAAGCACATGTTTTACAATCACTTATTATAACTAATTGAAAAAAGCTTCAACTAAGGATTAAATTTATGTTTGGTTGGAGCACTAAGCCTTTTAAGTGATAAAATATAAAAAAAATTAAATATATTGTAAGCAGTCAACAGACAGTCGGATGTGCCACCCAAAAATTCACTTCAATTCTATTCTTCTTGAATCAAAATTAAAATATAAATCTCGCCGACTGAATAGCCTCTGATTTATGTATGTGCATCATCTACTAAAGTATTTCCATCCAGTGTAGAATATGTGGGAACATTTAATAATTATGAAGGGTTTGGATGCTCACACAATAGACCTAATGCGATAGGGTGGATGGCTCTTCGGAGGAGATACATTGTATTTATGATAAGTTCAACTTTGTTTTGAACAAAACTATTATATCAGCTTCGATAATAACCTTACAAAAAAAAATAATTGGTGAGATAAATACGGAAGTGCATTATAATGTCTATAAGCTTATTAAGTCACAATACCCTTAATTAAGCCAATTCATGCATGCAGTCTTTATAAACTGAGTGACATAAAATGTGTAATACCTAAAATTAATAGTCATTACTAAAGAATAAACAATAAACACGGTAACTTGACGAGTAAACCACGCTAGAGGCGAAACTTATTCTTATTACTCAATAAGTGTTATAACATTAAGGGTTAAGATAGGCTAATCTCACAGCCTCGTTCACAACACAAGTCTTATTGAGTTTAGTGAGACAATCTTATAAATCAGCAAAATGTTACATTTTCAAACATTTTGTCTAGGCTGATAAACTATTCTCTTTGAGAATTTCCATATAGTCCTCTATAAATTAAAAAACCAGGACACAATTAAAGTTTGTAATCGAACCTCAATCGATTTACACTTTTCAGGTTCATAAGCAGTTCTGATTAAATGTACTACAACCCTAACACTGCATTTAGTCATACAGCTTTTAAAATTCTTACTAAAAAATAGAAAAGCATTTTCCCGTTTAAGACGTGGGTTTTAAAAGCTTCTTTTCACTTAGTAATTTGAAAAATAAATCAGATAGCATTTTATGTTCTCCCTAGAACATTTGTCTTTGATGATAAATTATAACAAATTTCTAGCTAGCGCTGTCGCCATTAAATTTGGGTGTCCAAATGTAGTAATTAGCTTTTTGCAAAAGCCAAAAGCTCGAATAGAAACAACAACTGCAGATAATTTTATCGACAGAGTGAGTTTTGCTGTTTACATAATACATACCTTATCCAAAATTGAGAGCATTGTTATAAAATCGAAATTGAGATAAAATTCGCTGCAGATGCTGCCGAGTTGAATTCTCTTGCTTTAATATTTTGTTAAAAGCTTGAGTTTGTTTTTCTCCAATTTGGCCTTACGCCAGACTAGATCAATAACCTTCACTGCATCCAACAAACCCGGACATCCTTTTTCCACCTGCAGATTTTCAGTTTTGAATCGTCGACACCGCTGTCGTCAAAAATTGATCGACACGATAGAAGACTTGAATAAATACAGTTTTTCTATTTATAGATGTCTAAATTGAAATAAAATTTCTATCTGCATACAATTTATAGCAGAACATGCCAGCAGAGCGTGGAAAAATCACTCTTTTCTATTTCTTCCCATAAATTACATTTATTCGTTTGCATGATCAAATTACCTTTACTCAATTGATGTTTTTATTGATCATCTTTATTACTATGCTTTATTGCCAGTCTGGAATGATTATGATTATAAACAGTTAGCATATCTATTATTTTTAAATAAACAACATTCTAACTGTAGTTGCCAGTGTGTAAAGAACTCATAAAATAACACGAGTGGTTATAATGTACTAAAACATTATTGACACTTGCGAAAAATAGTAATCAAACACACTTTTTGAATTTGACAATAGTTATATAATTAACGTAAACAAATACGCAAGCTAGAAACAAACACGTTAGACAACCGAGAGGCGCCAAGAATTCATTCACAACTACTCATTTTGAAAAAAAATCAAGATGACAAAATGTCTCAAGCAGCAGATGGAAAAAATCTAGATCAATAGTATAGAAAATGTATTGCATTAACCATTTCTTAAAAAATCAACTTGCACAAAAAATAAGTGAAAAAAATTGTAAAAAACCTAAAAAAAATAAAAGGCTAGATAGCTATTGCTTTTAAAAAAATAGTAATAAATTAAGATAACTTATGTCTACAAGATACAGAAATTGAAATTACACAAGAAAAAACAAATAAAATAGCATTTTATAGATCAAATCAGAGCCGTACTCACGGAAAACCTAAACGTAAAAAAAAAAATCTTTAAAGACAACATCAATCACTACCTTGTGCAAAGCGAATGTTTGGACAGTAACAATAACAACACAAAAGAAAATAAAAACAAATAAGTTAAGCATTTAAGAAAGACCAAAAAATTACGATAAAAAACTAAAACGGGGCATGACAACAAATAAGAATAAATTACCCAACAATAAAAAAATAGAAAGCAGCAAAAAGATAAACTTTCTTCTGCTGTTGGTCTGTAGAGGCCTAAAACGACCATCTTATAGTATTTTCTTATAGTATATATCTAAAAGTTTTCTATAGTCTAAAAATAAAAATAAAAAGTGACGACATTTTGTTCACAAAGCAGTTTTTGCACTTTTGTTTAGTGCACTTTATATATATTGACAACCAATATCCAAAAATTTATTAGAAAATTACAAAAAATATTTGAATTTTTTTATTTGAATCTTGGTTTAAATACCTTGGTTCTCTCGTCAAATGAATTCTCTTGCAATTATTTATTGATATTAGGCATTCAAAACAAAATATTTGTACCCTGCAATTCTTATTCCATCGTCCTTGCTGTTCCTTAAACTTTGTTTAGTCATAAAAACAAATTCGACTTTTGTTCTTTTCCTTATAAGAACCACAGCACAATCTCTTTGATAAAATTTATTAAAGTTTCATTTATTTATCCTAGAACCATCAGTTACTCCTGTTAATTATTAAATCGTGATACATATTTTCTTTTCAACGCCTAATCAAGTAGCATCCCATTGTTCTAACAACCTCTGTTCTCACATCAATAATCTTAAATTGTCAGATTTAATTAACAACAATGTTAATTGACTTTTAAAATTTATAATACTTTTTGTAATAGCTCTAACCAGCTAGTTTCTACAAAAAGTAAAATTAAAAAAATAGCACTTAAATTAGCAAAATTTCTTCTAAATGATTGAAAGTTTTGTTTTGTTTGCCAATCATCATCAAAAACAATTGAACTACCCATCAAATTTTTTGTTGCTCTAGCTATTTTAAAGAAGAACAAAAACGGAAGAAAGTTTATGAATTTGAAACAAAAATAATTTGTGTGGTTGAAAAAGTTCTAATGGTTTTTAATTCAGAAAGAGAACAGCCAACGCCCTTACAATGTACCCACTTTACATCATTAATCTTAAGATATATTAAATGCCTCATTATGGCATATATAGTAATTACAACAACACGAATAATGCGTGACCGATTATTCACTTCTTTTTCTAAATCTATTATTAAATGGCTAGTCAAGGCCGGCCACGATTTGTCGTGGAAATAAGATTATTGAAGAATGTTAAAAAATTCAGTAGCTGCAGATATTGCACGAGATAATTATATCCTTGATGGAAATTATCATATAATTATTAGCAAATCGTATATTTTGATGCTCCTTATTAATAGTGCTGAGATAAGCGAATGATCGAATCTGATTGGGGCGTCAAGAAGTGCTTTTGAGCAACACGATAGAGTTGAAAGCATGTATTTATCGTAATTGACAAGACATTTTGAAATCAAGCTTCAAATTATTTCATTAAAATGGCAACATTACTAACAATATTTAATAAATACAAATTAGACTGCTAGCTGCAACCAGTAAAACGTTATGATAAATAATTTGTTTAAATCTTCGAAATTTCAGTTTATTTTTATTAGTACCTCCTGAAACAGCTGATAAGACCTAAATACTTTTAAAACAAAATTTATTTAATAGCTACAGTTTAGTTATTTTCCCGGAATTAAGAATAACATTAGTGTTATAATTAAACGTTTTCTCACCTACAAAATATTCTGTAAAATTTTTATAACTATACAATAAAATTAGCTATAAACAAAACTATCAACGGTTTCATTCATTCTTAGTACCATCACCAACCACAGTGTGAAATACCTAGGGACCCATAAACCCAGTAATACACCTTTTATGATAGGAAAATAATGTGTTCCTGAAAGTTTATTGTCTGATAGTGGAGAAACAACCGGCAAACACAAGATATCATCCCAACAACCAAATCTGTGTTGAGAACCGAAACATAAATAAAACAAACAAAAAAATTTTTTTCTACAACCTGTTGCCCGAGACTTATATCGCTGCATTTACATTAGGTTCTGTCAAAATATTCGTTTTATTTATGAGTCGTAAAAGGATATGAGATACCAGGTAAAAGATGTGGATGCGGGTGGTAAAAAACGTTGAGAGTGTGTAATAAGCGGTGATAGTGGGTGTGGAGATGCTCTTTTAACAATGGGCCTGTGCAGATTGCTGTGGAATGGTTTGATGACGGTTCGTTTTCAACTTTTGTGTTTCTCTTCTGTTTTTTTTTGAGCAGATGCACTTTTTATCTATGATCCTAATAGAATATACGTTTAATAATAATATAGCTCTATACACTATATTTCAGAATACGGATATAATCTAGTAGAAAAGTTAACTTAAATAAATGATTAAATAAAGAGCGGTTAAAAATATCGCTACGAAAATAAAATTGAATGAATAGCTAAATAAAAACTTGAAAAACCGACTTCAGTATATTGAATATATTAATTAATTAATTATTTATTTAATTAATCCAACCGAAATATGCAAACAAGACTTTTCAATTATCAAATGTCAACTATCTACAGGGTGTAGAATTGGTTTGCGAGACATAGGATTTTACATGTAAAAGAAAACAATCCCCGATATTTGCTCTCTTAATGATTTTACGCCAAAATGGTTAACATGAAGTTTATAGAGAATTAAAATTGTTATCTGATTCCATTGTTGTTTTTTCTTCTAATATCTTGTAATACTGAACTAAAGACTAAAAATTACTAAGCAAGAAATACTAAAAAGTTGCAATGGTTATAAAATTTGACTATTAAAATTTATCTGGCATCCATCATTTCACGATTGCAACTTTGTATTATGGTTTGTTTCTTAAAAAATGACTCGTACACAACTAACGAAAAAGTATTTTTTAAATGTCCAAAAATCCAATGAGAATTTGTTGGATTTTTCTCTAATTCTCTAGAGCTGGAGAAATTTTAATGTGAGGGTGCCTTTAATGAGGAATCTCAATTACTTGCTCTTGTAGAACAGTATAACAGAATAGTTTGTTACAGTAAAAGTAAAAAGCATAAAAATTTAAAGTTAATATCTTATTCTACTCATAGTTTTTTAGATTTTTTATTGTTGAAATAAAAGACAAGTAATACCTAAATTAATTGTTTTAATAAATCTGAGAAAA
This sequence comes from Lagria hirta, assembly GCA_947359425.1. Lineage (NCBI taxonomy): Eukaryota > Metazoa > Arthropoda > Insecta > Coleoptera > Tenebrionidae > Lagria > Lagria hirta. The sequence continues at coordinate 5,877,398 of OX375800.1, forward strand.
AATGAATTAAGAGTGCAGAAGAGGATCACAAGGACTGTAAAAAACCTTCTTAAACAAATAAATAATAACGAATCTTAAAGTAAATGTTCGAACAAATCGCCTGCGGCAGTTGAACAATGACCTAATCTATCGTAAAAATTTCTTCAAACTCCAGCCAACTGATAAACGGTTTTCCTTCGGCATTCTTCAGTGATAGCTGCCTTTAATTCTTCTACATTATGGTAAGTTTTTCTGCCATTATAGAATTGATCATGCACATGACCCTACAAGAAGTCATTTGGGGCTAAATCAGGAAAAGGTGCTGGCCAATGGATTTCACTACCTCGTCCTATCCACCGGTTAGGAAACACGGTATCTAAAAAGAGTCTAACCTCTCGTCTGTGGTGGATTGGACAGCCGTCATGTTGAAACCAAATTTCATGATTTACTCTCATTTCTTCCAGAGCTGGTCCGACAAACTCCTCTAGTAAGTTTAAATAATCCTCACCTGACAATCGTTGAGAAATAAATAACGGCCCTATTATGCGATGGCCTATGATCCCGGCCCAAACATTTACACTATTTCGATACTGACTATGAGTCTGCAATACCAAGTGCTTGTTTTCTGTACTCCAGTATCTATAGTTTTGCCTGTTTGGTTCGCCATTTAATGAGAACCTAGATTCATCACTGAATAAAATTTGAGATAAAAAGTTTCGATCCAAATTGGCATTATTTCGCAAAATTCTATTCTTTTTTCTTTATCTCCTTCAAAAATTTCTTGATGCCTTGAGTATTTATAAAAATAAAATTTTCTTTGATGTTTTTTTAAAATTTTTTGAGCTGTAGTAAATGCATTCCGAAATTACGACCGATTTGTCTCAAAGATACATTCATATTCTCCACGACGCTTAACAGAACATTAGCAGTATTTTCAGCATTTCTGTCTCTATTCCTTTGAGGTTTTCTGCATTTACATACTCTGTTAATCGTGTCTTTAGTTTAAAATTTTCTTACAAATCTTCGAATTGTCTCTATAGCTGGAACTGGTCGCTCTGGGAAAAATGCGGCAAACATTGCTCGGATTTCTCTTAAAGACGATTTGTCATAATACCACTTAATAAAAAATACCTTTTCGTTCGTGGTGCAGTCCATATTTTCAGCACAAACCAAAAGAACGATGTAAAATGCTTGTTGACAAATTAATTTATACTGTCAAACTTTATAGCCAGTACTATTTTTTAATATTTTATTTTTAATATTTTCTAGTCCTTTAGTTCAGTACCACAAGATGCTAGAAAAAAAAACAACAATGGAATCAGATAACAATTTTAATTCTCTATAACTTTCATGTTAACTATTTGTCGTAAAATCATTAAGAGAGCAAATATCGAGAATTGTTTTCTTTTACATGTAAAATCCTATGTCTCGCAAACCAATTCTTACAATGTATGTAATTCACCCTTAGCTAATTTTTTAATACGTAAAATTTATGAGTCAACATCTTACGTATAATTGATAAACTACTAAAATCATAAAATTTAATCTATTAAATATTTGTTCAATTTAAAGTTCTCATCATATTAATGCAATTGTAAACAGAAGAATATAAACAAGATGCCTCAATAAAATTGCCATTGCATATTAATTAAACAAAAAAACAAAGCTATATTTTATGCTTTTGATTTTTTTAATTAAAATTTACTTTAAACAAATTGTAATGTTTACGCTTTTAATAGAACTCTTTACTGCCACCAAGGATAATAGGTATGTACATCGTTTGTTATAAAAATTTTTAAAAAAGCTTATTAGTGTTTTCTATAGTTTCCAATGAATTGTGACTATTTAAACAGTTCGAATATTTTTTTATTTTACTACATACATTTTAAAAGTTTTTTTTAAATAAAAATATTTTAATTTTTGATCAGACATTTGCACGTTTTGAATAAGCTCACTTATGCTCAGGTTTTAGCATCAATAATCTTCTAAAAAAAAAATTCTGTCAAATATAATTGTAAAAAAGTTTAGGGCCATAGCGGATTTATTTCTTGCCTACACTTGTTGATAATCTTAATATCCTGAAGCTTTCAGTACGACTTTTATGCTGTCTGGGAGTGATTTATTCGCAGCTGAATTGGCTAGCCCGCCTAAACGTTAAGATTCCAGCTTGCAAGAGTCTTGTAATGAACCTTGAATGGAATAAAATGAAACTAGTTTTGCAATATTAAGCCGAAGTACTTTACGGAAACATTAGCAACAATTACGGCTCTGACCACCTTTAGCAAGCCTTATCATTATAAACACATTCCGCATTTTCTTATACTAACCCATGGGTTGTAACCAAGAATAATTTCTAGTTTAATCAATCAAGATGCATAAACTACAGTTTAGGATGCAGCAATTCTGTATTTACTTTGCTAAGTGCTGTAGAGTTATGATCTGCCCATTTCGATAAATAAAAGATATGATAAATCAGCTTTTACTTTCAACGGAAGAAGAATTATTATTAAATGGCTATTTCCTGAGCAGCCTAAAGTCGTTATCTTTTTTTTTAATGCGGATCTCACAATCAGTTGCGTTTTTACACAGTTGCATAAGAAACATGCTGTTCATGTATTAAATGCTTTATAATCTTTTAAAAAATGAAAGGTTGTCTCATAAACCCATAGTTTCTTAAGTCGTTATAGAAAGTAATAATAACAAGTAAATGAAAATGATTGTAACATTAACAAGTAATAAAATTATGTTAAAAATATTTTTAAAACGCTATATAATTATATCAATCTGTATCAATTAATTAAAAAAAAATAATTAAACACATTAAAATATTTATTTAACTTAATATAAAAAAAACTTTTACAAATAAAATTCTAAAATTAACGGCAAAATAAACAATGAACAATTAAACCGATTTTCTTGTTTAGTGTTAGAGCAATGATATTCACGTAAAAAAATTTATATAAAAAGTTTAAATTACACTGAAGATTTCTATTACGAACAAAACGTTTCAAATGACAGATCACTTTCAAAACCAATAAAAAAAAAATTGTTGACCGGGCTACCAAGTTATCACTTTAGCGCCTTTTTGTCTAAAAAGCATATCTAAGACTTGCAATATTTTCTACGTACTTTGATTTCTAGTAACAAATAGTAAAATAAACTCAAAATAATATAAAATATAAATAAAACAAAGTCAACTGTTACAACTTACTGAAGAGCTGCAATAAAAACAAAACATGTCTGAAGCTAAGATCTTAGCTTGAGCTAATTTGCTTTAAATTTTTCATTTTGATGTAAGGAGATAGCATCTAATAGATGTTGCTACTTTTTATAAAAAATTGAAGAAAAATTAAGTAATTTGTAATAAATATATATATATATATACTATACAATAGCATTTTGATTTATTAGACATCTTAAAATCTTGAAGAGTTAATTAACACTAGATCAATATTTTTAAAACTGGAATTTAATATTTGGCAATATTTATTGCCAAAACAGCATCACAGTGTTAAATAGTAATTTCTTTGTGGTTCTTAGAAAGCCAGCTCATCTTTGTATTAATAGATGGCGCATGCTTTGCGCTTGGTATAATTATTATCGTTTTTGGGTGTAAATTATTTCAAAGACATCTCTGTTTCATTAAAATTAAATTAGCTTCTGTTAATTTGTCAACTATTGCAGATTTGTAACTGTGTCACTTCCAATTGTTGTTGAAAAATTTGCCTAATAATTCATAAAAAAATTTACTGAATTACGCTAATAAGCTAATATATAAAAATATATTTCCAATACTATTAATCGAAAGATTAACAAAAATAATAAATAATATTTGGAAGGAAGAAGGGTTCTCAAAAACGTGGAAAGAAAGTGTGAAACAGACAATTTTCAAGAAAGGAGGGAAGGAGATAATAAAAAATCACAGAGGAATAACGATGCTTAGCACGGGATACAAAATCTACGCGGCGGTGCTAAGGGAGAGGCTAAGAAAAGAGATTGAGAGGAAAAAAAAATTAACGGACAGCCAGGCAGGAATTAGGAAAGAGAACGATGGAACAACGTTTACATCCTAGATCACATAACGAGGAGAGAACTTAGAAAGAGAGGAGAGAAATTATATGTACTGTTCTTCGACTTTAAAGCAGCGTTTGACAGCGTGGATCGGGTAAAAATGCTGGAACATATGAGGAAAGTAGGGATAAGTAGACAATCTTGTAAGAAGCGTGAAGAAAGTATATAAGAAAACGAAAAACATAGTGAAAGTGGAGAACACAGAGAGTAACTGGTTTAAAAGTAAAAAAGGAGTAAGACAAGGTTGTCCTTTGAGTCCAACACTGTTCACGCAGTACATATCGCAGGTGGAGAAAGTCCTACAGAAAGCGCGAGCGGGAGAGGTGGTTGTAGGAAAAGAAAAAGTCTAGCATTTGCGAATGACATAGCCATTCTAGCAAAATAGAGAACATAAATGGAGGCAGCAATAAGGACTATGAGAAGGTAAGTAGAGAGAAAAAACCTAGAAGCCAACGTGAGTAAGACGAAAATAATGGTATTCAACAAAGAGAGAAAAAGAATAGAGGAGAAAAAGAATAGGTGGTAAAAAATAGAATTGGGGAAAGAAGGAGATAGAGAAGGTCAAAAACTTTAAGTACTTGGGGAACAAATTCAGCGAAAGAAGACGAAATAAGCAAATAAAGTTGTGGAACTGCTATGGTGAAAAGGTGAGAGAAAATTTAAGAACAGCTACGAAAGAAAGATGATAATGTTCGACAGCTTAATAGGGAGTATATTACTATGAAACAGAGCTGTAGGGAAAAAGTACATGAGATGAGTGCTAAGAGTTGACAAGGAAACTCCAAGATACATAGTAAAGAAAGAAGGAAAAAATATAAGATGAGAATAAGGGCAGAGAAAAGGGCGGCAAAATTTGCAGGTAAACTGTCGAGGAGAACAGAGTGTAAGTTAGTAAGGGAATGCTGGAAGAAGGAGATGAGCAAAAAAAGCGAGGAAAGGAAGGAGTACTTGAAGAACAATGAATTTGTAAGTAGGGAGGTAAAGAGGAGAAGAAATGAAGAAAGGAGTACTTTAAGAACAATGAATTTGTAAGTAGGGAGGTAAAGAGGAGAAGAAATGAAGAGATAGGGATGTATGAAGAACTATCAGAGAGAGACAAGGACATGGATAAACAAGAGAGAAGAGAAAGAATCAGGAAATCAAGTTATAATGCAAAGTCTGAAAAAAAAATAACAGAAGAGAAGACAAAATACTTGAAGCTCAAAAGTATAAAAGAGGGAAAAAAGATGGCAAGATTCAGATGTGGGAACCAGGAGAAGGAAAACAGATATTGGGCGAAGGAGGAAGAACAACTGTGCAGGATATGCTATAAAAAGAAAGAAACAACCGAGCTCCTGCTAACAGAGTGTTAAGGAATGAAGGAAAGAGAGGAATAAGTAGAAAGGAGATACTAAAAGACAGTGGAAAGGGAAGAGAATAAATGAGAGAAGTATAGGGAAAAGAAGAGAGACAGAGAAAGGAAGCTAGGAAGGGGGAAGAGTAAAGAAAAAGGGAGCAAGAAGAGAGAATGCCAACGGCGGTTAATTTGAACTGTGAAGTATTTGTATGTTTTGAAATTTTAATGTATGTTAGAGGGTGGGGGATAGAAAATCAATAAGCCCAAAGGCAAATAAAGATTATTATAATTATATTTTCAATACTTTCAGCTTCGGATATAATTTCGACAACACTTTGATTTAATAGTCATTTAATATGTCAGAAAGTTACAATGTTACACTGACAATTGGTGTGGCTTCCCTAGAAAAGCTTGCGTGAGATTCCTTGTGATAATTTATAGAACAAAACATGACTAATTGATTTTGGAATCAATAGAAATTGTTTATGTGGACAAAGTTTAGCGTAACATCAAAAACAGCAAAGTAGAAAAAGAAAACAAAATTGTTTTTATTTTTTTTTTTGAAAGTCTTTAAATCAAATAATTGCGTAAATACGAGTACACACACCTGCCGACACTAATAACTCTCCTTAAGCAATTGTACTATTTTCATTCTCCATTCTACACATAATTGCATAAAAACCTCAAATAAACTTTGTTTTCCGTAAAAAGCTGCTATTACGAAAGATCCGGTAATCACAAGATTTACGAGGTCAAAATCACGAATTAAACGTAATAACAACCTGAAGTCTCTCAGAGCAAACATAACAAAAAATATTACGGATGCAATTGATTTATTGCAGCTATTATCTTGTCTTAAACAATACTTACATACCTAAATCTACATATTACTTTTGATAGTTCATGGAAACGCTTTCTCTGTGATTGTAGAACTAAAAGTAATCAAAGCAAAAACTGGAAAAGGTTTTATCAATGAATGGAGGTAAATTCAAAGCAGTAATTTGTCTTTATGCTGGAAGTAGTTTATTCAAAGGCAGTTTTAACGGGATTTTGGGCTCCAGTCGTTTTAGAACACTCATTTTGACACTAATGGGCTCGTAAAGTAGTAGCCCTTTACTTGTAGATAGCGTGTATGAGAGGCATTATATCTTAGATTGTTATGGGAACAGAGAAATTCAAACTGTATAACTTCATTATTTTAGAATATATGATTGGCTTTGAACGGAAGGTACTCACTTTAGCAAATTGTGCTAGTTTCATGCTTCAAATGTTTGCAGCTACTGAAATCGTAAACGTGACTCAATTTTACAATAAATGTTTGATATAACAACAGCAGAAATCTGGACAATAAAAAGGCACCAAAGATACCATCAAAAAAGTTCCTGTAACTTTTGTAACTGGCTGCTGGTATATACTGTTTTTCCCTAAATAATCTTCAATTAAAAATGCACTACCTTTACTTAAATTTAATTAATCCAGCCGAAAATAAATTGAAGTATTTCGTTTTAACTAAAAACTAAAACATATTTTATAACCTTAAATAAATAAAATAATTGAAAAATTAACGTTTTGATCTCATCTTAGTCTTTCTCTTAAAATATTTAACACCTGGTGAGTTGATGCTTTCAAGGAGCGACGACTTTTATAGTGTCAAAAAATTTAATGAACAAAATATTATAAAAATGCCATAAAAACTACTTATAATTTACCACTGTGTTTCCAATTAGAAAATAGCACGTAACGGTAAAATGGAATTGTTTCTAAAATATTAAATTATAGCTTCATATTTTTATGAGAGTTGATAATGTCATAGATTTTTTTAGACGTTTTGTTATGAAATTCCATTATTGAATTAATAAATTATCAGATAATGTTTTTCATTGACACACTTTATAGGTTTCATTATGATTATTAACCTATAGAACAATGACATTTCTCTGTTTAAAGACCGACTTCTAATAATATTGTTTGTTTTGTGTTGCTCTTTATATGCCTGTAAAAGCCTCACATCTCTTTATAGGAAAGTAACGATATTACTTAATATTGCTTAAATGTCAGCAGTAAATTAAATAATAAATATTTTGTGTTTGTTTTTGTCTGTGCTAACACAAAAAAAAAGATGTGTCAACAGTATCTCAGTTAAATAAATTATTTGTTACTAATCAAACTGCAGTTTGAATTTAAATTAACTTAAAGGTTTTCCGAAAGCCAAGTAAATGAGTACTGTTTTTTGCTTGGTTTGGAGCAAATGGGTTTGGAGTACAAACCTGTTCAAAATAAAATAAACAGCATTTGCAAAAATTAGATAAAACAAATATTTAGAAAAAAGTATAAAAAGATATGAGAACGCTTAATAAATTTTTGACAAAATACAATAAAATTATTTCACTGGTTGTCTATTGTCAGCCCCGTTCTCCTGTTATCGTACGCTTGTCATAAACAGAAACGTACAAGATAAAAGTCCAAAGACTTAGTTGACCCCTTATTCTGTAAGCAACACTTTTGAAAAAAGTGTTTAAAAAGTTTTGTAACAAAAGTTACTTGAAAAATAAACTTTTATTGGACTTGTTTCTAGATTAAACAAACATTAGATGTCCTAATTTTTCGGCAACGATTTGGGCCAATAAATTTGCGAAAGGTCGGTGTCGAACACGAAGAAACACCTATTTACTCAAATAAAACCATTCATAAATCACCTTTTACTTTTCACGCGAAGAATTCATAATAGATGTCTGTTTCTCAGCAGTAAATTACTCAAACGGTTTTTTCTCATTGGAGCGGTATGGTTTGAATGTTTGTTTGCATTGATGGCGTGTGTCGGACCCATTAACCAATTTTTTTAACGAATGCATTTAGACCAGTAATAAATTTAAACAAATTGATTCAAACAAGGTATTTATGATAGCTGCTCAGACGGTACCAAAATTTTAGATTGTCATAATTTTGTAATTGGCACTATCATTTTGTCATTTGCATTTTATAATTGGAGCTTTGGAATCTTATTTAATCGTTTGAGTGCTTTTTTAGGACTTTGTTGTTTGACCTATTTTCACAAATATGCGGCAATGCTGTTTCGTAACAATTGTTTAATAGCATGAGTTTTGATATAATTAATCAAGACTTTACAGAGTTATTCAAAACAGTTAGCCACACGATTATTACAAAAATAGTCCTGACAAATCTTAAAAAAAATCAAAAAATAAATTAAACTATACACTATACTATAGTTAAACCTGAAACGCACATTTTTAAACATTCAATTTTTTTTTGCTTCCAAAAACTCAGAAAGTAATGATGAAAAACTTTTTTCTTAAGCTTACTGTTTGGCATTTCATTACTTTGGTTTTTACTCTTAGTGATTGTTCGAAAAATTGAATATTAAAAGATGATAAAAGTAAGTCTAGACGGTGTACTATTGTATAAAGTTAGCTTTTGCAACAATGATATTACTCAATCTAAGAAATATTTGCATGGATTTTAGCTGATCGTACCATTAACCATCTTTTAAACAAAGAGTGACTAAGTGGCAAGTGTTAAATTATTAAATATCTTTGGTTTAAGTTATTTAAAAAAAAATATTTTTTTTTAAGAACCAAAATGTTTGAATTGAATTTAGCACATCAGCAGTTGCACTGAAGAATTTCTACATTGGCGTCTAATGACATTAAGTGCTTTCTATTGCACTACTAGTACTATTTCTACCACCACTACGACAGACTTAATTACTACACTCTCTGGCTCTGTGCCAGTACGTTTATATTAGATCGTAGAGCAAGTAGAATGACGTCATTTTTTGAAGTTCAGTGTAATAAAAATAACATGTTAAAGGTTAAAAGTTAAAACACATTTGAATACGGAAAAACCCTTGCTTTTACTGTTTTTGCAATTAATTGAACTATGAATAATAAAACTTAAAGTTTTACGCACAAGATGTGAGTACAAATGTCATATGTCAACTTTGCTTTCTGTCTTTTTTTTGCTAAAATGTTTTTTCTTCATACCTCGGTCGAAACTACGTACTTTCGTCCCTAATAACAGAGACGAAAGTTTAACTTTTAGTCCCTGTAAGATGAAATTCTTTCTTCCCTATAATAGCGGGAAGAAAGAATTCATCGTGTTTATTTATACTCGTAACTATGTTATATGACCAGCAACACTCGCTTCGCTCGTGCCGCAAATGTCGCGGCAGGCATCAAAAACTATCAGCATTTAAAGTTAAAAAAATAAAATTAAAAATAAAAGTACGTACTTTCGACCGAGGTATGAAGAAAAATCGTATACACGACGCGGGACAGAAGTTGAAATCTCGGTCCTGCGCGCCATGATGCTCTCGGCTTCATCTCGAGCATTATGGCGCGCAAGGCCGAAAATTCAACTTTTGTCCCTTGTAGTGTAATATACTATATTGCCTTCTTTAAATGATAACTTAATAAAAATAACTTTAAATAAAATGTGTCATATCCGATAACTTAGTTTTTCATGTGCTGTCAGAGACTCTGTCGACGACAGACACATAGTTAGCGCGAGCGACCTTACACGAAATGCTTTTCGAAAAGAATCCACTTGTTGTCAATTGAAAGATTATCTCTTTCCCTCGACAAAATACCACAAAATAACATTCACCAATTTATGGAATACTTAAATGCGCGGTATGAAGAATACGAGAATACTAAGCGCAGAAGGATAACGATTTACCACTAAATGAACTGATGGAAACATCTCCAAATAGTGATGCGGTAAACAGTAAAAGTGCGCCAAGCCCAAAAAGACCGCTACCAACCAACGACAGTGAAGAAAATAAACCATTTGTCAAACCAAAAAAATTTGGCAAAACCTCAACTAGACAATACATCAGTCCGCACTACAGCCAAGAAAACAAATTTGCGGCTCTAAGCATTGACAAAAATCAAGAAAATAATGACAACAATAACATTTCAACTGGACAATCCAACGAAAGCGCTGAAGAAGGCGTGGCCAACACCAGCCAACCAGACAACAGCGAAAATTCGTCAGATCTGAACACCAAAAACTCTACACCAACCACACTCATCGATAAAAGCAAATGGATTAGATTAAATCAACGCATTAATAATGAAAAGAAAATCAGCTGCCCAAAAGCAACAAATACAGCCAAGGCGTCAAAATTCAGCCCCAAACAGTAGAGGACTATAAAAAACCTACGGAAACTGATAGATAAAGAAGGTTTCAAATACTTCACACACCCCCTAAAACAGGAAAGAACTCTGAAAGTGGTGATCAGAGGAGTCATGATAGAAACGGGTGAAAAACGGGCTGCAGAGAATCTTGCTCAGCAAGGATATCCAGTCATCAAAGTCACAGGATGAATGATAAAAACAAACAACCTGCACCTCTTATACTTGTGGATATGGAGCCTAAGTACCACTCTATATATAAAATCACACGACTTTGCGGCTTAGACATATCAGTTGCACCTCTAAAAACAAACGTTTCCCCGATACAATGCCATCGCTGCCAATTATATAGCCATATTCAAAAGAACTGCACAGCAGATTTTAAATGTTTAGAGTGTGCCGGCAATGCTCCAAGCCAAAAACTACAGCGGCAACTTGCGCTAATTGCTCTGGACCGCATACAGAAAACTATCATAAATGCCCCAAGCGCCCAGTTACACACTCTACCATGAAATCTGACATAATATGGAGTCAAATTCCTTCCACGCCCATCCCAAATCTTAAAAACATTATGCACGATGAAAAAACAAAAAATCAATCAAAACCAACTAATAAACCATCCTGCAACCCCTCTTCAGAATCAAACTTAAACAAAAAAGAAAAACTTGCACCAAAAATCGGCCTTCTTTTTATAGATTATTGCGCCAAAAATCTCACTGAAAATAGAAAAATAGCTTTCAATAACAGTCTACAATCTATTTTAGTTGATGAATAACAAACCAAACCTGATCGACTTTCAACATGAATAAAAATCAAATACCACCCTCAACATTATCACCTCTTAAACAATAGAAAACCAAATAACAGAAAACCCGCAAAAAAAAAGTGAAAAAAAAAAAAGAAAAAATAAAAACCAACTAGGACACAACATCTCAAGACTGCTGTAAAAAGAAGGAAAACTTTCTGACGGCTAAAACATAAATGAAATAACGGGGTAACTTAGTTTTACAGTTAAATGGATTTAAAATTTTTTTTTCAATAAGCTATAGATGAAATGACTTAAAAAAAAATTATTCAAAATTATCAACGCGCCTGGAATTTGACTGCTTTCATTAAAATACCTACCCATTAATTAATTAATTAATTGGAAAAATATTCCTTTCACCATCCCATAGTTCATTGTAACATATCAAACTATCAATAAATTACAAATCTTAGTAATAACAATCAATTATGAAAATAGTTAATGTATTGCTTAGTTCATAAATTATTTTTTCTTGGGATACGCCTTTTAAAGAATGTAATAGGAATTATTGCAATTTAGTAGAAGTGCAATTAATCAATATAAAAGCGTTAATTAATTGATGACAATCGCACAATTTCTACAATATTAGACTCGTCAATCAACAGCTTTAGTCGATTAAATCACCAACTTTATATGCAAAGTTCTAAATACCATAACGTAACAGGATGTAATACTGTGGAATTTCTAGGTTTAACTACTATTAAACGAAAAATCAAATGCTTATGATTTATATTAAATGAGCTAAACAAGCCTAGGTCAGTTGACATTAGTGTAGATTGAGAAAAAATAATGTGATGAATAAAAGTTTGGCACGGTTTGGTCTATAAAATGATATATGAGCTCATCACTGCTCATTGGTTAATTTATTATATAGTTTACCAATTAGTTTTTTAATTAAACAAATTATGTCATAAAATAATAAATAGAAACGTCAAAATTATGACAATAAGGAAGGTATTATTGTTATTACTGTCATGTGACAAATAAAACTTGTAAATTTTGTTAAAAAATTTTATAACTTTTTTTTTAGACCAAAACTGGAATATTATTATAATAATATTCCAATATAATTAATATTATAATATAATGTAAAAATATTTCATAAATATATTGTCCAAGCAATCTTGTTAGGAATAAGAAACAGTTGACTTAAATTATTACATATCATCATCTTTACCAGTGTTCTTTGTATTTACTATACAACATTTTACTCGAATTAAATTAATTACTAAACAATTATTTGTTTGTAAAAGCTTGAGAGTAGAAGAAAGTTATTAAGTGGTGTCGTTCAAGATTTTGTTTGACGGAATAGTTTTATTGTTAATTAAATATAGTGTTTGTAATTAGAATAAGCAAAGCAGGGTATAAAAGTTGCAATGCTTAAAAAATCTTTTCAATAATTTATTTAGTTTAGTATCTTAGAAAACATGTCTATGACGTTTACTGTGCCGCCAAAAGCCCTAACACTCTAGTTGCCATTTTCCGATTCGATAAGCTAGAACAATGATTACAAAAGCTTCAAAAAAGATTTGGATTTGAGATAACACTTGACAAGCCTGTGTAAAAGAGCCGATTTTTCTGTATTGGTACGGTAGTGTAGAGAGACCATTTAGAAGCGGACCACCCACATTTCCTTATCTTGGAATGTCAATCTAAGAGAAAAAAACAATAAAAAAGCAGACTCGAAACCACCCCTTTTTAGCATACTTGAATAAGCGGAAATTAGTTCTTGGCAATTATAACGTTGTTTCAGCCTCCGGTTTTGTGTTATCCATACATCTAACATTGAGGTTATAAGTGTAATACCCTAAATGGACTTTTGCCACAAAGAGACGTAGAAAAAATTGCTGAAATAAATGAGCTTATTGTTTGAATTGCAGCAATAGTTGTGTTTTGCTCTTGACATTATAGCAGAAAAGTAGGACGGTGTTGGTGGATTTTTAATTTTTTTTTAAACATAACCATTGATACATTGAGAGACTTGTTAATGGGTAACCCGAGGAATAACCTTTTAGAGTAATGAGAATTGTGTCACTTATTCTACAAAAGAAATGGAACGCAGACATAACTATTACTTTAATTAGTTTCTAAGTGATTAATTAGGAATCTGTCTGTTACAGCAATGTTATTCATAGTTGTGGGTACTGCAATATAATCATTTAATTTTTATCTTATACGTAATTACATAGTTTTACGTATGGATTTGTCTAAACAACAAAATATTGCACAGTCTTTCCGTGATTTAGAATTTATTAATAAAAACCATTAAAATCTAAATAAATAATTCCACCTACCTTGACACGTTGTAGAAGCTTAGCTGCTTGGACGCAGTATTCCTTTTCAAATTTTTGTAAACACCCATGATATTCGCAAACTAGTAAATCTCTAGCTTGCCTCACCAAGCACTTTCTGGTGAGCTCAAAATTTTCATACAAAGCCCCAAAATATTTTTCAACCAAAATGGCAACGTCGCTTTTCACCTGAAACAAACAAAACACCCCTTATATATAGAAAAAGTAGCCAATTTGTGCAAAGAAGGGGAGCACGCACAATTACCTTTGTATTCATCAAAACAACCCTCAAACGGTTTCGCTTAGTTAAACATAGTGATAGAAATAACAAGAACGAGATTCGTTACTTAAAAAAATCTCCGAGTGGACACGCGACTAAAAATGGTATTTTGTGCATCCGTCGGAGCCGGATATCCTAAACGTGATGGACCTGATGGTTCAGTTTCCGGTTAGGAGAAAAACGCATTGTTCCTTTGAGTGGAAGACGAGGGTCGTAAAGAAATGAGTTGGACACGGATTGAGTACAATTAGGGTTATTGTTGCTTTCATTATCATTTTATTCACGAAAACGACCACAGCAAGCTTAACTATGGAAACATGTATTGAGAATTCAAAATATAACATATTTTAGACAGCGGCTTTGTAAGATAAAAAAACAAATTTTAATCTCAGCTTAAATTACTATTTATTCAATTTTTATTACGTATTAGAATTTAAAGCTTTTTAGTAAATAAATAGTTATTTAACTTTCCTTCAAGTTAAAAAAACTTTGACAAAAATTTTTATCAAAAACAAATAAAATAAATTAAAAAAGTGGAAAGAATATCACTACACTAGTGTCATTCTTTTTCTTTATGGATTTATTATCTACAGATTTCTAGTAAGTAAATGTGAGTGTCATGTGGGTGACACACCAACTGGCATTGACATAATTTTAAGAATTGAAAGTGAGGTTAGATTATAGTATCCTATTTAAATAAAAGGAAATAAATAAACTAAACTAGAAGTAAAGGCTTTAAATGTTGTTTTTTGTTATTTCAGGTAAATTACTCTGTTTAGAATGTGGAAATTCTGTTTAAACTTTGTATTTAATTGTGTTGTAAATAAAAGATTTTTGTTATTTCAGAAAACGCAAATTTCGTCTTTATTTCATTCATTACCATTATAAAAATACAAAAATTTACAACAAATATCAAAAGTTGCACAACTTTTCAAAAACAAATAGACAAGAATTAAAATTCATTTCAATACCTTATGAACCTAAGCTAACCAACGGGCTTAATACTGTGGTTAAACATTTAGGATTTAGAGCGGTTCACGTATCAGTCAAGATCAAAATTAAAAGATTGGTTAGGAGGTCCAAAAAACATTATTTTTTGAAAAGTCTAGAATGTAATAACAAATGTTATAAATATATAAGACAAGCGCGCAGAATACCTTTTGAACCTAAGCTAACCAATGGGTTTGATACTGTGGTTAAACATTTAGGATTTAGAGCGGTTTATCAGTCGGGATCGAAATTAAAAAAATTGTTAGAAAGTTCAAAAAACATTATTTCTTGAAAAGTCTAGAATTTAATGACAAATGTTGTATAAGGTAAGCGCGTAGATCAGTTCAAAGTAGATGAAAAGAGCACTTGGCTCAGTTAAAATGCGGCAGATTGAAGAAGTCGAGTAAAGCAAAGAGCGCTTTTGATAGCAATCATCATATTAGTATGAAAATTTTAAAACTAGTCAAGCAAATAATAGAAAAGATTTTTCTTAGCTCCTTAGTTAAATTATTAGAAAAAACTCACAAAAATTCCGTAAGCTAAATAAATGTAAGCGATAATATTTCAGTTTTATTAATCTCATCTGAATAAGTTCTCAAGATCTCATAAACAAGTGTCAAGTTTTTGGCAAGTGGTACAACTGTGTGAATAACGTATTAGAAAATTTAAAATATTTCAAAAAAAAATGTTGTAATTTACCATTATTTATGTTTTTTCATAAAAAGTGATAAGTTTTTTGAAATTGAAAGTACATTTTTGATAACGCCTTGATTAATTTTTGAAATTTTATTTGATCGCGATTGAAATTTTTGAAATTGAAATAAACCACTACACTCGCTTAAGCAGCGGCGGTTAAAAGGTAGAATGCTTGTCCACCTCGTAGGCAGCTCGTGTTCCATTGCCAACTGAAGCAACTCATTTTTCCGCAAACTTCATATTAGAATATTTTTTAAATATTATTAGCAACACTACACTATATTACTACACGTTTAGTTATAATATAAATAGATGATAACCTCTTTTAAAACAGCACATTAGCTAAAGCTTGTATATATAAATACGTTGATAAAAATAATTTCTTATTCAAACTATTTTTTGAGAAAATATTTTCTAAGAACACAAAAATAATGTTTTTTGAAGTGAAAACTTTCTTAAGCACGTCTGGTACTTCTGGAATAGCGAAAAAATAAAGACTATATATGATTGTGAGTTTTAAATAAAAATCTGTCATGTCTATCATGATGTATGCTAAAAACTCATTTCCGTAAATATAGGTAGATAATCTTTGTGTAAGTAAAGCTTGTGTAATTATGTTGCAAAAGTAAACAAATTTTATAGCTTATGTAGTACACCGCTCTAATTTCTATTAAATTTATTTCAACTAGTATATGTCTTCCAATCAATCAAAAACTGAAAGGCGAAGACTGCATATTTTAAATTACAATCCAAATTTAGCAAATACTTGTTCCCATATAATTTTTCATTCTTTTAAACAATCCAATTTGCTGTTATGACAAATTCAGTGATGTGTTTACTAATTGGGGCTGACATTTGATTGATTTGCAGAGAAAATCTTGTTAAACTAGTTCGCTTCGCTAAAACAAAACTTATTTTTTTATTACTCCTGAATATCATTGTGTAGAGACTTTCATGCTACATTCACACAAGAAAACCTAATGTCAATAGAAACAAAAGCATTGAAGTATTATACCGTTTTAATAAATTATTATTTGTGAATGTGTGTTACTAGTTAATAACAATATCAAATAGCAGATATTAATAGCTATAATCAAGTATTGGTTTATTACATTTCTAGACGAAACACGAGCTTCAAACAAGCCGAATATGAAAAGCTTTTCTTGACAGATACTATATTTTACTAGCCTTGATGTTTGTTGACTAATAGTAGGTATTGTACGAGTGAGATTTTTCAAACGTTTTGATTTATCTCAATAGCTATAGTTATAAATGACATGCAATAGTAAATGAGCGATTTTGGCCACTTTCTCATGGCACGATTACCGAATTATTTTTTTTCTTTTTTGAAAGTCGTGATTAACGTATATTACAAATGTGACCTAATAAAAATATTTTTAAATAAAATGGGCTGTAATTTTGAAAGCTGTTTCAAAAATAATTTTAATAAACCTTAAAATTGTTATTATCTCAATGCACCATAGGTACACTTGTTTTATTCTTGCAGCACTTTTTTTGTAGATGTAGAATATTTTTTTTTAATAACTTGCTAAAAGTTTTGATTTTAATTACAGATTATTGCCAAAACAAAAGTTATTGTTTTCGACTGCAGAGCACCCTCTCTCAAACTTGAGACGGTCAATATACCGGGTGAATGTATGATACAAAAAACCCGGAGCTACAGCTAAGTTATTTATGATCTGATTTTAATAATTCAAAAAAGCATTTTTCTAGAATTATACAGGAAGTAGTCATTTGCGCTTGACTTTGGCAACGCAAAATTAAACTTTTCAAATGTCACTTTGTAGCTCGCGTGCGACAAAATGAATAAAACGCTTGCTGTCTAATCAATCAAGTTTAATTTATTTCATAACTAGCAACAGGTAAACAAATTTTGGTTTAAACACAAACATTTTAAATTTATGATTTTGTAAGCGAAGATTTAGCAGAAAAGAACATTTTTAATTACTGCACACGCTGATTTATTTTTGAAACCATGAGTGTTAGCAATTAAAATAAAAGCAATGTTGTTAACAACAGCACAGTTAATCACAAATTGTCTACGATAGCACCTTGTGGATAACGTCAATTGAGGTGAAACAATTGTAACTTTTTGATTTCAATTCCCCAAATCAAAACTTTGATTATCACACAAAATTATGGGAAAATTATCTCAATAATAAACAATAGAACAGACGGCAAATTTCAAACTAAATTGGCACTACTAATCATATGACAAATAGAAAATCAAATGTTGCAGCTTACTGAATAGTTCTAAGCAAAACCAAACATGTCTTAGCCTAGGAATCTAGTTCTAACAAATTAGTTTTGTCTTTATTTTTCTACGATTTGGTGAAAAATAAAAAAAAATTAATACAAATCTATATCGGTTTCTATAAAAAATAGATAATATCGCATATTTCAGACAAAAGAGGCTTAGTGATAGCTTGGTTGTCTAATCATGCCTCTTTATCCCAAAACAACTTCTATCAAAATCTATATTATTTGTCATTTAAAATGACCTATAGCATTGACATGTAAAGACCTATTTTCTCGACTTTAATACAAGAAACTTTAAATAGATCGCTAATTTTTGCTATATTACGTGGGTAAATATAAAAGCCAGTTGTTACTGCAAATTTATTCAAATAAAAACCTTGCAATATACTAAAGCGTTTTAATAAAAACAAAGCATCTCAGGTGTGCAGATCTAGCTTGAATGAATTATTATTAGTTTCTTTCTGACAGTTAGTTATGTTTTTGCTTAAATTAGGTTTTTTGCTGTGACTATACTGTACTATAATAAGAAAAGAGATAATGAAAAATCAAGCAGGTTTTAAAACACTGCTTTGCAAATTCAAAAAAATATATCATACTAGTATTGATAAGCTCTTTAGTTTCATTATCACCCATAGCAATAATATCAATATACAAAAATACAAAAATATAAAAATAGATAATAATAGCTAATTTCAAAATTTTTGTATTGTAAATTAAAAAAAAATCTTGGAATGCTATAATATCTAAATCAACATTGCTATAGTATCGTTGATTGGTATGAAACCACTCGAGTGCGCATTGACCAATGTTTTATATATTATTTTTTTAATCTAAACTTCTCTTGGTGGTTATATAAACCAATAAATATATTACTTTAATCCTATTTCAAGTAGTTAATTAAACATAAAGGCAAATATTAAATGGTCTTTGATAATTTATACTAAAAGCGTGCACGCATGGTAAATTAAAGTAACCCTTTGCTTTCATATTCTAAAATTTATAGTAGAAAATCAAATAGAGCAACAATTCATAGTCGTTTAAACGGCATCATATTTAATATTATTCATTGTTTGTGGTACTCCTGGGACAGTTCCGGTGCTGATTTATGTATTTACATTGTCGTAAATGTTATGTGAGTGTTACATAACCCGCTGTGGTATGGTTACGCTTATTAGAGGGAGTAATCGACCAAGGGATGAGGGAAATCAAGAAGGCTATAAGGGTCCATTGTGGATGGTAATTATTATAGGGGAGAACGGTTTTTACGACGAGTTTGTTTACATCGACAAATTGTGCTTTTTCATGCTAACATAAACAGCATTATTTTTAAATTTTAAGACGTTTAAAGTACTTTATCATTGCATTATCTGCTTCCGAACATTCCGCCGGCTTTTACAATCGTAATATATCTCTATTCTATTTTTGTAAGATAATTGGTTTTCGCACGCCATCTTTCTCTGCTGCGACCCTTAATGCTTTATTTCAAAATTTAATAACATTAATGACATGGCTTTTTTTACTTGGAAAAGTAGCTTTAAAACTTAAATTATTTAAATGAAAAAATGATAAATGACCCTTATTTTTTCATTTTACATAGAAAAAATTTCAATTCTTGTTAAGCTCTTTAGCATTTCTCTATTATGTGATAAGGAACTGTTATCCATTTCGAATTTGTGCAATGTGATAGGTTTCCTTATTGAAGTTCCTAATAGGGCAGCGACATGATTAACTATTTTTTAAATAATTGGAAAAACAACGTGATCAGAGAGTAACCCGGTGTGTGAGGTCGCAGGTCATAGCCCGGAAGCCTCGCCGAAGCACGAGCTTTAAGCACTTTCTCCAAACTGAAAACTAACGAGCTGAAGGTAGAGATCCTGAAGATAACAATAAAATTAAAATTAAAAATAGATATCAATAAACAATCTTGCAAAAGATGATACCAAATTAAAAATGATTTTTTTATTTATTTGACTTTCAAAATCCTAGTCGCTTTTTTATTAGGAAATACTTATTAGCCTCAAGCATTTATAGTGCCTAATATTTCAACATAATAAAGAATACAGCAAGAATCTCCTATTACAAACGAACAATAAGACAAAAGAGCTAACAAATAGCAACACATGTTGCCTCATAGAATATAAGCCTACTTGTTTTAAACTACTAAAGATGGATAATTAAACTAAAAGATTATTTGTATGTATTTGTAGGCCTCAGGATGCATTTTTACTTCCGACATATGATTAATGCTTTCATTGAAAAATACATGTATTGATTTTTATCATAGATTTATGAAAGCATTATTATCATCTTTACTGTTTTAATGCTTGCAAAATATACGGCGAAATAAGATTAAACAACTTTGAACATTACAAATGTTAGTTTTTGATACAAATCGTTTTCCAACGCCAGTAATCTGCTTTACTCGTTTGAATTCCAACATTCGCCTTCGGCTCGTGTCGCAATCTTTCAAGCTCGTGCAAAATGTGCATCATTTGGTGTTTGTTACATAATATACTAATTTTTAAGCAGCCTGATAAGTATTTAGTTTAATTTCATAATTTAATCGGTAGGAAAAATCCGATTAAATTTATTATCTGGAAAATGTTCGGCTTATGTGGCACCGGCGTAAAGAAAATAATAACAAAATGCAAAAATTGTTTTTGAAGAAAAGTGACAACATTTTCAAAGACAATCAATAAAAAAAACTCTGCTTAAATAAAATGTTAATTTAAATGCTTTTAAGCTATTGAAACAAGTCGTGCTCATATATGACACGATTTCAAAGTGTAGTATAGTTACGTCAAAAAAACGATATAAATTAACATAAAAAACCTTTTTTTTCTTTGCAAAACCTGTGTGAAAAGTTTTGAAAAAGAAAGTGCGTTGAATTGTGAGAAAATCCTATATATGCAAGTCATTTTATAGTATTCTTGCATTTTTGGTAAAATTGCAACACCAAATAAAACAAAACGTTTTTTACGTAAAATGCAGTAAGTTATTATTCTTATCATCCTGGTATTTGATTTCCAAATCCTATCAAAACTTGTAAAAGTTGATAATATTTTGACATATCATACCAAAGACAATAAATTCTTAAGAGTACATCTACGCCGACTTAAGTGTTTAAATTACCATCAAATTTTCATTTGAATTCCAAAATTTATCAAAAACTTAACAAAAAACTACTGACGCCACATTAAGTTGCTATGAGATAAGTAGTACATGATAAGTTAATTATTTTGTGTCATTTTATTTGCTGCATAATTAATTATATAAGACTCTAAAAAAGCAAAATAATGAATTACTGCTTTTGCTGTCTTAGCAGTTTCTTGTTTTGTTTTGTCCTTATTGTGCTTTTAATATTATAGTTTCTATTATAATCAGCATACAATTTAACTAAAGCCAGCTCTCAGAAACCAAATTATGAATTTTATTAAAGTAGAAAATAGGTTTCTAAATCATCAATTTGATTTTATATGACCGAAAGTACACTCCAGAACCTATGGCACCTAATATTTGCCGTAGCGTAACAAATGCGCAGTTTTAATAATCTAAAAAAATTACGTTTGATTTGGAATTTACAACAAAATCTAATACTTATAACCACTGCCATAAACAAAGGTATACGTGCTCGGTATTTGTTGTCATTGTATCGTTCGTCTAAAAAAACTCATAAAGAAACAAAAACTCGCTAGTTCATGTTCTAGATTTGATCAAGAAGTTGAGCATAGTTTTATTGATCTTCTGATGATGACCACAGATTTTGTAAACAAGGTTTTTGGCAGAAGTGATAAAACTGTGTTAAAACTGTAATTTTGCGTTTAAGATTTTTAAATTATAGACTTTCCATTGTAGCATTGAGAAGTTTATAAGATTGAAAACTTGCGGTCTAATGACTATTTTATGCTTTATCTAAATTGCTAACAATAAATATTCGATTATTTCATAATTTTAAGTCACCTGCTAAGGTGCTTACTTAGCGATAATGTGAAATAGAACAGTCCTTTTACTTTTGACGTGTTCAACCGTCATTTAATTACTGATAGTTCTGATTGTATCTTAATTAGCGCTAAATAAGAATTACGTAACGTAAAGTAAGTATTATTGTGCTTTGTGCTATTATTATTCGATCGTTGTGATATAGCCGTTAACAATCTTACACCCTTTATTCGTAATACGTTTAAAGTTGTTTCAAAACACCAATTTTTGCTTATTTTGGTATAAAATTGTATAAAATATAACAATCAAGTTCTATTATTATTTGCTTCATCCTCAAAAAAGACTGCAAAATCTTTGCACTTTGCAGTAAAAAGTAATTACTTAAAAAGTAGTCATTTTCAACTTAATGGCTTGTCAAAAGTGCTGTTTTTTGGTGTGTAGAACGTAACTGCATAGAAACTGTCTTCATTTTGTATTATCTGCCTAAAATTAAACTTGAAGTTACTTATTCACAGGCTAGTGCAGCTGTACTTTGATAGTAGTGCCTATAAAAAAACACAATTTACAAGTTCAAACAAGAACTTATATTGGGAAGAATACAAGATATAAAATAATTAATTTCAAGAATAATTAGTTAGAAATCTGAGCTTGTTTTGGATGTTAACCGTCAAATTTTTGTAATGTTTTATTAATAATTTTAATACTTATTAGATATATACCCGTATATGTAAAAAATGTGACTTTATCCACAGTTTATAAAATCATTTCAGGCTTAAAAAAACGTCTCTAGCTGGAATGACAATTTGTGTGATTATAATCAAAAACTATCCTATGAATATATATCTGAGAACTTTGAGGATGTTTATTCAGCGGTTACACAGGTAGGAGAGCCATTGCCTATGGTTAATTCATGAATAGTTTTCATGAGACGTTACATTAATTCTCAGCTCTAAAAATAATAAATTAAAGAACTTCTGAGAAGTGTGTGTGAAGCAAATATGGATGTTTGCAAATGATACAAAAATCTTATAATTGATCTTATTATTTTTTGTTGATTTACTTAATTTAATATTATCTCTTTTAAATGATCTCCGTGACCACCCATGCAGTAACGGTGTCAATTATTTAAATTCTTTTTGAATCTAGATTATCGAGTCCACCTACACCGTCAAATTGTTTTGAAGGTTATATCACAAGAAGGTATTCTAAACTAAATCTGACATTTCCTCAATAAATTTGCTCCTGGGCAAGTTTTAATTTGGTGTACAGCCTGAATGTAGATAGTGTGAAAATTGAAGAAAACAAAGAAGAAAGTGCCATTTGATTGCCTGCAATATAAATGTGTCTGATTCAACCGTCTTGTTTTCGCATGAATGAAGCAAATGCACTTCCAAACACCATAATCTTTTCACCTGCCACCACTCATCACAATAATCACATTTAGAATCACCGACCAAGCACCAATAATAGTCTATAAATCCCTAATATGTGAAGCTTTCTCTGTTGATAAGAATCTGTCTGGACAATAAAACTGCTGTACAAACACTCAATTCCCTTTCAATGCTTTGAGCTGGTACACTTTACATGTTGTAATGAGTTTAATAAATCAAAGTTTTATGCTAAAATCAAATACAATGTATCTAATTTGACATAGTAATAGATAATCTATCACAAATCATTGCAGATATTACTTTCACGATATTATGACTTAATTAAATATTTACCAATGCAACGCATAAAAATTTTAGCCAATTTTTAGTTCTAAAAATTAAAACTTTTCTCAAAGTTTTGCATTTTTTAAAAACATTCTCCATATTTGAGATTTTTAGTCGACGTCTGAAAAATACCCATTATTTTTATTCAAAAAAAGCACACTTGATTTGGCTCGTTGGTTTTAATTATCAAAAGCTCGTCACAACAAGTGTTTAGTTTTTTCTATATTAAATATTTCTCATAAGCACTACAATCCAAGTGCCCATTTTTGTAACTATTGGCAACTCTTTTCGCCGATGAGAGCGTCACCGGCTGTCAAATCAAATCAAATCATATATCATTGGTAACGCCTTAGAAGCTATATTTAAAAATTCTTTCGCTTCTTTTCAGGCCACCTGTTTGTCTTTTCAAACTGTTTGGTTAAGATCTAAAACCTTTAAAGGTTATCAGTGGATTTACTTAGCATCTTATGCTATTGTCTAGGTTTTCTCATCAGTGGGTTTTAATTGATTTGAAATAATGTGTGTGTATACGTTGATTAATTATGGGTAGAATTATTTTTTTTTAAAGTTTTTCTGTATTGGTACTGATGGAAAGTGTTACTTTCTAACAGCACTATTTGATTTGGACGGATACCGTAAGTTCCGCAGAAGTTTACGTTGCCCAGATCTTCTGATATCGTACAGCATATCTACTGCTAGGATTAGCTGCGAGCTTTCTCGGCATCAAGTACCAATCGCGGTCGCTTTATATTTCTATTTCCCATTTCCGCTTCATCTTCCATCATTCTTTTAATAAATTGATTACTATGTGTCGTCATCTTTTCATAGCTCTTTTTGCTTAATTTCATTACATAATCCTTGATCGTTAGCATGTCGGTTCTTTCCCAAATTTCGCTGTTTCTAATAAACCATTCTGAATTTGTAATTTGTCTTAATGACACATTCTGTGTTGTTTCCATTATATTCAATTCTTTTTCGCTGAGATGGACCCAGGCCTCGTGCCCATAAGTCATCACTGGTCTTATCATTGACTTGTATAAAGTCAGCTTGATTTTCTCGCTCAGTTCGCTTTTCTTCGACATTAATGAATACAGATATCTCTTTATTTGTCTCGCCTGTTTGTTTCTAATAGCTATGTGTTTATTAAACTTTATTTGTTCGTCGAAAGTCACACCAAGGTATTTAACTTCTCTTTCCCATTTTATTCCTTTTCCATTCAGTTGAACTTTCTCTTCCGGAAGTCTACGTTTTGTTTTGGTTCCGAAAATGACAGCTTGGCTTTTTTCTTCATTGATTTTGATTCGCCAATTTTTAAACCATTTTCCTAAAATTTCGATGTGGTTCTGCAGTTTTCTTTTTACACTTGGTCTTTTTGGTGCTAATGCGATGAGGGCGGTATCATCAGCATACATAGCTAGTGTTGTTTCTTTTGATTTTGGGATATCATGAGTGTAGATATTGTACAGCACAGGTCCTAAAATCGATCCTTGAGGCACTCCAGCCTCTATGCCTTTTTCTAGGAACATTTCCTCATTAATACAGATTTGGAATTTTCTATTCGTCAAATATGATTTTATGAGTCGCATCATTCCATTATGGTACTTCTTTCTTCCTATTTTATAAATTAGACCTTCGTGCCATACTCTGTCGAAAGCTTTGGAGACATCCAGAAAAACTCCTCCTGAGCAATGGCCTTTGTTTTTATTTTTCAATATTAAAGCAGTAATCCTTGCCAGTTGATTTCCGCATCCATGTCCTTCTCTGAAACCATGCTGTTTATCAGGAAGGACTTTCTTATCATCTGTCTCTCTTTTAAGACGTGCATATATAATTCTTTCGGCTATTTTACTTAGATTTGATAGTAAACTTATTGGCCTATAGTTTACTGGATCACTTCTAGATTTACCAGGTTTTGGTAACATTATGGTTATTGCTTTTTTTCATCTTTCTGGAAAGTGATAAGTCTTTAATATTCCATTACAAATCTCCGTTAATTGTTTAACCATATTGTCTGGTAACGCTCTTAGAGTTTTATTTGATATTCCATCATAACCAGATGCTTTTTTGCTTCGTTTTTTCTAAAAGTTATCTCACTTCATCTTCAGTGGCTGTTTCTAGATTTTCTACAACTTTTTCATTTAGTTGGTAGTCTACTATGAGCTCTATTTGCTCTGTAAGTCTTTGATCTTTGGCTGGATTTGGTTTAAATTGCTTTTCCATTTCTATAGCAAAAATCTCAGCATTTTCTCTGTCGTCAGTGACAATTCTGTTGTCTACTTTTAAATTCCTGTCATTTCTTTTTTTGTCCGTTTTAAGTGCCTTGGCTATCTGCCATGGAAGTCTTTTATTGTCGTTAGCTTCGTCTATGATTTTCATCCATTTTGCATTACGGATC
Source organism: Lagria hirta (assembly GCA_947359425.1). NCBI lineage: Eukaryota > Metazoa > Arthropoda > Insecta > Coleoptera > Tenebrionidae > Lagria > Lagria hirta. The sequence continues at coordinate 5,903,328 of OX375800.1, forward strand.
TTTCTCCATTCATCTTTGATGCGATTATTTAGATTGTTTATAATGTTTTTGATACATGGATCAAACGTCCTCTCGTATTCTCTTCTTGCCATTTTCTTTGTTTCAATCATGTCTTTGATTATTTGTGGTGGATTTTCTCTTTTTGGTTTAATTTCAATAATTTATTTAGATTTGTTTATTGTTTCGACAATTTTTGTTTCCATTTTGAACACTTCTTCTTGCTGATTGAACCGGCTGTTCGATCAGCTGAGGAGTAAAAGTGTTGATTCATCTATTGTCATTTAAATTTACGTGTCGGTGTTTAGATTTATTTGTTTTTAAGTGTCGGTTTTTGGTTTTAAGGTTTTTTTTAGTGTTTATAACTGTTTATAGGATGTTTCTTACACTCCAGGAGATGTTTAGGTAGCTAAATGCCATTCCATCGTCAAGATGTTTTAACGAAGGTAAGCAAATGTGTTATCGTAAATATTGTAACAATGGTGATATGGAAATAAAATAGAGCAGTCCTTATTTTCAATATGATTAATATTATTTCCTTTGCAAGAGAAGGGCTGGTTAATTTTTCTCATCTGATCACGTGTGGAAGAGCGAAAGAAAATGAGACGAAACACATATTTTGCAGACAAGCTTCTTAGCCTCTTCACCTCATGTGATAAAAGGAGTTATAACCAAAAACATGCAAATTTCAACGTTCAGTTGTACTTGTAAAGCTTTGTTTTATTACAACCTGCAATACAAAAAAATTATTTAGAAATAATGTCACTAATTAAAATTCCTTATAAAATACTAACTACTAATTTCTGGAATTAACTTATTTTCACAGAATAGACCAGGATTAGCATAGTGTTTAATAATATCAAGTAAAATGTTAATTCTTTTGAAAATTGTAATATTGTCAATAATATTGAACGATCTCGTGTTTAGCAATTTATTCATAACGGTATTTAGTTACTGTCCGTCCTTTTGACACCAGTTGGAAATACCCATTTTATAGTTTTTCCCTTCTGTGTCCGAAGGTTTTGCCTCTCTTTATACAACAAAGCTGGCCGAATGGGTTTTAATGGGTTTTTCCCCGGTTTGCGGAGTTTTGGTAAAACTGCATAGCAACACTTGTGCCCTTTGGGTTTTCGGACCAAAAGTACAAGTGTAGACTACTGTAGATCATCAGTTGAAATAATTACCCAGTCGAGATAAGATCGTTCCGGAAAAATTATCAAACCGATATTCCGTCCTTACCGTTGATGCCATACCGGTATTCAAATCGTTCCATGTTCTTGACATTCACAATATTAATTCCTTTTCATCGTTTATATTAATTTATTAATTGTTTTAGAATAAGAATAATAAGTGTTAATTTCATCGTATAAATAAAGTCTATTAGTATTCATTAGTGGATTTATTAAACTATTAATTCGACATTAGTTTGTCTTATTAAATTTATTGAGTTAACTAAATACCCTAAACTCTTAGGAAAGTGTAACTTAATTCAATGAAAAAACACATAGAATAGATAAAACCGGCAGTAAGATTAATAAATTCAAGCTAATTTTATCAACTTATTTGAAAGGTGAAAATTTTCAGGTTTAAAGTGCAGTGAACCAACTTTCATAAAAGCTAATACCCTTTTCCCCATTTTTAATGCATATTTCCACGCAAATAAAGTCGACTTTTTCTTTTTTTCCATGTTTAAGTTCAATAACAACAACCTAGACATTTTTTTTAGGGAACAAATGAAAACCTAAATTTGGTCTTCTGTACGCAACACTTCTGCAGTTAACAACACAACAACATGTATTAAATTTTTTCTTCACTTCAATTGAAAATAAACCGTAATGAACAAACTAAATACGACACACGTGTAATTACTTCGCGGGTAACCTTTTTCTTTTAGTGCGTCGTGGCGTATTCAAGCGCACGAGTTTTCAATATACCTACTATCAAGTAAAAAAACAATTATGAGTGTTTATTTATGTAAACAATTTAGAACATTCTTAAGGGTTTAAATTCTTGTAAATTCCTCTTGTTGTGAGACCCGATGCACAATATAGGCTTAGACGCATTAAATTCTGTTTCAATTGTTTCCCCATAAAGAAAAATTGTAGAAAAAAACAGTTCATTTACAAAAAATCTGGACTTAAAGGTCTAAAATAAGAGTCTAGGCTTGTAAAGCTGTGCTTCCAACATTTTAAAATTAAATAAAGATAAAAAACTTGTTTTTAATTTAGAATATAGATTTCAAATTGAAAAAATTTAAGTTTTATTAAAAGTCAGAAAAAAGTCAACGGTAATTACTGTGTCTTTCCAGAATTTGCTCATTTTGTTAAAAAGATGATCTTTAAAATCAATCAGTGCGGTAAAAAGATTTAGACGCAAGCTGGTACTCAGAAAGGTGACGATGTAAAGAATGGTAAATTGGGCATTATATTATAAATTATACAAATAATAAACGCACCAGACCGCTTTTAAAGTCGTTTTTAATTAATTTTAATTGCCCGCTTTGTTCACAATAAAATGCTAATGAGAATCAAATAGTAAACAATAACAATATTGTTTGCAGACTAGACTAGACTAGATTCAATGACAGCAGCACAGGAATCCTATTTTAATGTGCTCTAAAAATAATGTACTATGTATTTTGTTCAAGAGTCACAATCTCACAGATAATGCGCTGTTACATCTATTCCTATTCAAGAAAGAATATTTTGGTCATTTGAATTTTGAATGGTTTTTAAACCATTCAAAATTGGTTTAAAATAAAATATAAGATTTTTTCTGCGGCCTGCCCTGTCTGAAAAACCGTTAACCATCTCCTACTCCAAAGACGTGATCACGTAGAGCCTACATGCATTTGTTTTCATGCACTCTTTCTTTAAAGTGAATAGAGTTTAGAATCTAGAACTGAAGGATCAAATTTCCTAATTCAATTAACCTTCAATAATTTATTCAAATAATGCAGTTTTATCAGTTCAATAAAAAGTAATTATGTTTTTCTTGCTGGAAAATGTCTAGTCTACCAATTCATTTAAATTGTAAATCAGAGAATACTCATCTGGAATTCAAAAACAGATAAAGAATTAAAACAATACAATAAAAACTTGCGCGATAAATAATAATTTTTTATAGAAAGCCCCGCAACAAAGGAAATTACAAAAACCAAAGGTTTAAGTAAAAGATGGCAGATGTAGTGTTACACCCAGTAAATTTCTAAAATTTGAAATAAATTGAGAAATAGTAGGTAATCTTCTCACTTCTTTTTGGTTTTGGAAAAACCAACTTAGTGCAGTAGTGGCTTGATGCTGTCATGAGCACAAGAAGCTTTACATCTTATCCAACTATTAAAATATTGCTGTGCTCTTTAAACTTTAAAATGGCGGTCTTCAAAATAAAAAAATTAGCCTTTAATTTGCTTCAATGTCACAACCTTTAAAGGGTCTTCTAATATTGAGAAGTTTAATGTGACAAACGACTCGATTCACCGCGTTTTTATCACAAATCATTTCTGAAAAATTTACTTTAACTTTTTCAAATATTCAACTTTCTGTTCTCTTGACTTTTTGTTGTAAAAACTTTTTAAACCATTTTACACAAACCGTACGAGTTTTTCAATCATCAACAGATATTTTCTCTTAACAAAATTGAAAAAGCACTAAAATTCATTATATTATTTATTTGCTATAATAAAACAGCATCAATGCTTAAAAACTGTGTAATAATAGCTTATTATACAGTTATGGTTAACCATTTATATTTTTTTTCCACAAAAATTTATTGTCAAACATCTATTGCGGAAAATGCCTTACAATATAAAGGCAATCAATAAATGTAGAAGCTTAGTTAACTCTTATATTTCCTTTGGGGGTGCTTTTGTAAATGTAGTTGTTTAAAGATCTATAAGCTTCATATCACATTCCGTTACTAAAAATTTCACATTCCTTCTAAAATAATGTTACGTCGTCACCTATTCACGCTAAATTATAGACAGTTTTAATTAACCAAATAACAGTTTTTTATTATTAGTTAAAATAAACAACATTTATTTATTTTTTCCAATTATGTGGAGAATGTATGGCACAATATTCAACAAGGTTATGAGCAAGTATAAAAGCGAAAACGTTTTTCTGTTTTAATTTTGAAAATACTATACCTCAGTCAATATAATCATGCAAGTAGCAACCACTGTACTGTTGTCTCTTGTTTTTAATTTTATAAAATGCGAATACAACCCACGTAAGACTAAAAACCTTTAACGTTAGCAGTTTAACAGTTTTCACATTTTTTAGCGCAAGGTTTTCCAAAATGTTTAAGAAATGATCCAGATTTAGACGACTGTCTGCTTAAAGCTACAGAAACCATACGCCCATTTCTTAAATCTGGTATTCCAGCGTTGCAAATTCCTTCTCTTTCACCATTACTTATCTATGAAATGACTTTCACGCAAAACGAGGGGCCAATGAATTACACAGGCAAAGTAATAGATGTAGTTGCTAGTGGTTTTGAAAATTATAAAGTAACAACAATATCGTAAGTGCTATATATGTATCAAGTTGGTGAAAACTGACAACAAAACTTTTAGATGTGATTTCAAAAAACTACTTTTAAATTACACTATTCCGTCATTCACTTTTGCCGGTAGTTATGAGTTGTCAGGAAAAATTTTGGGTGTTCCAATGGAAGGAAAAGGAGAACTTTTTGCAAAATCAAGTAAGTACACTAAACATGTTCCTCAATTTTTAAAGTAAATGTACATAATCATATTATTAGTAATTGCTTGCTATTGTCTTCACTTGATTACTTTCTGCTCTACAAATAATTATTGTTCTAGTAAATATGCAAGTAGGAACTATAATAAGCCTTGAAGAAACTAAAAAAAACAACAAAAAATTTCTTGAAGTAACCGATATTAAAAAAACAATAAGCCTAGAAGACGTCACAGATTTAAAACTGGGAGGAGTTTTAGGAGGTGGCAATCTGACAGGTTTGAAAAAAACAAACAAAATCGAAAAAAATTAATGTTTTTTTCTAGAAAGTCTCACGACAAAAGTGATTACAGAAAACAAAAATCTTTTTTTAGAACAAATTATGCCTGGAGTTGAAAAAGCGTTTGAAGAACTTTTTGAAGTTGTAGTCTTTAAGCATATTTTCAAAATTCCCTTTGATCAGCTGTTTCCTTTACAGTAACAATCAAAAATTTATAACTTTTTGAACTGTAACAAGCCATGTTTTTTTGTTATAACTTTCCAGTTATGCCAAATTAAAACTCATTTATTCAATATATCATTGCAACCGTCAACTTCATTTTTTCAAATAAAAACATTTGTTTTGTATTCTATGTTTGAATTCCATCTATGTTTAGATTCTAAGTATTTTTCAGGTACAATGTTCTATATCTAAACTTTGCAGACTAAAATAAACTTTTAAAATTTTAATTTTGAAAAATTTGTTCAGACAATGATTTTATTCAGTAGAATATAAGTTATGAAATTTGTTATATTTTATCTAACCATGGATAATTTTTTTGGTGCCATTCTAAACTACTGTGTGTACATTATTTATTTTATCAAATAAATAATACATAGACAAATATTATTCAAGATTTTAGCCCAAAGTGCTTTCCAGATTATATTTTTGTCCAAGCTTATATAAAATAAACAGTCAATCTCTGTTTATATTTTCACAACATTAATAATGTTTTAGGCTCATTAAAAATCAGAATTTTAAGCAAAATAAAATAAAAAAAAGCGCTAAAAAACACAAAACCTTGCCACGAGTAACCCATTAAAACCACAAACGATTATTTAAATTATATAAATGTTTAAAAATATGAATTAATAAATTGTATATTACGTGCAAACAGGCAATGTCCACTTTAAACCTAAAAATAAATAAACATCACGTATAAAACTAAGATCAATGTAATCTTTATCTCTTTGCCCCTAGTCAAATATTTTTCAAATTTGAAAAGACGTTGGACTTATTTTGCATGTCTCTAATCAATTGCTTTGAAACAATAAAAATAAAAATGTCGCCAAATTATCAAAATTAAGAATTAACTTGCAAAATAAGTTAGTGTATATTTTCGTTCTGACGGACTTTGTCTGTCTATTAGTTTAGTATCCATTTTTCACATTTTGGTCATTTTATAAGAATTTGAAAAAATTGACTACATAATTTTATTGAATAACATAGTTTAGAAAAATAAAGCTTTTTGTTTCTATAATTTAATACTTCAGACTAGCATAAATTAATTGATTTATTATTATAAACACACTAATATTTGTGATAATATATGCTTAAGCCGGTTCAAGTCTACACGTGCTGTGAATATAAGTTTTTGTATTTAAAACATGCAAATTTTTATGGCACATTTTTGTCTTTTGAGTGTGTGTTATTTAAATCAACTATTGCTCTAAAAATTTTAAACCTATGTTTATTTTTTGATTAATTCATACGCAGATACAAGCGTGTTTGTATATAATTGGATACGCTTTGACGTTTGACTGCGCGATTATACCATTAACGCTAATAAAAATGTATCAAGTTAAATTGCGCACCAAGGGATGATCTAAATAATTTATAATTATGAACGCGGTAGATTACAATGCTACGCATCACGTAGTTATAAGCTGAACAAAACTTTAATTGAATAAAAAAAAAAATGTTTAACGAAAACATTTAAAAATATAATTATAATTCTACCTTCTCCAGAATTATTTTGCAAACATAATACATTATACATTCAATCATCATAATACTTATAATGAGGTTATAAACGAGTATAAATACAAACAAAATGTTTTTGGCATTTATTTTGATTTTTACATCATTCAGTAAATATGCTCATGCGAGCAGCAACAGTCTTACTGTATTTTTTAGCTTTCAATTTTATAAAATGTGAATACGATCTACGTAAGATAAACGTTATATATTGATAAAAAACTTATAGATTTTGTATTTTCTAGCGCAAGATTTTCCAAAATGTTTTAGAAATGATCCAGATTTAGACAACTGCCTTCTCAAAGCTACAGAAACCGTACGCTCGTATCTAAGAGCTGGTATACCAAAATTGCAAATTCCTCCTCTGGCACCACTACTTGTTTATTAAAATAAGTCTAGAGCAGCACAACCAACTTATGGATTACAGAGCTAAAGTATTAGATTATGTGGCAACTGGCTTTGATAATTACATCGTGAAAAAAATATCGTAAGTGCGGATATATAGCAACATGTTTGTATTAAGAAAAAACGAAACTAACAACAAAGTTTTTAGATGTGATTTTGAAAAATTATTTTTAGACTACACACTTCCTTTATATACAATTGATGGCAGTTATGAATTATTAGGAAAAATTTTAGGTGTTCCAATGGAAGGAAAAGGAGATTTTTTTATGAGAGTTAGTAAGTACATTATATATTTTTAATACCTGAAAAATTGCACAAACAGATAGGTACTCAAGTTATTAATATTTTTCTTGCTTTTGCTTCAATTTTACCATTTACTTTTAGTAAATATGCATGTAGAAACTGTAATAAATCTAAAAAAAGTTACAAAAAATAGCAAAAAATTTCTTCAAATAACAAGCGTTGAAAAAACAATAAAAATAGAAGACTTCACTGATCTAAAATTAGGAGGAGTTCTAGGAGGTGGCAACTTAACAGGTTTTACAAAAGCAGAAGAAAATGTTGCAAATAATGTTTATTTTTTTTGTAGAAAGTCTGGCGACAAAAGTGATCACAGACAATAAAATTCTGTTTCTAGAACAATTTATTCCAGTACTCGAAAATGCTTTTGCAGAGCTTATAGAAACTGTAGTTTTCAAACATATTTTCAAAATTCCGTTTGATCAACTGTTTCCATTGAAGTAGAAGTGTCAAAAACTATCAATTTTTATGATATTGTAGAACTTGACATTGAAAAAACTTTTATGTGTAAATTGAATAAAGTAATGTTTGAATGACGTTTTGAGTTTTGAACTGACGTAAATATTTTCGCAATGCAAACAAACGTTGATGTGTTAAAAAAAAAGTGAACCGATGTGAACATTTGTTTTCATCTTGGCACATGTGTGGCACATGTGCCAAGAAAACTGTAATTTCCTACCAAATCATAATACATCGTAACACCCATGCTTGTGTTACGCCACTGAAGAGTCAGAAAGATAAACTCACACGTTGCCCAATTTTTAGAACAAAACCGTGACGCAAACTTTTTCAATTTAACACTATTTAACCTCATTTAATTTATTTACAATAACTTTTTTAAATATAATTTTTTTCATAATCAACTGTTCAATGAATTCCAATATTTTTTGGGATGTGCTCTATGATAAAATTAGTTTTGTACTTCAAAATTGCTACAGTTGTGATTCGTCTTATGTTGCTTATTTCTCTGTCAATAATATTTTGTGGTGCAAATATGTGTTGAGCTCCTCCACCAAAAGAAAAGCTTGACTGGTAGAATATAGTACACTATTTCAAATTTAAGATAATCATCATTTCAAAAAAACAAAAACTTTTTTATTTGATATTTTAAAGTATCAAATAAAAAAGATTGACAAATTAAACACAATACAACTTAAAAAGTCTCGTCTAAGCAGAAATCTATTCCACTTTGATTATAGAATCCAGTCCCAAAGTACTAGATTCTGTAGACAATCTGGAGTTTTCTCACAGAAAAGATGAACTAAACGCCAAACCAAACGCAGTAATTTGGCCAAACCAAACGCAGTATAAATTGTAGCATAACTGATTATTAAACGGTTATATAATGTAGTGTCAAATTATTAATAGTATATTGTAAACCTAGGCGGCAAAGTGGTTTTTTCCAAGCCGAGAGAAGATATGGACAGGCGAGCCTGGCCACTTCTCAAGGCCTGGAAAACCATTTTGCGGCCGTGGTTTACACCTTATTGTTTATTCTACACAAATTATCTTATAATCAAGCATTATCTTAAAATTGGTTTGAGGTTATTACCGCCAATAACCAATTCAAAATATCAAACCTTGACAGATGTCAAAAATTCATGGATTACTTTACTGTCGTGATTTACACAATTTATCTTGCACAAAAGTTTTTTAAAATAACATTGACGTTCATAAACAGTAAATGTGATTTAATATAACACCCCTCATAAATAGTAAAACGTTTAGAGTGTCCTTGGTGCGTAACGACTGTTCAATCGTCTATATAGATTTCATTTTTCTTACAACAGCGACGCCTGGCGGAGAAAATCAGATTTTTTTTTCTCGGCTAGCCAAGAAAGTACATCTTTTCTCAGCTAGCCTGGAAATAATGTACTTTCTCGGCTGTCGAGAGACAAAAAAATTTTATTTTGAGTTGGTGTAGGATGAAAAAAACATTGTTTCGAAAATTTATCTCTAGTTTCGATTGCAATGTAGAAAACACCAGAGTGTGAGCCAATTGTTTTTTCATGTATTGGGAACGATAGGAAACGACCAGTCTTTTAGTGGCAAGAGCAAAAATTTATTTTTGCATAATTTAGAGCTTCGGTATTCAAAATTCTAAAATATAATAATGTTTTATTATTCCATATAATTATATATTTATCTAAACACTAACAAGGTTATAAGTTAGTATAAAAACGAAAATTTTTGTTTTGAAATTTAAATTGAAGTTTATTGAGTAAAATAGAATCATGGGTGCAGCAGAAATTATAATATTTTTTCTCGCATTCAATTCTATAAAATGTGAATACAATCTACGTAAATATGAAAACATTTAATAGCAGTAGCTTAATTCAACAGTTTTTTAGCGCAAAATTTTCCAAAATGTCTTAGGAATGATTCAGACTTGGACAACTGCCTGCTCAAAGCTACAGAAATCATACGTTCATTTCTGAAAGCTGGTATACCAAAATTGCAAATTCCTCCTTTTGCACCACTATTTGTCTATGAAATAAATCTAGAAATACACGAAGGGCCAATGGATTTCAAAGCAAAACTGCTAGATGTTGCAATAAGAGGCTTTGAAAATTATAAAGTAACAAAAATATCGTAAGTGCTGATACATGCAATAAGTTTGTAAAAATAAACCAAAAAGTTTTTAGATGTGATTTTAAAAAATTACTTGTAAACTACTCATTTCCTTTATTTACAATTGATAGCAGATATGAATTATTAGGAAAGATCTTAGGTATTCCCATGGAAGGAAACGGAGATTTTTTTGTAAAAGTTAGTAAGTAAACCAGTTATTTTTCAGAACAGTACAAATCAGTTAAGAAAAAGAAGAACGAGCACACTAAGTTTCTTTGTATTTGACTAAATAATTATTCTTTTAGTTAATATGGAAACCGAAACTATAATTAGTCTTAATGAAATAACAAAAAATAACAAAACCTTTCTTGAAGTAACAGACGTTAAAAAAACAATAAAAGTTGAAAGCTTCAGTGATCTGAAGTTAGGAGGAGTTTTAGGAGGTGGCGATCTAACAGGTTGATTTCTAAAAAGCTGAAAAAAAGCACATTATAAATATTTTTTTATAGAACATTTTGCAACCAAAGTGATTACAGATAACAAAAGCATATTTTTGGAACAAGTTATGCCTGCCGTTGAGAATGCTGTAGAAAAACTTCTAGAAACTGTGGTCTTCAAGCATATATTCAAAATTCCGTTTGATCAGTTGTTTCCTTTGAAATAAAGGGAAATAAAACATTGTATGTTCTAAAGCTTGATGTGAGAAAAACTTTCTACTTACTTCTATTTGAACTAAATAACTTGTTAAAATATATGTATTATTTTATAAACATTTATGAAAAAATTCAGTTGGCTAAAAGAAAAATTTTTTCAACCTTGTTACATTTTGCAGCATTTATAAAATTTTTTTTGCTTAAAAATTGTAAAATATTGTTGTTGTTTGTTGCTTATGAGTTTATAATGGCGCTTTTTTTTCCCACAAATTAAGATAAGTAAATAAGACTATTTTGTTTTACTATAAAAAAATCATACTTTCTTGCGCGACACACGCGCTTTTCATGATTAATAATTATTTTATTGATTAATTTTTATGATTTTTGTCATAGTTAGTATAATTGCTTACTTTCAAGTCAATTTAGTTTTTGGTGAGTACTTTTCTACTCTAAAATTCACAACAAACAAAACATCAAAATAAAGTGCGGTTAAAGTCCAATATCAATGTCAAAAATATATTTAGAACAACGCAATGTTTATAACAAGCTTTAAAACGTATTAAATCAAAATATTGTGTAATCTCGTTGTTTAGTATTACCATTAGTATTACATAGTTTACAGTAACAAGAAGTTGAACAACATAAGATGGTTTGAATTGTTATTGCTTAATTTAAGATTTTTATAATTATAAGCTAACTAAAATGCAAATTAATACCCATTTCAGCACAACTTGTTCTCCAGAGGGTTAGAGCTTCTTGAATCTAGATCTTGAAGAGAGTCGGCGATAAGCAACATCCTTGTTCAAAACCTTTTGTTATAGGGAAGGATTGCAATAATGTGTTACCTATTTTGACAGCACTTTTCAAATGTCTATAGATATTTAAAATCCTCTAAAAAAGTAAAAACCATGAGAAAGGTGTTTAAAACAAACGATAAGAAAAAACCGAAATAACAGAATCAAATACAACTTTTGCAATCTCAATAAATATTTTATCAATATATCATATGTTTACCAAAAGTTCAGCTTCAACAAAATTTAAATTTAACAAAATATCGTTTTATAGAAATCTATAAAATAAAGAAATTAAGTATTATAAAGACGAGGAAATCTACTGAATTATAACTATTTCATCTGTAAAAACGAATGATATTATATAACCCATTTATAAAGACCAAGGATTAGTTAAAACAAAATATTACTCTGTAAAAACGTAATAGCTATTGCAATAACAGAGTTATTTAAGTCGTTTTTTGTTGTTGCACCATTTTGAACCTGGTTCGTTGATTGATTCAACCTGTATCCAAAGATAGCGTCATATTTTAATTTGAAAAGAAAATGAAAGATTTTAAACCTATAGTTCAAACCATGGATCAAACAAACTGACGAAACCGTTTGTGGTTATGTTCACTTGTTGAGTTTCACAACAAAAAGTAATCTATAAAATTGTTCCATCTTATAACACAAAATGGGATTGTTGCTAATTAATAAACTTTACCGTAAGAAATTCACCAGACATCATTTAAATAATTTTACCTCATTAACCGCGTTACACACACAATCAAACAAATTAAATAAACCAATTAAATACTTTAGTCTACCATATATCGGACCAATTTCCAATTCTATAAGTAAGACTTTATCAAAATTTAACATTAAAATTTCATTTTCTAATTTTCAAAAATTAAGATCATTGTTAGTTTCAAATAAAGACGTGATTGACAATGACCAAAAAATCGGAATATATCAATTGTTCTGCAATTGCGGCCAGTCATACACTGGTCAAACTTTTCGCCCTCTAAAAATTAGAATTTCTTAGATTGATTAAAAATAAATCTAAATATAAATTTAGTTTAGATGATCTCAAATACAAAAGTAGTTTTTCAGAACATGTTATTTCAATGAATCACGAATTCTCCCATTATGAATTACTGCACATATCAACCAAATTTAAGGAAAACGCCAATCTAGAAGTTTTAGAAATTCTGAAATTAAAAGAAAGATCACCTGACTTTATTTTGAACGATCAAACCAATTTTTCCACGCAAATTATAGAACCTTACATTAAGACTTTTAATACCCATAGAAAACAACCATAATATTTCGACTTGTCTCTTCCTTAGTTATCTAATTTATTATCTATTATTCTCTATAGTATATTTAGTTATTTTATTATGTTTATTCTTCATTTAATTTTTAAGTTCATGTCTTAACTCATCATATTTTTAAAAAATTGTTTAAACCGCTACATGGGGTGGACAACCCTACCAACCGGCTTGTCCACCCTCAACATTTATAATTTTATTTTGTCTAGTGTTAGTTAAAGCTTTGGTGTTAACCCACCACTCAAAACGTGACGATGGCTCTTGCATTCAGACGCTAAGTCAAAAGCTGAAACATGTCGTTTTTTCAATTTATTGAAAAATAAATTTATATGGGAAGACTTTAAGTTTTTTACTTGTTTGAAAAAGTAATCTACTTAGGTCCCTACCTCTTAACTCTTATTTAATAATATAAGTAATCATAACAGGGCCCTAAGTAGTTCTCGAGTAGTGATAGAACATACATTTCGAATTTTAAAAAGAAGAAAGCGTATTTGGCGGTTTGTTAATGTTAATAGTGTCAAAAAGGCAGTAAAAGTGATTACTGCATGTTGTGTTTTACACAATTTTTTATTTATGGGGGTGAGTGGAAAAATTTGAATTTGACAGCATGAGTGACAGTTTATATTTTGTGCCATATTGAATCACACTACAAATACATGTGCGGAGTAGGTTTGAATCATATGCTGCAGGTTTGAACACAAAATATTAATGACGTCATAGGTTGAACGCAAAAATGTCAAAGTTTAAAGCACTGGTAAAAAAGTGCAACAACAAAAAACGACTTTAATTTTATTATTTTTATTCCAAAAGTAAAATTATTTAATCAATACATTAAAGAGCAGAATTTTTGCAGCAACTTCAAAACTGCAAAAGTAATACCAATCTATAGAACAAAAAACCCAGTTATTATCAGCAATTACAGACCATATGAAATATTTGAAATTGTGCTCAAGACTTAAAATTAAGAAGTTACTTTGCATTTTTCATAATTTGCAACACGAGTTGTAGAAACAATTCAACTATCAAGCTCGCGGTCGTTTCGATTGCAATGGCAACATCATCTCATATGAATCTAAATATTATTCCCCCATGTTAAGTTTTGATCTTAGAAAAGCTTTTGACTGCGTTGATCATAGAAAAACAACAACATCCTGTATTGAACTGTAGCAGCACTAAGCCAAACTTCTAAAATGAACGTTGTTCTGTTTTAGCAAAATATTTTATTAGAAAGGAATATTCTGCTGCACCTATGATGAACAAAACAACTAAAACGTTGATTTTATTACATATAAAATGTTTTATATGATCTTTTTTATAAAGCAATTTGAAAGAGTTTGGAATAATGAACATATTAAGGCAGTAAACAGAATAATTATTAATCCGAATAGTTTTGCTTTTTGCTGTTTGATTCTTGCATTCACTGACTTTTTTAATGTTATCATAATAATAATTTTATTCGCTTCAATATAATTTATTTTACTTTTGAGTCTATTAATACAGTGCGTTTATAAATTATTTAGATCAATCTTTGCCATATAATTTTGAACGTTTGTTCATGTTGTGATTAGTTCATACGCAAAAAGGTACGAGCTCTGACATTTCTCTGCAATTATACTGTCTATGACAATAAAAATCTGACAAGCTAAATTACACTGCAAGACTAGATCTAAATAATTTATGAACGCATGTTATTAATTGAAAGTGATAGGATCACAATGTAGATCAAGATAACTTATTCGTAAAAATTGCTATGTTTTTAGTCACCAAACAATTTCAAATTCAAATTTCTTATTAGAATAACATTTTTTGGTTAAAGTCCTCCATGAATTTTGTAAGAAAACAAATATTATGCGAAATTCTCTTTTTACAACGGTTTTAATGATATCAATTAAATAAATAATAAATAATTAAATAAATGTCCGTTGAAGAATAACAAAATTACATTTATATTGCAATATAAACTATATTTATATTAAAATTTAAAAGACGTGGTCAAAGCAATGCACTTATAATTAATTTTTTGCGTAAAAATTAAGATTCATAGTCGTTAATATTTTGTTTATTATTGACATAATTGACAAAATACATTGTTTTAAACATTTTAACGATCACTTAAAAATTAATATTATATTTTATTACGTTAAAATCTGACAACAACCTAAAGTAAAAAGTTTAAGAAAACGTATAAATTCAAGAACCTGCTAGTTCATAATTAGTGTATTTTTCAAAGTCTGCAAAAATGATTTTATTAAAAGTTGCTGCAGTACTGCATTTGGCAGTTTTTGTGGCTTGTAATCTTAATCTTCGTAAGCACAACCACAACATATTTTCTTACAAACAAACAATTTAAATTTTATTTTCAGCTAGTCATTTTCCCAAATGCTACAAAAACGATCCAAATTTAAATAGTTGTCTGTTAAAGGCAACAGAAGAAGTGCGTCAGTCTTTAGAAACTGGGATTCCTTCTTTACACATTCCTTCTATAGCACCACTCTTACCATATCAAATATACTTTGAATCAAACAACTCTATTTTGGATTTTAAAGTAACAATGACTGATGTTGTTATTTCCGGCTTTGAAAACTACAAAGTGTCAAAAATTAGGTTTAATGGTTAAAAAATAAAAATTTATCGTAAAATATTGTTATTTTTAGCTGCGATTTTAAAAAACTTGTGCTAGATTATCATGTTCCGGCATTGACACTTGAGGGATCATATGAGATGACAGGAAAAGTTTTGAATGTGCAAATGTTTGGCAAAGGATTTCTTCAAGTAAATTATAGTAAGTCCTCAAGTTAGATTATGATTTGATTTTTTGGTCGTATTTTGTTTCTTATATCTTTTACGTCAACCGCACAGCAATCTCTAAAAAGTCGCAATCAATATGAAGGAAAATGTGGCATCAACTGCTACGAAAACCAAACTTTGCGCTCCAAACAATAGAATGTGCACGCTCTTAAAAATAAATCCTGTTTGACAGTCAAAAGTAAGGTTAACATAAATTGATAAGCCTTGCTGACCCTTGTTCCATTAAACTGTGTTGTGTAGACAAATCATTGCTTTGATCAATAGAGAGGCAGTGTTTCAAATGCAACTTCAAAGATGTCCGATTTGTCTTGCCAATTAATAATAGAAGCATATAGTATAGTTTCTATTGCATAGTAAAAAAAACCATAAAAAACGTTTTTCAGAGCATTGAATGTCATACAGTACAAAAAGTATTTTAAGCTTACTCTTGCTTTTGCGTTTTTTATTTATTTATGTATTTTCTAAATCTATGTTGGTTCTTCATTCCTATTGCTATAGTCAAACAAAACATTTCCTTAAATCATAATTTTGTCTTTTTGTCTATCAGTTTTTTTTAGACTTTTTAACTTTAAAGTCTTACGCCATCACAACGCCTTTTGTGATTAATTCAAAACTCCCTTGTTAAAAGTTCTAAATTAGAATAATTAAATAAATAAAACTAAAAAGCTTTTTCAAATAGCTGACAAAACGCGTAAACGATGAAATAAAACGTAAAAACCAACGATATTTTATTATTTCTGTTATATACTGAGTTATATAATTGAATTTAAAAAAAAACGTGTTTGATGAGAAATAGTAGGGAAGGGGTCTGATCTATCAGTTTTATCTAATTTTAAATTTTGTTTCAGCCAACCTACACAGTGTAACAACTATAGATTTACAAGAAATACTAGAGAATGGTGTAGCATATTTAAATATAACAAAAATTGATTCAAAAATGGATATTGACAATTTTGACTTTATTGCTAAAGGGCTTGCTGCTAAAGGGATGTCGGGTATGTAACCAGAATTAAAATCACAAAGTACAATAATAGTATATTACGACCCTAGGCCAGAAAGTTGGATTTCCTGGCCGATGTGATAGAAGTGCCGAGGCGAAGCCGAGGCTCTTCTATCACATCTGCCAGGTTATCCAACTTTATGGTCGTGGGTTGTATACTATTTTTCTTGATCCTACGCCGAAAGTTAATTAAAATAATTTATATTAAAGTAGTAGCACGTTCCGAGGCGAAGCCGAGGTGGGGTAGAGGGGGCGGGCCCGCCCGACTTTTGCAAAACTGAGGCGAAGCCGAAGTTTTTGCTGGTCGGGGCGGGCATTCAAAAAAAAATATATTAATAACTAAAATGAAAAATTGATAAAATGGCATTGACAATTACAAATTTTCAAAAACTAACAAATACATGCAAACTTTATTGTATTATTTAACTTTAAATATTATAATTAAAAAAATAATCATAATTCATATAAAATGAATTCAATAGTACATTTTTTCTTATCAAACAATTAAATTGTTTTCTTCTGAGGAGGACAATGAACTTTTATTATCCTCTCGCCACTTTTTATAAGTATTATAAACCAAAAGATAACGATCACCAGATTTTTTTGGAGTAGCTTCACTTCGAACAATTATTTTAGCCTCTGTATCGAAATTTCTTATCGTTGCGCATACGAAACAGCGCACTCTAGTGAGAACGCCTCGTACCTCGAGCCGTCCACAAAAGTCCTTCTTTCTGGACGTTGCGCATACGAAACAGCGCACTCTAGTGAGAACGCCTCGTACCTCGAGCCGTCCACAAAAGTCCTTCTTTCTGGAGTGAACTGCGGCCCGGAAGACCGTACTTTCGGCGGGAGGAGCAAGAAAAAACATTTTGTGCTTGTACCGTCACCTATAAGCACACAACTTTTTTACATATAAAAAAAAATTAACAATGATTATTTATGTTTACGTTTAACAACTTTGTCAATGGGCTACGTCCCTAGAGAATAATATATCGTTGAATTCACGCAATAAAACAACGTACCTTAATTTATTATAAACAATTTATTATCAAGCTAATACATTACTTATTATTAAATATTTACATAAGTTATTTAGAATTATATTGTTTATAGCCTTCACATGACAACGATTATTTATTTCTTTTTCTTGCTCCACCCGCCGAATGTACGCTCTTTCTGGCCGCATTTTACGCCAGAATGAGCAACTTTTCATGGCCTGCATTTTCTATCCGCTACCATAGCAACGCAACCACAAAAGTCATTATGACAGAACTGTTAAACATTAAACTAGAGAAAAATAGTATACGACCTACGGCCAGAAAGTTGGATGCCCTGGCGTATGTGATATGATGACCTCGGCTTCGCCTCGACCATCATATCACATACGCCAGGAAATCCAACTTTCTGGCCTTAGAACGTAATATACTATTTAGCAGAGAGGTATCTCATATAAAACTTTTTTTCTAATTGTTAATTCATCACAATCCATGTTTCTATTTCCTTCTAGTATTTTCCAATAAATTGTAAAACATTTGAAAAATGCAACAACATTTATAATAAGCTAATGCATGGTAACGAAAAATCACAATCTTACAGGCTATGTTTTCCAGAAAATTAAATTAAAATAGCGTAGCCTAGTAAAGAATGAACTATAAAAACAAACAAACTGTTTTCTGATACTTCCAAAAAATCGCTAAAACAAAAATAAATTCAAATTAGATAAAAAACCAACATTTGTTTGTCATCTGTGAACAACTAGACCATCTGACAGTTTTACATTTAATGGTAATAGTTAATCAAATGCAGCAACATAATACAATCTCGATAGTCCAAATAAATATTAATAATAATAATAATAAAAATAGTTTATTGTTCAACAGATACATAATTAATATTATTCTACATTAGTTCTTTTTAAGATAATCAAATTTTGTATGAGGCTAGAGTAAATTATTTATTTGAGTTTTCTTTCTAATATATTGTTTATTGTGCAATTCTCATTATTGTTTTATAATGACAGTACCATATTTTCTTGAATTCGATTTTAATACAAAAAAGTTGTTCTAATGTTCTTATTATTTCAGTGATTGAAGCAAACAACTTCATTTTGAGCAATAAAAAAGTTCTTCTAGAAGCATTCACTCCAACCTTTGAAAATCTTTTAGAAGAAATATTAGAAACTATGATATTCAAACACATTTTCAAGGTTCCATTAGATAAACTGTTTCCCACAAAATAACCAACTATGTTTGTTTAAAAATAATTGTCTGCACAACAGGTTTCTGGGTTTTGATGCAACACACAGTTTATTGCTTAACAATTTTTTTATTTTTCTTAGTTAATGTTAAATAATAATAAAAATAAAATCATATTTAATTTATAAAGTACCTTAGTGCCGTCTGTCTTTTAAATTTTTGCTTATCAAGAAATAGATATGCACTATTATTAGAATTATTTTCCTTCCGTAAGCAAAATCAAAATAATCAAAAAGTGCTAATCTACTAGCAAGTTTAGAGTAGTGCAATGTAGATTTTATTTTATAGTTTAATACGTAAATAGATTAACTTAACGTTTTTTCTATCATACACTGACTCCTTTAGAGTAGCGACCTTTTCGACCTTAAATCGACAATAAAAATCAAAACGCACCTATTTTGATCGCCGTCGGGTGTGGACTTGTACTGCATAAACTTCAAAAAACTAAATTAATTAATAAAGAATGCATTCAGCTCGATTGTAGTCTAAAGGTTCTTTTTAGGGATTTTTTAAATTAAGAAGGCAAATTATCGAAAGAAAATAGCTTGAAGCTATTTTCTTGATTAATTTAATCCTAAAATCCCTTATTGGACTTTTCTAGTAGTAGGCAAAAAAATTGAAAGCTATTACATATTTGCTAACGTCACTTGTTTCACTATTTAATTCAAGTTAAGTAAACAAAGCATTTAACAATTAATTTATTTAAATATTGTTATACAATAGAATTACGTACTTCAACAATTACCATTGTTTTTGTAATACGACAATATAAACAAAAATAAAGAGAGTATTTATTGCATTTTTCTAATTTTATTTTAATAATCCGACACAAATGAGAAAGGCAGTTTGCTCCACCGATTTCTATCTATATTTTTGCTACTATTAAAATAAGTGTTTTTGTTTTGTGCATTATATTGATACAAGCTTAGAAAACGTGTGAAACTATTTTCATAAACAACATACATTATTCATGAAAACAATCTTTATAACAACCTTTGACATTGATGAACAAAAATCACTCGTCAACGCATTTCAACTTTTAGTGCAACAAAATAAAGCAAATTTTGAAATGATACATCTTTATACAACATTTATTTTGGTTTTTATTGTGGCATTTGTGAAGTCAGGCGTTATAAAACGTATGTAAAATTTAACAATTATTTATTAATGCATCTGTTGTTTGTAATAATACGTAAATATTATTACTATTAATTATTAAAGAATCTATAGGGTTATCTTAATTAAGTGATTATTGTTGGTTAGATTGTTATTATTGGAGATTCAATAATAGTATATTATTTAAAGAGTGTATACCGTAGACCAAATTACACAAAAATTGTTTAGATCTTATCGAGTATAATGTGGCTTATTATACAAGAATTGATTACCATAATTTATCTTTGACTACACAATTTGAATTTAAATATTTTTTCTGTGTTGTATTTATAAATTTTTAATTAAACCGTATTATCAAAATAAGCTGTCGTTATCGTCAAAAAAACAAACTATTTTTAATAATAATTAATGAAAACGTCAGGTAAACTGCTGATAAAAAATCTAATTTTATATAAAAAAAAATTAAAAAAAACTTAGTATAAATTAAAGAAAAACGTTTTTTCGGCTAAAAGTTATTGACGTCTTTTAGAGAAAATCGTGTCAAAAATTTTTGTGAAAAGGTTGAGTTTAGTGAACATGGTAACTCAACGTGTAAACTCCGCTAGAAACAAAATTTTTTTGAATAAAGTTTTGTCTATAATAAGTATTGGCAGTAGAAGAGGAAAAGCCAAGATACATAGTAATGAAAGAATGTGAAGTTTAAAGAACAACAGATAAAAAAGATAACTGAATGTTTGAAAAAAAATGCAGAAAACTTAGATATAAAAATATTTTGAGAGAAATAGAGTGGAAGAAAAGTAGAGAATAAAAGGTATAGAGATGAAAGAGTTTGGAAAAGAGAGGAGAATGTATGTAGACAAAAGAAAAGAAAAACTAAAAGAGACAAAAATAAAATATAAGAGCGGATATTCAAGAGATAAAGAGGGTGTTAAGAAAAAGTAAATTAGAATTGTACATATGAATATTTTAGATTGTAAGCTAGAGTTATTATTATAATTGTAAAACTTTGTGTATCGTTTAGTTGTGTACCGTAAATATCTATTACAACTTGAATTTCATAATTTGTTGCAGCGAAAGATTTTCCACGATGTGATGTACATAGTAAGAGCTTAAGTAAATGTCTTTTAAAAGCTACTGAAGACGTAAGAGGACTAGCAGAACGTGGAGCTCCTGAATTAAACAACCTCCTTCCTTTAAAAGAGCATTTCTTTAAAAAAACAGATTTAAAGCACGATAGTGAATCACTAAGTTACGTAGTTACAATATACAATTCTACATTATACAGTTTAGAAAAATATAAATTCATAAATCTTAAGTATTTTTTATTTATATAAATATAAAACTCTGATATTAGATTTCAGTTTTGTAGGCAACAAACTTATGCTTGATTTTGTTATACCACATATTTATATCAGTTCTATGTATGAGTTAAAAGGAAAAATTCTTTTATTATCAGTTGATACAAAAGGATATCTTAAGTTTAATTCAAGTAAGCATACAATGGTTTACAATTAAACCATTAATAATGTAAAACATAAATAAAACAAGATACAACTTTTTGTAGCTAACTTTCATTGTGTCATGACTGTTTTCCTCAAAGAAATTATGCACAACAATATCAAATATTTGAAACCTATTGATACTCAATCGAAAATTACATTAGAAGACTTAGAAATAGATTTTGATGGTATCTACGGTGGTAATCCAACTATGGGTAAGAAAAATCAACTAAAACAAAATCTAGATTATTATTTGTAGAAGCTGCAGCAAAAAAAGTGTTATACGATAATAAACAAGAATTACTGGATGAATTAGTTCCAGTAATTGAAGATGCAGTAGCGGACATTATAGAAGAATATTTGTATAATCATATCTTACAAATACCTTATGATAAACTGTTTATTACTAATTAAGATTTTATACTTTACAAAAAATATAAGTATTTGGTAAATATAGCTTGAAAGCAAGTTTATCATCAGCTGATCAGACTTGAAAAGATGCTCACACCTATTCATAAATTTGAAAAAAACTGAAATCTACAAATAATTAGAAAGATTTTCTTAAATTGCCCACATCCCGATTGAGACGTAAAAATCTAATCAAAACTTAGCGTAACCGTTTGGGAGCTACGATGCTATAGACCAGTTTACATGTTAAGCTTATAGCTTTAAAATTTAAACACTAAAACTGTTATAGTTTGATTTTAAGCTGCTTTTCACAATAGATTAGCTATATTGCTGCAGAACATTTAAAACAATAAAATTCAAATCCGGTTCGAAAAGGTTTTGTTGCAAAATATTATAACTAATCAAGAAAATCGAAATTTGATTGATAAATGTGAACATTTTTCACAACAAAAATGAGTTTTTATTTGAAACTTTATTACTGTAATCTTGTTTTGTAATAGTATTTGCATAGTGCGGCCGCTTTATACAATCATCAAACGTCAAACCATCCACGACACGCCGAATAGTAATTAGTTTTTTTTTAATTAAACTATAAAGTTATAAAATATTATACAAAGCTTTGTATTATTTCAACTCGAGTTTCACATAATTTCAATAAAATTTTTCTCCAATTTACTACTAGCATTTTCAAAATACTTCATAGATGCTTTAATAAATTGAAATTAGTTACTCGAATTTTGGTGTAGGTATGTTCTAAATTTGAGCATAGCTTTTTTTCACTTTTGCTCTGTAGAAATACAATCACATATAATTACAATTACAACAAATAGAAAATAGTAAATAAAAACATATGTAATAAAACAATAACCTTGACTTAAAAAACAAAAGAAAAACACTTGCTAATTGTTTGAGAAAATTTGCGGATAAATGCCCACTGTAATAACCGTTTGTATAATATAAGTGTTTTTATATATAAATATCATACAGTGTCTGACTTCAGTTCTTCAGTTTGCTCAAAAGCCTTAATTGTGGTTTTTCAAAATGTCAGCTGACATATTTTTTGTTAATCAAAAAAAGCGCAATTCAGTACTTGAAGAATTTAATAAAACACCGCAACAATTCGAAGAAAATGTAAACACTTTGGCAGAATGGGTTACAACCCAGCCTCATTTTCCAGAAATAATGGGTAATCTGCCAAATTTAATCTAAACGCATTTTGTTTTACATTCACTTCTGTTGTAGATAAAGCAGTAATTCGCAATTTTCTCATTTTGAATAAATTAAGCGTAGAGAAAACAAAGAAAAAGATTGATTTGTACTATACAATACGAACCGTTAAGCCAAATTTGTATAAAAATACCAATCCAAACTCCAAAAATATGATCAACATGATGAAGCAAGGGTAAATTAAACACTATTTATTTATTTAAAAAAAATGCCAAGTCATCTGACAATTTAACAGTTTGTATTAAATAATTTAGGAAAAACAATCAACTCGTGCCAACATTTTTCTATATAAAACAAATTTGTAAACAAACATGTAGCCAAAACATTAAACTTTTATATTTTTTACGCGAATAATCTTTTTTTATCAACTAAGTAGTTTCCATGACAGTAAAACAAGTTATATTGACTGGTTGCTACCTCTAACAAGACAACTAGTAATAGGTACCAATTCAAAAAAGAAGTACCAAATTATAGAACTAAGGTTAAATAGAGACAGAAATCATTTTGTTATTTATTTAATGAATTTTTTCTCAAATGTATATTTAGAAATACTATATATACCAGCATATATCGCGGCAAGAAATTGTTTCCTCTAGTCGATGTATTGATAGAAACCGTTGCCCAAGAAAGTGTCAGACGGCACTACCAAAAATTTTGCAAACTATTCTCTGCAAACTGAGCTTTTCTTAAAGTAAATCTTCAACGTATCTTTCAGCTACACCTAATGATTTCCATTCTCCGCGTCGCTTCAGCTCTACAACATCGACACCTTGTTGATGTTGTATAGACTAAATTAAAAAAAATATCAAGTTTTTTAAAAATTGATTGTATGAATTTCAAATTTAATTTGGCCTAATTGGGTACTAAAGTGTAATAGTTATTATCTTTAATAAAAAAAAATCATTTAACCAAAAAATGTTTCTACAAAGAATTTCTTCATTAGCTTGCTGTTTTATACATTTTGTCACGCATGAGCAACAAGGATACTTTTCAGAAAGTTATCTTTTGCGATGTCAAACGCAACAGCAAATACCTCTATTGTATCAGCTGCAGAACAAACTATTTCTGACGTTGGTAAAAGCATTCATTTCTGACGTTGGTAAAAGCATTCTCAACCGACAAAAAAGAAAGCGGTGAAAACGTTCAATTCAACTCGTATTTATTTTTTTTATTCACGGCCACGCAAAACTTTGTACACTTTAACAATTTTTTTTTTATTTATACCTTGAAGTTATATTATATAGAATTGGTTATAAGCTGTAAATAATTAAAAAATTATTGACTGCTTAGCCTCTAATTTTTAGCTGTGACCTTAGTAAAAACTAAAAAAAAAGTTTTTATTGCATGATTCACTGTCAAGATTCCAAATAACTCTCCTCTGTAAGCAAATTTAGAAAATTTAAAAAAAATTGTTAAACAAAACGTCAAACTATTTTTAAGAATTTTGTAATTTGAATTAGTGTAGTGCCATGCAATAAAACGTTGTATTTCACTCGTTCTTGTGTAAATTGTATATCACTAGTGAAGCATTATTAATCAGCGACTGGAAGGAGTTATTTGCTTTCTTCTCAAACCGTTAACAAACTGTTAATAAATTGTCCGAGCACTAAACCCAACAAAAACTTATATCTGTTTCTTTAGAATCTGTTGTGTTCATCCCACATTGAAAAAAACTTATCGTTGCTATTTTGTAAAACCAATGGATCCATTTGACTTCAACCCTACCGAAATTATAATGCAAATGTTCAACATACTGGAAGTTAGACTGCATGAAGATTGTGTTGTTGGTGATATTATAATTTTTGATTTGCAAGATGTGACATTTGATCAAGTGAAACAGTTTACTTCAACACTTCTGAAAAAAATATTGGTTATTTACGTAAGCTTTTTTACAAATTATACATGCTTTGAAGTGGAAGATAGAAAACCAAATAAACTACTGCTAATATGCGTTGTATATTGTAAAAAGTGTTGTACAAATAGTCAAGCTTAAACTTGGCATAGTTTTTTTTTATATGAGATAAAACAATTTGAAAATTATTGAGACAGAATGAACGAACAAAGACTTATAAATGTGTTTTTTGTTTGAACATATATTTATTGTATCAAAAATAAAAAAAATACCTAAAAGTAGCATAATGTATTAAGTTATGTTATGCAAATTATCACTCACTTTAGCTTTCTGGAAGAGCAAAAATGATAGAAACACGACTTTACGTCAAGCTGTAAAGTCGTGTTTCTATCATTTTTGTTTTGTTTCTGTTTAATTCCTAGCTACTGTCTTTTGTTTTCTAAGGCTATTCAGAATATGTCTATATTGTATTTAGGCACAAACATTCCAAATGTATTAATTTTTGAACAAAAATTTGGTAAAAATGTAACTTTTTAAAGTTGTAGAATTGTATAAAAAAATTTTTCACTTTGCGCTCTTCATACACAAATAGCTATTATCATGTTTTAGAATGTTTTTTCTATTCGGCTTAAAGCTGGGTATCTCATCAACAGTTCATATTTTATTGAATGGCTACTCAATATTTTAAAAATGATCTTGAAACCAAAATTGTTTAGCAGAGTAAGCAGTCAATTGTAAACCTATGCAGTCTCTCTTATCATTTTGAATAAATTTTAGATACATGCTTATGAAAATGAAGAAATATTAAAAACAATTTTTACAAAAGAAGAGTTATCTCAAGATTACGGAGGAACTGGTTCTAAATTAACTGAGTTGAATGGTAGGTATTGTAAAAAAGAAGTATTTTTATTTAATCACTTTTTTGTTTTGCTGTAAAAATGACAGTGAAAAAACTATCAGAATTTGAAGACCGTTTTGACAAGCTTCAAAATATGCAAACAAATGAAAATTTAAGACCTCAAAAACTAAGCAATGATGAAGTTTTAGGATTTTATGGAAATTTTCAAAAATTAAGTGTTGACTAACCATTACATTAGATATGTTACACATTATATTTAATTTTAAGTAGTACATTAATTTGCTCAAGTCCCGTACTATACAATAACTCAATTAACTCATCTGATTATACAGTATAAAAACACAAAATAAAAATAATTTTTAGCACCCAAAAAAAAGTACATTCTTAATTCATGTTCTGTACGCATTATTTTATACAGACCAATAGTAAAAATTAATTAATGTTTAAAAAACTTATGTTGAGTGATAAATCCAGTACGGCGTATTATATTCAAAGTTGCCAGCATTTAAAGATATAAACAGCGTTGCATAATATTGACAAAACAATCTAATTTTTAATTAATATATTGTAAATTGCATTTGAACTATTAGATTCTTAGTATCAGATTGTTATTAGATCTTGTAAACCTTTTCTTACCAAAAAAAAATTAAA
The DNA here is from genome assembly GCA_947359425.1 of Lagria hirta. Lineage (NCBI taxonomy): Eukaryota > Metazoa > Arthropoda > Insecta > Coleoptera > Tenebrionidae > Lagria > Lagria hirta. Next base: position 5,929,750 of record OX375800.1, read on the forward strand.
AGCGCTGCCGAAAACCTTACAGATTTTGTTTCTAGCGATAAACAACACCATTTATGTTCAGCAAGGGTATAGTAATGATTGCAAATCCGAAAGTAATAGTAGATCAAAGTCTGTTTGTGTTAAAAACAATGTACCAGATCAAAGTCAAAAAATATAATAAACAATAAATTGATGTCAACTTAAACAAAATCACAATATGAGGTAAATTATATTTGATCTCGACCTGGATCTGTAAACCTCAAAGGCAATGCATATTTTCCACATTTTTTCTCTCCCAGAATAAACAGAGCAAACTGTTCTGTTGTTCCAATATTAACTTTATTATTATTTCACAAAATTTTACATTATTTTTTTACAAAATACTAAAAAAAAAATCAGAAAAAATTATAATAAGAGAGTCAAACTTCTTCAATAATTTTGAGCCTCCCTGTAATACAAAAGTATTCAAAAGGTACATATTAGAAAACAGTTTTTTAAATTTCATTTTAGCGTTGTTTGGTTCAGCGTTTCATAGTCTGACGAAAAAAATGGTAATCAAACACTAAAATCAACAGACACAGTCGGAAGCGCAGCAAGGTTACAAAACACAAGATTTCCAACAATTATGCTATTATGAATTAATGAAAACATGATAAAAAGTCTGTATATAAGCAAGAATTATATTTTTAATTGCTCAGTTTTACGGAAATGTTTTCAAGCTACTCTGTCCTTCATGTACTATTTTTCACCATTGTTTTAAGCCAACGTAAAAATATTCGTAAGTACTAGTGGTATTAAGCGGCTTTGTGACTTTCAAAACTTAGTTCCCAGCTAGAAATTTTCCAAAATGTGAAATAAATTTTGTGAATTTGGGTGATTGTATGGTAAAAGCTACAGAAGATGTCAGAGAACAATTAATACAAGGCATTCCTAGATTAAGAATGTTTCCGATTGTTCAATATCCGATAGCTCAATTAAATTTTGTACAACGAAAACAAGATTTAAATTATAGCGCTATTCTTACTAATGTCACATTAAGAGGACTGGAAAATTATAAATTCACCCAACTTGAGTAAGTAGTTCTTCTGTAGTAAAACTTCAATTTTTTGTGACAGATTTTTAGTCTCATCAATAAATCTTTAGTGTTAAATTTCACTTTACCCAAATTGGAAGGTATCAGCAATTTTAAAATAACAGGAAAAGTGTTTGAAACATTAATTGACGGAAATGGGAGTCTAACTTTTCAGTTTTGTAAGTATATGTTATGATAGTTATTCTAGTAGTTTAATACTAAAACAATTATATAATTGTAAAATTTTTAATACTAAAAAGAATCTTAGAAATACATGATAAGCTGCTTATCTATATATTTTAAAACATTAACAACATAAAATGCTTTATAATATATCTCCTTCACGCTTCTTACAAGATGCTCACTTGTCCCTACTTTTCTCATATGTTCCAGCATTTTCAGCCTGTCCACGCTGCTTTAAAGTCGATAAACAGTACATACAATATCCCTCATCTCTTTCTAAGTTCTCTCCTCTTTATGTGATTTAAGATGTACCCGTTGTCCATCGTGTCCCTCCCTTCCCTAAATTCTGCCTGGCTGTCCGGTAAGTTTTTTCTCTCCTCAATCTCTTTTCTTAGCTTCTCCCTTAGCCCCGCCGCGTAGATATTGTACCCCTGTTAAGCATCATTATTCCTCTGTAATTTTCCATTATCTCCTTTCTTCATTCTTGAATATTGGCTGTATCACACCTTCTTTCCACGTCTCCGGGAACCCTTCTCCATTCTACACTTTATTCATTATTTCTGGTAATCTTTCGATTAGTCCCTCATTTCTATTTATCCACACTTTATTTTGCATTTCATCTGTTCTTGGTGCTTTCCTGTTTCGTCCCTTTCTTTCCTTTCCACTTTATTAACGCTATCACTGCTTTTGTCTTCTTTTCTTCGCGTTCTTAGTCCCACCACTCGTTTTTTCTCAGTCCTCCCCTCTAAACCTCTTTTTTCTCTGTTGCTTCTTCTGTTATCTCTTTTAGTTCTTTTATCATCATCTCTAGTTCTTTCTTGCAGAACTTTTTCTTTACCAGTTTGTTTTTTATTTCTTAATTCATTTCTCATCCTATAGGTTTATTGTTTTTCTCCCTCTTCGTTTCTTTTCTCTTCTTGCGCCTTTCGATTCAAATCTCTCCTCTACTCTAAATTCTTCTACCTCTTCTCATAATTTTTGATTTGTTATCCCATAATCCATCACTGACTCCCCTCTCCTTCCTACATAGGTCCATTTTTTATTTTTTTTTTGTTGCCGTTTAATATCCATTACCTATTCGCTTCTCTCAGTTTTTTATCTTTTGTCTTTCTTTTTTTCTCCTTTCATGATGTTTCCTACTTTCTCTCTCCCCTATTGCAGTTAAAATTCCCTCTATAAACATTCCTCTTCCTGTAATTTCTCCTTTCTCTTGTTGTAATTGCTTTATCGTGTCTTCTATCTTCTTACTATAAACTGTTATTATTCTCTAACACATATCCCTTACGTGGACCTCCCTCTTCATGTACCCTTCTTTTTTTTCTCTTGCTTTTCGTTTCTCTCTGTGTCTTCCTTACCCCTGTTATTGTACTCCCTCTTGCTCTTTTTTTTTTCTTTTGTTTAGTGGCTCTGTGGCACTCCTAACTGTAGTCGTTCGGTAATTTTATTGAATACTCTCTCCCAATGATTCTCTTCTACTCACGTCTTTACTAGCCCTATTACATCGAATTTTACCATGTATTTTTCTAATTCTTTTTCTTTCCCAACTACTTCTGCTACATTCCATGTTACAATTCTTACTTGCTCTCCCTCCCTCCTTTCTTTTTTTCCTTGCTCTTTTTTCATTGACTTTTTTTTTATTTACGTCCCGCTTCCTTTTCCATTATATATTTTAATAAAACTCATAATTATTGCAGTTGACATATATGTGGAATTAACAATGTTTTTAAAAGACATTGAAATGAATAATGTGAGATACCTCAAACTTACCAAAAGCAATTCCAACATTACATTTGCAGACGTAGCATTAAATTTTGACACAAACCAAAAGAATGAAGAGCTTTGTGAGTTTAACAAAATTGTTAGTTGTGTACTTATACCAATTCATATTATACATTTGCAGCAAAAGCAGCTGAAGCATTATCTGAAAACAAAACCAGGATAGTGAAAGAGTTTAAACCTACTTTCCAAAAAACAATAGAAAGATTTATGGAAGAATATGTTAAAAACCATATACTCAACATTCCTTACCAATATCTTTTTATTACTAAATAATTTATTGCTGGTTTTGGCTTAATAAATATAGAGCCAAAAATACTCAATTTTAAATGTTGTAATAGAATAAAGAAAATTTAAAATGAAACACGTTTAATTTGTGATTTTTTACTGTATATAATCATCATAGATGAAACAACATTTAGCGTTTAGGTTACTTTGTATAAGAGACATAATCGTGCAAAAAGAGTGCTTTAATTTATTAAAATTTTTAGTACCAGGTTAAAATTTTATGACCAGGTTTGGCACATTATTTCAATATCTTGCCACACTTGATAACACTGTACAGATTTGAGTAGAAACTATTATCACTCCAAAAATACAATGCTATAATTACTAGAATACTGAAATAAATCAAAAAACCCGTGCTAACAAATACTATAGAGCTACTAACTGATGACGTTTGGAAAAGAGCTTATATGTTCTTAAATTAGGTTATGTGATAGAAACATTAACTGCTGACAGCACAATTTTTGTGATAATGTAGTCCAGTTTACCAAAAACAAGTACTAAAATAAGGGCTTCCACTCGCTTTTACGACTACCTTGTCCTTTGTCGTGTTTATCTGAAAATATTATTCTTTCGCTAATCAAATTTTTTTTTAAATAGTTTTTAGATTTTTACTTACATTTGTGAGACGGTAAGTAATTACTGTTTTGTTTACCAGTTACCAGAACCATACTTACTAAATAAATAAACAAAATCGTTCTATCGTGCAAGAAAGTATAAAACTTTATTTCAATTTTTTTTTACAGTAGTGGCCTTGATGCTATTATTAAGTTTGTATTGTAGTCTATACTGTATTCATTTTCAAGAAAGAGTGGTAGTAAGCAATGTGTAGGACGTGGCTAGTGCGTGATCCATTGATAAAGACTAAGTGATACCGATTTCCTGAAATTTGAGCCGGGCTGGCAGCCGAAAGCACAGGGGTGCATTCTGCATTTGTTTCGTTGCTGTTTCTGTGTGCTGCTACGGAGACAGAGACTGAGGTTAATCCCAGAACTCCAGTCTTTTCAGAAAAAGGGGTTAACGTAACCACTTAAATACTAGTAAAAATAATATAATTTTGAATATATTTAAGCCGAATTGAAAACAAATAGGTCTAAAATAGAATAAACGATTTTTTCGGCCTGCCCTGTTTGAAAAATGGTCGATCATCTCTCACTTCATAGATATGATCACGTGAAGCCTGCATGCGTTTGTTTTGATGCACTCTTTCTTGAAAATGAATACAGTATAGACTTGTTTTTTTAAAGATCGTTAATAGAGATACTTTAGTCAATTTTAATATCGCATAACTCCACAATTATTGTTTCCAGTCATATTGATGTCAAAGCTTGAAGAAAAATGAAAATGTATTAGGTTGTTGCTGAAAGTAGCTTAATTATCCCGTTAAAATCTATTAGTTTTTAAGACATTACACAAACACTTATTAAGAAATTTTATCAGGGTTTTTGTTTAATTAAAACACTAATATGGCGGAATAAATTATCTCGCACGTGATTTCAAGCATCAAAAACATTGTATAATTATACATATATCATTATAAATAGTGATTAAGCATCGCAAATTAAAAGTATAAATAAAAATTTTTAAACGTTAATTTACATTTTGTGTTTGGTTTTCGTTAGCAATGGTTCTAAAAATTGTTGACGTGTTTATATTATTCCTAGGGATTCTTTCAGTCTGTGGCGAATATAGCAGACGTTAGTGAACAAAACGTCTTTATTTTCTGATCATTTATAGAGTTAATTTTAGCGAAGAACTTTCCAAGATGTGATGTAAATGATGTGAATCTGAATCAGTGCATGCTCCAAGCCACAGAAGACATTCGAGATCAGTTGATAAAAGGTGTCCCTGAGCTAGCCATGTTACCAATAACTGCTTATCCTATTTCAAAAATTCAATTTGAACAGAAGACCAAGTCTTTAAGTTACAAAGCATCGCTTTTTAACGTTACTATGAAAGGTCTAGAAAACTACAAATTTACCAAATTTGAGTAAATATTATAGAAAAATTAATTAAACTAGACGCAAAATTAATAAATTTATTTCCAGTTTTGTTGATAACAAATTTATTTTAAAATACAGCTTGCCCAAGCTGTATGCTGACTGTAAATATGAAATCATGGGCAAATTATTAGTAGTGAGTCTAGAAGGTAAAGGCAACGTTAAAATTAATATGAGTATGTAACTAATGATAAAAAAGAAATTATTTTCTCACAAAGAAATTTTTAGCTGATATGGATCTCGATATAACCATGAATCTTAAAGAAACAACAAGAAACAATATCAAGTATTTAGATCCAGTTGATACTACTTCTAAAATTACACTTAAAGATGTAGACTTATCTTTTGATGGACTTTTTGGGGGAAATCCTGTTATCGGTAAGTCGAACTTCAGTAACAGGGTTAAGATGCTCTCGCTTTCAAAGATGTGCGCTGATTGTTGCTATAAATAATACTTAGACAAAAATATTTTTTGTGAATATAGTAGTTTGCAATAATTGTCTACCTCGATCTTTGAATTACTGTATTATTGGCAAAAATACTAATATAGTACCGATTATTACATTTTTGCCAAAGCTTCAGGTAAATTTTATATTTGAGTGGTATTCGAGGCAAAATGTGCTTAGAGTGTCAAGGTTTGTAAACAATTTTATTCGCAATCGTCCTTTAAATATAAAATTATTCAAAATGTATAAAAGATACAAAATGATTATACAATCCAAATTTTTTCAAGTTTATGAGACATGCTAAATGTAGTTGCGACAGCTTGTGATTATATTGTATATCCTATACCGCCTCTTATATCGTCAAATTTAAACCACTGGGACTGAATTAAATCATTTTGATTTAATGCTAAAATAAATGTTAATGTTACAAACCGTGATACGTTTCTGGACTTTGAGGAGTTACAAAGTACAAAAGTCATTTAATACGATTACAAATAAAAGTACTTTTTCTTCTAAACATTACATAGACTCAAAATTCCTTTAAAAAAAACAAAATATTTCAGCACAACTTTTTTTTGCCATTATTTTTTGTGTAACGCACTCGTATGCGCAGTTGCTCATACATATTTTAATAAAATTTGCTGTGCTACAGTAGAACTAAAAATTTTGGTTTTGCAGAAGAGGCAGCTTTGAAGGTTATAAATGATAATAAACCAGTTTTAATTGAAGAGTTTACCCCAGCATTGGAACAGTCTGTTGAAAAAATTGTCGAAGAATATGCTTACAATCATATTTTGAAGATACCGTATAATGAACTTTTTATAACCAAGTAATACCTACTTTTTAACAAAAATAATGATAAATTATCTACACGTTTGAACCCATGGTTTGAATTTCACATGCTAAATTATAATTAGAAAAATAATAATATTCCTATCAAGTGTGATCTCTTTTTTAATAAAAAATTGTTAAACCTAAAAGTGTTTTTTTGTTGTAAGTGTGAGAGTTTTTGATTTTATAATAATTTATAGTTATTTTTTAAAGTAAAAATAAGCCAATAAGGCGCTAAATGGCTTGTATAAATAAAAACATCTCAATGAGGGCCATATGGCATCTTAAGAAAAGAGGGAGAACATAGGCTTAGCATCCCTGGAAGGGTTGCTAAAAGAAAGATAGTTAACGTGTTGATTTTGTTGATCATATGTTGTTTTGTGGTATAATGTGACTTCAGTTGTGACTCCCTGAATTCGGTGGAATAATGTGAATTCAGTGCTGTCTCCCTGAATTCGGTGGAATAATGTGAATTCAGTGCTGTGTCCCTGAATTCGGTGGAATAATGTGAATTCAGTGCTGTCTCCCTGAATTCGGTGGAATAATGTGAATTCAGTGCTGTCCGCTTGAATTCGGTGGAATAATGTGAATTCAGTGCTGTCTCCCTGAATTCGGTGGAATAATGTGAATTCAGTGCTGTCCGCTTGAATTCGGTGGAATAATGTGAATTCAGTGCTGTCTCCCTGAATTCGGTGGAATAATGTGAATTCAGTGCTGACTTCCTGAATTCGGAGGAATAATGTGAATTCAGTGCTGACTTCCTGAATTCGGAGGATACTTGGGGTACCGAAACAATGAAGACATCATTGAGAACACGATGCTAAAGAAAAGGGGTCAAGAATGAGTCAATCGAGTCCATAGAGTGGTTGTCCAAGTCGAATGAGCCTTGTGATGTCTTCCACAATCAGTTCGAGAGGAAGAGAATCCTGCGAGGGGGAGAAAAGCCGCCGGTGAGTTACTTTACAGGTATTATTGACAGATAAATATTTTTCATATTTACACATAATGTACCTATCGATCCGTCTGACTGCTCAAGCCTTTCTCTAACAATGAATATATAGGGGTGAGTTGAAGTAGATTGTTGATGATAATGTAGCTGGCTGTTGCTATTCTGTACACTGTTTTCGAGTGAATAATTAAGGCTAATAATCGTAGAACATAGACATCCTGACAAATTTATTATGGAGAAAGAGTTAACTGTTATTTAATTCAATTTAATCATTGAATTTAATTGTTAAAATTTGGCAAAACGTAAGATTAGAATAAAGAGTCTTACATAAGTTGTAAAAACTTTCATAAACAATAAAGACAAGAGGTACTTTAACGGGTTTGAAGACGAGAAGAGATTTATCAGTTATCAGTTTTAGAAAAATGTAGTATAATTTTATAAAAAAAAATCGATACAGATACAGAATAGACTCACATGCATTATAAATTAACAAAGTCTTATGAGATGTCAAAGTTTTAAATGCTTAAGAGCTTTGACAACATTTTTTTTTAAATACAAAATCAAAAAAATCCATATTGTACCAAACTTAAGTTAAACCAGTGGCTCTATGTAGGTTAGAAACCCAGACTCCTACTTATGAAAAAAAACTTACATAGCAACAAAGAGTTAAACTTTGCGTAGGTAGTTTTTAATTTTTTTTTGTTTTTTTAAACGCCAGCACTAAATATTTTAACAGACAGACACTCTTTAGTAAAACACGCAATAGAAAAAATCAGTGTAGCCTAGGCTAACCTGGTTCATTCTATCATTAACAGGTTGAAAGAGTTTAGCCTGTTTATCTCAATTAGAGTTCACATGTTTTAAAATGGACTGGTACGTCCTACTCTGAACTAATTTCACCTAGTTTGTATGAACTAATTTCCGACTAGGCAAAATTAGTTTAGGCTAGGACGTACAAGTTTATCTTAAAGTATGTAAATTTAAACTGGGATAAACTGATTTGACCAAGTCTAAGCTGGTTCACCCTATCATTAATAGGATGACCGAGTTTGACCGCGGCTGTACTAATTTGTCCCACCGCCTGTAGGGAGAGCTGGTTTAGCCTAGTCCGGAAATAGGGTTTGGCCGGTAACATATGCGTTTGGAGAAAAAGCGCAGCGACGGCTAGAGGAAGTAAGTGTTTTTGATGGACCTATCTTTTTCTAAACCTATCTCTTTCTAAAACTCACATCGTTTCTAAATCAAAAAGCTTACCACACCAGTTTACCATAAACCGCTTTGCGATGAGAGAGACGGTAAGTAGAGAAAATCGTTCCACTCTCCCGACATTTTTTTCTAACAATGAAAATGTATAATACTAACTTCCAGCATTTGATGTTTTATAAAGCAAAGTGATTCGGTTGACAACTTGTTGAAACAGTGATAAGCTAAACAAACAGAAGCATGTTGTAAAAATACAATATGAACAAGAATAAACACGTTCAAAAAAATGTGTTAACACGATTTGTGCTTTTTTCTTTATTTATGTTGTCGCTTTTAAATCAAGTAGCTCCATACAATCAAGAAGGATTAAATTACATTAACCTTAATTTTATTTACATTCAGATAATCATTTTGTCGGATGAATAACATTACGAACGAAAATGGACAAAATTACCACGAGCAAGTTCAGGCATCCAATATCTTAACCCAAAAAATAACACGTTACCATAATTGTCCTAATCCTACTTCCACTTGTGATGTAATAATATATCACTACCTCCGTTATTATTATGTATTCGAAACATATCGAGACAATCAGCTTTTGCCAAAATGGATTACAAAGCTCTTCAGCAGCAGATGGTCGTCGGTTAATCTTTATGAAATAGAATAGGCCCGGAACTAGGTCGCTGCGGTATGCGTCATTGATAGATAGGTACAGGTTGCTTTTACGTAACGATGGTAGCTGATTAGATCACAATTTGGAACTTGAAGAACAAGAGTGAGAGTGTTCTGGGCTTGAAGGAGAAACTTATTCGTCATTAAATAGACCATCAAATTGGCGTCCAATTTAAAAAGAAAAAATGTTTTATGAAAATTGGGTGTTGGAAACGTGTCGAGGTAGCTGCCCATCTGACCTACAAATTAATTCGAATGAGTTGCTTGCTTCGACCATCAAAAATTGGATGGTCATGACTGGATATGTAGAAATCTATTTAGCACCTTCAGTGTTACAAATGCATCCAATAAATTGACCCGTTATATAGATAAGATTTGTTAATTTATGCATTTGATACCATTTAACTATTTTATACTATGGCTTTTTAATTACAGGCTTACAAACCTAAATCAATGACAAAGATTCAACATAGTACGAGTTTTAGATATCATTATGTCATTTTGGTATATATATTCAAATGCTTTAAACATTAAAAAAAAATATATTTTACCAGTTTAACTGTTGATAAAAATCTAGAAAATTAAGTTTTTAAATTTGTACGCTCAAAATTTTTTTAGACCCGAAAAACAATGCAAAAATGTTCATTTTTAGTAAAAAAAAGCTTATTTTGCTTTAAACAGTACATATTTATGCGCATACTTCAAATAAATTTACTGCATTGCAAAATGTCATTTATTAGATAAACCCACTGTGACAAAAGGAAGATACGACACCAATTATGTTTTTTTACTCAATGGCATTGTGTGTAAGTGAAGCTTCTTTTACAGTAAGCGTTTTAATAATAACAACCTCCTTAAGCTGCTCGCTCTTGCAAATTGGCATTGTCAAATGTGTAATCACAACGTATGTTAATTTAACACTCGCCCTATTTGGAGATGCATTGTGAGTCCGGAAGGTGATGATTGTCATCTGGATTGAGTGTTATCATTAGAATGATGTAATCTCAAAAGCTGTAGGGTTGAAAACAATTACTTGGCTTGTTTGTGCGCAAAGAAGGTTGTAATTTTACTTCACAAGCAAATTACATAATTAAACGCTCCAACTTGCGATAAATGTAATGAACGAGTGTGGATTCAGCTTTGCTCTAAACAAAAATTATTAGCTAGGGATAGGTTAATCTTTCAGATCTTTCAACTGCATTGTCATATCTTATAAAACGTTTTTGAGATTTCAAGATTAGATAACAATTTTTGTGATAAATAAAGGCAAAGATTTCAGAGAAGTTTCTCCATAAATCTTTTTAACATTCAATATACAAGGAGACACTCTTATTCAAAAATAATCCGTATATTTAAACATATTTCGTTTTTATTGGAACTCTCCAGCAACTTTTTAAATCAAAATTGTCATTTAGAGTAACCTATATGTATTAAGCATGTGTAAACTTGGTTTTTCAACTTTGATGGAAGGTTAGCTTCTAATAGATGTTGCTATTTCTACGTTTTGTTAAATAATAATTGTAAGAAACAGCTAAAAGAACCGATATAATGTTTTATTTTTGAAAGTGCATATTTAAATAAAAAAAAAACAATCTTTTTCCAAAAAATAATCAAGTGCCAGTAAAAAGTAATGTAAATGTTTTTAGACCGACAGCACTGGAACAAATTCTTAATGTAATATGTCAGGGGTAGTGACATGTGATGTGTCAGAGAGCGTTGGTCTTTAAAACTAATGAACGGTTAACACCAGAGATTATCTAATTACGTTTCCCAGTCACCTACGAGGTTGTCAATGATGAAATCCGACCATAAATCTCTACCACCAGATATACCGACCGGCTTTATGAAAGAAACCTGAAAATGACAACATGTGTGTCTTATAATAAGTTTTATGTTGCAAATAAAAGCTGTTACGACAAAGTCGCCTGTAAATCTTTGCAGAAAAAATTAAAATATTTTAGCGCCCGTCGCTTCTAAATAGAAATATTGCAATGCTGTGTAGAATAAGTCAGTTTTTCTAGTTTACAGTCAAAGAAGATAGTTAGGAATTTTTCTTGACGTTGAAGCTTGAAGAGAGGATAAGATTGTGCACGTTAGTCATGGAAAAAGTTGCACAAAATGCCGTTTAGTTTTGATATAATATTGTTCCAAACAAGACAGATGACTCTTCTGCTTCTTGAGCCAAAGCAGTTATTAACGTATAATGCTATTATGCTGTACAAATAAAAATAAAATATTCAAAAATCACAAAATTATTTGAAAAATATAATAATACACCAAAGTAGTGGAGTGCATAACTTTTTGCATGCTTTACAATGAACTGAGAAGGAAAAGCACTAACTTCTAAGGTTTATATACTATTTTTTAGACAACCCAACAATTTTAATTAAAAAAAATTTAAAATAAAATTAATTGTCAACATGACATTTGGCCAAAATAAAAATCGGCATCACATATAAATTTCAGTTGAAAATTATCATGACACCCAATAAATAAGAGTAGCTTATTTTAAGCACTTTTATCAAGAACTTGTTTATATCCCCAAACAAAACATTTTTGAATAATTACATAGCTCACACAATTTAAATGTCATTCCAAAACCAAAAAAAAATAAGCACGCCGAAGATGACAAAAAGCAGAAACAAGACGGTTAAAAACCACCCCCGATTACCCCTGCTACGCAATTTATAAAACTTGTGACTACAGTAAATTAGATCATTTTTCTGTATAACTTGACGTGCCAGTGTTGTGAATAATGATTGTGGTGCCGTAAGCGCAACAATTAAATTTGGGTGAGTCTTAATTCACTGAATTTGCCTATTTCTGACAGTCGTTTCATATTTTGAATATAGAATAAATTTGTATTTTAAATATAAAAGAACGAATCCTTGTGAGTCGTTATTCACTCAATTTGTTAATTTACAGCAGTCGTTTTATATTGTGAATATAAAATGAGCTTGTATTTTAAATATGAAATAACTAATTATTATTGATATTGTTAATAAAGTAATCGTTTTTGCGAAAAATATAAATAAATTAACTAATGCCTATTTATACTCAATTCCTTAAATAATTTTATTATTGTCAAATTATGTTTTGTTTAAATTTATGTCATTATTGGCAATTGTTTGGATAATTAATTACACCAGTTAATAATTGAATTGCAACATAAATGTTTAATTATAATAGAAACAAATCTACAGGACAATAACTTCATCAAACTTAATATTTGCATTATGCTATGGTCTATTATTTTATAAACAGTAAAAACAATATTTTTAGTTGATAAAATAAAATAATTTAATTATTACTTCAAGAATTTAATTAGTCGAATTTATGATAAGCATTATCTTAAAGTTTTACATTTTCTTTCTTTACTATACAAGCTGCTCGAAATAATATAATAATTTAATTAAAAAATTATCCAATTAATTACTAAAAAGTTTGATAAACATTTATTTAAATTTCTTACAATTATTTCTGTTGCTTGGTTACATTGATATTGATAATATATTGAAAAGTGATTGGTAAATAATTCTAATTCCGTAACCGCTGCACTGCATCAACTTTCTTATAATTTGACAGTGGTCAAATACCGACATTTTTACAGAATTCAATTTACTTGTATTTGTTCGAATAAATTAAGTTTTACTTAATGTTTTGAGATTAGCAAGTTTAAACAGTTATATTTTGTTTTAAATAAATTATGCATAGTTTGAAATTCTTCAACTAAAATAATTTACACATAAAAATAAAATATGGTCTTTTGCTGTGACATAATAATGTAAATCAATTAAAATCAGTTCCGCAATTATAATAAGTAGCGTAACCTTTGAGTTTACTGTTTCTGTAGTGAAACACGTTACGTGAAACTATTTGTTTAAAGTAGCGTAACCTCTGAGTTTATTGAAACATGGTGCTTAGGCATCCTCTGAGTTTAATAAAACACGTTACGTGAAGTTGTTGGCTCAAAGTAGCGTAACCTCTGAGTTTACTAATACATGGTGTCTTAACATCCTCTGTAGTGAAACACGTTACGTGAAGGTGTTTATTTGAAGTAGCGTAACCTCTGAGTTTATTAAAACATGGTGTTGAAACATCCTCTGAGTTTAATAAAACACGTTACGTGAAAGTTGTTAATTATTGTCTGATCAGTACTAGAATGTTTATGACATTTTAGTTGCCATATTATTATTATTGTTATACCATATGAAATAGTGTACTTGCAGAAATTAATTAACTAATCATTCAATGATTAAAAATAGAATTTGAATTTAGAAATTTAATAAAAATAATTGAAGGATTTAATATAATGCATAATGTTACGTGAAATTTATTATTTATTGTCTGTTTAGGTCTAAAATGTTTATGACGTATTTTGTCCATAAATATGTTAAAAGAGCGCTTGATTATAGTAATTGTTAATTAACCGATGGTTTGAAATAGCAAATTCAGGTGCTGTTTTAACATTTTAGGATTCCTGTAAGTGTATGGTAAAATATCATCTATCCTAAGAGCTTCTGGATTCATTATTGTAGTAAGTGATTGGTGACACAGCATTTAACTCCAGGTATTTATATTCTATTTTAACATTGATGAGATAGATATAAACATTTAATCATTATGTAAAAAAAAAAAATTTAAGTGATGTTAAACTTGGAAAGTATTAAAGACTGCTTTTTAAGCAAATTATTAGAAAGCTCTGTTTGCAATCATTTTTATCTACCTAGTCATCACAAATTCCTATAAAGTATTGATTAGAAAAAATATAATAAAATTTTAGCAGCGGTTTTTTTAAGTTCACTTTCTTCCTGAACTATATTGAAAAAGTTTTCTACGACTTGGTCGAATTACTTTCTTGTTTGTGCAATAACGGATTGGTCGTAGGTACATTTGAGCAAGAAAGGAATGATACGTATCAGGGTATTATTTCAACTTCATAGATATTATTCATTGTTAATCCTAATTTTTTAAAATTTTTTTTCCATCCCTTAAACTGAGAAGTCGCTATTGAACAATGTATCTATTTATTATAATTTATGACAATTTATGTCTACTAGAATTTTGAAAGTACTTGTGTGTGTCAGCTTAAACTATTAATCTTACACTTGGCGACTTGAATGCAACTCTGTTGCAAAAAATAAGTAGGCGTTTGTCAAAGAGCTTTTATTACATATGGTATTGTGGGCGCTCATCTCAACCAGATTATATGGATTTAACTATCAAGTGAGCTTAGTGCTCTACAATATACAGGGTGAATGGTTTCCGGCTGTTAAACTTAAATCGCTGACATTTTATAGGAATTTTATACAAAGTCTCCTAGCAAAAGAATATAAAGATTCGTTTTGCATTGCTTGCAACATAGTAATTGCAATAGGGATGCCTATTGAAAATTTGTCGCGTGTTTTCTGTTAAAATAAAATTATTTATTATCAAGTTCTACAATAAATTTTATCTGCCAACCCGTACATTTTAATAACATTTTCAAAAATGTAAAAATATTTTTGCGGTAGTGTATCACTGGAATCTGCTAAAGCAGTACTAACTAAAACAAAAACTCAAAAATTGAACAAAAATTATTATGTATTATAAGAAGCGTTTTGGTTTAACTCAAAAAGTATCCTTGTTTATCTAAATATTGTTATGCTGTTTATTATTACTAATTTTTCTCCGAAATTATTATTTCCTTACCTATGTCTCTACTGAGTACTATTTCAAATATTCAAATAAGGATATGTGAGCAGCTTTTGCGTGAACGGGCGGACTTTTTGTTTCGATTCTTTTAACCGACAGACTAGTAATCATACGTCTTAAATTACAAGTGTCAGTCATTTCAAAAACAATTAAAGCTTGTTGAATTTTGATCATCATTTTAGTTTTTTTAGTCAGCGGGTTGGCTGCGGTCAGAGGTCAAAAATTCCAAGAAAATTATATACAAAAGAAATTTAATTAGTATATTGTGTAAAAGAGATATTTTAATTTAACGCATGCAAATGAGCTTTTTTTCTTTTGTTTCTTATTCAATTTTATCTGTTGGCACTTTTTACTGTAATAACTTTACAAATGCATTATGATAAAAAACACAACCATCTGATCAATAATTTTATATATAATAGATAGGTATTATAGATTATTTAACAATTTGAAGCATTTTATTTGTGATCTTTTACCCGAAACGTCCTTATAAAGTTTTTTTATATATTGCTTGGAACTAGGTCAGAAGGTATGTAAACTACTGCTCGCATTTACCTATTCACATTGTCACACGAATTGTTTACAAATGCTAATCGCTAACTTAAATTCCTAAGAAAATAACTGGGTTTAGTGAGAAGGTGGAGCTTGTGATATATTCTTTATGGTTACTCAAGATTAAAAGTCCATGGTTTGACACAAAAACCCAAATTAATTCGAATAGAATATAATGCACTGAATTGTAGAAATCCTTAAGACATATTAGCATAAATGGCGCTTACGCCTTCAAGAACTCTTACGTAAACTTTTGAGTTTGCTTATAAATGCAGCGGTGGTGCCTAGATGCACACATTACACAATATAAATTATTTAGACCCACTCCTGCTGCGCAATTTAGCTTAATATTTGCTTATTTTTTCAAATTAAATTATAACTTTTATAAAAATTTTACAAAAAAAATTACAAAACCCGGCTTTATTTTTGAATCAGTTGAAAAACTTTTGGAAGTACAGATTTGTTATACATCATGTTGTCTACAAACATATAGAAAACCAATACACACAATTTATTTTTGTTTTTGTGCGCCTCATCAAATTAATAAAAGATATTATCAAGTAACAAAGTTCAAGATTCTAACAATTGAAGCAAACATAGCACTTTATATATAAAATTTCATAATTATAATTTGTAAAAACACTTATCTACAACAATCTAACAACAACAAAATTGTATTAATTTAAAATCACAAATTATACAAGGAGTTTATTAGTCTAACGTCTAAGTAGTAACAAATGGTGCTATATTATAAGTGATATCATTGTTTTACTAAAAAATAACTACAAATACACATATAATTTTAAATGCTCTTATGAGAAATGTAATTTTACGTTTTATTGCTACAACAATTTTACATTTTTTCAAATGTAATTATATTAAACAACGCAACCTGTAAAAACAAGTCACCGACGCCTAATACTACACAGGAAACCAAAACTTTGTTTTAGATTATAAATAAATGTGACGGTTGACAGACGAGAGAGCTAATGAGCACAAAACGTGTTTCAGTCTACAAATCTTTGTTTTATAAATTGGTTTTTACTCTGTACTTTCTTCACTTATCTTTTATGCCCCAGAATTCCGTGCCGTTTAACTCAAAACAGCCTTACTGCAAGGTCAAGTCCAAGAAAAAAGTTGGCAAAAAAACGTTCGACAAATTTATAATGTCGCACATCCTTTTTGTTATGGTAATGACCCGTAAATTTTTGTACAACAACATACAATTTTGCCTGGAACTGTCATGAACATCTGTATGCAAATCATAACAAAAATGCAACTCGATGCAATCTCGATCAAAATTGGCCAAAAACCTGTCATAAATAGGTCAAAACCTGTAACCGTCAATTAAAATATGCACTAAATTTGCCTGTGGGAGGCGTACCTAATTGACATTTTGAGGTTTGCACTGGAATGCACCCAATTTACGTAATAACCCAAATTATGAATGTTTTATTCATGAGGTGCTATAAATCTTTTAAAGATGATACAACAGGTATGCACAGCAGTAGCGTTTCACCTAAAACATTATTAATGTAAAAAATTAAAAACTTATTTAAACAGTTATATCAAATTTTAATTTTTAACTTTCTTAAAAAATTATTGATGACTTTTCGACTCTAAATTTGCCGCAAAATGCATTATTAATTGGTAGCAATCCTGCGAATTAAGTTATGGCACATTATCGACGAGCCGCAACTGCATCTTCAAAAATGTATATGCAAAAAAAGCGTACATACTTTTTGGCTTATTTTTAGGTCAGAGCACGGTCAAAATTATTGACGATGTGGCACATCATTTGCACCTTATTAATGGTGATGGGCCTTCAGCTGCAGGGCTTTGTGTCGTAGGTTCGTATATTATGTAGGTGGACTAATAAACAGCTGTCAGCAGCAGGCATGCATTTTGGTTGTATATTAAAGGTTTATGCCAGGTGGTACTTTTTGTACGATTTGGCTATAGCAAAAGTAATAAAAAAAAACATTTAATTATTGGATAGCAGATGCAAGCTGAAAATTGATAAAAATGACTAAAAATAGGAAAAATTTTCCAACAAACGCAAAGACAATAAAAGATGACGATTATAAAGTTTTCAAAAATCACGTGCACGTTTAGTTGAAAACTTCTGATTTTTCTCATTCTTTTATAACAAATTATTCAACAAAAAATTATGTGGTATCATTAGTATTATAATTATAGAGTTGAAAAGAAAATACTTTTACAATAACTATCTACAAAATGATACTTTTTTTTGCAATTTTCTCTTTAAAGATCAGACATTGGTAAAATATTGTAAATTTATATATTGCAACTAGATTTGTCAACATTATTTTAGCTGTAATGCCTAGACAACCTGAAAACTTTAACCTGAACACCAAATCAAGCTTTAATAACATAATCAAACTACTTTTGCAGATCTGGAACCATTCAATCATCCCTCACCGCTAGCGTGCAATGTCTCTCTACGTTGACAATAAGTCTGACAATGACTGTAGCAGATCAAAAATTATTTCTTTTATTTTCTACTTTCTTTTAAACCATTTATTTAAACGCTATTTTATTCGTTTAAAATACAGAAAAAAAGAAGTATGGAATAATATAAAAGTTCAGTTCTCTGATAAAGGCAAAATTTATGTACTTTTTTTTAAAGCAGAAACTGTAAGAATAACATCAATGTAAACTCATTAAAACTATATCTGGAAACTTAAACATGTTTTTTAATTGGAGTTCTTCAGCAAGTCGCAACATATTCATATTTAAATAAAGCTATAGCGAGAAGCTTGGGCTTATTTTTATCCAAGTGCCTATTACTTTCGTAATATCGTAAAATCAAGAAAAACAGAACATGTCAAATCTAATTTATAAATTTGCAATTCTATACTGTAGCTAGTAACCATGGTAACCAAAGAAGATAGCAAGCTAAGTTGTCCGCGGTCTCCAAAAGCACTTTTTTACCATGGTTTGAATCCCATTTTCCCTTCCAACACAACATCGTTGTGAATAAAAAGTTTTTTACAATTAGTTAGAAGAAAATGTTAACAAGTCAATCACGCAATTTTTATGATGACACTACTGAACTCCCCTCAACTGACAACGATTAATCAAAAGTGACCCAAAATAAAAAAATTATTTATTGGTGAATGATAATCAATTTAATAAAGCAAGTTGGTAGAAGAATTATTATATAACTTAAAAAATAAACAACCAAGTCCAAAATGTTTAAAAAACTAGTCTAACCTTATTCTTTAATTTATGTTGAATCTGTTTATAATTTAGACACTTTTTCGTTAACAAGCACAAAATTAAAGAAAATTGATGAGTAAAAATGCCGCTAAACCAGAGGTGAGACCAACTATTCTATATACTTTTAAGATAATTTCAAATAGATTTCTACTGCTTCTGTTAATCACATTAGGAAGTTGATAAATTCCAATTTTTGTACAACCATAAATAGACGATCTCCAATCAGAAATGTGATTTCTTATGAAAAGATTCTACTTTTAATAAAGCATAGCCACCATATACGACAAGTGGAATGACGTGCAAATTTGATGAATGTTCTCCTTAATAGTCTTCAGACCAGTTTTTACAATTATTACAATAATTTTAATTTTCACCTTATGAAAAACTGCAGTTTTTTCCTGTAAAGGCCGCCCGGACATGATCGTGTCGCCGGTTTTATCTTTCCGGGAGCGTGACGCTAACTTTTAACAATCGAGGACAAAGAGAAATTCTTAAAATATACGACAAACGCGAGTAATAAAGAAAAGTTGCAAAACGAAAATTTGAAATTCGTAATGGGCTTAGAGAAGCAGGAAGAGCAAGCGTTAGTAGCTGTGGATTATAGGAAGCACGGACCAGCAATCGTGCAGTGACGATGAAATAAGATTTGCATAGATTTACGCATTAATTCCTTTTAAATCGTATATAAATATAAGTGCAATTAGATAAGATACTTAATCAGCCAAAAATTAAAACTTAAACATAAAATGTGTCCAAGAACTTCTCAAATTAAGCATTTTTGCAATCTGACAAAGCTGCAACATATATTGTTTGGAATAAATCCAACGCGGTTCTTTCGTATTTGCAATACGGAAATATTATACAATTTAATGTCACTGATATCAATCAAAGTAAAGCAGTTAGCTAAAAAACAAAATTCAGAAACAAAAAATTGAAATAACTTCTTGCAGGTAACACAGAGGTAACTGTAATGTATTGGGAATAGGATAGATTGAAACGCCTTGTTCCTGTGATCTATGTATATTAATTTTCCTCTACCCCGTTTGATGAGTGCCGATATTGATGGCTACTCTTACAATACTTGAACGGCAATGCCTACTCCTGAGGTCGTAGGCATGTCCCTTATTCTATGGCGTATATCCATAGATATTACCTATTCATAGATATACTACAATCCTCCCTCTCTAGATTACAAATTCATCCTAGAGAGAGGCTTACTAATTCTCTTAGGTCTACTATTTGAGATGTTTGGATCAGGCTCCTTTATTTCTTTCAATTTTGCATCATAAAAGGTGCCATATTTAATTATTTGATCCGGATGCCTTTTCCATACTTTCTCTGTTCCCTTAATTTTACATAAATAAGTCCTATTCCCTAATATATTTACAATTCTCGCTTCAATCCACTTCTCTCTTAAACTTCTGTAATCTTTGACATATACTCGTTCTCCTATCTCAAAACTTACTACTCGATCCCCCCTGAAAAATTTAATTTGTTGTTCCTTCTGATTTGTTCTTTCTTGCTCATTGAGAAAATCGAGTCTCGTTTTAGTATGTCTATTGAACATTAGTTTGGATGGGTTTTCTCCAGTAGTGCAATGTGGCGTGTTTCTATATGAAAATAAAAATTTATTTATTATTGTTTCCACGCTCTCTTTTGCACTCCTGGAGTCCGCCATCGCTTTTTTAAAACTGCGCTTAAAGGTTTTCACCGCATTTTCCGCCGCCCCGTTTGTAGCTGGATGATAAGGTGAAGAAGTGTTCACCCTTATTCTATTATGAGCGCAAAAATTTTTAAATTCATCCGATGTGAACTGCGGTCCGTTGTCTGTGAATATCGAATTTGGTAACCCAAATCGCGCAATACACTCTTTTAACTTTTCCAGCGTGTTTTGCGTATCTATTTTCTTCATTTTATATATTTCAATCCATTTAGAGTACGCGTCCGTTATTATCAGAAAGAACATATTATTAATTGGCCCTAAAAAATCTAGATGAATTCTATCGAACGCATGCTTCCCTTCGTTAAACTTTATCAACTGTGTCTTCCTTGGTGTATCAGAATTTACCAAACACGACTCGCAATTTTTTACAAAAGTTTCAATGTCTGCGTCTAACTTTGGCCACCAAAAATACTGTCTAGCCAACATTTTCATTTTTACTACCCCCATATGTGCTCCATGAATTTCCCTAAGTAGTTGGCTTCTGAATTTTGTCGGAATAATAACTCGATATCCCCACATTAATATACCGTTTTCGCAGCTTAATTCTTTCGCTCTATTTTTATAAGGCTCTAACTCTTTTGAATTTGTGTTTTGAAATCCGTTCCGTACACACAAAAACACTTTACTAAGAACCGCATCGCTTTTTACCCCGTTTCTAATCTGAACTGCTGAAATTGGCATCTGCTCGTCAACAATAAAATTAAAGTAGTCCTCTTCGCGTTCTTCTGTATCGTCCTTCTCTTTTAACGGTAAACGCGATAAACCGTCCGCTCCTCCGTTATTTTTTCCTTTTACGTACTGCAGTGTATAATCAAAGCCGCTTAAAAATAACGCCCAACGCTGTAGCCTGCCTGCTGCCATTTGAGGTATACTCTTTTTTTCTCCGAATAGTGCTAATAACGGTTTATGGTCGCTACATAAAATAAATTTATTCCCCATTAAATATTGGTAGAATTTGCTAACTCCCCAATAAATGGCCAAGGCCTCTTTGTGTATTACTGAGTATCTCCGTTCGGTTTCTGATAGTGTTCTTGATGCAAAACTAATTGGTTTTTCCATACCTCCTGGATATATGTGTGATATTACCGCACCTATACCCACCATTGACGCGTCACAACTTAATTTGATAGGTAATTTCCTATCAAAATGCGCGAGATTTTGTTCCGACGCTATTTCCTTTTTTATCTTATTAAATGCCTCTTCACATTTCTGATTCCATTCAAATGTTACGTCACCCTTTAATGATGCGTACAATGGTTCCATTATATCCGCTATGTTTTGCACAAATTTCCCATAATAATTTATCATACCTAAAAATGACTTAATTTCGGAAATATTGGTTGGTCTTGGTGCTTTTACTATTGCTTTCACTTTATCCTCGTCCTTATGTAGACCTTGTCTATCAATGATATGCCCTAAATATTTAATCTGTTTTTGAAAAAATATACATTTCTTTAAATTTAGTGTAAATCCCGCCTTGGTTAATCTATCGAAAACTATTTCTAAATTGTTTAAATGTTCTTCTTTATCTTTCCCGGTTACTATGACGTCATCCATAAAATTTTTACACCCGTCAACCCCCTGTAGTACTTTTTCTACAATTTTTTGAAATAATGCGCATGCGGGCTTCGTTCCAAAAGGTAGTCTATTGGGAATATAAATTCCTTTATGCGTACTCCAAGCTAATAATTTTTTAGTATCTTCGCTTAATTCTAATTGATTATACGCATGAGAAAAATCTAACTTTGAGAAGTACTCTCCCCCTTGCAGTGCTGCAAATAATTCCTCTATTCTGGGAATGGGATATTTAATATCCTCTAAATATTTATTTACCGTTACTTTATAATCCGCACACACTCTAATTTTGCCATCTTCCTTTATAATAGGTACTAACGGTGTGCCCCACTCGGAATTGTCTACTCGAGAAATGACGCCTTCTTTTTCTAACCGCGATAGTTCTTCTTGCATTCGTTCTTTAAAAGCAAACGCGATTGGTCTAGGTTTTAAAAATATTGGTTTAATTTCCTCGCCTTGAATTAATTTTAAGTTTATCTTTTCGTATTTAAACTTTCCCAATGTGCAAGAAAAAAGTGTCTCATACTTATCAGTTAACCCTTTTACTTCCGTATCGATTCTAATTTCATTCAATTCAACATTCTCTGAATCTTTGAGAGTGATTTTAAATAATGACATTAAGTCCCTACCTAATATCGCGCTATGACCATTTTCGACAACTATTACGCGACTTTTTTGTTTAAAACCCTTATACTCTACTATTGGATATATTTCCCCTAACGGCTTGATGATCTTACCATCATATAATCTCAGTCTAATATTAGAGAAGTTTAATTGAAGTTTTCGTAAATTCTCTTTACTCACATACATTTTTTTTGGAATTACTGATACTGCCGCCCCTGAATCTAGCTGTACCCTTACTCCCTCACCATTCATTTTAATATTTATACACACAGGACCCTGATATTCAATCTCCTCCGTATAAAATAGATTTACATAATTCAAGTTTTCTCGTTTTATGTTACGACATATTTTTGCCAAGTGCCCTTTTTTTTTACATATTTTACAAGCATACTCTTTATATTTACATTTAAAAAAATTGTGATTACCCTCTCCACAATGGAAACATTTTTCGCTTCTCCCTTGGAAGTTTTCTTTCTTACTGGAGCTGTGACCTTCACTTCTTCTCTGGGACGCTGGATTGCCTCTCTCGCTGTCACCTTCCTCTTTAAATCTGCGTCTAAAACCATCCACCTTTTCCTTCCTTCCATTGATTTGAAACATTTCACTAGATTCCGCCCTGGATCTTGAATAGCTTGTTGTCAATTGCAACGCACCTTCTTTCTTAACTGCCACCTCCACTATTTCTTCTGATGACAATGTATGCTCGCATTCGAATACCTTGTCCAAAATTGGTCCCTTTAATAGTCCATGCACAAATTTGTCTTTAATCTTCTCAGTCAACAAGAGTCCAAATTTACAGTTTATGGCTTTACTTTTCACTCTAGCGTGCCATTCTCTGATTGTTTCACCGCCATTTTGTTTCAATTCGTAGAAATCGTACCTTTCTTTAAATACCGATATTCGTTTAGAAAATTGTTGCCTCAACATTGAACATAATTCTTCGTAGGTCTTTTCCTTCGGTAGCTCCGGGTCGCATAAATCTCGTAACGTCTTATAAATATTCTCACCTATTACGGTTAACAGAACTGCAACTTTTCTATCTTCTTCTATATAGTTTGCTCCAAAATATTGTTCCAACCTTTCTTCATAAAGTCCCCAATCGTCCCCCGTATTTTTATACTCCGGGACTGCTCCAATTGAAGTTCTGATGATAACTTTTTCCCCATCACTTTCCTTGACTACACGTGCCTCTCCCGGCATCTTCTTCTCTTTTTTCTTTTTTTTTCCTATTTTATTCCTCGTCGCCAATATGTAATGTATTGGGAATAGGATAGATTGAAACGCCTTGTTCCTGTGATCTATGTATATTAATTTTCCTCTACCCCGTTTGATGAGTGCCGATATTGATGGCTACTCTTACAATACTTGAACGGCAATGCCTACTCCTGAGGTCGTAGGCATGTCCCTTATTCTATGGCGTATATCCATAGATATTACCTATTCATAGATATACTACAGTAACTAACAATACCAATAACTAACTGATTTGCTAAATTGTAATTTGTTAAAAAAATGTATCTGCAGTTATGCTACAGAAACAATCAATAATAGCTTGCCTTGTGATTATGGTTGTTGATTTGGCTATTTTGGCTGTCCAATGGTTGATGTCAGCGCGGTATTTATTTCACATAGTCAATTCTCTGTTTAAGGCCATATAGAGTCGTCTTAAAATCTAAAACTTAAAGGGAATACTTTGCAACGTTGCTAACTTAATGAAAGCTAGTTTTTTACGGTAAATGTGATGATTTTATTTTAAAAACCAAACGAAAACAATTTAAAAAATTTCACAATTCTTCAATAACAAAAGCATAAGTTCCAGCTTATTTTCAGGTCGTTGTCGTCCACTTAGACGGTGTTGGAACACAATGCATGAAAGATCTCCACTACGAAATCAATTACGGTCGAAGACGCCTTTCGGCACACGTTTATCTCATACGGTTTTTTAGCTGATTGAAGCAACTTGTGAAATGTGACAGAACTGACAGCAAGTCTTGAGACGGAATAATGAGCTTCGCTTTACGAATTGACAAAATAAAAAAAATGTGTGCAGGCGGCACTTTAGAATTGTTGTGTCAGTTCCGCTTTCATTCGAATATTCGAATACCACATTATGAAAATAAAATTCCTTTAGTCATAAATATATGTTTTTGACATTTTATTTATATATCAGAGTGCTTCTTTAATAAAATAAAACAAAATAAATGTGTCACAATTATGTCGATTTTACAATAAGCAGGTTTTTCAAAGTAGCTTTTTTGTAGTAGATTGAAATAACATAGATTTGTCAGACTTAAGTAACGTAATAGTTATTTAACTAAAAAAGTTAAGAAATTAGGCTCTAAACTCGTAACATCTGTCAATTTATTTACTCTGGTGGTAAATTGTAAATATACGGATTTAATGCCAGTTCCTGCAGTAAACAACTTAGTATTACTTAGAAAAAGTTTTCATCATATGTAAGTTTTTATGATAAGTGAATGGTTAGT
This sequence comes from Lagria hirta, assembly GCA_947359425.1. Lineage (NCBI taxonomy): Eukaryota > Metazoa > Arthropoda > Insecta > Coleoptera > Tenebrionidae > Lagria > Lagria hirta. The sequence goes on from OX375800.1 coordinate 5,955,046, forward strand.
ACTTACCAAAGGAGGTGGTTTCTCCTCTTCTATTTTGCCGTCTATTCCATCAACCTTACTTTGCTCGTGTGTCAAAGAAGGAGAGGAAACGGCATTGCCATCAACGCTATTTAAGCTTTCCTTTCTGCCATTAATAACATTTGCCACTTGAAACTCAGTTTCGCAACTGGTACTATCCGCCGCCTCTACCTCCTCAAAGACGTCGTCTAACTCGTTAATCTCGCTTTCGTTGATAAGTTCTTCTAGATACCATGACGCCGACGATGGTTCTTCCGCACTCGCACTTTGCTCCGAACTGCTTGATCTTACTAACACGTTTTTGCACTTTTTTACGAATTTTTTTACACGTTTGGTTTTGCTTTGCCGATTTTCTGCGGTACGCGCTAACTCGTCCGATTTGATGACTTCCGGCTCCGGGGCGGGCTTCCACGATTCCTCGTCGTAGGAAAGAACGTGGCGGCCAGTTGGAGTCACCTGAAAATTAAACATATTAGTAATGTTCGACAGTAATAAAGTTGGTTGCTTCAAACTATTGTTATAACTGTATAAATATGCATTATAGCGCAAATGCATCGCATAATATTTATACCTTTTCAATTATCTCTATTTGTTTTCAATTCTAAAGCAGCTCAGTTTCATTTATAAAAAAAAATAAGTGGTTGCTTAAAAACTAATTTTTATTAGATCAAATTTTAAGCTCTAGAGTTGTGTGTCTTTTTTAAATAGCAAACTAATTTTTTTGTCAACATTTCATAGTTTTTTATCCATAGATACAGCAAGACTATATAAACTAGAGCTTTATTCCTAATCGCTGACAAAATACAAAACAAAAGTAGAAACGAAGAATTACAGTTTATCACCAGAAAAAAAGTTTTAGTCTAAAGATGTATTTTTTATTTCTCATCAATTTTTAATGCTGTAAATTAGATCTTCTAAGTTATTACCTATTGACGACAACTCTTGATTTCAAGTACTTATTTTCCTGTTTATTTAAATTCTTTTGTTTTTGTTAACAAAACACCTTGTAGTTTGTCAGAGGTTAGCAATAAAACTCTAGCAGCCTCTATTTTGACAACAAAATAGAAACTGTTATTTTGAAAACGATATGATGACGTTAAGGCTCAAAATATAAAATTTATTTTCATGATGATAAAAATATTTTTCTAACGACTACGATGAAATATGCTGTAGTTCATACGTTTTTCTTCTAGTAAAGAATTGTTTATTGTAAGCAATACCGACACAAAAGCAAAAAAAGTAAATTGGCCAACAGCTTTGCGTTTTCGCTTTGCACGGAGAATGTGGATTACCAATGTCTTTTTACGTAGTGACTTAATGATTTTCTGTGCTCTTGCAATCAAAAATCTTAAGATAAACATGCGTTTGTATGTATAAAAAATCGTATAAAAATAATAATGAAAAATCCCAAAACAAATTAAAAATTTGTCTTTGACACATTGTATTATGACAGTTGTTATGGCTGTAGTGTTTTTATAACCTACAAGTTTAGTTTTTATTACTTTCATAATTAAAGATTTATTTGGTTTTATATTTTCCTTACTGCAAACGTCTTATATAATGCTTGTCTTATTAGTGTAGAAAGATTTATAATTTATATTTATTTTATATGCAGAGAGTGTCTTATGAGACAGAATTCTATTTACATCCATCCGCCAAACGCAATTTTATCATTATTGCAAGAAAACAGCTAGTTTGACTAAGAAATCCTTTAATTCACTGAATTAATTGAATACATTAGCTTCTTTCCTTTCTTTTTAGTCTGCTTTTTTTTTCTTCTACTCGATCAAGAAAACACGAAAGCACCTAGGAATATTTTACTGTTAGCGCACGGTTTCCAATTCCTCGTTCTTCCAAGCGTAACCTGTGCATTTATTATAAACTTTATTGACTCTAATTTTCTGCCAGCGAAATTGAATCATAACTTCAAAGGCTACCTACCCACCTACCCAACCACATAGAAAAAAGTTACTACGTTTGAAAGTAATATTTATAAAATATGTTAAGATATAATGAAATTTCAACTCTTTTCAACAGCCATTTCCGACTTGTTGAGATGTGATGATAAACTTGAGAAGGTGAGAATGTATTCCACACCACATTCAATTGCGACTTCCTGAAAATAGAAATTGTAGCAACCGGCATTTTTGTCCCAAATAAGAATTAAATGCTAAATTATTGCAGCTTAGAAAAAGAATTTTCATTTCAATTTTATTAATTTTTCTGTAGATTTCACTTAAAAAGCCTTGATTTCTAGAAAATATCTTTCCTAAAAAAAAGTCTGTACCACACTCAAAGTATACATAGACAATATAAATTTTCTGTTGTAATTACACCTAATCAATCAATTAGACCAAAGCTTTCATAAAAATTTTTTGAAAATTTTGAAAGCCTTTTTGAAACGTTTAAAATTTTAATTATTGTCAAGATATTTATCTTATTTTTCAATATTATTTTAATTAAAGTGTTTTTTTCCAAAGTATTAAGGTAAATTTCCAATATCTAACGTTATCCAATATACAAATATTGTAAAAATTGTTGGCAGAGACGAGGAAAGAAATTGGACCTATGTGGGAGAGAGGGTGGAGTCAAGGATAGATTATGGAATAACAAATCAAGAATCATGGGAAAAGGTAGAAGAATTTAGAGTAGAGAAAAGATTGAAATGGGATCAGTTTCCGCTAGAAGTGAGGCTAAGAGCAGAAAAGAAGAAAGAGAAAAACGCAAAAAAAATAAAGTGAGAAAAGAACAATAAAACTATAGATAAAAAAAAATTAAAAAATAAAAAAAAAACTGGAAAAAAAAAGGTTTTGCGAGAAAGAACTAGAGAAGATGATAGAAGAACTAAAAGAGATGACATTGGAACCAACAGAGAAGAAAGAGGTCTGGAGGGAAAGGCAGAAAAGAAACGAGTGTTGGGACTAAGAATGTAAAGAAACAACGACAGAAGCAGTGAGAGCGTTAAGAAAGTTGAAAGGAAAGAAGGAGACGAAGCAAGAATGTATAGAAGAAGAGAGAATTCAAAGACAAATGTAAAGAGAAGAGAGGAAAAAAGAATAAAAAAAAACCAAAAAAATTAAAAAGATAAGAACGGAGGAAGAAGTGTGGGAGTATATAAACAGGAAGAGGAAGAAAAGGAGGAGGTAGAAGAACAAATAAAGATAGAAGAATGGATGCAGTACTTCAAGGAATTACTAAAGGGAGAAGTAGAAGGAAAAGTAAGAGAAGACAAAACAAAAAATAGAAAAATAGAGAGAAAAGAAGAAATAGAAAATAAGAAAATTGAATAAACAAAAGCACCAGAGAAAGATGAAATGCAAAATAAAGTGTCGATAAACAGAAATGAGGGACTTAACGAAAGATTAACCAAAATAATGAATAAAGTGTGGAAGGCAGAAGGGTTCCCGGAGACGTGGAAAGAAGGTACAGCCAAATTACAGAGAAATAACGATGCTTAACACGGGGTACAAAATCTACGCAAAAAAATGTATTGACAATTTTTTTTTACAGAACTTTACCAAACAAAGTCAATCTGGTAATTCATTATGATCTAGCAAGGTAACTTTGGCGGTCACTCAATTTGTGGATGTAGTCTTAAGGTAATATTCTCAACCATACAAACTACAATGTAATGAAATAAAATTATTTCGTATGGGCGGAGCTTGTCAGTGCAGTTTTAATCGGAATGACATTTGGAAAACAAAAAAATATATATGATAAATTTTTGTGTGTCTACCTCAGGCAAGAAAGTAAACTGAATAGCAAAAAATAAGAAACTTTTTAGTCTAAATGCTACACTTATATAAATATGAGAATAAGTTTGAGTGAAACGAAACATATCTTTATATCAATGTGAAATTATTAAATTTTCTTTATTAAAAATTTTATTTTATTAGAGACAGTAATAATTTCCTATACCAAGCCTTTCACTGATGTGTTGAAAATAGAAATGTTAAACTGCAATTACTTTTAACGTCATTCCATGCCATCATTAATTAAAAATTGACAACATTTAATCAAGTTTGCTTCCTCTGAATGCGGCAATTTTGTTGATAAAATCGTTGAATTACCTATTCAAAATAATGTTCACATTAAGCAAATCTCATTGATGACGGACCTTTACATGCATTACCCATGTAATGCCGTCATAAATTGATTATTTTTGTATCCTCAATGTATTCATGTTAATTAGCAAATGTTACCGCAGACATCTGTAAATTACTATGAGTTACCATAAACATCTAGAACTAATTACAATTAGCCACAAACTAGAAAGATAACCTGTACAACTTGACATTTATTACGTATAAAATAAATTGAAACATCTACAGCTGTTAAGGTATTTAAAATCTGTACAGGATATTGCTGTCATAGTCAATAGTATTCCTCACTAAGAACGTACTTTAAAAAAATAAATTAAGCACATTAGGCATTAGAGGAATGACAGCTATTTTAATCAGGGTTATTTAGTTAGAATAAATTGCAGTTTGATATTTCATATAAATTTAAGCAACACTTTAAAAATTTTTATTTTATTTCAATGATCACAAAAGATGAGCCAAATGAAATTTGTTAAAAAAACGCGCATTTTTTAGACTTTTTAACTTTTTTAACACGCCAATATTAATTCAGCTGCAATATTATCAAAAAAACATTAACTAAAACTACTAATTGTTATATTATGTATTTTTTATAATTTATTCATAGATTATAACATTCTAGCCTCAGAAGATCAAGAAGAGTCAAAACAAGTGCCGTATAGACACAGCTTTTAAAGTTCTCCGAAAATTATGATTGAAGTGTCATTCAAGTCAAAATGCAGACATTTGTTAAAAAAATTCATGACCCCCTCGCAAAATTTGAAAATTTAATAAGCAATTAAGTGAAAAAAAAGAAGATTTTAGTTTTTGCAAATAAACTATGTGAGATATTTGCTAACTAATTAAAAAAACAAATTTTTGATCTGCGGGTAGTTGTTCATGTAAACGCCTGAAATCTGTCAGTTGTTAATTTTTATGTTTTATAAATTGAAATAATATTTATTCATTATAGGTCCCAAGTGGACAAGCCGGAGTACCCGTTTTTAAGCGTATTTTTACCCTTCTGAGAAAATTATAAATTCTAGATCTGCAGTTTTGAGACAAGAAAGTTTAATAATAGTAGGCGTTTTGTAGATTTCATCAAAATGAAGTTATTTGAGTTAAAAAACTCGGTTACTTTACAAACAATGGAGTATATATCACCGTTTATTATGAGTTGCATAATTCTTTCAAATCAGTATATGTGCAAAAAGTTAGTAAGTACAAGATTGAAGAATAGAGACAACAACAAAAATTCTCTTTTAATAAATAATTGTTTAATTTTTGCGTTTCGACTAGTATTTAGCAGTAAATCAAATCAATTTAGTTTCAATTAAGCTTTTTACAAATAGTTTGATAGACTGATAGTCCAGTCATTACGTACATTCAAAAAAGAAAATGAATTTGCGCTTCTAATTTTTTAATATGTTGTAGGGGATACCTAGAAAAGCTTAACTTGAGATTGTCGACCAAGCTTTCCTAGGAGCTTTCGCCGCCATCTTGAAAAAAGAGGTAAAATTTGTTTCTCGGCAATAACTCGGCTATCCGATGAGATTTCGAGAAATTTTGTAGGACACTTTTTGTAGCTTTCTTTGTGCTCTACAATAACGCCTGAATTATTTTTAGCGTATCATGCATCGTTATCGAGATATCGATCGATAAAGTCAAAAATTTAGGACACAATTTTTGTTTTTTGCTTTTTTTTTCTTTGGGTCTTAATAAATATGAAAAATTGGAGAATTCAAACTTGTAGAGCATGTTCAGACCTACAATTTCCTTCTTGGATTTTTTTATGTTGGACAAAAATTACGATCTCCAGCGCGCCGCAAAGTCGGTGAATCCACACTCAGCGTCGAGCGAGCTGCTCGCTCGGTTGTGTCTGGATGTCGAATCGAATGGGAAATTGTTCAGAAAATTGATGGGATAAAAAATAAGTACAAAGAGCAACAAATTAAGGATCACACAATAGTAATTTATTAAACAAATAATTTGTTTGTGCAGTAAAAAAAATTATTTTTTTACAATACAAAATAAACAAAACAAAATAAACGGAAAGAATAGTATATTACACTACAAGGGACAAAAGTTGAATTTTTGGCCCTGCGCGCCATAATGCCCGAGGTGAAGCCGAGGGCATCATGGCGCGCAGGACCGAGATTTCAACTTTTGTCCCGCGTCGTGTATACGATTTTTCTTCATACCTCGGTCGAAAGTACGTACTTTTATTTTTAATTTTATTTTTTTAACTTTAAATGCTGATAGTTTTTGATGCCTGCCGCGTCATTTGCGGCACGAGCGAAGCGAGTGTTGCTGGTCATATAACATAGTTACGAGTATAAATAAACACGATGAATTCTTTCTTCCCGCTATTATAGGGAAGAAAGAATTTCATCTTACAGGGACTAAAAGTTAAACTTTCGTCTCTGTTATTAGGGACGAAAGTATACTTTCGTCCCTAATAAAATTAAAAATAAAAGTACGTACTTTCGACCGAGGTATGAAGAAAAATCGTATACACGACGCGGGACAGAAGTTGAAATCTCGGTCCTGCGCGCCATGATGCCCTCGGCTTCACCTCGGACATTATGGCGCGCAGGGCCGAAAATTCAACTTTTGTCCCTTGTAGTGTAATATACTATTTTTTCTGCACTCGAGACACGAACGATGGACTTTTTTCATGTTTTTTTTCGCTTGGATGGTCCAGGCTGAAGATCTTCGTTCTCCGTAAACTCTTCGAGTTGTTGTGTCTGTTGAAACGTTGGAAATGATGCTGATTCGATGAGAGCATCGTCATCATCATCGTTACAGACACAACCGAGCGAGCAGCTCGCTCGACGCTGAGTGTGGATTCACCGACTTTGCGGCGCGCTGGAGATCGTAATTTTTGTCCAACATAAAAAAATCCAAGAAGGAAATTGTAGGTCTGAATATGCTCTACAAGTTTAAATTCTACAATTTTTCATATTTATTAAGACCCAAAGAAAAAAAAAGCAAAAAACAAAAATTGTGTCCTAAATTTTTGACTTTATCGATCGATATCTCGATAACGATGCATGATACGCTAAAAATAATTCAGGCGTTATTGTAGGGCACAAAGAAAACTACAAAAAGTGTCCTACAAAATTTTTCGAAATCTCATCGGATAGCCGAGTTATTGCCGAGAAACAAATTTTACCTCTTTTTTTAAGATGGCGGCGAAAGCTCCTAGGAAAGCTTGGTCGACAATCTCAAGTTAAGCTTTTCTAGGTATCCCCTACAACATATTAAAAAATTAGAAGCGCAAATTCATTTTCTTTTATTTGCCTTTTTTTCGGACGAAATGACTGGACTATGATAGTTTTATGTTACTTAACCTTCTCACGATAGAAACAGTTATATAAATAGGCAAGACTAGTAAATAAAGACTGATCTAATTCTAACTGAAAAATACTTTTTGTTTAATTGCATCAACTGAACGTGGAGAGAATAAATGCATAACTAGATTACAGTTGTTTTAACCCATCTGATGTATAACAAAATACAAATTAAAATACGCATTTGGAAAATTGATTCCTAGATACACAAAATATATTTGTTACTTATGACACAGTGCTAATTTATTACACACATTTGTGTCTAGCAATCATCAGTGAACTTTTCCAATAAGCTGCTAAACTCAAATTTGAACTTGAATTTCGGATTATTACTTACAAATTGAAAATCTAATCAGTATTTAAATTGAAGTAGTATGATCAGGTCAGTACCTTCTTTTCTATGAATTAATAACAGATTGCTTTACCTTGCTACATATTTCCTGATTTACCTCATCAAAATGGATATTACATTTATGATAGTGTCATATAAGCATGGGGTTTTTTGAATTTCAAACCATTGAAAAATATTTACTAACGTTCGACCTTCCAATTAAACAATTGATGATGCAAAAATATACTCCAAACTTAATTTTATTCATTTCTTAAAAAATCAGATTATCTATTATTACAATTTATTAAAATTGCCAGCGATTAAATCATTAAACTTCGATATTATAAAAAATGATTTACAAATAGTCGAACAAATCAAGAATCTTCAGTAGAAAGTGTATATTTTATTTATTCACATAAATATTTTGCAAATATTGTGTTAATAAAACGTTTTCGGTAAAACCATTTAGTTTTTATATTTTCAAACAAATAAAATTTGAAAAATCACTCAAAATAAAGATTATTAATTTTATTTATTAATGTTAATTTTTGCAACCAAAACAAGACATAAATTTAAAAAAATAGGTCTATTTTTATGACCACATAATAAAAGAGAAAATCTTGAGATTTCTAATATTAAAATAAATTATTAAAATATAAAAAAAATAAATTTCAACAAAATAAATAATTATCTGCTACACAATATTTTTTTATTTAAAAATTAACAAGTTTTTCAATTTTAAAATTAATAATATGAATGTTCAGTTGATAACTTTAGAATTTTTGATACCGTAGACTATTACGGTTTACTTACGAATTGACAAAAAAAAATTATTTGATCCACACCAACGCGGTAATACCCGTTATAAACTTGTTATCTCTCAACAGTTGCACATAGCAAAAACTTCAACTGAATAACTCTTATTTATTTGGCGTCAAAAGGCTAAAGTAGCAGTTTTTAAAAAAGCATAACGCTATTTATAATCTGCAATGACTACTTAATTTACCAATATTTTGTTTTATTTATTCATTTTTGTTTTATCAAATGAGCTGAAAATTTACCGATAAATTTTATAAAAGCTTGTTATTAATTTCACAAGTGGAATGAGACATGCTTAAATAAAATTTATCTGAAGTCCATATGCCTACTTATTTAAACAAAACGACACAAAATGTCTCCAGACACTGTTAGGGCTTTTTTTAAAAAAAATGTACTTACATTTCTAACAATTGTTTTCAGGAGTACCTTCAAATTAAAGTATGACGCCTAAGCAAATTTGCTTTTTCTTCAATTCAAAGATCACTTATTAAAGACCACATCACAGGCAAAATTGTCAAAGTTTAAAGAGTAATAATTATTAAATAAAATTCAGTAGAATTTGGCAAAATTGTTTGTATTTATCTATAACACCATCTACAAATGATCTAATAATTATTTAAAAGTACGTTTTTTTTGTTCCCATATCTAGATCTAACATTTTTATGATAGACACTGTTTCGACGTTGTATTTGATTTTTAGGTAGATATAGACATTTTGTTCAATTTCTTCCTCTACATAGCGATGTTCTTAATGTCTGACAATGACACAAATCAACACCGGGTGCTGCTGATCCGGAACCAAGCCTTACAAATCCCACGTTCTACAAATAGCAGCAACTGATATAAAACCGCTTCTTGAATTAAAGAAGGCTTTAAGAAACAATAGGGCATCATATTTCAGTACCTTCCACGATAGATTTATATGAGACAAAGCTTCCATCGTCACCATTGGGTACCACCCACATATCTAATCGAGAATCGAACATGGAACTTCATGTATCTAATATTTTATAGCTATTATCACGTAACAATGATGATAAGCTTTTTTCTTTATTTTCCTTTACGTACGCTAGAATCTATCCGTAATAAATTCTCTTTTATTGCCGTAAATCAATAGAAGAATTCGAAAGAGATGAGTTCAATAACTTGGCGGTAGCACCGAGATGCTGCTATGTGGTTCTATCACGTCTTCATTAATGTTTTATTCTGCTTTGATAAAAATCATCAGAAGACAGATAACTATGAGTTATAGACATTGCCTTAAGATTTTATTAAGGTGCTGTATACAGAGTGGAATTAAATTTAATGTCCGAGATCTTCAAAACTTTTCACCTACAATCAATTTTATGTTAATTTCTTGTTTAGATGCAAGTCCAGTCAGATGCATCTTTTTCATTTAATGTGTTGTGTTTCAAGTTTAACCATAAAACCAAGTATAGTAGCTTCCATAGATAGAAGACTTGCCATTTTGATTCAAAATCGCATATTGCGATAAAAAAAAGTCGTTAAAGCTATCCGCTCGAATTAGACATCACCGTAGCACAAGCCGACGAAGATTACGTGCGTAGGTGTTCACTGCAAGCGATTTTAAATCATAATGACAAATCTTGTTAGTCATTCTTTGTTTAAAGTAAACTTCATTATCTCACAAAAGATTCAAAAAGTGTTTTAATTTTCATCCAAATCCCTACAGATTGGTGATGGCAATAATAAAAAGCATCACTAATCAAGAATACTTAATTAAGTTGCTAAATAATTATTTAGCAAATGTAATAAAAATGATAAATCAGTGGTTAAGAGCTTGATAAAGTTAATTTAGTGACTATTTGAACAAGTGATTGTTTTAATTAAATCGACCACTATATAAATGCTTCTGTTTCAGGATTGTTGCATTAACTTTCATTAAGCAGTAAGGAAAGCTACTAATTTTAAGTAAGACATAATTTAATATCGACTTTGATAAATATTTTAGTGTTATAATTTTTTTTAGAATGAAAGCCGTTTTGTTGATTTTTGTCCTCGCCTTGACAGCCGTTTATGGCTTTTATTCTCCTAGTCTTCAAAAACAAGGAGGAGCTTTCAAAACCAATGAAGAACTTTTCAAGGCTATGAGTGACTATTTTTATTCGCTGAGTACTGGAAATACTGCTGGAACTATCAACACTAGAGGTTGAGCATTTGAAAGAAAAGTTAACTAATTTAATATGTTGTGCATTCAATAAACAAAATCACTGATAGAAAACTTAGTTTTATTAAGTGTAAAGTCCCAATTTTCCCAGTTTGTATAAATCATTGTAACGTTTTGCTACCTATAAATACTGTTTATTCTTGCATATCCTGGTTTAAAAAAAGCCAAACATTTTTTGGATTTAATCATATACCAGTGTTATTTAAAAAACAGTTCAATGTATTGGCTATAGAACCAATTATACCCAAATCTAATGAAAATGACAAAAATAAATAGATTTTAAGATTATTCAAGTAATACTAAAGTAAAACCTTTTAGTGAAATTTATCACTCAGGTTAGGTCAGGTCAGGTTAGGTCAGATCATGTCAGGTCAGATCAGGTCAGGTCAGAACAAAAACAAACAAAGATTGATCAATTATAAAATATTTTCTAACAAGCCGCTTCCACGTTTTTCTAGTCATTCTAAATAAACTATTGTTATCTTTTTTTTCTAATGTTGACAACTAAACTTTACTGTCATATTTATCTTCATGTCACATTTTTTTTAAAACAGTAGCAAAACTCTTGCTATTATTTTCACGCCCAATTTGTTTTTTAGTCGTTACATCTCAGATTACCATGAGGACGTAAAACATTTACTTTACACCCGTGAAATAAATACCTGAAAAATAAACAAATTGAAATTATTTAGCTTGGTTTTTTAAAATTTAAAGTTTGATTGGCAGTTGTTTCCGTTTCCATCCCTATCTTCTTTATATAGTATTTCAAACTCTTTATTGTACTTTAACCTTGTGGTTTCTGATTTTATGTCGATTCTTTCAATTATGTCTTATATTCTCTTAATCTCATTCTTTTAATCTCTACTGTACTTTATCAGTTTCTTGTAGAATAATTTTTTGTTTTTTTTGTCGATGTATTGTTGTTTCATTTTTATACATTTGGAATATATGTATTAGAAGATTGCAAGAAAACAAGGTAAATTTAATCAAATAATAATTTAGATTTATTCATCTCCTAATAATGATCACTTGGTAGTCAAAAGAGCTTTCGAGATTTATTAAACAACATTTTTGGGAAGTGGTTAATCAATCAATTAACTTTCTCACTACATATATCTTCTGATGTTTCTTTTTCATCCATATAATTTTGATTTTAATACATTTAACAGTGTAGTTGTTGACACAAAAAATACCGTACGCTCATCAGATCCATTAAAGCTATTCTGATCAACTTTTGCTGTAAAAATTAAAAAAATACAAATCGTACATATAAAGATACTGGCATGTCCCAACGTTCAACATTAAACGATTGAATGAAACCATCAAACACAATCAAGAACAATAGAAATCTGTCAACTTACGTTGCACAGCAATAGTTGATTTACATATTTTTAAAAACAAAGTGTTGAGAAGTGCAGTAAACGTTTAGAACGGTATAAAATTGTTCTCCCATATTTAAAGTTTTTGCCCATGCTTAAGAGGTATATTTGGATACACCTACTACTCCGTCTCTCTTTTTTATTGCAGTTTTGTGCAACCTTGTACTATGCAGTAAAAGCTAATAGAACTAATCTGTAGTTTAGGATTTATTGCTCGGCGAAAATTTGTCTGGAAAGTAGCTGTTTTAAATTTATTTGTAACTAGCTGGCTCGGCGAACTTCATTCCGCCTAAACATAGATATTATTTTTAAAATAAACAAACCACAATCTTTGAAAATCATACTAATATTAATACTTGTCATTTTTTATCCCTATCCCACCCTTTTTCATCCCTTTGTTAATAAAAAGTATTCTATCCTTTTCATTCAAATCCAGTCAACAAGAATCTTCGCTGTTTAATTCGTAAAATGATCCTGGATGTCTAGCGCCTACGTCATAAACGGTAATTTGCCGAGCCTCACCGAACGTTTCTGACATTGCATAAGACAACTTCCCATATAGCAATTTTGACTTTCACCCCTCTTTTAGAGAGTGGTTTCCGGAATAAAAAGAATTCTATGTCCGTCTCCTGGCTCTAAGCTACCTCCTCACCAACTTTCAGCCATGTCGGTAAAGCCGTTCTTGAGTTATAAATGGTGTAACTAACACGACTTTCTTTTATATATATAGATTAGTCAAAAATGCATTATAATTTTCTTGCTCAGTCTTCTCTAAACTGGTTGTGATAAAGCGGCCATTACAATTCCGCAGCCTGCAAATATGAAAAATACTTTTCTAAACAAAATGTAGATTTTGATATTAATTTTGCCATAAATTAAAAGCCATTTTGGTTTTTATGTAAGATTGTCAAAGAGTTTTAATGTTGACAACGTCATTTAAAATTAGTAGATAGCTACCTCGTTTTTGGGATATTAAAGTAGGATTCTGACATAATTTTAAAATTTTCGACGTTTACAATAACCGAACACACTTTACCTAATACATAAAAAATTAATTAAAACAATAAGCTAAAAAATATGATAAAAAAATAATTGACAAAGAATAAATGACAGATAGATAAGAGTAATTATTATTTGCAATACTGATAAAGTTAATTGAAAAAAATCACTATATATATGCGTTCACTTTTTATTTCTACCATAGCTTTCAGTACAATAGTAAAAGCTACTTATTCCAAGTAAGTTAGTTTATTAGCTATTGCTTGTTAGTTTTCAAAATAATTCTTGATTCTTACACTTTATTTAGAATGAAAGCCGTTTTGTTAATCTTTGTCCTCGCTTTGACCGCTGTTTATGGTTTCTACTCTCCCAGTCTTCAAAAGCAAGGAGGAGTCTTCAAAAGTAATGAAGAACTTTTCAAGGCTATCAGTGACTACTTCTATTCCTTAAGTACCGAAAGCGTAGCTGCAGGGTCTCTCAATACCAGAGGATAAAAATAATTGATTAGGTAGCTAAAAGTCATGTGTTTTATGGATTACCAATATTAAAATTTAACATCTAAAACGTTTCTTTACTTTGTATTTTTTAGTCTGAAATTCAAGTGCAGACTATAATCCTAATACTGTTGGTTAAATCACCTTCAGCTACTACCATGATAAAGCAAGATTTCAACATAAATTCAGAATTTTTGACTGACAATTGATTATGTAAAAGATTGTCTTCATATTAGTATATTTAAAGGCTAACAATCAATAACCTCGTATACTCAAATAACATTTTTACCAATTTCTTTTTATTATTATATAAATAGGTTAAAACTGCTTTACCTATGATACAAAACACAATTAAATAAGCTCTGCTGTGTGACAACTAAATTTACAAGAATTTGCATAGTTGACAACATTTCAGCCACTTACGACCCTACATCATCTAAGATCACTTGTTTCAAACAGCAGCTGTTTGAGACTTTAAACGCATTAGACGTTTATTAAGGGTTAGACCCTATCGTCTTTGTGCTCAAAGGCTCAATTTCCTTATAGCAATTAATGGAAAGCGGTTGAATTCATTTTAGTTTAACACCTTGCAATAACATATTTGTTGAAGTATTACGAAACCAAAGTTTTCGCATCATTGACAACAGCAATAATCAACATGATAATAAACACCGGAAATACATAAGTGAGAAATTAAAAAAATTAAAATCCGTAATGCTTGTGTCAACAGCTAACAAATGGATGTTTCCACTGTTTAAAGATTATCAATATCATCTATAAAGATTAAAAAGTGTTGGGCTTGAAATCAAGCTGTGAAGAACCCTAATAACTCAAGCTGTTGACGATTAAAAGAGAATCAATAGCTCATAGCTCTTAAGACTTGAATTGAATAATTGATTGATTTGGAATCTTTGGCACTATAAACTATTAACACAGTTTTACCACTTGCCAAAAAGTTTATTTTAGATCTCGAGAGCTCTTTCGACCACCATGTGGTCATCATCAGGAGATGAATAAAACTGAGCATGAAAGAGCTCTCGAGATCTAAAATAAACTTTTTGGCAAGTGGTAAAACTGTGTTAATAGTTGAATTGAATAGAAACAAAGTTTAACCATTTCATAAAAATGTCTCTTACAACGCAAAACTCAAATTTCTTTAAAAGTATGTCATAAGTACAACAGTCAAATGCTTTTGCACAGTCTTTGAATATAATCATGTAGCCGTATGTAATTTATCATTTAGTGCTTAGTAAATAGGATTTGTTTTCTACTTTTAACAATTTTGTTCCATGCGACATGACACATTTAAAAATATAGAAGTTGTTTAATGCATAGAATTCAAAAAAACTTTGTTTTTTAAAAATCAAAATCTCACTGTTAGAGAAATGTTTAAATGATGTAACAAATTCTTAATTTTTAATAATGTGAGAGTTTTTGATTTTATAGTAATTTATAATTATTTTTTTAAAGTAAAAATAAGCCAATAAAGCGCTAAATCGCTTATATAATTAAATCATTTCGATGAGGGCCATATGGCATCTTAAGTAAAAGAGGGAGAACATCGGCTTAGCATCCCTGGAAAAGTGGTGGTAGAGGCCAGTCAGTAAACTGAGCCGGGCGAGAGTGAGAATGTTGATTAAAGAAAGGTCAGAGCGGTCGGACGGGCAGTATTATGAATATTTAAACTGTTAATTGTGTATTGAAAGAGAAAGATAGTTAACGTGTTGATCTTTTTGATCATATGTTGTTTTGTTGCTGAGTTGCTGAGTTGCTGAGGGGTACATCGACTCGTCAGTGGAAAATAGAAGACCAATTTCTGGAAAAATTGTGGGAGAAAGGAACATGCAGATGGGAGCTTCAAACAGCAGCCACAGAGGAAAATTTGAAATTAATGCTTCTTCGTCAGAATTGTCGTCCACTGGAATGAATCTGTTGAAATGTCAAGATTTTGTTGTTCATATTCATAATTATTTTAAATAATCATTTTTCTCAATGTTCATTAGTTAATTTTGCTATAAATCGTTATAACAATGAGTTTGATCTTGATTTCATTACGTAACTAGTGAGGTAATGAGCTTAATTACCTAACTCAAATAAATTTAATAACAGGTTCTTATCCAAGTAGTCGTAGATAAATGTAATATAAACACTCAGAAATCAATATGTACTTGCCAAAATAACTATTATAATATTACTAACAATTTAAATAAGAATCACTGATGAAACATTTTAATAGCCAAAAAAATAATGAAACACTGAAACACCAAAACCTTCAAAATTAAAATTTTATAATTTATTTAAAGATTTAAAAATAATAATTTAATATTCCAAAAAGTAACCTCTAATTTAAGTAAAATTTGAGTATTTATTGTAAAACGCAAATACATACAGCCAAAAATAATTGGTTTTGGTTTCAATTTCTGTAGTGGTCGAGAGCGCTTATAATGCGTAGAAGAGTCAAGTTTCTTCATTTTTAACTGCTTCATTACGCCACTTGATTAATACAGAATATTAAAAGCGGTTACAAATCAATTTTTATTATATCTCGTAGAAAACAGCCTTTAGAGGAGATTGATGAAGTTGTTTCATAAATATGTAAATGTTTTCAGTAAACCCTACCTGTGATAAATTAAAGCACAGCAGGAGTGAGAATTTTATTGATTTACTTAATTAGAACATTGAAACTCCTAAAGTTTACAAACTTTGACACGTGATGGTTACATCAAAGCAAATTATGAGTGCCACGTGATTGTCTCAAAGTATAAGGTTTTAACACGCGTTTATTACACGTTCTAAAACTTGAATTCCAAAAGTAAGTTTGCTGCCATTGTTATACAAAAATAATTGGAAACTAAGTATAGCTCTAAGAAATCGTATTAATTGGAGTGAAGTCTTTTTCAAAAACAATGTCTTTATCGAAACTTGAGTTATCAAAAAGGAGAACAATCTCAATAAGAACAAGATTTTTAATGTGAAAAATGGCTTTAACGGAACACATAAATATTAATATGTTAATATTTATCAAAAATTTCTTACACCCAAGGCATATGACAGACCATATTATTAGCCAATAAAAGATATCGTTAATCGGATAACCAAAAAATACATATAGAAAAGCAACAGTTGTTCCTAAAAGCACTGAACAATATTAAGGCCACTTTGCTGATTTTTGTAGTTATATAAATTTAATTTTGATATGATTTTTTATACGCTGCTAAATAAAATGATGTCTGATTCCTATTAAAAAATGTGTTTTATTTTGTGTCAGCGATTAGGTCAAGTATACGTCTAGTGGTCTAGTGTATTATTGTAAAAATTTTTTTTTTTATTAACTGGGTATTAGTTTGTGATTATAGGCTGTTTATAGGGTGAGTGTAAAAAAATTAATTGAGTTTTAGCTTCCATCAAATGAGTTTTTAAAGTCAGTTAAACTTGATTAAAATGAACAAAAACAAGTTAATTAAACCGTATTTAAAATTTTGATCACATATTAAAAAAAATATATAATTCTGTTGCTTGTAAAGTAATTTATCAATTAATAAAAATTAAGATATCAATTAGAAGAGTTAAATTTAATTTGTATAATTTCCATTAATTTTTTTTTGTTCTTGACGCATATAAGATTAAAGGTAGGAATAAAAACCCGTACCCAATTAAACTGAATGATTATTTTTCCTAGAGAGAAACGTAGTTCTTGAACAAATACCCCGTTAATATGTGAACAATATAATTTAACATAGCAAAACACCACGCTGATTTTTTGCGATAGGAAGATTTCTGCTTATGTGTCGCACGTGTAAGGACTTCGAAGTGTCCTTAAACGTCACAAAACTATTGAAAAGTTGTCGTTGCCAATTTCTCATTTTTATAAAGTTTAATCTATTGAATTTAATAATTATTAATTTAATATTGTAAATAATATTTTTAATCTATTTAATTTAATAATTATTAATATTAAATTAATAATTATTAAATAATAGATTAAAATCTGACACAATATCAATATTTCGGTATAATTTTTGTTTGAAATTCGTTACTATAACAAAATTAGTTTTAATTGTTATCGAATATTATAACATTAATTTAATAGGTAATTTATTTCTGAAAACTAACTTCATGTATTTCAACATTTAAAAAATTAAATAGTATTTCAAAAACTTAGACAAACTTGAATAAAGCCAGATTAAAAAATTAAAAAAGTATTGACAGTTGTCAAAATCTTATAATGTTGAAATCAAAACTATGTGTATAAATTTTGAGACTACTGGGTTCAAACTTTCCAAGCACATAAAATTTCTTTCTTAATCCTAGACCTGTTTGCTATTTTTTTGAAAATCTAATAAAAAATCTTTTATTGGAAACATAGCAAGTCTTTAAAATGTATTTGTGGTAAAACATTATTTCTATCTACTTTCCACCATATGTCGCAGCTCGAAGCTTTATAACGTGTGAGTGACATTTGAACGTGAAAAATTGTTGCATTTCCAGTCATAAAACATTCAAACCAACAAGAAAGGCTGTTTGTTTTTTTCCCAATTAATTTCTTTCCAATACTTTGCTCAACTCTCACTTAGAAATCTAAACACACATACTATATAATGCGTAACAATCGAAAAATAAACAATCCTAAGGAAATTGTGTACGAATCGTGTTATCTGTTTACCAAACGAAACGAAACAGGACTAGACGGTGACTGACATTTATCCTATTACTGTCAGTAAGTGCGAGGCTATTACAAAAACTTCCTAGACTTGGCTTTCATTTACTTCTCGATTATTATGCCAAAACATTACAAGAAAACGATGTTATCGGCTGTTTTGATGGCCTGCGCAAATACTAGGTAACCTTTCACTTTTATCCAAAACTTTACGGAGACACCCTAAATTCTAAAACAGTAAAGAAATATTACTAAACAGCTGTCCAATTTGATGACTTTTATTAGTTCTCTGTAATTATTGTGCGAGTGATTCAACGGTTTATGATTACATTGATTACATATATTTTGGTCAATCATCAAATCAAATAGTGAAAGCAGAATACCTATTTTAGCTCGGCTCTATTCAATAGAAAAAAAAAATAGATTAAAATTGAGATAATTAAAAATATCGTTTTAAAATAAAGGGTATTATGAAAACATTTTCATACCTATACTTATCTTGGTTTATAGTTCATTCAATACGACTTTATTTTGTAGATATTTTAAAAAATTTTTAATCGGCATAAAGTATGCGGTAAATTAAATTATTAGTTTTAATGTCTACCTTTGAGACATTTTAAGTTTTTCCTAGGCGGTGTTGTAAATTATTAGAAACTAGCTGACCCGGCGAACTTCGTACCGCCTAACAGTCAATGAATGTTGTGTTACTTTTTAGCTGAACTAATTTAGGCTTTGATGAACGTAAAACAATGATACAAAATAATATATTTATATAGATAGAAACAAAAAAGTATTTTGTTATGATGAATGATGATGAAAACATACATACAAAATGAGAATAAAAATAAAAAAAAATAAAAAATAATAATTAAGTTCTTCAAACTCATGTCAGAAAAAAATGATTGAAAACTATGTTGTGCAGATTGGGAAAAAAATAATAAAACTCGGATTAATTCATTAATAAAATTTTCATTCAAGCACTTTGTGGTAAACGACATTCTTTGTTTTTGGTCAGGCGCAAGAACAAATAAAGCGGATGGTTTGCCGACACGTAAGCATGCCACGTACAATTGACCATGAAAAAAACATGCATATTCTAGATTGAGGCAACAAATAGTCAAGGATTGGCCCTGTGATTTGTTGATCGTCATGGCGAAGGCAAGACGAATCGGAAATTGAATTCGTTTAAACTCAAAGGGCATGTTCGTTGGGATCATCGGAATCCTTGGAATAAGAACTTCCTCATCTTTAAATTTTCCTTTAAGTATCGACGCGTGCAATTTCTTGCAGATAATTGACTTGCGATATTCCGTTGCCTAATTGCATTACGGCTTCGCTGGGAAAGATTAGATCTTCTAGGACGCGGCATTGTTATTAAAATGTGCACTCGCATAAAACCACCAAATATAATAACAGTGCCTGAACTTTCGAGACATAGACAATAGCTCAAAGAACCGCTAACCACTACGTATAAATAGCTTATCAAGAAAAATCATAGACAACCTATAAAAAGACATTTACACTTGTGTTAACCTATAGATTTGTACCAACTGATTTTTTATTCCCTAAACTCCGTTCCTTTCCGATGATTTTATGTTTCTACTGTAGAATAAGTCTTAGGTATTATTTTCGGGAATTAAAAACAAATATAACAGTACCTGAACTTTGTAGACATTTTACAAAAAATAAGGGTCTCAGCAACCAGACCATAAGCTCTAAAAAAAATAGTTGTTACACTATTTGACAGGATTGGACAACAAATGTTTGACATGTAATAAACAAATCAGCATCTATTGAAATGATTAAGTATTCATTACACATATCAAGTTTTCATTGTTTTTAAGATGTATTCTGCTATTCGGGACGGAAACAAATCCAACAAATCAAAAACCATGGCAATCGGTCCAGCCGTTCTCGAATTATAACTGTTGTAACAAACACGATTTTCTTTTATATATATATAGATAAATAAAAGTATTAAGTGATTAGACTATATTATACATTTAAACTTTGTACTTTTTAACCGACACGCTAAACATTCGACTGAAAAAGACTAAAGTGTTTATATTTTTTCTTTAATTTTCATATAGGTTCTTCGTAGCTTCTCTGTTTATAAGCTGTTATGATTAAAAAAATTGTATTCAAAAAGGAATATTCTCAGAAAGCTCCTGTAATTTTTAAGGCGTTTCTAAAAGCATATTTGAAGACTTTTTAATTTCAAGAAAATTTTGAAATGCGGTCATTCCTCAATTAGATTATTCCACCTTTCAAGCATTTTTACCCAATCAATAATACAAATTGCTATAAAATATAACATAAATTGCTCATGTTTACGAGCACCACTCCTAAAATGTTAAATTTTCATTATTTCACCTGACGACTTTTAAAATCTACTTGTTAAAAATGGTGCTCCGACGTCCAGGTATTTTATGTTTTATATTAGCAATAAATTTTGCCGGCTGTTTTAATGCACGTAGCCGTCCGCATCTGTCAACGAGGACAATAAGGATGGTGGAATATAAGACAATAAGCTCTCTAATATCTGGAGGATATTATAAAGTTTATTACAGCATAACGTAGTTGAGTCTGATAACGTAGTCAAGATTTGAATAATACAATCGTAAACAATAAACATTATTCATTAACACTATAATATAGATAAGAAAAAAATAATTATGCTTAAATCAATGATAATAACGACTTTACCATTATGCAGTTTGAGGCAATTCAATATATGTATAATAAAAAAAAGTTTAAAGTAAGCGGTGTCAAGTATAAAAAAAATTATTTTTATTCCTAACAAACAAAAAAAAGATTTTCAAATGTTTTATAAATACAATTTTTACAGAACTTTATCTCTTGCACAAACTTTAAGATAAAAAAGTTGTAAGAAACCTAATAATTATAGCAAACGAACATTGTTGAACCAATACATTTTTTAAGTTAAACAATCTAGGTTTACAACGACTTATTCGTTTAGAAGCGACAATGCCAACGGCAGACCCACATATACACATATTAAACTTATTGTTTAGATATTTTTTGTCTGGCGTTGGAAGTTAAAAACAGTTCATGAAGGGAAAGTCAATTCCAGTTGAACTTTTTTACATCGATATTATTAATTGACAGCAAAATAATCTCATTTTGGCAAGCTTCTCATTACACTTCCAATTAACTCTCGAAATGTAACAAACTTTCAAGCCATTTTGATCGCTTTATAAAATATTTATTCATTTGCTTTAAGAGTAATCAATGTTTGAAACGTTATGATCGGCTATGAAAATTAGTTTTAAAATGGTTTTGATTTACTTTTAATTTTGAGAATTCAGCGTCAATAAAAGCGTGGCAATTTTAGCATATAAAACTAATTTTACTACAGGAAAAAAACAATTCGGTTGTCTTTTTTAGCAAAGTACGTGACGTAAGATATTGGAACAAATTATAGCCAAAAATGTAAAAGCTGCTTTGCATAGCTGAAACGCTTGCAAAAAATATTAAAATAACTTTCATCCTGTTCTTTGTCGGAAGATTATTTGATTGCTGTGGGAGTAATTACAGCAAGAATTTATTGTAAATAGTCTAATCTGTTTAATACATATTTGGAACAATGCAATTTATTTCGCGATTTTCTCTTTGAATTAAAAGTTTAGATAACTATAAAAATAATCCTGAAATAATTCCAGAAATTTCTCAGAATTGCAACTAGAACACACCCACCAGTCAAACGTTGCCGTCGTAAATGAAATGCAAAACGTGACAATGAACGCATTAATGGTTGTTGTTTGATTACAAAGCGACAACATTCACACGCTAATTTCTTGAGATCCTCAACCCGAAGGCCTGCTTATGAAAATCTATTTTCCGGGATCCGGGCTAAAATTTGCATTTTCTTCAATAATCCGTGCTGTACGAAGACAGCGTGAGAACAAGCTATTTTTGGTACTACAATTGTTACACGAAACTAATAACAACGACAAACGTGCTAATTAAAATGTTACAACATTTTCAGTACTGCAGGCGTACCTACTAACACCTACGTCTAATTAATAGTGTGCTAACTGATCTTACTCTGTTTACATGGATATTACTTGTGTAGACTTGCAGATTGTATAGTAAATGGAGCCCGGTTGCATGTCTGCTCTGTTGTATGCCACTACTAATGTAGCTTTGGGAAAAAATTAGAGAAACACAAAAGAATTTCACGCCCTGAAAATCTTTGGATCGAATTTATAGTAATTTTCAATGGAAAATTACCTATTCAATGTTTCGCAATTTATGCAAAAGCAGTAGAATATGTAGAACAATCGATAACAATTCTTGTAGGTGGAAGGTTCTAATTAAAAGCATGTAAACAGAAAGTGAACAAATAAGTACAATACTTTAGTTCAACAGAACTACAATTTCTTTTTCCCCTAATCAGTATTGTGATTGAATAATAACAAATCTGTAAAAGATAAGTAATGTGCCTCTCTCGGGCAGAATCTTCAATTGTACTTCCATTTAATACTTCCAGATTTAGAAAGACCAAAAAAAAATGCCAATAAAACATTTTTGAATAAATGATTTGTTTTGTGTTGTTGTTCGCAACTTTTTTCCGGTATTAAATTGTTTGTAGCTTTGCTGCAGCTTGCAAGAACTCCGAAAGAATTAATTGTGTGTCACTAGAGTCACTATTAGACGTTTTTACATTTTTACGCAAGCTTTCAAAAGCAAGCACAATGAATATTATGAGTGATTGTGGATGAAAAAGTATACAAACCTTGACGAAATGCGGGATTTCTGTCGAAAAATTTTGAGACGTTAAACTGACTTTATTCGTCAGTAAATTTAGCATTATTTTTGTAATGGCAAATGAACCTATTTTATAGCAGATTGTTTGAAAGAATTTTGTCTTTTCACGCGTAATCCAAACAATAAAGTAAATCAGTTTTTTCAATGAGATGCGAAATATTTCCAACGTTTTCACAAATCTGAAAACTATATGCTCACATTTGAACAACATCTATAAATACTTAACCTAAAAGATGCAAAACTTTTGAAATAATAATGAATGATTAATTGATAAATAATACATTAATATTAATTATGTCTACAGTACTGAAAGAATTTCTCTTAAAAAATATTGAACTGAGTCTATCAATCAAGTGTTTGATATTCACTCATACATATTTTAATTAAGATCTTATCAGAAAAAAAGTCAATAGTATTATGCTATATGTTCTGATGGTTTTATCTCACTGTTGTAATATTAAACTAGTATAAGAGCCCATACTTTGTATGTACTCATCTATCATCACCAAGGTAGGTCTAGATTTTTTCCGACGCAAGCTAACGCCATTAATTATTATATGAGTATTATATCATGCTCATCTTACCTTACGGTGTACTATTAAATAACCAAACATGCTGTCTGTACACACTTTTATCTTCCACTAACTTGTAAAACACTATCTCATAACACGCCACTACTGACTTTTTCAAACCTGAAACTCACCCACAATGTGAAAATTTATAGTTTGCGCACTCTGTGTATCATACAAAAACACACGAAGCCTTGCATGGAATATATAATTAGATATCTTGCAAGGTTAAAGCCGTCAGCCAAGGGGTTGAATCTTTTTTCACAAAAATCAACATATTTTTCTTAAATCGTAAACGCATTTAAAGGGTGCTTAATGTAAAGTCATCTATGCAAAATCAATACTCATCGTTCAAATCCCGAATGACAGCGTTCCACCCCTTAAATTCCTTGGTGGCTTAACGTGCGGTGTTAAACTTATATCGATTTTGAGATTATAAAGTGAATATTGCGATTTGCATAACGAACTCCGGCGGTTTGCTGTTGTTATGGCGGAAGGAAATCCCAAATTGTCATAAAAATTAGGGTGTGATATAGAACACTAGAGGGTTTCATGACATTGTCAAAGACCTCAAAAACAACTATAATACGAATTAGTAACATCTTCAGTTGATTAGAAGCAACTGTTACAATTACTAACAACATTTTCAGTTTTTATTTTTGAAAACATTCACTTACACTAGACATTGATAATTTGTCATAAAACCGTTTTTTTTGATTTTTACTAAAAATAATAAAACTACAAAATTTAAAATTTTTGTTTCAGTTTATACTTTCTAATTATAAATATCTTATGAAGTATTGCCAAAAAAGATAAAATGGGTACATTGTTAATGTGCTTATTGAGTTTCAGTTTTTACCTCAGATGCTGTTTCTTGAATCACTAGGGACAAGATATTTGTTTATATGTTCCAAGCCACATTTGTTTTAGCTTGAGATTTCGCATTACTTGTGAGTTTCTCAAATTTGACTTGTGCAGAAATAACAGACTCTTTGGTGAATATAAGACCAAGTTTGTCCGTGCAAATTGATTCAAATTTAAATTTGCTTTAAAGTTCTAATAATAACAAAACATGTCTTAGTTTACAGATCCAGATTGAACGAATTTGCATTGATCTTATTATTTTGTTTGCTGTTAGTAACCAAAGACGATAGATTCAACTGCACAATAAAAAATTGTGTAAAGCAATACTAAACTATTTTTCACTTATATAAAAAATGATCTCATAACTTATAAAAAGATCTATCATAAAAAAGACGCTGAAAGCCCTAGTAAATCTTGCTTTCCACAGCAAATCATCAAGCGAAAACTTTCTTAATACCTTTTGCATGAAGCGGCACAGAAAAGCTCCGACGCAAGTTTGAAGACTGAAAAGTGTTTGATAAAACAGATTAAAACTTTCCGAAACATTTCAAACTCTAACATATTTAGGTTCTCCCAAGACACATAAAATAGAAAATCTATAAAATAATCCCAATTCTGTAAACCTCAAACTTGATTAAAATTCTCTTTTTACACGCCACCATTTGCAAGTAATTTGATCAGAAAGCAGAACGGCAGGGGCTTGATTATTGCTGTTATGCAATATCTCGATTGAATACGAATGGTACAAAATCTAAAATGTGCCGAGTGTGTAAACATATCGACCTAATGTGATAAAGGCGGGTGCAACGATGCATCATATCAATTTCTTTATCTCTGGAATAGGGGGATGTGAATGCATACACATAAATAACAATTACTGTTGCAGAGGGTTGCTAAAAAGTTGGATTTTTGTGATTCTCTGCTGAAAGTTACAAACTTTATACGACGACATAAACTGAAAAAGTGACCAGCTTGTTTAATCATTTTAGATTGTTTTGAATAGATTGTAGTTCCCAAATTCAAGATACAAAGTTTGTAATTTAATAAAAAGCAAAGCATTTTAATTCACATCAACTATTATCGTTTTTTCCTCTTCTGCCGCTTTTATTAATTCTTTATCAACATTCATTCAGATGAAGTCGCAGTCTGCTCTCTAACTAGCACTGCTAGTTTTGCTAAGAAAGCAGCGAATTTTGAAAAGGCAAAACGCTCGCTTTGTATAATTTGTAGATATTCTGAACGAAATGACCAAACTATGACAATGTTTTGTCAAAAAATCTGTTTTAGGTCTCAAAAAACCTATCAAAAAGTTTTATAGAAGCAGCATGTGCCTATCTCATCTTATCTTCTGAACTATATAATAACTTAGAAAAGCTATCACCTTTTTTTTTTTAATATTATATGCGAAGAAATTTTTTTATGGAGGATTTAGGGTATACAATGTAGATGTTTTTACAGTTCTTTATTTCATCTGAGAGCTACGTTTCGGTAACAAAATTTTACCTTCTTCAGGCCTAAAAAACAATATAAACAAACTTCAAAGTCTGTTACATAAAACATAAATGTGCAAAAAACACTTACTGTTGATGTCATTGAACCGGTCATTTTTTTTAATAAAGAGAAACACGTTAAAATAGAAAGATAAAAAAACTAAAATTATTTCGGATGGTTGAAACAATTGTCATTTGGACTTTTTCGGAAATAGAATTTGTTGGTACTGAAGCTGCCAGGCAGCCGTGGTAAAAAACATCTGTAAACTGTAAAAAACGTCTACATGGTATACCCTAAACTCTCCATAAAAAAATTTCTTTGCATATCTATATATATATAAAAGGAAGTCGTGTTTGTTACAACACTTATAACTCGAGAACGGCTGAACCGATTGCCATGGTTTTTGATTTGTTGGATTTGTTTCCGTGCCGAATAGCAGAATACATCTTAAAAACAATGAAAACTCAATATGTGTAATGAATACTTAATCATTTCAATAGATGCTGATTTGTTTATTACATGTCAAACATTTGTTGTCCAATCCTGTCAAATAGTGTAACAACTATTTTTTTTTTGGAGCTTATGGCCTGGTTGCTGAGACCTTTGAGCCACAATTTTATTTTTTTCTGAAGACATTATGTGTGCGTTCAGAAATTTATTTTTTGTAAAATGTCTACAAAGTTCAGGTACTGTTATATTTGTTTTTAATTCCCGAAAATAATACCTAAGACTTATTCTACAGTAAAAACATAAAATCATCGGAAAGGAACAGAGTTTAGGGAATAAAAAATCAGTTGGTACAAATTTACAGGTTAACACAAGTGTAAATGTCTTTTTATAGGTTGTCTATGATTTTTCTTGATAAGCTATTTATACGTAGTGGTTATATACTCTTTGAGCTATTGTTTATGTCTCGAAAGTTCAGGCACTGTTATTATATTTGGTGGTTTTATGCGAGTGCACATTTTAATAACAATGCCGCGTCCTAGAAGATCTAATCTTTCCCAGCGAAGCCGTAATGCAATTAGGCAACGGAATATCGCGAGTCAATTATCTGCGAGAAATTGCACGCGTCGATACTTAAAGGAAAATTTAAAGATAAGGAAGTTTTTATTCCAAGGATTCCGATGATCCCAACGGATATGCCCTTTGAGTTTAAACAAATTCAATTTCCGATTCGTCTTGCCTTCGCCATGACGATCAACAAATCACAGGGCCAATCCTTGACTATTTGTGGCCTCAATGTAGAAAATGCATGTTTTTCTCATGGTCGATTGTACGTGGCATGCTCACGTGTCGGCAAACCATCCGTTTTATTTGTTCTTGCGCCTGACCAAAAAACAAAGAATGTCGTTTACTACAAAGTGCTTGAATGAAAATCATATTAAAATACTTTTTTGTTTCTATCTATATAAATATATTATTTTGTATCATTGTTTTACGTTCATCAAAGCCTAAATTAGTTCAGCTAAAAAGTAACACAACATTCATTGACTGTTAGGCGGTACGAAGTTTGCCGGGTCAGCTAGTATATATATAATAACTCTTGACGCAAAAACTTGCAAGTTATTCGATGTTAGGATATAAAAAATGTTGACTTAAATTGTGAGAAATTAAATTATTAATTATTATGTATTATTGTCTTAAAGCTAATAAAAAAAAAATAGAAAAAATGTGTTAAAGAGTTAAAATAAGGGAAACAAATCCAATTCATTCAAATTACATCCGTAGACATATTTCGTTCGTTTTGGATTCCTCAGCAAGTTGCAACAGATTTTTAATTGACAGTTTAGATCTTATATTTACCTAAGAACCTACTACTGCTATAATAATAAAAAATAGCGAAAGAATTAGAAGCTTCTTACATAAAAGTCAAGCAACCAAGTTTCTACATGTTGATACTATAGGTCACTCTAATTTACAGACAGCGATTCTGATAGAAAAAACGTCCAATAAAAACAAAAGAAATCTAAGCTTACAGATCTGGTTTTAATGAATTGGCTTTGACTTTATTTTTTTATTTCTTGGTAGAATCCAAAATAGATAGACAATATTGCATATTGCATATAGAACCGTCACAACATTATAGTCAGTACTGGTTTTGCATTTTTTTACGAAAACCATTTTATACAATGTTATAGTTACACTGAAATTGTAGCTATAAATATTTTGCATAACACAAAATTAAGTTGCAGATCTCAGATTATGGAAATTGAAAATACAGTTTCTACATAGCACCAACATCACATATCACGCTTAATTAATTGTTGGAACACCTACTATTACAATATGATTTACATAGGAATACTGAAACCACCTGCCATTATAAGGACTAATCTAGTGCATATCACCTCGAGGGGTTTTTGGAAAGTTGCAACAATTTTACAAATAAAAAGAAAATTGTTAAAGCTTAAAAAAATCACCACGTGTGCAAGTTCAAAAGACTTTACTTTAATCGTTAACTTTCTTTTTTATCTCATCTATCGAACTGTCTTTAATTTGTTGCTTATCCAAGGTTACAATTAGTTCAGTGATTATAATTCCGATGGCTATAGCTTTTACTTGGCTCCGTGTCATGTAATTTTCATAATCACCTCGGATGGTTCATTGAGATTAGATTCATGGAATCAGCTTATTAGAATATCAAATTTGGTTGCGATGGGCGTACGATGGAGTAATCATGTGACAGAGGGTACTGGAATTTATTAAAATTAAGTGCTATGAATTAAGAGAATATTGAATACTACTTAGGTACTGATGTTGTTTATTTGGTTAACCAGAAGAATGGAAGTTACAAGTGTTCAAGAAACAACATGCAGATGCAAATACAGCAGGAAGCTATAAAGCTATAATAACAGTCTTTCAAAATAAGACCAATATTATTTTGACAAAATTCACAACAAAAATGATGTAAATAGTTTTAGCCAATGAAATACTTTTCATATAACACAAAACCTTATACTCTAGAAGGCATAAGCTGTTTTTGCAAACAATTAATACCCGGCTTTATTTTACCAAAACGTCCAACCTTTTTCTTTGAGATAATAAAAAAGTAAAAAATAAAACTTCCAAAAAATGTTATATATTATTCACGTGTGTATATTTGTATCCTAATATAACAATAGTATATTACACTACAAGGGACAAAAGTTGAATTTTCGGCCCTGCGCGCCATAATGCCCTAGGTGAAGCCGAGGGCATCATGGCGCGCAGGACCGAGATTTCAACTTCTGTCCCGCGTCGTGTATACGATTTTTCTTCATACCTCGGTCGAAAGTACGTACTTTTTTTTTTAATTTTATTTTTTTAACTTTAAATGCTGATAGTTTTTGATGCCTGCCGCGACATTAGCGGCACGAGCGAAGCGAGTGTTGCTGGTCATATAACATAGTTACGAGTATAAATAAACACGATGAATTCTTTCTTCCCGCTATTATAGGGAAGAAAGAATTTCATCTTACAGGGACTAAAAGTTAAACTTTCGTCTCTGTTATTAGGGACGAAAGTACGTACTTTCGACCGAGGTATGAAGAAAAATCATTAATTACTGTATCAATGTTTAGTTCAAATAATGTTGTAGCCGATTAATGTATGAAATGTTGCAACAATGCGCCTTCATAAAATATTTTTTTTTACTTTAATCTTAGTAAGAAATCTCTTCTTGATGAGATTTACTATAATTTTTTACGTTGAAGCAATACTATTAGTAGTGTCAATTTAATTTTAAATACACCGCTTGCTTTAATGTTTTAATAAAATTTGTTTTTCAATTGTAATAAAGAAGAACAATAAAAATATATTATTTATTAATTGAAAGATTGAATATTGGATATTATAGTTATTTTTAACTATATTATTGTTACTGAGATTCCTGTGAAAAAATCATTTCATATCCGGTTTCTTCCACTCTTACTAGCTCCCCCATCACAAACATAACATTTTTAAACCATATGTCATACATTTACCTTTCTGTTCCTTCTGATCATATTGCGAGGGCATCAGTGTAAACAAAGTGCACGTGTTTTCGCCCGCTGCCAAATGTCACACTTCCTTTGCTTAATCGCACTGTTATGAAAGAACCCTTCATTAATAAATTAAATATAAATATAATTGCATTGACAGTGGTCAGATCTTTACTTATTTTTGACAATTGGTCTATTGATCTAACACTTTACCCTTGTGACCGCATTACTCACTCAGTACAAAGGTAGGTCGCTCGATAGTGTTTCGTTTCAACAATTTCGAATAAATTATACAACCCTAGCGAGCACGCATTTCACGTGACCTAGTGGTATTAGGGTAAAAAACTAAAATGCCAAATGTGAATAAAATATGAAAATGAAAGTCGTAATTGTGCAATAGGAACTTTTTTATGCGGTGAAATGTACAAATCGGCTTCAAGTAGTTGATTCACCCTTCTATGTAAACCAGAATTAAATAATGTAGTATCCAAAAAAATAATACAAAATAATTTGTTTCTTATAAAAAATTTATTAGACTCAAATTTATTTTGTTTTTTTTACCTTGACAAGGACGTAGATAAACAAGAAAGAAGAGAAAAAATTAAAGAATCTAGGTACAACAAGAATTATGAAAAATGTATAATAGAGGAAATCCCGGTGTAGCTGGGAAAAGAAAGTGCAAAAGAAAGAAAGATAATGGCAAGGTTCAGCTGCGGAAATGCTGAGAGAGAGAGAGAATAGGTATTGACGAAGAATGAAGAAAGACTGTGTAGAATGTGTTATAAGGAAAAAGAGACAAAAGATCACATGAAAATAGAATGTAGTGAGACGAGAAATAGAGAGAGATACAGCGGAAAGAAAGGAAATACTAAAAAGAAAATAGAACGGAGATAAAGTGGATGAAAAAGGTATGAGAGAAAAAGGAAACAAAGGCAGGGAAAGAGAGCACAAAGGAAGAAGAGGAAGGATAGAATAGAAAATTTTTGTATAATTATTGTGAATAATGTAAATATTTTAAGCCTCTATAGGCTACAATAAGCCTTTTTATTTACTAATTTAAGCTAGCAATAACTGAAAAGCTTGTACCTGATGAATTAGCCAAATTAGTTAGACGGCGCCTATTGTCATGAAACAATTTAATAAAAATTTTGTATTTGGCGCATCTACCATTTTAAAACTACTTTATCAAGATCTATAAAATATTACAAAATAATGATTCATTTGAACTAAAATTAAAGATAAACGTTTTCTTTTTATTATTTCTTCTCACTTTCAAAGACCAAAAATTATAGTTACTGCCATAGAACAGCTTACTAAAAATTTTGTATTTGGCGCATCCACCATTTTTTAACTACTTTCTTTTTGTTTTGTTTTTGTTATTTTTTCTCACTTTTAAAGGTTAGTCAAAATTGTCATTAATGCTTAAACATCGCACTACTACACTGTACATTCGCAATCTTAATTTCACGAAGTATGTAAAATGTTTATAAAGTGTTTTGTAGACTTCAATCTCTAAAATTGTTTTAAATTTATTTGTTATATTACAGAACTTAAACTCATCTATTTGTCTTGTGTAATATGTTTAGCCCTAGTTTTATGATCTGAAAAGAACACGTAGCTACTGACTTTAAAATAAAATTATAGTGCTCTTGGTGATCATTATGTCTTGGTCTCCCCAGATCACATTAATTTCAACTAGGAAGTTTTGTTTGCACTGTTAAGCCGTTTTTGGTTATATAAGTGATAACAACGTAAAATGGCACTTAGTGACTATAAATAATAGACTTATGCAAAGGTCTGGTATTTGTACGTTTAACTCGTCTAACTAATAACTAATTATACATAAAACATGCAGCAATACGTTGTTTCATTTGTACATCTATCGCATATGTATCATTAAAACTTTCCCATCATCTTTCATTGATAAAACCCACAATTAAAAAATTATCGGTCCATAAATACTCGAGGAAGCCTTCTCTTATATATCCCTTCGACATATTGGTTAATAAAAATTCAACAAACTTGAAACCGCTTTGACGTGTTTATAAATAATAACTTAAAAAACATTACATAGATTCTACAGTTCGGTAAAAGTAATTGGAAATTACCTAATTGATACCTATGGGCTTACAACAAGCTTACCATAATTTATCATCATTAGTTTTAGAGATATCCCCCAATTATAGAAATAAACGTCAATTTGGAATAGCTTGTACAAGCTCTGAATGTTTTTTCGTGACCGTTTCAATATGTCACGTTTGTGAATGCTTAGGGAAATGGGGAAGCAAAAGGTTTCAAAGCTCGTTAAATTGTTACCATTTAATTTTAATTAATAGACCAATTTTTGTCGAATTTTGTCCAACTAAATCATAATTGTTTCCAAATAATTAAAAGAAATTCCTAGCTTGAGTTTTAAAAAAAAAACTGTTTTTAAAATACAAAATCAATTCATAGAAATGCTGTTAGAT
Source organism: Lagria hirta (assembly GCA_947359425.1). Taxonomy (NCBI): domain Eukaryota; kingdom Metazoa; phylum Arthropoda; class Insecta; order Coleoptera; family Tenebrionidae; genus Lagria; species Lagria hirta. The sequence continues at coordinate 5,987,508 of OX375800.1, forward strand.
AATTTCATTTCAAGTCAATTCTTGTCATCTGAAAAACAAAATTGGTATCAATTGACCGAAACTGGGTTCAGTTTTTAGTGCAGTTTTTAAATTTCAAATTTTCACCTATTTTCAAGAGTTCATACAGTCGTAAAGAATAACCAATTGGCTTTATTTTTAGAATAGACAATACAGTTCTATAGCAGAGCTGTGGTTAATAAAACAGCAACCAATTAACTCCAACTTGAAGCTTCCCTATTACTACCACAAGTTTATGAGGGTTAGCAGTATCTGTTAATAAAGCTTTTCCCATTTGGCATTTCTCTTCCTCAATCAACTTTTATAAAATACTACCAATGTTTTAAAAGAAACCATTTTAACAGCAAATTGTAACTTAAAGGGTAAAAATAGATATGTCTGGGTCGCTGAAATGCAATTATAAATATATTATGAGAATCAATAACGTCATTTTGTTGTATCAACAGAAAACATTCAATACGCAAACCTTTGCAAAACAAAAATAATCACAAAATAGTGACACATTATGAGCCATCACTGTATTATTCATCCCTCTCCGGATTTTGCACACTAATGTAACACGCCCATCAGCGGTCACGCGAATTTAACCACCCGGAAAGGGGGTGGTTTACTCGAAATGTTGCCAGTGCATAGTCAACATGCCATCTCCGAACGGTACGAGATATTTCCGGATATCTACCACAAAGCCGCCGTAACCTATAAGGCTTAGACTCGACGACGGCGGGCGCCGTGACGTTATGAGCAAGCGTCGGTGGCGGCTCTTTCTCGATTCTGCGCCCCCAATTGGAAGAAGGTTCTTAAAAGCAACTGGTTGGAAAGGGATAGAACTCTCGCTTTCTTTAAAAGCTTCAGAAATAAAACATTAATTAAAACCCGGCATTATCAGTTTCAAGAGTTTTAAGTAGAATTTACTTATCGAAAATCTACCTCGATGTTTTTCTATATTCTGTATAGTAATAAAATAAAAAATAAAAAACCATACTTTTTCAGATTTTATTTTTATTCGAAAATGTTTTTTTTACTATTGGAAAACGGTGCTGTTGCAGCACTAATGAGAAATGGAGGAAAAAATTACGAAAATAGTGTTTCTGTTTCCAACAACTAAACAAAATTTTGCTTTTTCAAATAATTGTGAGGTTTTAGTAAAGCTGTTCCTAAAGCTTTTGTTTACATTTCGTTTGGTGCCGTTACAAAAAAAAATCGAAACCGCTTTTTTCTTAATTAAAAAAATTTTGCTTTGCATAAAAAAATTATTTTTTGGATGCTTTACGTAAAAAGTCGACTACTAGAGAAAGACATTCTTTCTAGACATTATCAAGAGTTAGATGTATTTGGTTTGCAAAAATCTATTTTTATCAAAAAAAAAACGCTAGGAAAAATTTATAAAGAGCGTATTGTGTATCTTATCATTAGGAGTATTTTTGATAATAAAAAGTTGCATTGTTTTTCTTTGTTTTACCAGTTGTCGACTAACCAAAGAAGATAGATTACATTGTATATCATTGTGTACGTTTGAGACCATAGGCGCTAACGTTATTCAATCAGGGAAAATTCTTATATCTATCAACACTGAGATCATTAATCCCGGTATTCATAGTCGTATCTCAAACTCAAGCTTGAGTCCGTCTCAAGCAAGAACTTCGGCAATGCTCGGAGGAAAGCGTTTGCCTGCGTCATCCAGAAGGCACAACAGTACTAATTTTTGTGTTGTTAAATTTAACAATTGTGACGCATGAACGTCATTCTGCGTGTTTATATTTACTTTAAAGTGACAGGTCGAGTAATAACTCGATCCCGCAGGGGTCATATCAAAAGCGTTTTGTGTTGTCGGGTGAGTACATGTCTACTGACAGAATACGTGTATGGTTATTTCATAAAATGTGCATTATAGACAAACAAGCTGCGTATACAAAAACAGCAAAACCCTTGTAGTCCCGCATGGACAACTCCAATAATGTGGAAAGTAATACGACGGATGCCGCAATAGTGAACAAAAAGCGAACGATCTAGACCATTATTACATTCTCCTCAAAACACGAAAGCTGCAAAAGTGAGACCAAACAGAAGCTAGCTCACATTGCGCGCTTTTGAGAAGGACAATGTAAGTGCAACATTAATATAAATCTTACCAAACCTTTACCCACTTTTATTGCAGAAAATGTGATGCAGAAAAGTTATCAGAGTAGTTAATAGTAGGAGCTATTCAAGAAGTGTGTAAAGATGAAAGTTTTCGGCTGCCTTTTTGTCTACTATGCTTCTGCAAACAATACCTTACACTTATAATGTAAACTAATAAAAAATTTACTTTTTTTGTACTTATGTTTACCAGTAGAAGGTGTTCCAAAATAAATACACTACCCAATTAATAAATATCTGTGACTTTTATTATTATTCAATGCTTTCATTTTTGCACAAAATGTGGCAAGCCCTTTAATTTTGTGTAAGTAACAATTGACTTTCCACTAATTTGAAAACAATCCCACATTCACAACACCGTCTTTTGTGAATCTGTAACGACGCTTACATTCAAAGTTGGAAAAAAATTCCAATGGGCTCGCAGCACCCCGCACATAAACGCAGCACATAATACTCTTCAGTATTTTCTAACGTCAAACGATGACATAACCTGCAAATGGCGTCTTGAGTCGGACTTGAGACAAGTCGAGGCCTTGCTTGAGTCTGACTTGAGATGGACCCAGTGCGCTAGCGCATCAAGCAAAAAGCGCCTTTATTCACACCGTAATTTGATATTTAAATCTCAAGATTTGTTTATGAATACCGATCCGGACTTGAGAGCGACCTCAAGCTCAAGATATGAATATTAGATTTCTCGAGCATTGCCGAAGTCCTTGCTTGAGATGGAATCAGCGATAAATCTATTTCAAAACGCATGCAAACGCTTTCTCGAGCATTGCCGGAGTCCTTGCTTGAGTCCAAGCTTGAGACGGACTTAAGCTTGAACTTAAGATACTACTATGAATACTGGCATTAGAGTATAAGCTATTTCAATTTTAAAATATGTAGAAAAAAGTTTTTTCTCATAAAATGATTGATGTAAAGTAGCTTCTAATAGAAGTCGCTAATTATCTTTTTCAATAAAACTGTTTATATTATGATAAGAAATCTTATTAAATTTAATTCACTTATTTTTGCCTCAATGTCGTTGAGCAATTAGATTATTTATATTACAGAGATGAGGCAAAGTAATACATTTATACTTGTTGAAGAACTATCTCAACAACAAGAAAAGGTATTTATTCAGTTTTCGTGGCTATGTTGGATTATTTATAAGGCCACGATAGAGTTATTACAACCACAATTTAGACGCAATTAAATAAAATGTATCATATATCAAACTCCAAACCTCTTTTCTTACATAAATGCGCACAACTTCCGGTCCTCCTTAAGACTTCTACGCATAACGCCTTAAAAATAAGGTAAACTAATTTTTAGCAAGGTTTATAGAATAGTAGTTATTAAATTTCTCGAGCATAGATTAATTTCATAAAAGCCTACAAAATGTAAAGCCTGCAACATTTGCCCGTACTAGGGAAACATTTATTATCAGCTTATGGTTTCTAATTGCATAGTTACATGCTTGTAGAAGAAAATCTGTCTAATTGCACTTTCCGGGCATTGCAATTCCAGCTTCATGAATCTGAGATAATTGCTCATCTCTAAAAACACAACAATAATACATTTCAGCTATTTCCGGAAAGAAATGTAGCCGCTCTAAATAAAGCAAATCTATTATTAATTTCTCTTTACACAATCTACATATTTCCGAGATATTTATTTTTATTTAGCTGCTACATAAGCGGCGTCAATTATGCACCAAAAACCGAATACCCTTGCGGTAGAAATAAATTTGACGTATTTTCATTTCCACCCTTGTTTGCCTATGGAAAACAGAGCAAGGGAAGTGAGTTTATACAGATGGGGTCAAAATTAATTAAAAGTTGATCAAGTGGCTGAATGTTTAGAGTCAAATTTCAGGTTCATAATACCCTTAACTTTTTAAAGCTTTATTATTATTATAGTATGTAAATAGTTGGTCAGTGGCTTAATAGCTAAATGGGACTGGTCAGTAAATATTAGAGACAGGTTTTATTCGTTCTAAATTGATTTATAAACAAAATTAAATTAGTGCCAAACGAAATCCATTTTATTAAAATTAAGTTTCTACATTTTTAAATAAATTCGAAAGCATCTTTTCTCCAATAACTCTATCTTGGATAGATGAATTTTCTACTCTTAAGAAATAATCTTAATTTCACAAATATTATCTTTTTTTGCATTATAAAAACATGAAAATCCTATTATATTCTCAAATTTCACTTTTTATCGTGATTCATTGTAACACGTTGAGCATTTGTCTTATGTGAGATTTCTTGTATGACAGCGGGTTATCTTCTTATCTAAAACATTAGAATGTTTAGGATGTTTTACCTGATTTTTGGCACAAGTATCTGCTTGTTAATGTTTATGTGTTATTCATTTACACCACCTGGAAAACATGTAAGTAATAAATCGTGTTAGAAACTTGGAATCTGTTCTTGAGCATAACATTTATTAGTAGTGTTTCGAATAATTTTGCAACTGATACCTATGTAAATTTCCTACAAAAGAAACCTGAAAACTGTAAATTAATTCAAAGAGCTATTCTTGATAATTTGGCTAAAATAAGATTAAAAGCTGTCCTAATTCGAATGTTTTTAATTAGAATAATAAATAGCTTTCTTTGCGAGCGCTTGTTGATATTATAATTATTTTTATATTTTATAATATTGTAGAAAATTAAAAAGCCATCTATTTTCTATTTGCTCATCATTGCTTTATCAGCTAAGATATTTATTTATTTTGATTTTAACATCATACTAAATAAAAACCGGTAAACATCATTAATATAAATGACGTGACGCTGTCAGATTATAAGAAATTCAGATTTTATCTATAAAGACAATCTATTTTTTTTTGTATCCCTTTACTGCTAAATACAAAGTCGTCTCACTATCATCTTTGTTTCATTTAAGCTTTTTGTATAATTTCTAGCAGCTAGCAAATAATTGTTTGCTTTTTGCTAGACTGACAAGCATGAAGCGTATTTCTGTTTATCTATTGCATTTTATTTAATAATTTTTATAATAATTAAAAATAATTATTAATATAATAATATTTATTTAATTGCATTAACTTAATAATGATTGTTATATTTCTCATACATCTCCTTTATTGTCCCACAAACAGCACTTGTGTACAAAGAAGTTGTATTAGTTTGTGCCTTTATAAACAATTTTAAATTTAACTGATTTTTTAATGAAATTGATATCAGACTAGCTTTGACAAACATTTCAATCGAGAGTTTCAGCCGCGTGCAATAGTTTTTTATTAAAAAAGTTATGGGTTATTTATTATATAATTAATAATTTGTTGATAGAACAACAATAATATGAGTGTCTGCTCGGCCTCAAAATAAAGTATGTACTAGAAATGTTAACAAGTTGCTCAAAAAAAATTATTCAGTATTTTTGACGCTTTCAATAAACTATATTCTTGTTCAAAAAGTCAAAACTCTCCAAATTTATCTTTCAGTACCAAATTTCTATAAATCTTTTTGTCTAAGCAAGTTTGTCAACATTTGTTTTTTTTTGACAAACTTGGTTATGAATAAAAACCGTAGCATAAAATAAAATTTAAAAAAAAGAATACATGTGCAATGTATTTAGAAGTTAAAGAAAAGAAACTTGAAAGTGGGCGAGAAAATGACGAACTCTAAGATTACTAAGATAACTCAAAAAACAATTGAAACAGAGATGTAGACAATTGGATTATTAAACAACCAATTTTGATTGTTATTTTAGCAAAGCCTTGTGATAAAAAAATAGTGTAGAAAGATAACAAATACTTAAGCAATATTGTCAAAGCTTAAAATACTTTAAGTGGTTTGGAAAATCACAATATAAGAAAATGATTTCTGACTGAAAAAAGAGTAGACGTTATTAATCAATTATAAAAAATTGAAATAGTTTCTTTTGAAAATTAGACAATTGAAATGATAAAGAGTAGCGACATTATGCTGTGCAATGAAATTACAAGCAGTCGTGAGGACATTTTGTATCTTTTATAAATTTTATTAATTTGTTATGTGAAAAACGATGGCGAATAAAACAGTATAGAAACCTCGGCGCAAAACATTAATTACATAAAAAATTGAAAATTACCTGTAGTTAAATTTAAGTCTTTTGGCAAAAATGTCACGGTTTATAGTGTGCTATCATTCTGTCGTAGATTTATAGGCGAACAATCTGAGACGTTTGAAGAGCAAGATTAAAAATACTTTTTTCTATACCAAAAGAATTGTATTTAACGTTACTAGCCAGGTCTAAGGGTTTTTACTGGCGATAGAAGGGTGATAATGCCTTCGCCTTCGGCTCGTCAATCACTTTCTTGAGCCAGTAAAAACCTGTTACCTAGCGTGTTTACGTTGAATGTTTGGTTTGTTCCTCACTTGTAAAAGACAATTCAATGTTTGAATAATGGAGTAACTCAAGAATTCTAAAATTCACGAAATCGAGTATGCTTTAATGTATCACTTTGACAACGTTTATCGTTTTTTGTTTGTTTACTTTTTTTAATTTGCCCGTGTGCGTGTGTGTGAGTAATACGGTTCTCAAACGGATCATGAATGTACCGCAAGCGATAATAGATGAAGCTGCAAGTGTGTCTGCAAGTTTGTTGCCAAACAAATCGTCAGAAAGGTATAAGCGGGAGTATTCTGAATTCAAAAACTGGCAAAAAAATACTGTAACCGAACATGTGGTCCTATGGTATCTCAACCAGTTGGGTACAAAATTTACTCAAACACCTTATGAACGAAGTGGTCAATGATAAAAAGTTGTTTGGAAGTGAAAGAAAACTTTTCAGTTGACAGGTTTGTTTGTTACAACAAAACAGCTCAGGTTTTTATTTGTCATTATTTTTAGATATCATAAAATGATTGCGTTTTTGAAAAAACGTAACCAGCATTATGTACCAAAGAAAGCGAAAGCTCTAACGAAGGAACAAGTAAACAAGTTTTTACTTGAAGCTCCTGACGATTAGTGGCTATTGGCTAAAGTCATCACAGTTTGTGGTATATTCGGTTTATGTCAATGCAACGAGCCTCTAACACTTACTTTAAATGATGTAGAGGTTGTCGAAAAATACATTATTATCACAATATGAGAAACCAAAAATGGAATTACTAGAAGGTTCACAATAACAGACGACGAGTGTATGTTTAACCCATGTGCTTTATTTAGAAAATATTTAGCGCTACGTCCTAGAGGAACTGAGCATCTTCGTTTGTTTTTAACATACCGGAATGGTAAATGTGTCGCCCTAAATGCAGGTCGACATACTGTAGGCGGAGTACCTAAGAAAATTGCGCAATTTTTGGGATTAAATCAGCCTGAACTGTATACAGGTCATTCATTCAGGCGAACTAAACCTTCAAGAGTTGTTAAATCAGGGGGCGATTCTTTGACTTTGAATCGTGCAGGAGGCTGGAAGAGTAGTAAAATAGCAGAAAGTTACGTGGAAGACTCAATTAATAACAGACTTAAAGTGTCAACAAGGATCTTCTCAACAACAGAATCCACACCATCCACGTACACGCTATCCACGTCCACTTCCACAAAAATTCTGCAAGTAGATTCAAGTAAAATGTCAACACTTGGAACCTTTAGTTTCAGTGGAATTCACAATTGTACGATGATATTTAATGTGTACGATAAAGTTAAATCATTTTTAAATGTTAATGACAATAAAGAATCGCTAAAAGTTCATTATTGTGTTTTATAGTTGATAAAAGTGACGTCCATATAACTGGCTAGCCTGTTAAATGACATCTATAACTGGCTAGCCAGTTATGAGATATTTTCAATGTGAATATAGTCACTTAATAAGTGCATGTTTACAAGTGAGGAACCAACAAAACATATTATCTTCAAGAAAAACAAAACCTGTGGGCCGTCAAAAGCACCCAAAAAGGTCTTCAGTCATCAAGACTTCCTTTCCTTCTCTTATTCAAATCTGTCTATTACTGCTGATTAATTAATGATGCTAATCATTCCAAACACTATAAAAGCTCTTGTTGCTCAACAAAAATCCTAATTTAATTGAATGTAAACACTGTAGATATGTTTTTTTGGGTTTTTAGGATACCATGATAAAATCCTCTACTGGGTTAATAGAGTTAGTCTCAAAAGTTCAATAATTTGATGCTTTTTACGTGGCTTACTATAATTATAATATATATTAGGTGAAATATGAATTATTTATATTTTGCTATAGTCCTTCATAAACACATAGTATAAGCTTCCCAACAAAACACAAAATTGTTTATTAGCTTAAGAACTACATACCTGAAACAATTCTATGTGAAAAGCTAAGCATCATAAGCATAAGTTAAGAGCAGCTGCAATAAAAAATTTAAATTTGAACCATAAAGTAACCGAACCCAAGTCAAACCCATCTACATAAGCCGCTCCACTTCATTCAAAACAAAGGCCACATAATTAAACACAAAGCGGAATTAATTGTTGCAAAGATCTCAACAACACCCATAACCGCAAACATAGTGACAATTCATGAGAAAAGATCTACAACGCAATAACAACTGCTGGCTAGAACGAACGGTTTTGCAATATTTCTGGGTGTAGTTGTGCCCAACGAACCACACCTTTACATCATAAACGGATAAATACCCTTTGACATAGTGTTTAATATTAAATTGCATCATTGATTAGAAATTAATAATAGCAACGCCGAAAGTATTTTCCTTTCTTAATTTATTTTTATTGTCTGCTGTTTGATAGATTTAATTATTTATGGCACGATATCGGCGGCTGTAATCAAATTATTTTGTCTTGTTTGTAATGAGAAACGTTTATGATTTTATCTTTGAAATTATTGACTGGCGCTAAAATGTTGCGACCTCTGTAGAGTGAATGTAAAAGTGCGCTTAATAAACAAGACACAATCGCAGCAGGCGCTGCCACCTAGCGCTCGAAGTCTATTCCGTTAACAGGTTTCTATTATAATTAAAAAAAATTAATTAACAAATTTTGATAAAATTATCAAAAAGAAATTCAATCTTCATTACAAAGAGTCTACATGAAATAAGTTGATGCTTTTTTTCAACGTTAGTCTGAATATTGCAAATTTATTTGGCATGGGAATAGATAATAATTATTTAGAACCAAAACTCAATACTAAAATATTAAATTCATATACCCAATTGCTCTAAATATGTTTGTAATTATGATTATATATATATACATATATAAAATTCTAAAATTAATTAATGTAAATAAAGCAAAATTAGATTTATAGAAAACGAGTTACAAACGTATTTAACCAGAATTGAAATAAATGTGTTACGTTGAATGTTGATTAGTCGCAGGTGATTGAAACAACAGTTATTAGAAATTTTAGACTGAGATTTAATCGCTACTAAAACTAACTTAAGACAACGCTAAAAATAAAAAAAAAATTACTAGAACAAAAATATGGAATCAAAAAATTTGATTTGATAGAATATTTTAAAAGTGGATTTTAGTAAAAGTTTACTGGATTAAATGTAATTGTCTTCTAGATAAAATCTGGTGATAAATTCTTTAGTCATTATCTGCGCTCTTTTTGTAAGTATAAAAATATAAATGTGCGTTCATTTATCAATAAAATTCCTCTGTTTATAAATTATTTAGCTGCACTTCTTGCTATATTCTCAACGTCACACATCATATAATTATTATATGCAAAATAAGTCAGCTCATATATAGGCCAGGGTAGGAAGTAAATACTATTCGGGCATCCAAACTGTAAATGAGACGTTGAAACGATAGAAAAAATAAAAAGAAAATAAGAAACCTAATGACCGGGAAAAGAAATAAACCTACGAACGATAGCCCGAGAGTAGAGAAGGAAGTATTAAAAAGCAAGAAAACAACTAGAACCCCTCTAGAAAACAATAAGAAAGTGCTAAGACGGAAGAAATTTGTAAAATGCTAACCGACATTAAACAAAAAATTAAAGAAGAAATAAGAAACATGAACAGAGATAAAAGAGGAGATTAGAGAAATAAGAAAAGACTTGGAGGAAATACGAAGAAAAATGATGAAAAAAGAAGAAGAATGGGAAAATGATAGGAAAGAGCAAAGAGAAAAAATAAAGCATCTAGTAGAAAAAGCAAAGAAAAAGAAACATAAAAAACAAAAATATAGTGATTAAGGGTCTGGAAAGGAAAGGAGTAAGGAATGAAAAAAGTGTGAAGAATTGCTACAAGAAGAAATAGGCGTGGCAGTAAACGTTAGAAAGATGTATGATGTAAATAAAGAGAAAATAATAGTGGTTGAATTTAACAAAAGCAAAAAATTAAGAATAGAAACAAGAAAAAGAACCGCAAAGTTTAAAGATAGAATGCAAGATACAGAAGAGTGCAAGATATTGAAAAAAAGTTGGAAAGCGTTGAGTAGAAAATCAGATAAAAAAATGGAAAAAGAAAGAAAGAGATTCTATAACAGGAATGAGTCCAGCGTAGAAGAGATTGAGAAAAACAAGTCAATGGGTTCATAGAGAATTGAAAGACAGAAACATAGACAAGCAAGAAAAGAGGGGAGAAATTAGAGAGAGCAGGTAAAATAATAGATACATGAATCTGATTACAGAAGAGTTGCCGGAATATGTAAAGAAAGAAAACAAGAAAGAGCAAAAGATGATAGCAAGATTTAGATGTGAGAATGAAGAAAAATTCAACAGATTTTGGATGGAAGAAAATAAATAAAATGCAGGATGTGTGGAAGAGAGAGAGAAAGATTGGAGTACATGATGAAAAAATGCGTAGAAGTAAAAGAAAATATGTTAGCGAAAGAGAATGTAATGAAAAGAAAGAAAGAGGGAATAGAATGGATGAAAATGATAATGAGGAAGAGAGAAAGATTAAATCAGAGGGTAAGCAAAGAATGAATAAGAAATGTTGGAAAAGGAAAAAATGAAATGAGAAGAGCAAAAGGTAGTATAAAAAGGAGTTTTTTGTATTTTATAATATATTATTTATTATATTATAATACTGTACAGTGGGGAAATAAAGATTTATTTGAACAAAGATTTGTGGCCTCAAACCTAAGTTTTTGCTTATTAGTACAGTACTCATCAGTAAAATTCAATGATTGAGATTAAATCACTTTTGATATGTCAATCTTTTTTTAACGCTTCTGGCAGGCTTATACTTATACCTAAACATCGATGATAAACGTTTAGCCCATCTACTTCCAACATTACCGTCTCCATACAGCGAATGAGCCGTCAAACTTGAAATGATAAAGTACTAAATCGTAGAACCAACAAAACAACAAAATATTTAAAATATTGAAAAAATTATTCTAAGTTTTAAGAAATTATAATTTTTATATTTTGCCATTATTAACGTTACTATAATGGTATACAGTATAATTTTGTGCTATATAAAAGTAATTAGATCGTTTATGTAATTTTCAATAAATCTTAAACTGTAGTGAGAAAGCTTATTAGGTATTAACTTGTTTTGGTAAGTTGGCCTATTGTAAACCTATAATAACGTTGATATATAGATTATCTACTGATCAAAATAAACTCTTACTCTCAAGTTTTGGCAATAGTTAAAACAATTTAGACAAGTTTTGTAGGAACAGTATATTTTTCCGTTTTATGTAAATGTGATTAAACATTAAATATTTGTCTAGTGATTGTAATGAACAAATTAAATATAATTAGGATATGAAGTGTTTATACAACCTAGTAACGTGTGAATAACACCTGAACCAGCCATCTAAACTAAATTTACATATTCTCCTAATTTAGAGGTGTTGGTTTCAAATTTCATTTTTCCTTGTTTACAAAATATGAGCAAATAATAATAGTTCTGGCGGTTAGTCGTCCAACCACACTCCTTTAATCCAATTTATTTAACAAAGTAATCTCCGACAAAGGCGTATTATGCTGGATGATATTATAAAAACACAGAGCATAAAGTTATCTCGCAGATATTTGCATAAATTTGCAGAACTCATAGAGATGTGTCAGATTGGATAAAATTCTCAAGTCTGAAGTCATGCAAAAGCGATAAAAACTCGAGAGTAAGCAAATAAATTTAATTATTTTTCTTTTTATTGCCTTTGTTACATATATGGCTCCACAAACAAGATATTCTGCTTGTGGGTTAAAGCAGCAAATATTTTTATTGAAAAAACAAATGTGGATAAAAGAATTCTATGAAAAGCTGATTGCCCCAAAATCCAAATATACAATTCTTGTGTAGGTTGAAAAAATTATCCAGCTGGATACGAAATATTGGCTAAATTCAATATAATGGAGATTATTTTCTCTTAACAACTCACTCAAATATTTTAAAATCCATGTTTATTAAATAAAATGTTTTTGAAAGAAGATGAATCCCTGATTTTTTAATTTTCCCGAACAACCTCCTATACTGCCGTTGTAGGGTTGTGCTAAGTTGGTATCTATATCTCTAATTTATAAAAAAGACTAATATAGAAACTGTTATAAAAATATAATAGGAATAATAAAATATATATTAAAAAAGATAAAAAAAAAGTGATGTAAAAGAACTAAAGTTCAGAACTTTACGCGTTTAGTCATAATGTTAAGATTTGTATATATGTTTTTTTACGTGTCATTTCAGTTTTTCATTTGTGTTCATCTTTTGAGATTAGATTTATTTCCAACTTATTGAAATATTGGTCTCCATGCTTCTGAAGCAGCAAATGTAACTGCAGGTTAGTTGTCAAAAAAATCAAGAGCACTAGAGTATGCCGAGTTTGTAAAGTGGAGCCGAAAAAATCAAGTGATTGGTGTCACAGACCAGCTCATATCAACAATTTGTTCAAAAAAGTTAGCACAAATCTGTTATAGATTAGGTTTAATAATTTAAGAAAAATTTATTGCTTTTGTGTAAGTCAAAAATAAGCAAAGTTTTAATACTACAAGAATGAATTTATCAACTTTCATTTCCAGAATTAATATTTTTTAACAACAAAGTTGTTCAAAAGCTAGCAAAAACATTTACACTATTTTTTGCTACTTTTTATAATTTGTTCAAAAATCAAGTTTTATTTGTAGTTTCTAAATCTCATTAAAAATGCGTTTTAAAAACAGAATAAGCGCTATATTATGTTCTCAAGAAAGTGAAAGTTTTGACAAGAAAACAAGTGAAACATTGTTTTTAAATGTTTACAATTATTTTTGTTGATGAATTTAGTCTCTAACTTGTGATGATTATAATGATTAAAATGGTAAGAAGCTTAGTTACGTTCAAGCGGGAAGATTTGTGCATCGAGCAAAAAAGAAGCAAGTCTCTATAATCTAGTGTGTCGAGTGATTAATTATTTTTAAGCAAGTTGTGTACAAAATTGCATGTCCAAGTTTAGCTTTTAAACACCATTTCAGTAGAAAGATTTAGCGCAAAACTGTTAAAAATAAAATCAACAAACATGTAGTATGTTCTACAGACCTGTAAAGTTTAGAAAAATAATTTGGCCGTAAATATTCATTTACTTAGTTACCACAAATGCTTGTAAAGTGTCACTTATTTTTAAAAAGGTAGATAATACATTTGTTTACTAAACTAACTTGCTAAGATTGACTTTGACTACTTAAATTGATAAAGGCATGTTTACAAAACAGAAACAAATGAATAGTAAAACAACTATGCTAATATTATTTTCAGTATTGTTAATCAAAAACTATTTAAACCATAATTACGTTTTTCTCACTTTCTTTTATAAGTAAAGTCATTTTTTGAATAACCTATATAATATAATACACGAAATATTAAACAACTAATTTAGATTAAAAACCATTTAAAAAGAACAATAAACAGTATAGTATAAATTAAATAAAAAGAAACTTATCTAATTATTTAAAAAAAACACATTAATTTTTTTTTAGTATTCAAAAAAAGCTTTTTATCGTGGTGAAAACTTACTTTGGTACCAGCCATGGCTGCGCAAAAAAATCCAGTAGGCTACCATACCACGCCAAATCACCAACAACACATCACTGCATTAATAAATACCACGTAATTATAAAATTGCTATTGTTTGGTACACTCATTTAGCAGTTTCTCTTTCATTAAATTAATTGAGATTCACTACATTAATCACCACCATTCATTCAGCCTCCACTACAGACCGACCTACGAAGAACATTTCATGGTCAATGCTGTAGCGTATACTACTTTTGGAAAAAAAATACGAAACGAAAATAGATTGAAATCTACAAAATTGTTTTCTCACATAATACCTACTTTCTTTTCTCAATTCCTGAATAATTCTAATTAATTGGTACCTGGTGAAACTGCTTAAAGGTGGCGAAAACGGAATACATTGTTTTGTAGGTGCTTAATGTAAATTTATGAGTAGCTTAATAGGTTTAAATAAACGTAATTGCTAAAAAAATTGATAATATATGCGTGATATTATGGATTAATTTCTAGTTATATAATATCAATGAAAGAGCTGAGTCATTCATTAGAAAGAAAAGTGGGATAGATGTGTACTATGTTGCAAGTGAAGTTCCCTCCTTGTGTAATAATTTCATGATTCACGTCTACTTGCAAATTTATCTAATAAATATGCCACTGGGTAGGTGAGAAACCATTATCAATAGATTTATGAATGTGTGATCGAGTAGTGTGAAATTATTACAAAGTCATTAAGATTAGCAGGCTTAAGCTAGAAGCTGAACTCAGAAGAATATGAGAATCTACTTTTAATTAATTTACACTTTTCGATTATTGAAAAACTAACAACTACACAAACAGTTGTCAGAGACTCTTAAAAAAATTAGTAGTTTTGATATAAGTATACCAGCACTTACATTGGATCAAAGCAAAACCAATAATTGACTAGATTAAAACACAAATCTGACCTAAATGTGATGTGAAAAAATAATATTTTAATTTTTTTTTCTACTGAAACTTTTGTGTTTTATAAATTTACTTATTAAATTAAACATTTTCTGTCAAATAATAAAGCTTTACGTTGTTCAGCTATAATCAGAACAAAATGTTGTCCAACTTATACGTCTAAACTAAATTGCTAAATATACAATCGGTTTAGAACGTCTTTCAATGGCCTTCGGTCATTGCATTATCCGTCTCTTAGGTCTATATGTAGATGATGTTTGATTTATCACCAAAAAGTTTCTGCTTTTCTAAAATAAAAAAATATTTTGTTCAACAGCTTGTATTTGTTATATTATTATTGATTAAGACAATACATCAATATTTGGCCAATCAAGGTAGTGATTTGTTTAAATCCTGACTAATCAGATAATTTTTAAGTGAATAAGTGATGTTTTTGAAATACAGTCGAAAACATTATTAACGGAAATAACATGCACTTATGGTATTATAAATGTGATAAATTATTCACGTGGCAAGTACCGTATTTCCATTAAAAAATAAAGTATAATCCTTAAAAATGTATTGCCTAATGTTTTTTGTTCAGCTCACAGAAAAATCGTTGGTGGTTCCAATGATTCTATCAACCTCTATTTGTCATGATTAATGTCCAATTTAATTAAAACAATGTTTATACATGCTGTGATTTATTGACAGATGCAAAAGATCAGCAAGAGTAAAAAAATGTCTATCAGTAATTAGAACAGTGGTTCAATGCTTTTAAGGCAAACAGATCAAAGGTTAGGGCCAAGGTTGACGTCTAGGACCTCCCGCATTTAAGCCAAACAATAGCAAGTTAATTTGACATTTTGCCTTTTGTAGGCATTTTATCACTTCCACCTACAATCTGGCCATTTTTTTCTATAAATTAGCCTTGAAAGGTTAATAATACCAAAACTTAACTTTCTTTGCACATGGCTTACGAGCAAAACGGAAACAGTTTTTTCGAGAATTTTGATTTATATTCTCATCACAGCAGAATTTTTGGTCGCCTAAATTCGTCACTGAACACCTGGAAAATCAAAACCAGCAGATGATTTGGATTGTTAGATTGATTCATTTGATATGGATTATTATTGATATAATGTGTGCACTTAAAAAAAGTTTCGTACGAAGATATATCATTGTCGATATAAAGAGAAAATAAGATAAAGTATTGATAAGAATTATAAAATAAATAGATAAAAATAGAACAATTTAAATTGATATTCGTGAAAGCATTGATTACTGGCAACGTAATCTAAAGAGGTAATAGATGGTATTAGTCAATGATTAAGGTTAATAAAAATAATCATCTAGATTTACACACTTTTTACTAGTTAAACATCACCCTCATCTCAAGTCAAATGAAGTATCATTCGATTTGAAATGACTTTTTGACCAAAAGACTTTTTTGTATTGTCAAAAATTTAAATTTTGAACTAGTAGAAAAAAAAATTAAGTTTAATTTTTAAGGTTATTTTAAAAAATGTTTTATATTCTACAAATTAAAACACGAAAAAATTCTTAAATACAGTTTATTCTCTTATAAAAACGTAAGTCGTTATTATTTATATTAGTATTTTAGAGTGGTTCCACTGTCCACTGAAGAGCGCTTTGAACGCCTCCGTCATATTTTTATATGCCAGAATTTAGGAAAGAAAGCTTTCAGGAACGTTTCGATTTTAATTTGCTGTGGTGAATGTTGTTTGTTACAGTCGACAGAAGTCTGTCATTGACGTATTCATGAATCTAAACGGTGCCTCAAATTTTTCGATTTAGGTAATTGCATTTAGTAAATTAAAAAAAGAAGAAATTTTTAAAAAAACTTGATTTATGACGGAACCGTGCCAAGTTGATATTATTAAACACACTTGGTTTTAGTACTATTTTCAGCACTCGAATATAAATATTTTAGAACCGTTCCAAGTGTAAACATGTCTTATGAAAAGATTCTGCCTCTTCAAGAACATTTTTCTAAATTTTCAAAATAATAACTCCTAAAACACTGTCAGAAAACTAATTTATTGTTTTTTTTTAAGTTTGTTTTTATAAGTTCATAACTTTAGCGTTTGCAATAGCATTTGCAAATATTTTCTAAAAATTTCTAGGTACCGTTTCAAATCGATTGAAACCTCATTATTTTTAGAGAAAATGTTTGAAATTGTACACCAATATTACTAAATCTACAACTTGATTGTGTCAAGACATAATTAAAAGTTTCCTAATTTTTTTTTAATTTTAATTTGTTGATTAAGCTAATATAAATTTGTCAGATTATAAAAATATTTGTTTTTCTTAATAGTAAAAGTCCAAAATTACGGCTTATTTTAAGTTAAATATTTTCTGGCGGTAGTAACAGGTGTACTGTTATCAGCACTTGATAGCAAACATGCTTTATTTTATTGTGTACTTTAGCTACCGTAATAGTATACGATTTCACTATTAAACAATCTTTACTGAGGTGGTTAATGGATAAAAATTATTTTATGTTCAATTAAATATGTCAATAAATATATACAAATAAATCTATTGCAAATGGGTTGTCTAAGTAATTAACAATTTAAGAACATTTCTTTTGTTTGATTTCACTTGTTTGGCTAATAGACATATGGCAATGACAATGGGCTAATAATATGCAAATTTGACTATTTTTGGCTGTTGTTGGTTGACTATTTTTTTCCTGTAAAAACTCTTGAGTAGACAAGTATAAACAGGTAAATTGATACTGGTAACTTGCACCGGTTTGGTCAATAAATTAAAGTCAAATTAAAAAAAAGATTATTTCATTACAAACACGGCGGTATAGGGTTGTCTGTGAACCATTCCACGTAGTTAGATTTGGAAAAAATAATATTAAGAGCTTAATATTAAAATAGAAGAATGCTTTTTTAATTTTATGTAACCAGTTATCTATATAATGTGTATATTTATTTCTATTTTATCAAAATCGATAAAGTATTACAAAATAATAACTCTTTTGAGCCAAAATTAAAAATAAACGTGTTTTATTTTGATATCTCTTTTCACTTTTAAAGATTAAGAATGATAGCCACTGCCATAGAACAATTTACTAAAAATTTTGTATTTGGGGCATCTACTATTTTCAATTATTTTATCAAAATCTATATAATATAACAAAATAATGACTCATTTGAACCAAAATTAGAAAAAAAAAAACATCTTTTGTTCATTATTTCTTCTTACTTTTAAAGATTAAGAATGGAGCGATTGCCATAGAACTATTTACTAAAAATTTTGTATTTGGCGCATCCACCATTTTTCTACTAATCTATAGATTTCTAAAATTTGAAAATCTATGGATTATTACAAAATAGTGACTCATTTGCACCAAAATTTGAAAGAACCGTCAGTGTCTTGTTATTTTTTCTTACTTTTACAGATTAAGAATGGTAGTGACTGTCATAGAAAAAAGTATGAATTTATTTTTAGCGAATTTGTCGTTAATTTGCAATTTTCAAGCGAAAAAAGAAAAAACAGACATTTCAAAACTCAGAATTCTAATGATAATGATCCAGAAATAAACAGATATAAAAAAAAATTTCATAACTTATCAAAAACTAAAGTAATCACTATTATGGTTAGAAAACTTGTAAATAAAAACATTAGTATATTGTAAACCTAGGCGGCAAAGTGATATTTTTCCAGGCCGAGAAAAGATATGAACAGGCGAGCCAAAGGCGAGCCTGGCCACTTCTCAAGGCCTGGAAAATCACATTGCGGCCGTGGTCTACACATTATTTTTTATCCTACACAAATTACCTTATAATCGAGCATTATCTTAAAATTGATTTGAAGTTATTACCGCCAATCGCCAATTCAACATGTCAAACTTCGACTGATGTCAAAAATTTATGAATTACTTTACTGTCGTAATTTACACAATTTATATTGCACAAAAGTAGTTTTTTAAAATAAGATAAACATAATGATAAACAGTAAATGTGATTTAAAATTTTAACATCGCTCATGAATAATGGGACGTTTAGAGTGTCCTTGGTGGGTGACGACTGTTCAACCGTCTATATAGTTTTTATTTTTCTTATAACAGCGACGCCTGGCGGGGAAAACCAGATTGTTTTTTCTCGGCTAGCTTGGAAATAATGTACTTTCTCGGCTGTCGAGAGACGAGAAAATTTCATTTTGAGTTGGTGTAGGATTAAAAAAATATTTTTCACATTTGGTGACCGAATGAGTTTTATACCGACTACATTCTTATTTTGTATAAAAGTATAGGTCATCAATTTTAAGTAAAGTTTGCTTGTTTTTCTTATTAACCTTGCTAATTTTTTTCTCAGATGTCACCTATACATTACTACATATTTTTACATAAAAATTAAAAATAAAACAATTTTTATTTTAATCGAATGTAACTCTCGACGTACGATATTCAATTATTATAAACAGCCGTTGTATGCTTTTAGAACTGAATCCAAAATATAAGATTATTTTTGATATTTGATGTATAAACAAAGTCGGCACAAGAGTTTAGTGCACTTGAGTTTAAATTTAACAGCATTAAGTTCCCGGCAATTTGATCAAAATTTTCCTGAGATAATAAATTTTTGTAATAATTTAGACCACACAAAGATTGATAAAAAAATCGAAACACAGCATGTAAAAAGTCGCTTTCTCTATTGGGTAAATGCATAACATAAATATGTCAAATCTAAGTCTTTCTTTGTGTTGACATACTGATAATGAGCTTAAGGAAAACGTAGTTCTGACACAAAAAACATTTCTTATAATGGATTGCTTTTCCTTTCTGTAGCAAGATAATCGAAGTTTGAGAAAAACAATTTTTGACAACATACAAGAGCTCTTAATGACTCGTGGGTTTACCTTTTGAATCAAAAGACAGCCGAACAAAATAATTATTTTTGACGAAAAAATGATTAAATGATTACTTGTTGAAATAATGTTAATAACAATCCAAATAGGCGGATAAATATATCAACACAGGTTATTGACAAATAATAAAAATTAATTAAACACTATCTAAAAGACTTCATTTGAAACATTAGATAATCTTTCCAAATGCACTGAAAACTTATTTAATATTAAAATGTCAAAAAAAGTGCGGCATGTTTACTCAATGATACTAGTAAAATAGAGTGCAGATGATGGTCACCCCTTTCATAAACAACATTTTTTCTGTGATCTAATGTTAAAATTATTTATATTATTTACCACTTATATAATAAATAAGTTTTCCCAGAACAACAATACATTTTTCATCGCGTGAACCTCAAAAGTTCAACATTCTCTCCTCTAAACAGAATTAGCGCATAAATATTTAATAAAAAAATTAAATTTTTACTACATGGCACGCTATCTGCATACTTGAAGCATTGACATTGAATGCTTGCATTATACATAATAGTAAAACCAACAAGTTTTTTTAAACTATCACAAAAACTACAAATATAAACAAAGCCTATAGTAAGATATCATAAAGTCTTGAAAAGAGGAGTGCCATAGTTGTTACAAGAAATAATATTAGCGCCCACACTTCAATGGCGGTACTTTTCGACAACTAAATAAAGGAGCGGTTTCATTGGCAATCAATTTGCTTCATAATAGAAACTCATTGACAAATCGATTTATTATCAAATTTCTTGGGAACCTGCTGACATTTTACTGCTGCCTGCCACTCCAGGATTATTTCATTTAAACAAATATTGACGTCACGGTAATCGAAAATGCTTACCTCAGCTGCTAAAGCTATATTTTTGATCTTTTAACACTTTTAATCATGTAAAAACTAACAACGTTATTGAAGTAAAACTAAGCGCACAATTATTTTATTGACCATCATTTTTTATTAGATTTCTTAATTATAAAACCTAGTAGTTAATATAAGCTATTTATTTATTTTATTTCCCTTTATGAAAATCTAGGTTAAAAATATAAAAACTGAGCTTCACTCAAAGACCGTTGGTGAAAATGTTACAACGCAGTATTTTGGGTCAATGTCATTTTAATTGCATTTTATTTTGAGAAAATCTATTAGGTGTTACTTCAAATCTGAAAAAGTATTTTTTGCTATTGGTTTGGTCCAGCGCTAAAAGAAATTAGCCATAGATCAGGAAAATGTTCTATTTAAAGTGCAATTGCTACACGATAATATAAAGTCGTGAGAATAATTTGAAATGCAAATATAAAGTGGCCTGCTAATTATAATTTTTCATATAATCGTAAACTAAGTCTTCGAGAACAATACGAGTAAAGTTCACAATAGCGAAGGGTCAGACATAATCCTGTAATTAATAGAAACGTGCACACCATATCTCAAAAGACGTTTCATTGCGGTTTAATTTTTAAACCTTAGATACGCCACTGGGATTTTACTTAACACATGAATAGTCAATACAATTACATATAATCTGCATTTGCAATCTGTAATTTTTTATTGGTAGTGTATTAGGATGAAAAAGTTTATGAAACGTAAGAATTCTTCGAGTGCACTGTATTAAATTCTTATGACACAATAAAAAATCGGGTTAGAGTTCAGAAAAGATATTTTTTCTTTATATGGAGTGTGCCATATTTGTGCAAGCAATTGTGACATAATGCAGCAATTGTGTATTTGTCATAAGTTTTGATTTTTTGTAATTATGATGAATTGAAAAATAGTTTTTTTTTATAAATAATATCTATTTTTATAGTGATGAATGATCCAGAAAAAATGCTTTTAGCATACTTATACAATACATAATTTTGTAGACGTCTGGCTAGGAGACTCTCGATACAGAGCAAAATCGTTCTAGTACAAAAAATCTATGACATCATAGTATCAATTTTAACATTGACAGCATTGACTGCCAATTTAATCAGACAATGTTGAAATTTGTTATAAAAATTAATGTCAAACAAACTATTTGCAATATATTAAGAACAGAAATCGTGCAATATTTATAGAAGAATAAATCAACACTCGACCAAATTAGGCAAAAAATAATATATTATAAACAATAGTTGTGAAAACTATCATTGTCTCCAGATCGCCAACCATTTGGCTATCACCCAGCGACGAGAGGGTGACAATCGTCTTCACAAGCAAGGTTTATATGGTTTTTTTCGCTCCTAATAGAGATTATAGCAAGAATAAATTGACAACATTGTTTGGTTTATAGCTGCAAACTCCTGAGTAATTTTGCTTAGTTTGCAGTTATTACTTTTGCTTGGTAATTCAAAATGTGTACACATTTGCAATAATGAATAGCATAAATATACATGAAAAAGATGTTTTGTTTACACAAATAAAGTTAGTATATTTATTTGTAAAATAAATTTAAATATGTAATTTTAGGAATATTGTAAAAAAATAAATAGATGATTCACGACTGTATTGAATAGGAATTATGCATATAATAGGAAATAATAATTATTTTCAACTCACAATTCCTACTTTTGTTTCGTGATTTGAAATATAATACGCATTTTTTAATGGTCTTTATTTTTATCTTGACCTGGGGCAGCAATAAGGAACAGTCTACTACTGAATAATAAAAATCTTATTAGCTGCTTAAGTCAATAATAAGGAATTATTAACCTAAGTCTCTTATACAAAACATCTTACAGAACATTAAATACACAAGAGATGAAAAGCAAGAGAAATAATAATAAAATGATTAGTAAAAGTAAGATATACAAAATATTCATAAATAGAAAAGTTTGATTAAATGAAAAAAATGTGAAAATAAACTCGATTATTCAAAATAAAAGAAAAACTTGAAAAAAAACTCTAGCAGCTTGTTTTATATAGACTGTTTTTAGACTTTTTTTCTCTACTATTTTTCAAAACATCTGCTAATATTTTAATCCACCTGAGAGCTCCCACATTTTTTAAAAAAGCAGTAAAGCAAAAACCGGGGTAAGCAAAACATATTTTTGAAGTGAAAACTTCTTTAGCGGCGCTGAGCACTTTTTTTTGTATGGGTAAAAACTTTCAAACTCGCGTCAGGGTCACGTGATGCTGATCGAAAAAGCGTAAGATCGAGGGGAAGGGAGAGGAACTAGTATCTCCCACTCTTTCTACCGTGCCTGAGTCATAGATTTATTATAACAAGATACAGCGATAGTCCGCCAAGACGTACCATCTATTGCTCTCACTCTCAACTGCATTAGTATTCGATAGCGCTATCTTTTAGAGAGGTTCCTACAAATAGCAAAGCAGAAATCAGTAGACGCAGAGTACGCTACGTCAGCATGACACTAGAATTATTTTGACGTTTCTATTAAAATTTTTCTAATCACATAATTTGAACAGAAAACTTAGTTCAGTCACTTAAAAATTGAAAATAATTATTGTCAAGAAAAATATTTAATAATTTGAAGGTAATTTTATTTATTGAGATTTCAACCTCAACTTTTATTTTCTTCCAGCTTTCTAATGTTTCTCTATTTTCTTAAAGCCTAACTTCAATTTTACAAATTCATAAGAGAGAAGTTTTTTATTTTGTAAGCTGATAAAATATGAAGCGGATAATAAAGTTTACATGGGTCTGACACAACTAAAAGTTGGTGAAATTTTGAAATTGGAATAGAGTTTTTTGATAAAATAATTAAGAATCATTAGCACTGATGAAAAAACCTTTATTTATAAATAATTATTCATTCCAAAATAAAATTGATTTTTAACCTAATTTTCGTATTTTATTAGATTGTGTATGACAAATGTCAATAAGTTGACAGCAAAGCATTGCATCGTTGATTGTCGACTAAAATCGTAGAAATTCGTGTCTGTTTAATCACTATAGGCTCGTGTGCGACATACAACAAATATGATGATAAAAAATGTGTTTCATTAAATATAGAAAGAAATGGAGAGATGTACCAATTTCTTTGATATGTTTTTTAAGAACCGAAGTATGTTCAGCATGCATAGCTATATCTAATGTATTAAACCTCTGGCCTGAGTGTGCTGCTCTGTTTAGGCGGCACAGGGCGCTTGCGCGAATGACCGTGTGTGTTTATGTACAGCGTCCCACGCGTATCCAAGGATGGTGACAGCTGATTGCTTGACTGTTGTGTAGTAAATACACTGTTGTGTATTCGTAAATGTGAATTGTTTAAATTATGGAAATCGAACAAAGTGAATCTATTAATGAAAAAAGTGATGATGAAGTAGTGAAAGAAAATGAGTAAGTAAGAAAAAAAATTGGAAAAAGCTTTGATAAATTGCCAATGATTTTAAGTGGAGATTTCAATATAAACTTTGCAGACGATAAAAATCAATCATTAATTGAATTTTTAAATAATGAATTTGGTTTAACTATGTCAAATGATCGCAATTTTAGCACAACGAAATACAAAACTACTATTGATGCGGTCTTTATTAGACACTTAAATAGGTTCGAATCAAAACTGTTTGTTTCTTACTTCAGTTATCATAAACCAATTGTATCAGTTGTAAAAATTTGCGATCATGATTCTGATAATAACGATGGTGTAAAAGTCGTCGAAATTATGGATGGAAGTTGATTTTTGTGAGAGATAAAATTTAATGTAATATATAAATAACGATATAATATTATAAATAACAACATATAAATTGTCATATTTGTGTACGATAGCGCAATAAATAAACATTGTATTCTACCTCATAAATGATAGTACTTTTATACTTATAATTAAACACAACGTTAATATTGAAGTTTTCACTTCTGCCGGCACTCCCGGAGTGCTACCTTTTTTTTTACTGTTGATTTAATAATATTTAATTTCAAACTAAACAATTACAAGTTATAAACTGCATAAGAAGCCATTGTAAACGTACTGATTATAGAATTAAATAATTTATTTGTTTTTTAACAATTTTTGTGTGAAAATTATAATTTTTTTTAAAAACACAACGTCCAAATGTAGCAACTAGACAAACATTTGCGTCTATTTTAGGAATATGTAAATACATCACAGCTTCACTATTTGTGCCAATACTTTCATTTTTGCTTGATTGGACTAACAAATTTTACCCAAATATTTAAATGTTTGTCTTTTAATTTTATAAAACAAATAAGCCTTGTGACTTAAATAAATAAATTACTGCCAAGCCTCAAGTGTCGGAATTCTAAAACAACCAATGCATGTTAAAAGAATTGAGGAAATGTCCTCAAGAAGTTTTATTTACAGAAATAACTAAATAACATTATAATAATTTATTATTACACAAATAAACGCTTAAATGTTTCCAAACACAAAAGTTAGGTTATGTCATAAAAATATTATATAGATTTGTTGATGACAAAGTTTTTTGTGATAGTGTACTGCAAGGTTTTTTTTATTACTTTATAGTTAAACATTCAAATAGTAAATTATTGATAATTAAATTAACAGCAGCAAAACTTCCAATAGAACAAATTATTAGTAAAAAAATAAATGTAAAATTTAAATAAAAAAAGATAAATATTAACACTAATAGTCTACTCAAACCAGGAAGAACCGAAAATTTCAATTTTTACTTAAGTGAAAATAGTACGGTTGGTACTATTGTGCGGGTAGTACACCCGGTACATATTGTCGTCTACTTAACTTATTCAAAAATTAATTTTATTGTTTCAAACATACAATAAAATCTGCAGCTAATTTAAAAATGAATAAATAGTCTGTAGTAACGATCATATTTAGAAAAACTTGTTGCACAATAAATGGAAATCAACTGACTAAATGCAACTATTAAGTACAGTGGTTGTCTACTCGTAACGTGCAACATTGTTAAAATCTATTAAAAACTATATTATTCTGCAGTTTATACTGTAAATATGCTAAACAACTTTTGCGGTGGTGCTAATTTAGCAGTAATAATACTTATAAGTTTAACATTATGATATATTATAAAAGTGATAATTTCTTGCAACAACATTATATCACAACACTTTAGATCGCTAAGAAATTGACAAAATTAAATTACTAAAATTCAAGACTTTCTGTTTTAAAAGGTTTTTCAGCAAGAGCACTATGATTTGCATAAAATTCATTAGCTCATCAATAAAAAAATATGATAAAATAAAAAACTAATATTTAGTAAGAATAACTATTATTTAAATTAAAAAAAAGTTAGAAAACCAAGGAAAATTCAATTTAGATAAGTTATGATTAACAATTTTCCGAAATTAATGGATATGAGAAGTTTTATCACTAGGACAAAGCCGATAAAAAGTTGACGCAAAAGGCGCTTCCAATTGGATGACATGGAGAGGAAGTTTACTATTGGTAAAAATTATCCTTTGTTAAACACTTTACAAAAGAAAACAATAATGCTTTAGTAGGCTTCTGCTAAGAGGTTTATATAAAATTAAACACAACAATGATTGAAGACAATTAGAAACAGAGAAAATAAGTGTGAATGGAGGCAGTACGTTTTGCACGCACAGCTCTATCTCGGTTATTTCTTCAACTTTACCTAAATCATGCAGGAAACAATAAGAACATTTGAACAATAGCATGCTATACTTAGCTAAATTAAAAATATCTTCAAACGTTGCACCTATAATTTCATTGTTTGTGGCCTATTAGCCAAATAATTGGCAATTTTTCTTGACTCTACACAATCAAGATACAGTTCACTTTTATTAGATTTCTAGCCATAAAACATCTATAACATAGATTGTGTTTTGCAATTAATTAATGACAAACTTTAAACTTCATAAATTTGATATACCTACAGTCAAAACAGTTTCTTATTGTAAATACCACGGTTTACTGCTAAAATTTGAAAAAATTTTAAAAAATTTTTATAATATATACAATTTTTTTATCTAGATTTAGTAAATTTATAGCTAATTTAATTTTTTCCGCAAAAAAAAAATTATGACTATAACAATTATAAATATTGGGCTAGATTTATTCTGGATGAGTGTACTTTTTGAGAGAATTTTTTGAGTGTACTTTAAAATTTCTACCTTGCCGCAGTATATTAATTTCTTTTATTAGATATATTTATCTAACGGACATTATGCCCAATAAGTGACATACCGTGACGTCACATGATTCACAGCGAATTGAGAACAAAGCACTATTTTCGAAGGCCAGAATATAAACAAGATGAATAATTAGCATGGCCATGAACTGTAAAAATAATTTCAATGCAGCGTGAAGTGAATAAATGAAGCCGACGGTTGGTGTGACATTTTTCGATTGTAAATTGCTTTAATACGATAATTGTTGTAACTAAACGATTTCTTGTAACGACAAATTACGATATTACCACCTACTTTTCAAAATGAGTGTGACGTAAGCTTTGTTTGCTTTCTGAATTGCCAAACCACAGCACAAGCTAAAAATATAAAGTTTAGAGAAGAAATAATGCTTTAATAGATAGAAAAATATACTGAACTTGTAACGGTGCAAAATATTTAAACGAGAAATCTCACGAAAAATTTGTTAAAATCATTGAGAAGATCAAATGATAATTTTTGATGAGAATCCTATGACGTTTACTTAACGTTTTAACAGAGTATATTGCACTGCGACTTTTTAATCTATTGTGCTGTCTACACAAACATCTATAGCCAGACAAAAGTCATTTTCTTTGTAGAAAAAAATTTCGCCTGAGGGTAAATCAAACCCACGACCCTCGTTTAGACCAGATTCCAAACGTACTATTGTTAGCCACCTGACTACCAAAGGCTCATGACTGAAATGACTGAGATCAATAAGTGATCATTTTCTGTGGCAATTAAAATCTACATTCAAACAAGAAGATAGAATCATTTTTTCAGTCATAAAAAACAAGAAATTGTTTGCTTTGACGTTTAATTTGTGATTGCTGCAGTATAAGCATAAACTTCGACAATGTTCAGAGCTTAAAATTCTAGGTTTAACTTTTTCCTAAACTCTCAGAAGTCGGTATATAATTCTCTACTCGGAAACCATTCGTGCATATTTTATTTTTCAAAATTTATCTCGAGAATTTTACAAACAGGTAATTAATATGTTTTTGAAACACACTCGAAAAAATTAACGGAAATAATAAATGCACTTATGATATTATATGTTATAAAGCCACGTAATTCTCTTATAGCTTTTTGTACCAGAACAGAGCCAGTCAAGTTTCACGTTAGCTGTGCAATTTTGAAAATAGTTTCAAACGGCTCAATAAAAGATAAATACTCCAAATTAATTGCAAATGTTATATTTACTTACAACGTTTTGGATCAAACTGCGAAGAATACTAAAAAAAAGTCTTTAAAGACGTCTGCTAATACAAAAAAATAAATAGAAAAAAAGAAGTTGTCAATCTAATTTATTTAAAGTGTGAGGAGAAGAGCACAATGTTTGGTAAAATATTGTGTGGAATATACAGTACGAAGATTCAGTCACGTCAGGTTAGTTTTGGCGTGTGACGTTCATTCTCTTATAGAAACCCCGACTCAACACCTCAAGTTTGTCACAGCAAGCAAGTTAATATTAAACAATATTAGTGGCAATTTTGGCCTTGAATGCTTATAATTTTTGAATTAAAGTTTTAAATTATCATTCACAAGAGTCCTTGTTAATTCATTAGCTTAATGAACAAGAGTGTATTATTTTGAAAACTGCAGGTCTGCTACATTTTTGCACGCAGTAAGTTAGAAAACAATGAATTACAAATAAGGCAGATGACCAAATTGAGAACAAAAAGGAATTGTTCAAAGCTTCGACCGCCGTCACAATGTAATTCACCTTGTCTTATGTACATAAACAATAAAATATTTACAAAAGTGCTTATCTTGTAACTTCTTATCAACGATGAAAGCTATCTGATTAACTTAGGTCTAATAAAAAGTCCTGTATTTATGTTATGTAACCAAATTAAATGAGTTGAGCAATCAAGTAATTTAGTGCACGACCAATCCGATATCATTTAAATGTTGTAATAATCTTTTCCACTAATTTAGTGAATTATTAGCAATTATAGAAAGAATGAAAAATGTGTCCGCTGTTTGAAAAATCCCACAGCTAAGTATTTTTTGCGTCAAAGCTAACTGATGTCATCATCTCCTACACAATCGTGAAGACAATCTTTTCACAGTAGGTAAAGGCTATTTGAATTTTAAATGAATTTATTATACCCTTTTTAAATATAACGTAGGTTTTTGACCACTGAAACGGTGGTATAAAGAAGTTTAAAAGTAGTGGCAATATTTTATTACAAATAATAATATGCAGTTTTCCTTTCAAATTTCTATTTTAATTATGTAGTTTTAAAAAATTTGCCATTGTATTCAAATCTTGATTTCATCTAATTATCTCTTCACTTTCGTAACCATTTTTTAAATAATAAAATTCACCGCTTTTAGAGCAGTATAATGTTAAAAAGCCTAATATAACCTACATAGTAGATTACGCGTTATTAATTATTCGGAAAAAGCATAGTTGTGATTTGATGAATAGTTTCTTCTCTTATACAGCATAAACCTCAATTAATTATTATTCAGAAGAAAATAATCAGCACGACTGTTTGTCATAGGTCTTTTAAAAATCAGATCAAGTGACAAGCAATTACGCCTTGAAAAAAAATATTTCTTTGAAGAACAAATTAAAAAAAAAAGAAGAACTTATTAAATACTAATAGTTATACATATAATGACAAAGATGATCTTTTGCCGACAGACTGAAGCATATAATTAGGACTATCTCAAAGCATTTTCAATACGCTAATTAATGACTGATGAAATTCCTTCTGAAGAAAACAAGTACAACACACAAATGTAAGAAAGTGATAGTGAGAATAAACAGTCTAAATAGAATGTTATTGTTGTTTTGTTAATTGTTTTCAGTTAACAAAAATATTTGATACGTAACTTAGTTTTTGATTGTGGTTGCATGAAAATAAAGACTCTTTTTGTACTTGATAACTTAATAGACTTTTTGCGTAATGAGGAAAATGCTGTCTCAAAAAAATTCTACTGAAAAACATAATAGTTAATCTTTTTCTTGAAAAAAAAAAACCACAATAGACAGAGACTAGAAGACCGCCAAAATTTAATTGAAAATCCAAACAAACAAAAAAATCTGAAAATCAGAATATTAACAAATTAAACAAACAAACTTAAAACAAAGTTATAACTAAAATTAAAATTAAAGACACACCACATTAAAATTAAAAAAAAGTCTGAGTCAATTTTTGAGCTATCTATTTCATTCTTACTATGCAACTTATTAAATTAAAGAGGAACTATTCTACGTAACTGTTTTCTGTAATGAACACTGTTTGTTGGAGAATAAATTATTATGATTATTATTGAAGACGTGTCAAAAGCTCGTTGGCTATAATTCATAGATATATACATAGTAAGAAAAGAAGCAAAAAGAAATAAGATGAGAATGAGGGCAGAGAAAAGAGCGGCGAAATCCAAAGATAAACTGTTGAGGAGAACAGAATGTAAGTTAATAAGGAAATGCTGGAAAGAGAAAATGAGTGAAACAGAAGACGAGGAAAGAGAGGAGTACTTCAAGAGAAATGAATATGCAGGTGGGGAGGTAGACAGAAGAAGAAATAAAGGGACATAGATGTATAAGAAACTATCAGAAAGAGACAAGGACGTGAATAAAAAAGAGAGAAAAAGAATTAAGAGATTAAGATATAATGGGAAGTATAAAAAAATAATAACAGAAGAAAAGCCAAAATACTTGAAACTGAATAGTATAAAAGAAGAAAAAAAGATGGCAAGACTCAGATGTAGGAACGAAGAGAGGGAAAACATTTATTGAGCAAAGGAAGAAGAAAAACTGTGCAGGATATGCTATGAAGGGTAAGAAACAATCGAGCACCTGCTAACAGTGTATGGAGGAATAAAGGAAAGGGAAGGAATAAGTAAAGAGGAGATACTAAAAGTCAGTGGAAAGGGAAGAGAATTGTTGAGAGAGGTATGGAAGAGAAGAAGGAAGACAGAGAAAAAAAGCTAGGAAAGGAAAAAGAATAAAGAAAAAGGGAGGAAGAAGAGAGAATGCCGAAAGCGGCTAATTTGAACTGTGAAATATTTGTAACTCTTAAATGTAATATTCGAATTGTAAATAATTTGGATGTAAGTTAGGGCGTGAAGGATAGGGAATCTATTAAGCCCAAGTGAAAATAAAGATTATTATTATATATATTTCATAGAGAAAATGTTACAAGCTATTTCTATAAAAAATTACTTTGCTTTATTGTCAAAAAGTTTAACAAGTAAAAAGTTTTTTAGTAATACGAATTTAATTAAGTAGATGTTAATAATTTTTTAAACAATAGAAATTGTTTCTATTCTATCTGCAAAAAAACTCAACGGTTGTTGCATACTGAGAAAATAAATAGCGATTAAACTAACAGTTTAAGCAAATGCCTGCATCTTAATAGTTGAAAAATTAATTATTTTCGAAATTCCTCAAATTTTACAGTAATAGCAAAAATAATTATCCAACTAATTGTAATTTAACATATTATTTTTAAAATAGATTTTTATAAGCAATAATGTGGTATTGTCGCTATACAATCATGTAAGTCAACTCTCCTGACCTGTTGCATAAATAATTGACAGCATAAAAGTTTATTCAATTACTTTACACCGACAATGGCACGGTCATCTGTTCTATTGCAAGAGTTCAAGCCTCTGTCTATCTTTCCTTCATAAGTTTAATTTATACAAGAATCAATTAAATTAAAATTAAAGCCATTGACCATACTAAAAACCTAAAAATTATAATTAATTTTTGAAGACATTTTATGAATTTTTATATAAAGATTTCTAAACTAACTGTATTAATACCACTACTGTTTAATTCATTAAGTATAGTGCTGCTTTCCACTTCATATTTTTATATAGCGCAATTAAAATATACAGAAACAACAAAAAGTCGGAAGTTAAGATGATTTATTTTGGTAGTTTATGTGGTAAGGAAATTAGAAAATAGCACGTTAACTGTATGGAAAAAAATGTTTGTAAATAAATAATGTAATATATCAAAATGCTTTGTCATCTATAAATTGAAATGTGAAATTGTTTAAACTAGATTTTATAATAATATATTGCTGCGATTTTTAAGACATTGTAAATCGAAATCGTACAAAAGACGAAATTTACAAATTTTAGAATTTTTTTTGACAAATTCCACAAAAATCAAGTTTGTCAATTTTGTTGGCAACTGTAGTTACTAGAGTATCTTTTTTATTTTGTGTCTTGTAAAGTTTTTACAGTACTAGTCCGGAAAACTCAATTTTCCTGCGCGTAAATAAGCAGCAAAATGTTGTTTCCTAGACGATTTCCGGAAAACATACTTAAACTAAATAAGAAAAACTTGAAATAAATAAAAAAAAATTATATTAACAAAAAAATAATTTAACCAAGCATTTTTCCAAGGTTTGTATTAGTGCTCGTTTGTAAATAAATTTTTATCAGTAGAAATTGACTTATTTTGCTAAATATCTTTTTTCTGCTTGTGATGGGTCTCAAAATTTTATTTAAAAAAAAAATATGGCGCTGTTTTGGTTTGTACTTTCAATCACCGTTTTTGTTGATGTTTGTTTAAAAACCTACTTTCACAATATAGAAGATGTTTTTAGAGGACTTACTAATGTTACTTGAGAAACCTTTAATATGCAATTACAACTGAATCTATTTCATTAGATAAGGCTAACAATTTTTACATAAAAACATATAAAAATTACTGTTAATCTTTAGCAATGTATTATAACATAAGATTCTGAAAAAATCTTATTAACGCACGAATGCTTTCAGACACGACAAGCAAGCAAACAATTTTTCTTATTATTGTATAGTCTCACGTCTTAAAGATTAAGCTGAGAACAATATGTTTTACCAACTCAACCAATTTGCCATCATGTTTTAATATGTACATAAATACTGCTGCAAAGCTGTGGTGCAAACTTACAAAAACTTGTTGAAATTGATCATTTGAAATTAAACATTTTTAAATTATGTCAAACATTTATTTAAATCAAAGCAGAACTGTGGCAGTCATCGCTCTCTTTTTTTATTTCATTTTCTACATATTTTATCATCATCTGTCATGCACTACATTATTAATTAAAAATAGTCTTGTAGAGTTATTTTTACGGTTTTATTAACAAATACACATAATTGTAGAAAAAGTGAGTTATTTTATTATACAGAGATAGTTGAATTATAACTATAATAATTTTTTAAAAGCATCTGAGTATCGACTAACTAGACCTTGCAATAATTATAGTGCATTACGTATGTTATTACAATAATTAAATAATTAGTCTTATAATAATCAAGGTTGCTGCATTGATAGTGGACAGTTTTTATTAAATCATTTGAAAAGTTTCAAATTTGCCCAACATATACTTTTTTATAATTTTCATAATTTTTATTCTAGAACATTAAATCGACTGCTTCAACTGATTATTGGTTTGGATAAAAAAAATACTGGCATTTTTTTTCTGCCGGTGGTTTTGACAATATATTGAAGAAATATTAATTTAATATTTATAAATAGAAATCTATACTTTTTTCCCAGTAAAATTTGTTTTTTTGACTTCGACGATGTATGCCAAGATGACTTTATTAGAAAAACAATCTTTAAAAAATATTCTCTTTTACGCTTTTCTTTGATCAAAGTAGTGTGTATTACGTTTATTAAAAAACAAATGAGAACGCCCGTATAGTGTAGTGTATCTTCAACTCTAGTTACAATATAAAGTTAATTTTTGTTACTGATCTAAGTTCATATTTTTACGTTTTATTGGTATGTTGTTTCTTCAACTGTCTTGATATAAATTGTGCTTTATTCTTGTTTCATACTTACCTTCTTATGTTTGTTCTATTATTCTGCCATTACTATTTTAGTGCAAATTGTTCCTCTTCTGTAATTACTGTTTGTCTTATTTATTATTATTAGTTTAAAGTCACTATCTTGGTTGTAATGTTGAAAACTTGCTCATTGAAAAATGCTAAACATCAAACTCCTTTGACGGCCAATTAGACAACTGAATTTTTTTTCATTTAATTTGGTTACTGCCAATTTGTATTTCAGTTAAAACAAAAAAAATTGCTAAATGTAAACGTTTTAAGTTACAAAAACCAACTAAAATACTGTAATCGATAAAAAAACGCAAACATTCATCATTATTTTTACTTTTTTGCGGTTTATGGTTCAAAAGAATTCTATCAATGTCTTATGTCTTATGTCACAGTACTTGCTACCGGTGGAATGCTTCTGATGGATATAATTAAAGACAGGAAGAGAAAACGTATGTATGCATGTCTGGTGGTTTTCTTTCTTGCAAATAAATATTTGTTTCTAATATTAATAATAAAAATAAGTGTGCAGAAAGCGATTGAATTTGCAACCTAACGTAGGACGTAATAAAGTCGATTGCATATTATGACAATGGTACTTGTAATTACATTCAACTTGATAGGATAAATTTAAAGATAATTAAATTGAAAAGATTATTCAATTAAAATGAGTGACACATGCAAAAAATCAATGATTTATTATAGATGATGGCCTTCCTTTAGCATCAATAAAAATATAATATTGTTTGTTTAAATTCAGTTTGAGAAGGAGTACTCCAAATATTTATGTCTGGAAGCTGCTTATTAATAAGATTTTATTCGCACTTAAATGTTTTTTTTTTGCAGATCAATAATTAAAAGTTCGATTGCTGCCGTATTTGTTTTTGATTTTCAAATTTAATGGTAATATGAAGTCATTTTAAAAGCAAAAGTCAATATTTATTTTTCAAGTATGTAGTATGAAATAATAACCAATATTGCCTTGATAAGAAAATGCTAAACAATAATTGTTTCATCGCGACTCAATTTTTCTCATCAAAATCAATTGTCCATCCAACATATTATTAAAACACAATTTCAATACATAAGATCTTATTTATTATTTCATAATCTTTCTAATAAATTCTACAAATGTTGCATTTTTCTAAAATACTTTTTTTATATTTTTAAATTTAAATACTTTTAATTAAAATTAAATACACTTTTGAAAAATACTATGTGTTTAGTCCGGGTTTCTCAATTTTGTGCATTTTTTTTGCTATATTATATACAAATTATATTATGTAAATTTAATATCCAGCTTCATTTAACATTATAGTGTCGATATTTTTAACAAAGAAACAAATTATTTTAACTTTTATTTTACTTTGAAAAGACAAGCCAAACATTTTTTTGTTGTTACAAAATATAAATACTAAATCTTTTCCAACAAAAGTCATTACGGTATCAAAATTCCTACACAACATAAATCAAAGAAAACAGTCTTAAAACGGTGTTAAGCAAATTAGTAAACGCAGCTCATCGTTTGTTTGGTTTAGTTTTGTTTTGGTTTGTTTGGTTTTTAGCAGTTTGAGTGTGTTTACAAGATAAACAAAAATCTACAAAACTTAAATTTCTTATCATTAAACGTTTCTAACAGTTTTAATAACGATCAAATATTAAACAATAACAACTAAAAATTAACCATAAAATATAAATCTATCAGAACATACCGAAGTTGGAAAAATCTCTAAAACAAAATAATGTTTACTATCTATTTTTGTCACAAATTTGTTGAGTATTATAGAAACAAACCAAAAAAATAACCAATTTTTTGCAAATGAATAAACATGTAGAAACTATATGATTGACCATTCCGAATGACATTTCTACGCATAGTTTAAAAAAAAATGGCACATAAGCACTGTAGTTGACAGACTACAAATAGCAAAATCAAAAATGCAAATCTATTGTCTAGTTTAAACACATTTTTTTTTTAATTTGGCGCTTTGTAACTGTTCGGTGGTTATTGCTATTTGTTTTTAGTAGAATGGTAAATTTTTAACATATTTTGACAAAAAACGTCAAAGTTATGTAATAGGGCAAGTATTTCTTAGCAAAATAATTGATGAAAGATAATGAAAAATTGTATAAATATTATTAAAAATAAGACTAAATAATGTATTAATAATTTTACAAAAAACTTTACATAAAATTATCATTTAATTTAAAGAGTTTGAAGAGAAATAATGAGTAACAACACTGCAGATAACATGCATTGTGTTGCAATGAAAATGACAAAGACTGTAAATAGAACCGAATACGATCACCAGAAACCCAGCATGAGAGACCGTATTTTACAAACAAATAATATTTGTTTTTTTGCTTGCAAAACTACAAGATTTATTTGTTGTAAAAAAGTCATACCACGTTTAAAAAAACATTTAATTTTTAAGAATTAAAAAATAACTAGCATAGTTAACTTACAATAGTTTCTCATTGAGACATCTGGGTATTGTTATTTTTGTATACACAAGTATGATGATTATATCAATCAACCAATCTATTAATATATTATATATTTTCAAAAATCACTTTGGTAGTCACTTTTTAAAAAATATACAAAAAAATTTAATTTTGCTTATTTAAAAATATTTTTTTATGAAAATTTTGAAGGGTTGAAAAAAATTGTAAATTAAGTCAAACACTACTGTCTATATTTTTTATAACAAAATACTGGGAATTGAAAGTTTTTCAATTTTCATATTGCTTATTATTGTTTTTCATAATTTTCCGAAAACCTACCCCTGAACCGCTTAATCCAAGTCGAATTCTGGAGTACTTTTTCATAACAACTCTCCAAATCACGTAAGCCATGTCGTAACATTTGACAACTGCACTCAAAATAAACAAAAACTTGTTGCAAATTTTCTATATTTTGTCACAATCTCCACTCAAAAACTCACTTTTTTGTCACTTTACCGCACACTCTTTTTTTGTAAACTTTGTTATTATCAGGAAAATTGCGAACCGCGTCTCATTTCCCCGGATCGGTGGCAAAGCCCGCTTACATCCAGTTAGCCGCGCTCGAAGCATACGACTGCAGACACGCACGTGGTTCTTTCGCAGCGTTCCGGACTGTTCCGGTGCGGGAGAGAGATGGGATTTTTGCAACAAATGTAAAGAGAACAGAGATACAAATAGAGGAAATAATGCATATTTGGAAAAAATTCTCATTCATTATTTGAGATGTTGTAGGAGAGGTGTGTCCAGTGTGTTGATTTTTGTAATTTGAACGATCGGCAGAGGAGGAAATCGATTTTCCTTCGTTGCTGTAAACTGGTGGAAAGCGGAAAAGCTAGTGGGTATAAATAGGAACAGCTTTTATCCTTTTATTAATAAAATTTAATTTTCCAGTAATTTATTCTAAAAGTCGTACTACAAATAAATTAAAAAATTAAATGCATTATTTTTTCAAAGATGAAACAATTTTATTTACAAGTCTTAATATTGACATTTTTAAGATTTAACAGATAGTAAAAATTATACTTTTTTAGTTAGTAAAAAAGAATAATTCACTCTATGGTATTATTAAAAATTAAGAGCCTGAGTTTAAGCTTTCAATCTACAAACAAACAGAATTATAATTATGAGCCGTCATTTTTGTAGAAATTATAACATATCTATATATATATATATATATATATACATAAATCAAAAATGTTTTGTGTTTACTGTAACGGTTAAATAAAAAAAGTTGCAAATAATGTTTAAAAAGTATCGCATACTTAAAATAATTATTATTATTGAAAGCAGCAACACAGACGCCTGAGAAGACAGAACATAGAAGCTTGATTAATTTATTGCTTTAAAATCTTTGGCACAATAAACTATTCAACACAGTTCCACCACTTGCCAGAAAGTTTGTTTGACAGATCTCGAGAGCTCTTTCAACCACCAAATCGAAATATTAGAAGAGGAATAAAGCTTCATTCATTGGAGTCTAATATGTTACGTATGATAATTTAAGAAAGCGGCTGCTGCCATTTTTAAAACGATGCTAAATGAACTATAAAAGTTTCTCATTTAATTCTTTAAGTCATTAATCATTATATTATAATAAATGATTATTTATTTATTGAACAGCCGGCATCAACAAACATTTATTGCTAGTTCTATAATTTGTTGAAGATTCCTTCCACAAGAGTACAAAACAGTGTGTTAAAATAAATAGAAACCTCAATGTTTTGTCTAATTTTTCTAAAGTAAATTGCATTTTCACTGGAAGAGTAATGAGTGTTTTGAGCGGTTGAGTGAGTAATTGCAGAATATGTTTGCGATTTCCTACAAGTTTTCTAAACAGTACGAGACTAATGGGTGAACTGAAGAAGAACAGATACGAGCTCGGCGCTTATACAAATGCAAAATAATCATTAAAAAAGTGAAGAATGCAACTAAATAGTGAAATAACTTCAACAAACGCTTTAAAAGCTAGTAAAATTAAAAAAAAAGTGTATTGCACATTTCTCCAATAATTAAAAATTTATCGTCAATATATGATGCTGGTTTTAAGAAAATTACATTTACTCTTAATTTTTGATTGTTATCATTCTGTTAATGAAGCATTTTAACCATTTTTAAATTATAAAGGGTTTTGATGCCCACTAGGAACCGAAATTATTGACGTTTTTGTATTATTGATTAACAATCTGAATATTATAACGAAAATTTGAAGCAACAATATCTCAATACGCAATTTTAGTATTTTTATATTTCAATTACATATTTCAATATATGTAATTAAAATTTCTAATAAAATAATTTTGATATTTAATCTTGTAACCTGAGATGAATGGCACATATCAAATTGCAGGCTATTGAGTTCACCATTCATGCCAATTGAAAGAATGGAAAAGA
Source organism: Lagria hirta (assembly GCA_947359425.1). Taxonomy (NCBI): domain Eukaryota; kingdom Metazoa; phylum Arthropoda; class Insecta; order Coleoptera; family Tenebrionidae; genus Lagria; species Lagria hirta. The sequence continues at coordinate 6,026,166 of OX375800.1, forward strand.
TTATCCAATTACAATAATATTAGATGTTTAAAAAAACCAGAATTAATTGGTGCACTATATTAAGGCCAATACAAGTTGTCTTTTCCGTAAATTTATTTACCATTCTTCGCATACACAACAAATGTAATAACAGACTAAATAAACAGTGAAAGCTTTCAGCAAAAATCAACTGCATATTGTGTCTTGAAATTTATTGTTGCTATCCGTGTGGTTGAGTCAAAAGTCAAATCAGAGCATGTCATATCAGTAGCGAAACATTTAAAAAATTTTAATGTCAACAAATTACTGTAAATGTAAACTTTTAGATAATTTTGAGTACATCAAAAGTATATGTAATTTGTTTATTATTTAACTATTTAATTAATTGCCACGCATAATTCAAGGTAAGAAAATCAGAAATAATGAAGTTTACCAATACAATTTTATTCCCAGAACCTTATAAAAATTGACATATATAATAATTTGTAATTTTAATGACACTATAACATAACAAAAGTCTATGAAAATGTAGAGTAAATTTTAGTCACAAAAAAACAAACAAAAAAGTTGTATAATGTATACTTAAAATCCTAATAATTAAAAAAGGTCTGTGGCTTTGATTTTATTTTAGGAATTTAATTTAGACATATTTTAATTTTTCAATTTATCTAGGTTTTTGTGTTGCTTATACTAATGCAAATTAGGTATATTGCAATGTTGCTTCTACCGTAAAACTTCAACAATAAATATGTACCTACAGCAGTTTGTATAAAGCAAGACAGCCAGCCGGTTTTGGTAAATTGCATACATTATTGCCGTGTAGTTGCTCAAGAAACAAGTAAATATTTGTATTTTCTAAAAACTAATAAATAAACAACTGTTCGAAGAAAGTTTATTTTAATTGTTATAAAATCAGCTCAATGCAGTGATAAGGTTCAGAATAACCCACTTGTGTTCATTCAGCTGGTAAGGTTAAAAAAAATGTTGAGAGAAATCCATTTACATTTTTTTACAGATCTCAAACTAATGAGACAGATGACAAATTTCGAGATAAATCTAACATATACTTCTAACTTAACATATACTTCTAACTTAGTTTTAAAAACATTGATATTTTGTAAATAAGAGCTTGCTAAAGATATTTAAGCACTCCTTGCTCATCAGATCTACATTCAGACATAAATATTTTTGTTTTCCTAGTTGACAACAAATATTTTCCTCAGTTGACAACAAATATTTTTCAAAAAAGAAAATAATACTGTAGTTGTACAACTGTTAATTTAATGTGGTAGCTGTATAATTACTACAAAATACGTAACTGTTGTTGTCAAAATTGCACATAGAGTCTTAAGGTTAACATCAAATAAGTTTTTAGCGGAAAATTTAGCTACACTACTTTTTAATTCTGCTGCTAAATATCCAATTTCTAATCTTATGTTTAAAGAGTCGTTTTCAGCATTTTCCATTTTGTAGCAATTTAACTCCATTTTTTGACTTTTAGCGGTAACAGAATATGAATTAGACATGAGTCGAAATAGTAGAACCTACAAATGATCAAAAGAATAAAACTTAGAGACTTCATATATTGATTTCTACCAAAATACAAACACCTTCTATAGTTGTCAGAATCATCAACTCTTCTTGAAAATATGCATCATTTGACATATTTGACAAAGCAAGTATATCATTAAAATTTTTCAAAAATTTTAACATACAATTGGTGACTGAAAATAAATAAACCCAGCCAAAAACTTTGTTGAAAGAGCGCATCAACTTAAAAAGTTTTCTTGAAAGAAATTTAATATTCTTTATCTTTGTTTTTATGTTGATTTTGTTTAATTTTGTGATGGAATTATTTAATAGGATATATTTGTCTCGTAGTAATAAAGTAAAGTTTATGATCAATTCAATGAGAATGTAATGATAAAATAGTGACACATCGTGCATAAAATACGTTTTAAGGCAATTGACCACTCCAAAATGATTAGTCCAAACTATCCATATGTAAGAGTTGAGCGCCAATAGGGCACATATTGATGTAAAACTCTGATAAGATTCATATCTTTGTGTAGAAACAATGTTCAAATATTTGTCAAGTTCTTCAAATTGTTTCTCTAGTTTAAACCATCGTTTTTGATGAAATATCATACAATTGAAGATTGTTATCAAAATTTCTAATAAAATTGTTATAGTATCTATATCATCTAAAGTCTCATGAGTTACGAAAAAAATTGTTTCATATACTTTGTGTCTTAAATATAATGAATAGACACTGCCTGTTGATAAAACCGATAAAATAATAATCGCATGCCATCTTGTTAAAACAGGATATTTCGATTGCGGGATAATACCTAAAAAAATACAAACTTTTTTCAAAACACGTACGTTTTCTTTAAAACCCCATAATTTTTTATGCATTGTGATAGAAAGTAATAGAATTTGTAGGTTATTAATAATAATTGCTAAGTTCTGTTTATATCATAATATATGCTGTAAGGGTGAATTATTACATTACTATTATTACAAAACTAATGTAAACATGCTGTTGTTTTAGCTAAGATAATTAGAAATTGTGTGCTACATCAAATTTATAGAAAATAAATAAATAAGCGAGGTTTTATTTAGTCTTACTTGGTACATATCATGGAAATAAATACAAAATATAAGAAAATAAGTTTTATTAATAATTAATATCATCAATTTAAAGCTTTTGTCAGAATCTTGCTTTTATTTTATGATATTGATAATTGGATTTAGCCTTTTTCTCTAATGACATTAACGTCCAGAATGTACCCTCTTCCAGATGAGTCGACCTTTTAAGAAAGATAGATCTAGCTCATCTACAAAAAAAAGCAAGGAGTATAACCTATTCCAAAACTTTAAATAGTGCCTTCACTTTTATCCATTATGGTAAAACCAGAGACATCCTTAAAAGCTACCTTATATCTAAAAATAAGAAACTAACTTTTCGCATGTTTTAAGGCATATATAGATCATTCTAAAATACCAGATGTCAATTTTGATAAACACAAATTAAGAAAAAATGTAAATCGCTGATTGGACAACTAAGTTATTACGTTGGCGCTTTTTGAATATGCGTTTGTGTCAATTAAAATTAACATCTGTTATTTATAGTTTTTAATAGGCATTTCAACATGCTGAAACCTGCTTTCTCAACTTTTGATGTAAGGTAGCGTCTAATAGATGTCACCAGCTTTATCATATTACAAAAGCTATCAAAACTTGAGTAAATATAAGCCTAAATTTGTCAGTTCAAATTTATTTAAATATAAACCCGTCGCAACTTGCTAAAGATATCCAATATAAACAAAACATGTACAAGTCTATAAATCCAGTTTGTAGAATATGTTAGCGTTTTTGTACCTAAACTTATCAAGTCCTACCAAATTATAGAATTTGAAAAAACCAAAAACCCTCGTTAACAATTTTTTCTATTGTGCCAACCAAAACTTCACATGACTAAACACTATGAAAGTCTCTGTTAGCAGTATTTTTATATAAAATGTGAACTTTTACATATCAAAATTGAATCAGCAGTTTTAAGCTCGAATGGGAAAACATTATAAGAAGTGATTTATTGTTAATATCTGAAAAATTTATAAGGTCACCACCTTTACGTTGCAATGGTTACTGCACTATTGAATTGAATAATTATTATAAAATATGTTAGTGTAGAAACAAAAATTCCAAACAAAGTACTATTATTAATTTAAAAAAAAATTGCAGCTGAAAATTTGGAAATATTGGATTCAAATTCATGTGCTAGACTCAAAATTTCTGCAGTTTGCCACATTTTTGTAATTCTGTCTTGTAGTTTGTAGCAAGTAAAAGAAAGTCTGCTAACTAATGTTGCGTTGTTACAGCTGGTCAAATTAACAGAATCTGTAAAAGCATAAACAGAAGCAATGGTTTTTTTGAAATTAAATTGCTCACTGTGGTGTAAACTAGTTGAAGAACACCTTCAATTCGACACCTATTTCAAAAATTTTATCAGTGAATGTGACTCCTGCAACACTACAATTCAAACATTCCAGCAACTGTATCACTTCTCTTAACTGTATCACTTCTCTTCCTGTTACAAACAGCAAAATCCAACCAAAAATTAGATTAAAACATTTGTTCGCTGCGGTCAGCATTCGAAATATTTGTTCAATTTCTCATTGACAAAAAGATTTTTTGTCAATTCAATGTTGGTGCAAAATTAATTTTCTAAGCTTAAATATCGATAAATGCTCTTTTATGTCTATGACCATCAAACAATTCAGAGTTACTTACGAGTACAACGTAGGTGGAAAATGTTTAGAAAGAGTTGATTTATTTAAAGATCTAGGTATTACTTTTGACACTAAGTTAACTTTTTCTGCTCACATTGCATTTATTATAACGTCTACTGCATACAAATTTCTCGGTTTTATACTGAGATCGGGTCGCTGCTTCCATAACGTTCTAACCCTTGCAGTACTATTTAATGCTTTTGTTCGTTCTAAGCTCGAATATGCAAGCGTGGTATGGGATCCATCTGCACAAAATAATATTGAGGTATTGGAAAAAGTTCAACGCCGTTTTCTCAAGTCTTTTTCATTTAAGACCGACGGTGTTTATCCGGACAGAGGTTGTTCGCAACAAGATCTCTTGGATAAATTTGCGTATGAATTAGCTTAAAAACAAGACGAACTTCAGCTTCTTTAACTTTCTTGAAAAAGCTAGTAAATCATCAGATCGACTGTTCATACTTGCTTCATCAGCTTTCCATTGCAATGGCACGCCACGGCTTTCGTCGCGAAACCATCCTTTCTTTTACCTACCGGTACCTCGCATAAATCTTCTAAAGTTTTCGCCTCTATACACTATCTGTGACTACTACAACAACTACCACACTACAATGGACTTATTCAGGTAGTCTAAGAGCCCTCTGAAAGGATAGTGGTATAACAAGCTGCTATAATGGCTTCTATCTGTGGTAGTGCTCCTTATTGTTTTCTTCTACCTGTCTGCTTGTAATTGGGCCTTGCCTGTTAGCAGACTAAGGGGCCATCCATAAATTACGTCACACCTTGAAGGGGGGGGAGGGTATCATTCAAATGTGACATTGTGTGACAAGGGGCAGGGAGGGGTCAAAAGCTTTGTCACGTCACATTTCAAAATTTGTGATATCCAAACGCGAAATTTATAAGTAAACAAAAAAATATTAAATATTTACAAACGCAATTTTTGGTTTTCAAGTAATTACAATCACTATGAAATTATGTCTCATGCAACATACAACTTTTATAACGGTAATTGTAATGTAAGTGAAGCACTAAATTTTACGAGAGTTCTCAATAGTTAAGATTTGGGTACGTTCTAGTCTTTGGAAATTATTGAAAGAAGGATTTTTACAACCACCTGTGTTAATTAAACAGACATCAGAAGGTTATAGAGTCACAGAAAGTGATGACAACGAGGCTAAGTTTGCTCCCTTATTACTACAGATATCATTAAATCTCCAAGCATCATCCCATCTGAAACAAGTTCCATATGATAGCTATTGTCCTAGTGTCGAGTCATACTTATTTAAAAGATCGTGTAGCATATGTGCCCTATATTTTTCTTCATATAAAGCCACTAATCAACACAAACAATCACATAAAAAACAAGAGATGTTACCTATCGCAAAAATTCGTCCCCAAAGAATTGCGGCTAGACGTGCCCGAGAGATTCTCTGTTTAATGAATGATGAAGATGCTTTATGGATGGAAGAAGACGATGTTGATACGGAGGATATTCCTGACATCCAAATTCAGAACGAAAATGAAGTGCCTGATTTACCAGTAATAAATGATATAAAGGAGTGGGTCCAATGTCCATGGACACAAGATGCATAAGTTTTGTACTTTTGAATAGCATAATTAAGTATTAATTATTTCTTAACTAGTTATTCGTTGTCTCTATACTTTGAATATTTAACTTAATGTTGATTTTATTAAAGATTATTTAATAAATATAAGAATAAATGGAAATATCTGGTTTTTTTATTATCTTTCGATAAATCCATAAAATTGGAAAATGTGTGACGTCACGACAGGGGGGAGGGGTTTTTCAAAATGTGACAACTTGTGACAAGGACGGGGGGAGGGGTTAAAAAGTCCTTAAATTCGTGTGACGTAATTTATGGATGGCCCCTAATTAATAATAATAATAATAATTTAGTATGATGGGTATATCCGTTACACATTGTTTTTGTAATATTTTTCCTAAATTTTAATATCTACACTGAAAAGCTGAAGATATTGAAATTACAAGTTCAAGAGTTGTAACATTATAAATTCGTCCAATGCTATGAGACAAATAAGTCCTAATCAAAACAAAAATTCCTACTCGGAAAACAAATACGAAAAATGGGATCAGAGAATATTTGCAAGAGTTAGTATAAAATTTAGAAAGATCTTGGTCAACATTTTTAAGGATTTTATTTAAGCAAATCCAATGCTTTCTGCCAAAAATACAATATTGCGGTAGAAATTCCAATTAACAAAATTATGTTATATATTTGTATAGTCTAATATTTTATGAGTACTTTTAAACACATTCACGTAAAGAAGATGTCTTGCGTACAGAAAATAGACATTTCCTAATAGAAATGCTGTAAAAGTTAAAATGACACAAATGTAAGATTGCTTTACTCGAACCAAACATTTTTTTTTAAATCATAATGTGGTGTTAGCGATAAAAATTTGTAATTTTGTAGATTGGTTTCAAGAAATGAATGTCACTCCTGTCACACCCAAAAGATAAATTTCGTAATAGTTTCATGCTTGTAAATATATTGAAAATAATAATCTTTTTGTTAGTTAAATTGTTTGATATTTAATTACTTACGCTTTAAACATGCTATAAAAATAAATATTGATAGATTGTGATGAATATAAATATAAGTTTATTGTGATAAATATAGGTAATTATTTCACTTATTTATTAAAATAATCTAATATAAAAACATAATAATAAACATCAAGCTACATATTACATTTAAGATGGCGTTTTATACGCTTAAATTCGTAAATTCGTAAAAATAATATTCAGAATTATTTTTACGATTGTATGATTATTTATTTATTAAACTGTTTTTGTTAAAATTAAAACTTATATTCTACATATTGCCATTGTAATAGCTACAGGCAATGGCACTGTGTTTGAAAGAGAAACTACATAATGCGTTGTATTATTGCATAATTAAAATTTACGGAAGTAATAGGTAAGGTAAATATAAGACCTAACTGTCACTTCAAATTTATTCAAATAAAAATCTTTCAGAGTTAATAAGAACAAAACAGGTTTGAGTCTACAAATATTAGATTGAATGAATTTGCTTTGGCTTTATTTTATTCCATACGTAATTAAAAATTAACTGTTTTTAATCCAAACACAAAATTGTTAGAAATTTATAATACTGCAATTATTCTACTTGTACAGTTTTGCTTAAAAGTAAAAATTGTATAAGCTAATTTTTTATTTTGCAATTGAAGCTGTATTGTTAAATTGATAAATAATAATAAAATAAGTTATTGTAGAAGCAAATATTTTAAACAACGTATTATTATTGATATCAAAAAAATCTGCGACTGAAAGTTTAGAAATATTAGATTCAAGTTCATGCGCTAGAGTCAAAATTTCTGCAGTTTGCGACGATTCCGTAACTTTGTCTTGTAGCTTGTAGCAAATAAAAGAGAGGTCTCTGCAAGCTGATGTTGCATTGTTACAGCTGGTCATATAAAAAATAAGCACAATCTGCAAAACTATATGAAAAGCTGTGCTTTTAAAATAAAAACTCTTACCGTAGTGTAAGCTAGTTGAATGACACTTTCAATTTCAAGATCTTTTTCAAAACGTTTATCATTGAATGAGATTTCTGCAATACCAATACTATAGTTCAAACATTCCAGCATTGATGCAATTTTTTTCCCTGTTATAAACAGCAAGATCCAACCAAAAATTGAATTACAACTCTTATTGGCTTGAGTCAGCATTCGGAAGATCTGTCCAATTTTTTTTAAATTGCTTGGCAAGTCATTTACATTTTGTTCATATAAGATCTTGCCTAGTTTTTTATATCTATACTCAAAAGCAGAAGTTATTGTAATAACGAGTTCAATAATTATAACACTGGAAATTCGTCCAATACTATAGCACAAGTAAGTTTTTGCCACACCTAATACTCCGATCTGCTCACCCTAAACATGAAAAACGTAAATCCTGATCAAAACACAAACTCCTGCTCAAAAAACAAATACGAAAAATGGTGTCAAAGAGTAATTGAGCGAGTTGCTACAAAATTCAGACAAGTCTTTGTCAACCTTTGAAAGGTTTTTATTTAAGCAAATCCAATGTTTTCGGCAAAAAATGCATGAGTTTAGAATTGCGGTAGAAATTCCAACTATTAAAATAATGTCATTTGTATAGTCCAATATTTTATGTGTACTCTTAAAATCATTCACGTAGAGAACATGTCTAATGTACAGAGAGTAGATGTTTCCAATCAAAAATGCTAGAAAAGTTAACACAGCATAAATGCAAGATTGCTTTACTCGAATCAAGCAATTTTTCTCAAAATCATACTGAGGTGTTAGAGATAAAAAACATGTAATTTTGTATATTGGTTTTAGAAAGTGGATGTTACTTCTGTCACATGTGAAAGATATTTTTTGTAAAAGCTTCATGTTTTTAAATAAAGATGTACTAGTTGTGGTGGCTTTTTGTTAGTTGAGTTGTTTTATTTAATTACTTAGGCTAGCCTAATTTAACAGCTCTGAACATGCTACACACAGTAAATATGTAGATTGCTTCAATTTTTTATTCAAATAATTTACAGTTTAACAAACAGAACAGTAAGTTGCGTGAGAAAAACTTATTATATAATGATATTTGATGTATTATATAATAGGTGTTTTTTGTTTAAAAATTGTCTTGCTTTGCTTTTGTGCTTTTGGTCACAAAAAAGTAAATAACTGCTGTTGTCTGGTGCTATGCAAGATATGGAGCTTTTATAAATTATTTAAATCAACTCTTGCTATACAATTTTGAATGCATGCTAATTTTTTGATTAATTTATAAGCAGTAACAATCGCCTCTAAGAAACCATAATATGACATTTTAAAGTAGATTTTTTGTATTTTTTTTTGTTTTTGACAAATATATTATGTAAAGGTGAATAATATTTAAAATTATTTTCAATTTTGTTAAATGTAATTGACTGCTCATTTGAGATTTTTTACAATATTTTTGAATAATTGGTTTCAGCCTTAAAACAACGACAACCTACCCTCTACAAATTATTGTCAATATACGCACGTACTCTTCAGCATTCTTCAACAACATTTTTCAAATTTGAGTTTGAGTTTTTAGTTTTTGAATGTTTATATTTACGTTAAATGCCGTTATAATCAATTCTTAGTTTTTTAATTACAAAATATTGCTGTAAGAAACCTCGTTGCATTAAGAATTGTTTGGCTATTTTAGATTTATTAAATGAAAACTTTAGTCATTGTCTCAGCTAGTTTTCAAATTTTGAATAAGGTACATAAATTTTGTTTTTTTTTATTATATTAACACTTAGTTAGAAATTAAACAAATTATTATGCCAAACAAAAAGATTTTTTTAATCTAAAGGTATAAAATAGAAGCAAATTAGAAACAATAGTTTAAATATTACGTTTAAAAACGTGCGGCAAGATTCTAACATCGCTTGAGATATTACCCATTTAGAGTTTTATTAAGCTACTCCTCTATTAGCAACTTATATTTTTAAATTTAAACAATAACTAATTGAATTTGTTCAGTTTTTGACAGCTACTGCATTGTTAAACTGAATTATTATAATAAAATAAGTTGTAGCAGACGCTAAAATTCCAAACAAAGTATTGTTATTAATTTCAAAGAAGTCAGCAGCTGAAAAAGTAGCCACATTGGCCTCTAGTTCTCGAGCGAGATTTATCACGGCTGGTATTTGAGCGACTTCTGTTACTTCTTCTTGTAACTTGTAACACAAAAAAGACAGTTTTTTACTGGCTGCAGCTGCATTACTACAACTTGTCATAAATAAAATTAATGAAACCTAAAAACGTTTTTTTGTAGAGTAAATGTAAAAATTTAGTTACAGTCTTACTAAAGTATATATGGCTTGCAAGCCGTTTTCAATGATAAGCCCATTTACAAAACTTTCAAAATTTTTGTCATCACTGGGAAATTCTACGAGAACATAATTTGAGGATTCCAGCAATTGCATAAATTCTTTTCCAGTAATAAAAAGCAAGACCCATCCAAAAATGCTGTTAAAAGCTAAATTTGCTTCAGTTAGCAGTCGCGATATAGTACCAAGGTCTTTATTATGTTTAGAAAACTTTGTAGCATTCGTTGCTTTTAATAATTGACCAAATTTTATATATCTACACTCAAAGGCTAAAGCTAAATTGATTACAATTTCTAATATGATAATTTCATAAAATCGGCCAAGACTGTATACTAAAGCGGATTCCACAACTCCCCAAACACCTAAATAACTTGTCCATACATACAATACATAACACCTGATAATAACAAAAATGATTATTCTAATAGTAAAAACACCAAAAGTGTTAAAAAAATATTTTTCTTGTTTTTTAGAAAACCTGTTTACGCATTTGTCAATTTTCTGAAAATTTTTGTTAAGTTTCAACCACTGTTTTCTATTAAAAACGCAGGTGTTTAATATCATGACAGATATTCCTATAAACAATATTATATCATTCAAATAATCTAAAATTTTATAGGTGTTTTTAAAATTGCTAATGTAAAGTTTAGGTCTTTGACTTAGTGAAAACATGTTTCCTAAGAAGAAAAGTAAAAATACAAAAATGGCATAACATTTGCTTCCACGTGAATTAATCAAATGAGAGTACTCAAAATTGTAGCGCGGCGTTAACGCTAAAAAGTTTGTAATTTTGTACATTGGCTTTATGAAGACTATATTGCTTCTATCGCAGGTTAGAGAATATTTTTCATTGTGGACCATCATGTAGAACAAATTTGATTGAAAATAATAATTATGTATTAACATTCTATTTAATAGTCAATCGATATTTCAATTATGCTAATGTTTACAAATTTATGTAAGCATTTATAATTAATCATATTTATCAAGTTGATGAAATGTTGCCAACGCCTAAAAATAATACGTACTAATAATAAAATATTTTAAAACCAAGTCATGCAATTCAATACAACAATTTTTACCTTATACAAGTATAGTAATGTCAACAACAATTCAACAAAAAGTAGTATTTTTAGTATTATTTAAAAAAAGTAGAATTTTAATTTTTCAAATGTGTTTCAAATGTCGATTGGAATGAAATATGACAATTTTACTGACAAGCCAGGTCTATACAAAATTGTAATGTGAATAAATTTTGAAATATATACATAATAATAATAATAATAATAATAATTTTATTGCCTTGCAAAGTACAAATTGATACATTTCACTTTGGTTCGTCAATATACAAGTTAAGATTTGATACACAAAAAAGAAAGAATGTGAAATAATAATAAAAACACACTGATAGAACACATACATATACGTGAATGACAATAAAATCACATTACCCATCAAACAAATGAGGGACAGTGTCAGAAGAGAAGTATTCATCAAGTGAGTAGAAACAGTTTCGCTGTAGGAATCTTTTGATAACACGTTTGAAGAAGTTAAAACGAAGACTTTGCACTTCTGGTGGTAAAAGATTGAACAATTTGGCACACATATAATTCACTGACTGCTGCGTCTTACTTAAACGATGATATGGAATTACTAGCGTACTATTTTTTCTGGTGTTATAGTCATGTATGTTACAATTTTTAAGAAAAATGTTTTGATTTTTGTGGGCATGTAGTAATATGTTTAAAATATACACGCACGGAAGCGGCAGAATTTTCAATTTTTTAAACAGAGGTCTACAAGATGTTTGTTGGTTATGAATTTTTAGCATGGTGCGTATAACTTTTTTTTGGAGAATAAAAATTCTGGTTGTTTGGTTTGAGTTGCCCCAGAGTATAACACCATAGTTAATAAGACTATAGAGGTTTGAAAAGTAAAAGGTTAAAACGGTCTCCATGGAACAAAAATATGAAAGTTTTCTAATTTGAAAATTTACTGAGCTTATTTTGTGAGCAAGGTACTCTATATGCGAATGCCATGTGACTTTGCTGTCAATCATAAATCCAAGACATTTTACAGATTCGGTATTTAGCGAAGTTGCCTTCAAAGAAAAGGTAATTTTTTGGTTTTTGTCCTCATTCATTACTAGTTTATTAGCCGCTAGCCAGTTTTTAACTGATTGAACAGATGATTTTTCTAGCATATCAAGAGCTATGGTGTTATTTGCAGAATTTATTAATGTAGTATCATCTGCAAAAATTGTGGATTTAGTAGCTCCAATATTATTTGGGAGATCGTTAATAAATATTAAAAAAAGAAGTGGACCCAAAATGGAGCCTTGAGGAACTCCTATCTTGACTGGCTTTACATCTGACAGTTTATTTTTCTCCCACACAGCTTGAGATCTATCATTTAAGTAAGATCGCAACAGCTCGTGAGTTGTACCCCTCATACCATAGAAGTACAATTTGTTTAACAGTATTGAATGATTTACACAGTCAAACGCTTTCGACAAGTCAATTAATGTCGCACATGTTAGGCGATCTTCGTCAAAAGTTTGTAAAACTGTATCAATTAATGTTCTTACGGCCTGAGCGGTGGATCGAAATTTCCTAAAACCAAACTGTTCACTGGCAAACATGTTATTACATTCAAAATAGTCAACTATTCTATCTTTGATAATCATTTCAAAAATTTTTGACAGAATTGGTAAAATTGCAATTGGTCTGAAATTATTAACGTTGTTGACATCGCACTTTTGGTGTAGCGCAAATATTTTACTGATCTTAAGGCACTTAGGAAATGTACGTACCTTCGCTGATACACTTGTTAAAAAGGAAAGCTAAGTGACTTGCAACAAGTCCACATATGAATTTGATGGTTTTTGCACTTAGGTCAAAAATGTCAGTGCTATTTGAGTTCTTCAGAATTGAGATCAATTTAATAATTTCAGATTCACTAGTTGGTTTCAAAAACAACGATTTTGTATTACATGTTTTTTTGTTCTTGAGATAAGTGTTACTACATTCTGTACTAAAATTATCGTTTATGTTGGATGACCGGAGCAGATTATATGGAACATTGACAAAGAAGTCGTTGAATTCGGTCGCGGTAATACTATGATTCTTTTTGCTTTTAACATTGGAATTCAACTCGTTATTTATCAAATTCCAAGTGGCTCTACTTTTATTATTACTAGTCATGATAAAGTTATCGTACGCTTGACGTTTTACAATATTTAAGTTTTTCTTGTATTCTTTTCTGATCATGTAATACAAGTGTTTGCTTTCTATAGTACCACTACATTTTCGTATTACGTCTAAGGCTGCAACAGTGGATCTAAGTTGTCTTAGTTCTTTTGAGAACCAATTTATTTTACGGTTTTTGTTACTTGACTTTTTAACAACCTTTGGAAAGTGTGTGTAGAAAGCACCCAACAACATATTGTGAAACATGCTAAAGCTTTCTTCAGCTGAAAGCTCTTCGCTATAGATATTAGAAAAATTAAATATAGATATAGCTTTATAAAATGTTGCAAGGTTTTCCTCACTGATTGGCCTATAACTTATAGATTCCACATTGTGCCTTTTATTAGATTTTAAAGATTCAAAATGCATCGTCAGACCTAAGTGATCGCTAAAATTGCAATTTACAACATGCGTTGTAAATGTTACAAGTAAGTTAGTAGCAATATTATCGATACAAGTATTATTAAGTTGATTAATTTTAGTAGGCTGTTTTATTGTAGTAAATAAGTTAAAGGAGTGAAGAATATCTAGTAACTCAGATTTCTTACTGCTGTTTCTTAGAAAGTCGATGTTAAAATCACCAGCAAGTATGATTTGACATTTATAGTTGTCGGAGATGTAAGCGAGGATTGCTTGGAGTTTATTGAAAAAAATGTCGATGTCTCCAGAAGGGGATCGATAAAGTGTGATGCAGCAGATGTTTTCATTGGGAATGATCACTGCTGAAGCTTCAAATAAAAGTTCAACACAGAAATCTTTTACCGACACTTCTGAGGCGGAAACAGTATTTCTAATATAGATTGCGACTCCGCCGTGTAGGGCTGTTTCCCGACAATACACACTCACAAGTGAGTAGTTCACAAAGTTGTATAGATGGTACTCAGATTTTGAAAACCAATGTTCACATGTGCAAAAAATGTTGATGTCGTTGGCTTCTAAAAAGAGTTCAATTTCACACATTTTATTACGAAGACACTGTGCGTTGATGTAAAAAAGATTCAGAGTTTTTGGTAGCAGCATTTGATGTACTATCGGTAGGTGTGATACGTTTAATTTTTTCTTTCATTTTTAGGTTAAACGTCAATCATTATTACGTTTTTTATTAACTTACAATATAAAATCTGTAAAATTCTAAGAGAATTTAGGTCATATCTTCCAACAAAAGTTTAAAAAAAAAAGCAGTATTCGTCAAGTCTACTGAAATTTTAATTTAAAAGTAGAAACTGCTAATTTCTATTACGTAGCTGTTTATTAATTTTTGTTAACATTATTTCCATTGCATTAAATAGTGTTTAAAGAAACAAAATGCGTTCGTTTTGAAAAGGGGTACACTACGGCATAGTAAATTAAAACCAACAATTTTGATATTATAAGTATCTTAATATTATTCATTTTGCAGTGGCTACTGTTGTATTAAACTGAATAATTATAATAAAATAAGTTACTGTAGAAGCAAAAATTCCAAATAATGTGCTATTGTTAATTTCAAAAAAATCTGCAGCTGAAAATTTTGAAATATTAGATTCAAATTCATGCGCTAAGTTTAAAATTTCTACAGTTTGTGAAGTTTCTGTCACTTTGTCTTGTAGTTTGTAGCAAATAAACGAAAGCTCTCTGTTAGCTGATGTTGCATTGTTACAAGAGGTCATATATACAATTAAGAGCATCTGCAAAATCATAATCAAAATCCCTGCTTTAAAACCTAAATTTCTCACCGTTGTATATACAAGTTGGATGCCACTTTCAATTGCAAGACCCCGCTCAAAACGTTTATCGATGAGTGAGACTTCTGCAATATAATTCAAACATTCGAGTACTTGCGTAACTTCTTTTCCTGTTATGAACAGTAAAACCCAACCAAAAATTAAGTTAAAAGACTTATTTCCTTCGGTCAACATTCGAAATATTTGTCCAATTTTTTTTAAATTGTTTTTTAGGTCATTTACATTTTGTTCTTCTAAAATGTTTCCCAATTTCTTATATCTACACTGGAAAGCCAAAGATATGGTAATTACAAGTTCAAAAATTGTAACGTTTAAAACACGTCCAATACTATGAGCCAAATACATCTTTGTGACACCCGACGCTCCAATATGTTCACTCCAAACATAAAAAACGTAAATTCTGATCAAGACAAAAATTCCTACTTGAAATACAAATACAAAATATGGAGAGAAAAAGTGTTTTTTGTACGAATTGATACAAAATTCAGAGATGTGTTTATCAACCCTTGCAAGATTTTTATTTAATTGAATCCAATGATCTCTGCCAAAAATGCAAGAATTTAAAAATGCTGTAGAAATTCCAGCTAGCAAAATTATATCATTTGTATAGTCTAATATCATATGAGTGCTTTTGAACGTATTTGCGTAAAGCACACGTCTTGTATACAGAGAGTAAGCATTTCCTAATAAAAATTCTGTAAAAGTTAAAATTGCACAAATGTAAGATTGCTTCACTCGAATCAAACATTTTCTTTCAAAATCATAGTGTGGTGTTAGAGATAAAAAATTTGTAATTTTGTAGATTGGTTTTAAGAAATGAATGTCACTTCTATCACATGTAAAAGTTATCTTTCGAAAAAGCTTCATGTTTGTAAATATATTGACAATATGTTTTTTGCTACACATTTACATTGTTTGACATTTAATTACTTAGGCTGATTAAAAAGCTCTAAGCAAATTACAAAAGGTAAAAATATTCAAAGTTTAATTTATTCATCAAATTAATCTGCATTGTTGTCAGCAATAGACATAATTGTTATTATCAAGTTGTGTGAGGAAAACTCTTTTTACATAATTATATTATATATCTGCAGAGAAATACATATGTAATAGCTTGTCTTAAATTTATCGCTTAGTTTTGTTTTATTAATAATAAGTCCTAGTTAACAAACATAATTATCTAAATGTATTAGTACCAGACATTATTTTAGAAAGTGACATGGCATTTTGTACCATACTCAACAAGCTGACACTTTAAATCTTTATCGTTTTGAAGAATTCTTTATACTTTGATACTTTCAAAAATTTAGTTTCTTTTTTAATTTAAAAAAAAATAATTTATTTGATTTTTTTACTTTAGACAACTTGAAAAAGAGTGGTTATTTGAGTCCCTAGGTGCATTGAGTCGAATCTTCAGATATCTCAGCAGCTCTCTGTTTTCTTTTACAGCTCTTTGTTTTCAGAGTCAAACATTTTTAGACAATGCACTATACAAAAAATTAACTATCATACTATTTATAGCTAATTAGTACTACTAATAAGATTTATTGTTGCCTATACCGGTTTAAATATTCTATCTACAATTCATTTAATTTCATTTTCTATTCTACCCTCCCTGTTTTTCCTTTGTCCTTCATTTTCCTTTTCTCCCATACTTCTTTCATCCACTTTATCTCCACTCCATTATCTTTCAGTATTTCTTTTCTTTCTGCTCTTTCTCTCTCTCTCATCTCACTGCATTTATTCCACATGTGCTCTATTGTCTCTCTTTCCTCATAACAGATTCTGCACAGTCTCTCTTCCTTTTCCATCCAATACCTATTCCCTCTCTTCTCATTTCTGCACCTGAACCTCGCTATTATTTTCCTCTCTTTCGCACTTTTTCTTCCCAGGTACACCGGAATCTCCTCTGTCATACATTTCTCATAATTCCTGTTGTACCTGGATTCTTTGATTTTTTCTCTTCTTTCTTGCTTTTCTTCATCCCTGTCTCTTTCGCTCGTTTCTGCGTTCATCCACTTGCCTTCTGTTCTTAATCTTTCCACTTCTTTACTTGCATACCCATTTCTTCTGTAATATTTTTCTCTCTCGTTTATCTCCAAATTTTTTTGTTTTCTCTCCAACATTCGTTCAATATTCTACATTCTTGCCTTCCATTCATTCTATTCTCAAACTTAGTCGCTCATTTTCCCGCTTTCACTCTCAGCTTGTTTCTCTTGCATTCTTCTCTTACTATATACCCAGGGGTTTCTCTGTTTACCTCTAGGACCTACCTCAAATACTTCTCTTGCACTCTCTCTATTTCCTCTTGTACTTTCTACCCCCAAATTTCTGCTCCATACATCAATAGGCTCTCTACCAAGCTCTCAAACATCATTATTCTCCTTTTAAAATCCCCTCCCCACTTCCTCTCTCCTATTCCCCATACACATCCCACTATCTTGTTTGCTTTCCTTGCCAACTCTCTGACATGCGCTTTGTTCGTAGCTCTTTCATTAAACGTATACCCTAAATACTTGAACTCTTTTACTCTCTCTATTTTCTCTCACTCCCATTCCCAATCATTCTTTTCTTCTTTCCTCTTCTTTTTGTTGAACCCTAGCATCTTTGTTTTATTTACATTCACTTCTAGCTTTTTTTTCCTCACATACTTTTTTAGGTTCGTCATCATTTCTCCCATCTCCCTTTCGCTTTTTGCTATTAATACCACATCATCTGCAAAGGCTAGACTCCACACTTTTTCTCTTCCAATCACACATTCCCCAGCTTGCGCCTTTCAAAACATTTCTTCCATATCCGCCATGTAGGTTGTAAACAACAAGGGACTGAGAGGACATCTTTGTCTCACCCCTTTTGACGTTACAAACCACTCACTCTCTTTCTCCCCTGCTCTAACTTTGCTTTTTGTTTTTACATAGATCTCTTCTACCTTTCTCACCAGCCACTCGTTTACTCCTCTTTTTCTCATATTCTCACACATTTTCTTTCTATCGACCTTATCAAACGCTGCTCTAAAATCTATGAAAAGTGTATACAGCCTTCCTCCCTTTTTTTCATCTCGTTATTCGCTAAGTGGTCTAGGATGTATACATTATCCATAGTTCTCCTTCCTTCTCTAAATCCCCCTTGGTTGTCTGGTATTGCCTTCTTTTTCTCTATCTCTTTTCTTAGCTTTTCATTCAGTACTGACGCATACAATTTATACCCTGTGTTAAGGAGAGTTATTCCTCTGTAGTTTTCTACTCTATTTTTATCTCCTTTTTTGTGGATAGGGCAGATTATGCCTTCTCTCCAACCTGTCGGGAATCCCTCTCTTCTCCACACTCCATTCATAACCTCTACCAATCTGTTTATCACATCTTTCGTCCGTCCCATACATACAGTGTTTATTCTGTATTCTATCCCTCCCTGGGTTCTTCTTTTTCAGCTTCTTTATCTAATTAGTACTAGTTTTCTACCATTTACACTTTTCAATTGTTAAAACGGCATGAATTAGAACACTCTTTATTAGGGTTTTTCACTCTCACTCTCAATTTTTAAAATAATTTTTTTAGTCTATTTTTTTTCCGACATCTAAACTAATAAATGTTTCTTGGCAATTTCAGTTACTGTTCCGGATAGCTATTGAAATAAAGAATTTAAATCTGCCTTGCTTTTAAATTTCTATCAAATAAAAGTTTTTAAAAGCAAAATTTTCATCAAAAATTAAAATTAAAAAATCAGTAAGACGATATTGGTACCCATATTAAAAACTTTAACAACACTGACTGATATTGTAGAGCACTTTATTTGTTCTCAAAAAAAACAAAGATAAGTTTTGCATAAATATATTTGTGTAAAATTATTATTATCGACAAAAAAAAACATATAATCTGACTATTTCCGCATCTGACTAATAAACTCATCTTGCACTTGTCAGTTTTGTGTAGGAAAGCTATATTGAGAGCAACTTAGCATTTTTGTTAAACATCTGACGCGCTCAAGTTACTTTTCAATCATTATTTTCAACAGCTATTTTGCACAGCCACTAGAGTTACAATATCTGACGCGCTTCAGTTAATCCATAGATATGCTTCATGGATTAATTTTTTTATTTACATTATTTTTTAAAACTTGTAAATTAAAAAAAAATTCAAATTTTTTTTCTTTTAAAAATTTGTGAGCTACAAATCTGATAGATTCTAACGAAATTAGATTTAGCGTTGTAGAAGACGTCTCCACTATTAGCAACCTATATTTTTAAGTTTGAAGAAAAACTAGTTGAATTTGTTTAGTTTTTAACAGTGACTGCATTGTTAAACTGAATTAGTATAATAAAATAAGTTGTAGCAGACGCTAAAATTCCAAACAAAGTATTGTTATTAATTTCAAAAAAGTCAGCAGCTGAAAAAGTAGCCACATTGGTCTCTAGCTCTCGAGCGAGATTTATCACGGCTGGTATTTGAGCGACTTCTGTTATTTCTTCTTGTAACTTATAACACAAAAAAGACAGTTTTTTACTCGCTGCTGCTGCATTACTACAGCTTGTCATAAAAAAAATTAATAAAACCTAAAAACAAATTTTTGAAAAGTAAATGTAAAAATTTAGTGACACTCTTACTAAAGTATATATGGCTTGCAAGCCACTTTCAATAATAAGCCCATTTCCAAAAATTTTAAAATTTTTGTCATCAGTGGGAAATTCTGCGAGAACATAATTTGAGGATTCCAGCAATTGCATAAATTCTTTTCCAGTAATAAAAAGCAAGACCCATCCAAAAATGCTGTTAAAAGCTAAATTTGCTTCAGTTAGCAGCCGCGATATAGTACCAAGGTCTTTATTATGTTTAGCAAACTTTGTAGCATTCATTGTTTTTAACATCTGTCTAAATCTTTTATATCTACACTCAAAGGCTAAAGCTAAATTAATTACAATTTCTAATATAATAATTTCATAAAATCTACCAATACTGTATACTAAGTAGGTTTGCACAACTCCCCAAACTCCTAAATAAATTGTCCATACATACACTACATAACACCTAATAATAGCAAAGATTACTGTTCGAAAAACAAAGACACCAAAGGTATTTAAAAAATCTTTTTCTTGTTTTTTAGAAAAACTGTCTATGCACTTGTCAATTTTCTGAAAATTTTTGTGTAGTTTTAACCACTGCTTTCTATTGAAAATGCACGTGTTTAATATCATGACAGATATTGCTATAAACAAAATTAAATCATTTAGATAATCTAAAATTTTATAGGTGTTTCTAAAATTGTTAATATAAAGTTTAGGTCTTTGACTTAGTGAAAGCATGTTTCCCAAAAAGAAAAGTAAAAATATAAAAATAGGATAGCATTTGTCTCCACGTGAATCAATCAGATCGGAAAGCTCAAAATTGTAACGTGGTGTTAAAGCTAAAAAATTTGTAATTTTGTAAATTGGCTTCATGAAGATTATATTGCTTCTATCGCAGGTTAGAGAATACTTTTTATTGTGAACCATCATGTGGATCAAATTTGATTGAAAATAATGTGTATGTATTAACATTATATTTTACAGTAAATCAATAATTCAATTAAGCTAATGCTTACACATTTATGTAAACATTTATTAATTTCTATTTATTTATATATAAACTTAATTAAATAAACAAAATAAAAATATAAAAAAACATTATGTTAGATTTTTTGCATTTATAAGCATTTTAAAAATATAAGTACTTTTTCAACCTTTAAGATACAATTTTTGGTCTCTAATTAGAATACTATATTATATTGAAAAGTATAAATTTTTAAAACTAATTTTTTATTAGAAAAACATTTTAATAAAACTTATTATGTTTTAAACTATTTTTATTGATGTTGTCTCTAATTTTTATTTATTATTTTTAAAATAAAACACCGCTTATAGTACATATTTAAAATTGAACATGTTTCATTGAAGAAATTTGTTACAAAATGTGCGCAATTAGTAGCATTGATTAGAAAACTAGACCTTATTTAGAAACTGTCATTGAAAAAGCAAATTGAACAATGACAATAAAATATGTTGTAATTGTTGCTAAAATACCAAATAAAGTACTTTTGTTCAAATCAAAAAAATCTGCTGCGGTGAATATTGCTACATTAAATTGTAATTCACGTGCCAACGAAACAACTTCTTGTTTTGTAATGAACTCTGATGCTTTTTCTTGTAATTTGTAACAACTATAGACCAGCGCTCTACTTTCTTGTGTAGCTGCGTTAGAGCTAACCATCACAATAACAATAACAACCTACAAATATGATAATGATTATTAATATAAATAATCGTCAATTCTTAAAAGCTTGTATAAAGCTTCAAAGCTTGTGTATAAATAAAACTTTTACAAAAACGTTTAAAAACTATTTTTTAAAAAACTAGAGATAGTGGTGAGTAATAACAAATGTGACCATTACTGTCAGAGTGCCAACTCTACTTGTGATCTTATTAATGCACTTGTGTATAACTGCATTCTTGTTTTTGTAAAAACATTTTTTAAAGTTTTTGTTGTCTATGATGGTTTGATCAAATCATTACAATTTTATAATGATTTGATACCTAAAAATTACCAGGGTATAAGTTCCTTGTAAAAGATTTTCTATGACAATGTGTGTTCCAAAATTCTTATCTTGAAGTGTCATAACGGAAATAGGATAATTTAAACATTCTAGTAACTGCACAACTTCATGCCCCAGTGTAAAAAGCAAAGTCCACCCAAAAAACAAATTGAAGCATTTTACTGTTTGAATTAACCTTCGAGAGATAATTCCTATTATTTTAATTTCTTCTGATAGATTTTTGACTTTTATGTTTTGTATTCTGTTATTTAGATTCTTATATCTCCATTTAAATATTTGAGTTATATTTATAGCAAGTTCCATTAAAATTGCTTCATAAAAACGCATAATATTGTAAAACAAATATGTTTGCACACATGTGTAATAACCAAGATGAGGGCACCAAATGTAGTTTACGTAGCATCTGACAAATATAAAAAGCGTTACGCGACAAAATGAAACATTCGGACCACCGAAATGGCAATCAGAATATATTTCAAAGTTGCACAGAGCTTTATCAATAATTTGTAAATTTTGATTTAGTTTATGCCATTGATCTTGTTGAAAACCGCACGCATACAGTATTCCAGCTGTAATGCTGATAAAAAGAATAACATCATTGGCAAAGTCTATGATAATGTAAGTTTTGAGAAATTCATTATGATAAATCTTATGCCTGTTTACAAGCGAATAAATTGTTCCAATAAGAAGAATCATATAAATGCAACAGGCGTAGATTTTAAGATTTATGGGTTTATATGAAGATTTACTAAAAGAATAAAATGGAGTTAAGCCTAAAAAATTTGTTACATTATAAAGTGGTTTAATAGAAGCTGTATCAGCGCGAAAGCAATTTTGAAACATTTTTACTCAATGTTAATTATATTATACCAAACTCTACAAAATCGATCTAACTTTTTGTAGCTATAATAAATATTGTATGTAAACAAATATAGATAATTAATACGTTATTTTTTCTAAAAACACTAAGAGTCCAATAAAGCCTTTGCATGCTGTGACTCGGATAGAACTTTTAGATTAATCAACAATTTGCATAAGTAATTGAAAATATCTGAATAGAAAAGGCTGTAAAATAGTGAAACCAACGGAAAATTAAAACAATTTACTGATATAATTAGTATTTAATATTCTTTTTTTAGGTTGATTTTGTTTAAAGAGATATTTCACTTTTCCAAAGGTTCTGGTCGAAATTGTATGATTACCACAAAATAGGTAACAGTTGTGGTTAAAATTCCACACAAGGTGTTAAGATTAATATCAAACAACTCATTAGCTGAAAACTTTGCTACATTATGTTTAAGTTCAGCTGCCAAATTGGCGATGTCTAGACGCATAGCTAAAGAATTTTTCGAAGCGCAGTCCACCATGTAGCAATTCTGGGCCATCTTTTGACTTTCTTTCGTTACGGAATGTGTGCAAGACATTAAGCGAATGAACAAAACCTAAAAATGGCTGTCAGAGAATTATCCTGTAGCAAAATTGTCAATTACCAAAACGTAAGGGCCTTCCATTAGGCTTATAATTCGCAATTGGTTTTCGAATTGCCAATCAGTAAATTTTCTTTTTGAAACAATAAAATCAAAATTTTTGAGAAGTTTGACTACAAAGTCGCTAACCAAAAAAAGATAGGTCCAACCAAAAAGTTTGTTGAATGAATCTACTATATCTAACAGTGTTCTAGATACTAATTTAATTTGTTTGACTTTAGTGTGAATGTTCAGATCAGTTATGTTCTTGATACAATTATTTGCTTGAATATAATTGTCTCTAAGCAATAGAGTTAGGTTTATTATAAATTCGATTAGAACACAATTGTAAAACAAAGCAATAAAATGCATTAAATAAGTTTTGATTGATATCAATAGCCCAACGCGATAGAACCAAATAATCCAACTGTAGCTGGTAATTACCACAAATCCACATATTGATGCAACACTGCAAACATTTCTATATTTACTAACAGAGCCAACATCGATATACTTCTCAATTTGTTGAACTTTTATTTCTAATCGTACCCATTCTTTTTGTTTAAAAATCATGACAGTTGCAATTGTTGTTAATAAACACAACACGATTGCGGTTGTGTCCAAATAATCTAAAATGTCATGAGTCGCAAAAAAAAATGCTTTATATGTTTCATTTCGTATACAGAGTGAGTATACATTTCCTACAAATAAAACCAGTAAAATGATAACTGCATAAAGTTTTCGCAGCACAAGATATTTCAAAGTAGATACCGGGGATATTATCCCTAAAAAAGTACACACTTTTTTAAACACGATTCTATTGTGTGTGATGTTTAAAAACTGTTTATTCATGGTACGACAAGATGGAAGCCAACTCTCTATAATACTATATTACTAATAAACAATGAATACACTAAAAGTTCACTTAATATAATTACAAAATATATTTTGTTTCGTTAATAAATAAATGAAATATACTAAACTAATTATTTTTGATGAACAATAAAATAAACTCTAGGTAATATTTTTAAATGTTAGAATGTGTGAATAATTTAGATCACTGATCACAAAGGTAATTTTAATATTTTCGAAATATAAGAAACGTGTATCTCATACAATATTTTATAACATCAATAATAATAATTTTTATAAAAGTGCTCGTTTTTGTTTCTTTTTTTTTAAAATACATTTTATTTTTATGAAGATTCAGGTCGAAATTGTATAATTACCACAAAATATGTAATAGTTGTCGTTAAAACTCCACAAAAAGTGCTAAGATTAACATCAAACATATCATTAGCTGAAAATCTGGCTACACTATATTGAAGTTCAGCCGCCAAACTTGAAATTTCTATCCGCATTTGTAAAGAATTGTCTAAAGCGCTGTCCACCATGTAGCAGTTTTTTGCCATTTTTTGACTTTCTTTTGTTACAGAATGTGTGTAAAACATTTAGCGAACGAGCAAGATCTAAAAATTGCCAATAAAAGATTAATCTATTACAACAGCGCTATTTACCAGAGAAAAACCACCTTCCATGATGCTTATAATTATCAATTGGTTTTTGAATTGCAAATTGAAACACTTTTCTTTTGAAACCAAATAATTAAAGTTTTTAAGAAGTTTAACCACAAGGTTGCTAATTGAAAAAAGATAGGTCCACCCAAAAAGTCGGTTGAAGGAATCTACTGTATTTAGAAGTGTTCTAGACAATTATAATTATTTTCAAGTAATTGAGTTAGGTTTATTATAAATTAAAGAATGCAATTATAAAATAAAGCAACAGAATGCAATAAATAAGTTTCTATAGATTTTAATAGTCCAAAGCGATAAGTCCAAATAATCCAAATGTAACTGTTAATTATCAAAAATGCACATATTGATGCAACACTAGAAATATTTCCATATTGGTTTCTATTTCTAGTAAAGATAATACATTCATTTATTTTTTGAAAGTTTATTTCTAATTGTATCTATTTTTTTTGTTTAAATATTATTAAATTTGCAATTGTTGTTGAAATACACAATACTACTGTGATGGTGTCTATATAATCTAAAGTTTCGTGAGTTACAAAAAATAGTGTTCTGTATTCATTTCTTATACTGAGTGAATATGCATTACCTATAGATAAAGCAGCTAATATAAAAACTGCATAAAGTTTTCTCAACCCAAGGTATTTCAAAGTAGATATTGGGGTTATCATTCCCAAAATAGTACACAATTTTTTAAATGCAATTGTATTGGAAGCAATGTTTAATGTTAATTTAAGCTTATGCATGGTACGACAAATGAGTAGACACTAGAAAACTTTAATCAATTAAATGCAAACACTAATTATTTCAATTTGAATAATTGAATATTTGTTTCATTAATAAATAAACGATCTATAATAATGCACTTAAGATCATCAGCTTTTTGTTTTATAATATACTAATGCCGGTATTCATAGTCGTATCTCAAGTTCAAGCTTAAGCTGGGACTCAAGCAAGGACTCCGGCAATGCTCGGGAAAGCGTTTGCATGCGTTTTGAAATAGATTTATCGCTGATTCCATCTCAAGCAAGGACTTCGGCAATGCTCGTGAGATCTGATATTCATATCTTGAGCTTGAGGTCAATCTCAAGTCCGGATCACTATTCATAGACCAATCTCAAGATTTAAATATTAAATTACGGTGTGAATAAGGGCGATTTTTGCTTGATGAGCAAGCGCACTGGGTCTATCTCAAGTCAGACTCAAGCAAGGCCTCGACTTGTCTCAAGTCCGACTCAAGACGCCATTCGCCGGTTATGGCATCGTTTGACGTTGGAAAATACTGAAGAGTATTATGTGTTGCAGCTCATAACAACAAACATTGACATGCTGGACGAGTTATGTACGGGGTGCTGCGAACCTACTGGAATTTTTTTCTAACTTTGAATGTAAGCGTTGCTACAGCTTCACAAAAGACAGTGTAGTGAATGTAGGATTGCTTGCAAATTAGTGGAAAGACAATTATTACTTACACAAAATTAAAGAGTTTGCTACATTTTGTGCAAAAATGAAAGCATTGAATAATAATAAAAGTCACAGATATTTATTAATTGGGTAGTATTTTTATTTTGTAACACCTTCTACTGGTAAAAATAAGTACAAAAAAAGCAAAACTTTTATTAGTTTACATTATAAGTGTAAGGTATTGTTTGCAGAAGCATAGTAGACCAAACGGCAGCCGAAAACTTTCATCTATACACAATTCTTGAATAGCTCCTACCACTTTCTGATAACTTTTCTGCATCACATTTCCTGCAATAAAAGTGGGAAAGGCTTGGTAAGCTTTATATTAATGTTGCACTTACATTGTCGCGCAGTATGAGCTAGCTTCTGTTTGGTCTCACTTTTGCAGCTTTTGTGTTTTGCGGAGAATGTAATAATGGTCCAGATCGGTCACTATTGCGGCATCCGTTGTATTACTTTCCACACTATTGGAGTTGTCTTTTGTAAACGCAGCTTTTTTGTCTATAATGCACATTTTATAAAGTTAACATACACGTATTCTGTCAGTAGACATCATTTCATCATCAGGGGTCATTTAAAAACACTTTTAAAATGACCCCTGCGGCATCGAGTTATTACTCGACGTTTATGCGCCACAATTGTCAAACCTAACAACACAAAAATTACTACTTCTGGATGACGCAGGCAAACGCTTTCTCCCGAGCATTGCCAAAGTCCTTGCTTGAGACGGACTCAAGCTTGAACTCAAGCTTGAGCTTGAGATACGACTATGAATACCAGCATTAGAGTCTGTTGCATAAAAAAATCAAATCTCCACTCATCTGATTGTCATCAAATATACCTATAACTATCATTTGCTTTTTCTCACTTGATAATAGTTAACTGAATTTAACTATCATTAAATTTGTATCTAACTTATTCTCAAAGTATTAACTTTCTTAAATGAAAGATCAGCATTTTTACAATTTTATGAATTTTGTTTACCTGTTAAAGAAAAGTAGTTTGGAAATTATATATTAGACTTTAGTTGATATTAATAACAACTAATTTTATAGAAATAATCGTTTGGTATTTGAGCCTATGTAAAAAACAGTTTTTTTAAAAATGTGTTTTTTTTTCTAGAATTTACGATATTAAACATAACATCTTATGTCAAAAAGCCTTAAATCAAATGGTAATTACACTATATGACATTTCAACCGCATTGAACCTATGAACCTAATATTACCAGATCTAGCAATTTTATTTATCTATCTTTGTCGCACAATAAACTCAGTCTGATAATAACCACGTTTGAAAATTTGAAATGTTATTAAGTGCCAGTAATAAGAATTAGATCTTGCTTTTCAAGTTCTAATTCACTAGTTGTCTTGTTATATCTTTGTTAATTTTGTATTCTCTTTGTTTAATAAATAATTTCAGTGTTGAGTCTTTGGTTTGAATTTAATAAGGTTTTGTATGATCAATAATAAATGTTACGTTTTTGGTTAATCAAATTCAGCTAAACGTGGTGTGAAATTGTTTAATGTGACCAACAGTAAAAATTATCTATTTTTTAGTCTTTATATTAATTTGAGCTTTAAGGTTCAAATGTTATATAATCCAAAGACACCAGTGTTCATACACTTATTTGCTAAATTTTGCACTAAAAATTACTGACAACTAAATTTACTAGTTTTTGCAATCATAAGTTTTTGCTACGTTTACAAACATATTTGTTGCAGTTGTATAATATTTATTCGCGTAGTGAATTAATTATCCTAGAAATTATCAAAAAAGTCTCTTCAAACAGATGAACGGTCTCAACAGTGAACATACATATCTAACCAACTCAACAGCCTCTTCTTGGGTTTGTAGTCTCTCAGAGGGAATTTACTGAAATTGTTCAATTAAATAAGTGATGAGCAATTTAATAATAACATGTAGTGATAAGTTTAAATTTTATTTTTAATACATATTTTAATTAAACAAAATAATAAAAAATATTTTTACTTATATTAATTGTAGAATTACTACAAAATATGTAACCGTGGTTGCCAAAATTTTAAAAAGTGTGTTATTATTAATATCAAACAGGTCTCTTGCAGAGATTATTGCAACATTATTTCGTAGTTCAATTGCAAAATATGTTATTTCTTGTTGTAGTGTTGGAGAGTGCTTTATGATATCTTGTAGTTTATAACAATTTGACGTCATTTTTAGACTTTCTGCAGTAATTCCATGAATAGTAGACATAAGCCGAACAGGCAAAGCCTGAAACATGATTTTAAAACGCATTACGCGTAGAGTAAATTATAACATACCAAAAAGTAAAAACTATTTGCCATGTTCAACATTAGAAATCTGTTTGAAAAATCAAAATTTTCAATATTAAAATTTGAAACAAAGTAGTTGAAACACTTTAGCACCTTAACAACACAAACACCAGTTGTGAAAAAAAGCGACCAACCAAAAAAATTATTAAAACACTGTACAACTTCTAAGAGTTTTCTAGAAAATGAGACAATATAACATAATTTTTTTGTCAAATTTGTTTCTCTAACTTTCTCAAAGCATTTATTCAGTTGAATATATCCTTGATTAATAATCTCAGATAAAATTATAATTAATTCAACAAGAACGCAATAAAATAATAAACCTATTTCTCGCACTAAATAAGTATTGATGGCTGTTACCAATTCAATTTGTGCACTCCACAATACCCAAGCGCAAACATTAAGCAAGAGATACAAGCCTAAAAAAGCCATACTCTCATAAAATTTGTAGTCTTTTCTGAACTCACTACAGAAACAACTATTTATTTCCTCCAACTGTTTTTCTAATTTAAACCACTGCTGTTGTTTTGAAATTGTAGACGCTGTAACTATCACTATGATACCCAACAGTATTATAACAATATCTATAAAACTCAAAACTTTGTGCGTAGCAACGAAAAAATTATGAAAGACTTTGTGCCACAATAAGAATGAATACAGAGCTACACTGCAGAAAAGAATTAATACTAAAACCGCATACATTTTTGACCATATTTGATGTTTTAAATTTGATTTTCTATAACAACAATGCAAAGGAATTATAGCTAGGACTCCACAAATTATTTTAAAAATTATCATTTTTTTATCTGGAGTATAATTCAGTCGATGTTCCTTCATTGTGAAAAGTTTTTGAGCAATGTATTATCACAAAAAGTAATATTCAGAAAAAACTGAGTAATTATCAAAATGACTACACTGTTTAGCAATTAGTAAATTACATACATTGTCTAAGCATCAAACAAACAAGTGATACCAACAAAACGGATTGATTATTATAAAAAGCAATACGTAATCAGAAGAAAACTTTTTATTCTTATAAATAATAATTATTGATTGAATAAAATGCTAGAACATTCTTGCCGAATGCAATGCAAGAACTCAAAAAAGTTTCAAATGTTGAAAATGATGATTTGTTAAAGAGTTTATAATTTTACACCAATGTCGTTCAATTTTGAAAATATTTTTTTCAGAAGTAACACATGCGCTATTATAACACACCAATCAACGCCCAAAATTTTACAGAAAATTAATAAATAGCAGAAACTTTAATTTTAGTTTCAACCCTTTATTCAAAAACCTTCCAAAGATAGAAATTTAATGCAGCGTTTTGGTTTGATGTTGTACAAAGTTACGCCGTTGCTTCTGGGCTTAAAAACGCCAAATTATTTCATATATTAAAAGCATGATCTCTACATGACTATATTGCTCTACACAAAAAAACAACAAAAATTTAAAAAAGTATCAAAGCAATGATAGATTAGAAAAAAACTACAAGAAAGTACAAAAATAAAAATTTATTTTACATTTATGAATCTTTTAGCTGAAGAATTACGACAAAATACGTAACCGTTGTTGCCAAAATTTTAAACAAGGTATCGAGATTAACATAAATCAGGTCAATTGCGGAAACTCTTGCGACATTGTATTGCAGTTCTGTTGCACAATTTGTTATTTCCTGTCGCAATATTGAAGAATATTCTAAATTATCTTGTAGTCTATAACAAATTAAAGCCATTTTCTGACTCTCAGCGGTAATTGCATGAATAGAACACATAAGCCGAATAAGCAAAATCTGAAACATGCGGTTTGAAATACATTTTAAACACAATAAAATATGATATACCAAAAAGTAGAAACTACGTGCCGTATTTACTATTGCAAACCCGTTTAGAAATTCTGCATCGTTAAACTTCAGGTTTGAAACAACGTAGTTAAAATTCTTGAGAATCTTGAAGACACAAACGCCAATTGCAAAGAAAAGCGCCCAACCAAAAAAAGCGTTAAAGGAATGCACAATGTCTAAAAGTTTTCTAGAAAATGATATAATAGTATTCAAATTTTTGACCAAGTTTTTATTTTCGACTTTTTTAATGAATTTATTTAATTGAACATATGCTTGTTTGATTATTCCAGATAAATTTATTATGAATTCAATCAAAACGCAGAAGTAGAATAAAACTATATCAAGCACTAAATAGGTTTTCAAACCTGTAATCAATTCAACTGGTTTACTCCACATTACCCAGGCAAAGAAGTCAATCACGAGATATAGGCAAAGAGAAACGATACTCTTATACACTTGGTGGTTTTTTTTAAACTCAATATAGAAAGCTTTATTTATTTCTTCTAATTTTCTGTCTAATTTAAACCAAGCACTTTGCTTTAAAAGAGTCGACGTTGTAATTATCATAAAAATACCCATAAATAGCAAAATAATATCTATGTAGCTCAAAACGTTATGAGTTGCAGCAAAAAAATCATTATAGGTCTTGTGCCATAAATATAATGAACAGACAGCTCCAATGCACAAAACAACTAATAATAAAATTGCATACACTTTTGACCAAATTTGACATTTGAAACTAGATTTTCTTGAGTTGTAATGTGGGATTATGGCTAGATACACACATATTTTCTTAAGGATAGAAAAACTTTTATTATAATATAGTCGATGTTTGTTCATTGTAGAGAAGTTTGTAAATAAGCAGTAGGTATAAAAAATTATCGGTATTTAGAAAATAAAATATTTATCAAAAATACTAGATCGCTTAGTAATTAGTGAATTACATTGTATATAATCATCGTAAGTATATCCATCAATAAAAGCTAATTACTTATGAAACCAAATTTATTATTATAAAGGTCACTGCGCTAACAAAAAAAAGCTTGATTTAGGTAAATAAAGAAGAATTAGAAACAGATCATATTTATCTTAAACAAAATGTTTATAAACACCATCATTCAACTTTGTAAAGAACTCTCTAATTTATTTATTATTGTAAAAGATTACTTTTTATACATTTATTAATATAAATTATTTAAGTCAAAACGACTTTGATATAATATTGCAAGAAGGAGGGATAGCTGAGTGGAGATTGCACAGAGCGCTTAGCTGAGGGATGATACTATTGCCGTAAGAGCAGTAGACAGCGGTCAGCGGGTAGTACCAATAGGAGTGTCGAATGCGGTACTCGTACATAGTCAAGTCAAGTCGAGAGAACAAGAGTGATAGTTATCTTTAAACTTAAACGAATATAGCTTGTTATTGTGTGCAAATGAAGTGCGAATGTGGTGTCTTAACATTTCTGTTTCAGTAACCTTGCCAGGTGACAGATCCTACCTTCTTCTAATAATGTGGCTGGTTTGGCTATGGCAGCTAGGTTGAGTACTGAAACGACTTGCTCTTACCTTAGGAAAGAGCACATGTAAGACCTTATTACATTATAGTGATTATTATGATGCATGCAGATACATCTATGTGATTATTGGCATACTTGTTTTATTAAAGAGCATGCAGATTATTTGTGTCAGAATTGACACGGTTGTTATTGTTTATTGTTGCTCTTTATGTGAAATGATTAGGAATGAAAACCTACAGCAGAGAACTTGTTCTGTTCTTGAGCCGGTCTTTACTACTACTATTATCATTTATTATTTGGCGCTCGACGCCGATTAACATAATTCCTGTTTTTCGGTTGAGATCTAGCTTCTCAGATTTCTTAAAAAGATTGGAGAGATTTTTGAGGCCGGGTTTGATGCTGTCGTCAAGGCTGGTACCTTGTCGCTGAAAAGAGTTGTAGGTGGGTTCTCTATTGTGGCAGTGGAAGGGTGCAGTGTTCTTATACCTTTCAATTATTCTTTTAATCTTGTTTTATTTCTCTCCGCCGGAAACACTGTAGCCCATGGCCATCTAGGTTTAATTACCTAGGTGCAGGCACTCGTGAGAAGGCCTCTATTGACTTCTCACATTGGTACCAAAAATAAAAAATAGGTTGAAGAATGGAGAAACAGCGAAACCACCGTAGCAGAGGATGCCCTCCACAAAAGACTAGAATGGAGGAAGATTGTTCGGCGGGGACAAGCCCCCGGTGAGTTCCTTGATAAGTATGTAAATGTGTTTCATGTATGGTTAATCTAATCCGTTCAATTCGTTTGAGGCAGTTTCTTAACGGCGGCCACAAAGGGGGTGAGTTGTAGTAGATCGTAGATAATGATGTAGTCTGTTAATCTTGTAATTATGCAGTATTCAAGTTGTATTCATAATTAGAAAAAGAATGTGGTGAAACAATCTAACAATTATTGTATTTTAATGAAACTAGGTAATTTAATTATATCAATTTAATTATACCGGCGCCTTCACCATTATTCTTATGCAAATTGCGTCAAAAAAATACCTCTTACATTATAAAAAAAAATGTTTGAAATGCTTTAAAAATTCTATGAGCTGCAAACTATTATTTATTTTCATAACTTATATTAATGTTTTAAAGAATTTTCAGTTTCTTGTGCCAAGTTTAGACAAAATCGACTACACTTTAACTACAAAAAAGTTGTTTTTTTAAATCTGTTCAATTTAGTAGGGCACTATATATGATGTTTATGTAAATTTATTTAGTCAAACTATAATAGCAAATATTTTGTTAAATAAAAATTGGTTTCTAATAAAACAATTAGTTTAACAGTGCACTTGATTGCTAGGGGGTTATAGGTGTTCAAAAATCAAACAAAATTTTAATTTTTTTTGTCAAGGTTTTAACAACCAAGAAATTTGTGTTCTCACAATAATCATAATTATTATATAAAAGATATTTGGAACCAACAGTTGCTATTTAAAAATAAAATTTTCGATGTGAAACATCTATAGCCGTAGGCAAACCCACCGCATTCCGTGGCGACGCGTTTGAGTACACTCGGGTCAATTCGTTTGGGACTATTACTGAGTCACCGATTAATACAATTGAGTTTTACATAACATAAATTTTTAAATTTAATAATTATTAAAAAAACAGTCATTATTGTCAGAAAAAAAATTATTAATAGTATATTTTTCTATTTATTCTTATTCAGTTCCTGTTGTAATCTGTTCTTTTATGAATAGTACAAGTATAGAATTATTTTGATGTTTCAAATCTGCCAGACGCTCCGTGACGGCTAACTTTTAATTGTCTTTAAATAAACGTATTAATTTGTTTTTTTTTTAATGAATAAATTAACCTCAAAAGAATTACGTGTTACAAAAAAATTGGTATTGTACAAGTTAAATATTTATTAATTCTGGTAAGTAATGAGTTAATTAATTACTAGACTAAAAGATATTGCTTCATCAATCTGTTTTGTTTATTGACATTTAGTTTCTATCTATGTAAATTGCTGTTTAATTCAAAATAAAGCAAATTAACATTTTTCATTTGAAGTGGTTCACGTGAGGTTATTGATAAAGTCTTCCGTGTTTAGATTATCGACTGTATCCTAGTTATTTAAATATTATATTCACCTGCAGTTTGTTCAATCCCTTGCATATGGTCATGTTTTACGCAATTTTTTATTCTAAACGTGACATTAGTTTTAGAAGATTAATTTATAAAATTTCAAACATTTGCGGGTTAACACCAATCTATGATTTTACGAAAATGCAATTACAGCATGTTTTAAAGGCTCAATGTTATTCTTTTATATTATTTTTGATATTGCTTCTTGGAATGGCTTATTCACACACTAGACGTCGCATTGTCTATCAAAAGATATTTCGCCAAACGCATCATGCTCTGGATTTTATAAACGACTTAGTAATTTCAATTGGTGTACTGGTTGCTTTCCTTTCAAGTATTTTTAAAAAGAAACAATGGCTGATACTTAACAAAAAATTGCAAATTTTTGATCAAGTTGTAGATGTGAACAATTATGTAGTTGGCCCGCTATTCATATTTTTTATAAAGTTTCTAATTTTGGTTGCAGTAAGAAGCTACAATTATTATGTCTGGAGTGGCTCCATTGGTTTTGTGGCACGAACAGAAACATATTTGATCTACAATATTTGTTGCTTCTATGAACTAGTTTATATCGAATTAGCAATAAATGTGACGTCGGCTTTTAAACGCAGGTGTCAAATATTAATTTTCTACCTTAAAATAAAGAATAATATATATTTGAAAAAAAATCTTAAAAAAATTGGAGTTCTTTCAAGATTATTATTAGAGGCAACAAATTCCTTCAACAATTTTATGGGATTGACAATGCTTTTTGTGATAGGAAGAAGTATTGTAAAACTGCTTAAATGCTCAAACTATCTTGTAAAGCATGTTAAGTCCAACGATCAACAATTTGAGACTGGGATAATTATAGATAATATACTGCAAGCTATTTATACATTAGTATGTACCATCATTTCAATTTTATTAATAATTGCTATAAATTCTAGGTACTTCTAATATTGCTTATAACCAACTTCAATTCTACTACGGCGGAAAGCAAGAATTTAACATTTATTTGTTATAAATTGCAAGACGCTTTTCACGGTTCTTTTACAGCGTGCTTAGAAGCTGTTAATTTGGCCAAAGAAGTAGAAACAAATGTTCTAAAATTTACGGCAATAGACTTTTTTGACATAAACCACAATACTTTATTTGGAATTTTAGCCACAACGTTGACGTATATTATTATTCTAATACAATACGATGGTTCAAATTGATTCAATAAAGACTTAAAAAAAATCTTTCTGACGCTTATATGTGTTATTTTCAAGTTTAATAATATTTTTCAAATTTTTAATCTATGTCTGCAACTTAAAAAAAACATTGTCTAATCTGCAATGACATGTCTATCAAGCCCAACCTTCTGTTTTATTAATGTACATTTACTTTTACATTTTATTTATTTTCATTAAAAAATGCTTTAAAAAAGCACAATTATTGTTGATTTGCTTGTTAAAATGAGAACGTTAGTCCATTAATAATAAATTTTTCGTGTTCAGATTATTGATTGTATTTTAATTATTTTTATTTTATTCCAAAAAATATATACTTGCAGTTTACTTTATTGTGTGTGATCATATGTGAAGCTAACATGTTGTACACAATGTTCCATTCCAAATCTGATATGAGCTTCAGAAAATCACTTTATAAAATTACAAATATTTTTGGCTTAACACCAATTTATGATTTTGAAAAAGTGCAATTAGTGCATATTTTAAAAGCTGAAATTTATTCTTTTACAATGTTTTTCTGTTTGTTTCTTGGAATGGCTTATTCACGCATAAGAACTCACATTGTGCGTCAAAAAGCATACGGCCAAACGCAGTGGGCTTTGAATTACATAAACGACGTAGTACTCTCACTGAGTATACTGGTGGCTTTACTTTCAAGTATTTTCAAAAAGAAAAAACGGTTAATACTTAACAAAAAAATAGATATTTTTGATCGCCTGATAAATGTTGAACAAAATGTGACGAATCCTTTTTTCTGGTTTTTTATCAAGTTTATGATTTTTGTTGCTGCAAGATGTTACAACTTATATCTTTGGAAAGGCTCCATAATTTTTCTTGCACGCGTAGTAATTCACAATATTTGTTGCTTCTATGAACTAGTTTATATTGAATTAACACTAAATATGATATCGGCTTTTAAACGTAGGTGTCAATTGATTAATTTATGTCTTAAACCAAAAAATAATGATTATTTAGTAAAAAGACTCCGAAAAACTGGAGTTCTTTCAAGATTATTATTAGAAGCAACCAATTCGTTTAATAATTTCATTGAATTGACTATGCTTCTTGTTGTGGGAAGAAGTATTGTTAAATTGCTTAAAAGTTCAAACTACCTCGTAAAGCAAGTAAAGTCCGATGATCAAGATTTCCAAACTGGGGTGATAATAGATAATATTCTGCAAGCCATTTATACACTGGTAAGCCTAATCAAAAGATTTTCAATACTGATTGATTTTTCTTGCAGATAATTTTAGTTTTGCTTATGACTAACGCTAATTCTGCTGTCGCTGAAAGCAAAAATTTATCATTCAGTTGCCTTAAATTGCAAGAATTGTCTAATATCTCTTTTACGGCACGCTTGGAAGTTATTAACTTAGCCAAAGAATTAGAATCAAATGTTATAAATTTTTCGGTAATAGATTTTTTTGAGATGAGCAACAATACCTTATTTGGAATATTCGCTACAACAATAACATACATTATTATTCTTATACAGTATGATGGTCCAGATTAATGTAAAAAAATTTTTTTTGAAAAAAAAATATTGTGTTTTTTTGAGTTTATGTACTATCTGTGTTTACAAACATACATTTTTTTCAAAATAACAACACGTAAAATTATTTGCGATAAACCAGTTTAATTTAAAACAAGCTTTTAAAGATTTATGTTAATGTTAAATTATTGCTTAACAATGTCACAATAAAAATATTTTTAAAATTTGTGTTAAACTTAAAAACGACAAAGATAAAAGTTAGTATTAATATTTTAACACCTACACTCAATTACAAAAATGTTTACTAACAAAATGCATATAATTTTTTTTTAATTTGTTTTTTACAATCATAAAAAACTATTATTGTGATTAATAAAAAACACAAGATTTAAATATGTTTATATCATAACAGGCTTAAAATTATAATTGAGTACTAATATTGTGTTGTTACAATAATTTGCTATTTTGGAACTGCTACTACACATTAGCAATAACAGTTGATTTTTGCAAAAAAATAACTGAATTTTGTAAACAGTAGATGTAGTATATTTTAACGTAATATTTATCTAGCAGGTTTTGAAAGTATAAAGTAGTCTTTAGCTTGTGAAACAGCATTTACTCCATGCCAATTCTCAATTGTGTGATATGTCAAACTTGTTCAGTTTAAAAGTTAACCGTTGACATCTCTTTTGAACGCGCAACTAATGTAACGAAAGATTGTTGTGGCACCAATAATTATGACAGATTACAATACCATCAATCTAAATTAAAAAGGTGTATTATTGCAAAAAAGAGTGTTACTACTTCAAATCTGGATTCTCTGTGAGTCACTAGATAAATATATCTTTGAAATTAAGTATACATTTTAATCAAATATACATAGCAAATAGCTGACATGACATGGAATTAGCAGTAGTGCAACAGAAATTACAATTACAAGTAGCAAAAGTGTCACCAGCATATCGAAGCCAAACTTTAGACATTAAAATTGATGTGTTTAGAAATTTAGTCTTAAATTAGTTTATAAATATTTGTTGTCAAAAATAAAATATGTTAAAAAAAAAAAAATTATTCAACAATTGACTACTTTTACAACAGCGACAAAATAAAAAAGATTTGAACATAACTTTTCAAAAGTATAGCAAGATAACGAGCGGTTTGATAAATGAGCAATTTGACAATTGATCTAAGTGTAGGCCTGTATTTGTTTTATTGTTATTTCAATTATTGTAGCAAAATTTAAAATCTAATAAAAATATCATTCAATAACTCAAAAGAATCATTTATTAAATACATCTATAACATGGACGAAAACAATAATAATAAAATGCCTTTATTTGGACTAACTACATTTGTCCGAGCGAAGTCTACCTAAGAGCTACTAAAACTTAACCCAAAATTTCTTTTTACAATTTAGTTACAATTTTAAATTATAAATCAGAAGGTCCATTTCTAGCATATTTCTTAGGTAACTAATCAGTATTCTAAAAAAAAAGATTTTTAAATTATTTTTACATTTTTTTTTATTTGAGGTAAGACTCTTTAACGGGTTTGGCAATAAATTATAGATTTTTTCTTGCTACTCCAGTCGAAAGTACGTGGTTTCGGCAGCGATTCCACGGCAGAAAGTGTATCTTTTATGCACTGGCAGAGCTGCACTTTCTGCCGTGAAATCGCAGCCAAAACCACGTACGTTCGACTGGAGTAGCAAGAAAACTAGTATACACTACACGGGCAGAAATTTAAGAGCCCTGATATAATCATGGCGCGCAGTGCAGAAATATCAACTTTCTGCCCTTGTAGTGTAATATACTATTACTGCATTGTATGTAAAACTTCTATGAAATAATGTCGTCTGAAAACGCGGTAAGTTTAATCTGGAAACCGTGCATAAGGTAAGATCATGCATTTGAGATCTTGATATCGGTTTTTCTCGAAGATAAGGTGGTGTAGATGATCTCAATATGGATAAGGTCATGCAAGCTAAGTTACGTTGAAACTATTTATTCATTTTCAAACAATTCAATTCTTTGATTTTACCTGAAATGTGGTCAAATTTTCCTAAGCCCGACACAAAACGTGCACAATTGTTTTGAATACGTTGTATTCGAATTTTACCTAAATTATCTACACAAGGATAATATACAACAAGCAGATAATTTAAGATAGGCATAACCAAAATTTCTACTATAGTCCAGTCATTACGTACATTCAAAAAAGAAAATGAATTTGCGCTTCTAATTTTTTAATATGTTGTAGGGGATACCTAGAAAAGCTTAACTTGAGATTGTCGACCAAGCTTTCCTAGGAGCTTTCGCCGCCATCTTGAAAAAAAGGGTAAAATTTGTTTCTCGGCAATAACTCGGCTATCCGATGAGATTTCAAAAAATTTTGTAGGACACTTTTTGTAGCTTTCTTTGTGCTCTACAATAACGCTTTAATCATTTTTAGCGTATCAAGCATCGTTATTGAGATATCGATTGATAAATCAAAAATTTAGGATACAATTTTTGTTTTTTGCTTTTTTTTTCTTTGGGTCTTAATAAATATAAAAAATTGTAAAATTCAAACTTGTAGAGCATATTCAGACCTACAATTTCCTTCTTGAATTTTTTTATGTTGGACAAAAATTACGATCTCCAGCGCGCCGCAATGTCGGTGAATCCACACTCAGCGTCGAGCGAGCGGCTCGCTCGGTTGTGTCTGGATGTCGAATCGAATGGGAAATTGTTCAGGAAATTGATGGGATAAAAAATAAGTACATAGAGCAACAAATTAAGGATCACACAATAGTAATTTATTAAACAAATAATTTGTTTGTGCAGTAAAAAAAAATATTTTTTTACAATACAAAATAAACACTCCGTTATAACGAGTTAACAGCCAACTAGATATCGAAATTTTTGCCCAGAATATCGGAACCCTCGATTTACACTACGCACAGCAAAAACTCAACACGATACTGTAGGATTTTCAATGTATGATTAAAGGTTTGCATTTTTTTATTAACGGGATTAATGGAGAACAGAGGAACAATGTTTCTTTTAGCGAACCAAACAACGACTGACTGTTATTTTTTCATAACGACCGCTGCTAGCCTCGTCAGCTTGTCTTTTTTTTCATTCACCCTTCATTTGTTAATACATACACACTCACACACACACACAGTCTCTCAATTTTCTTGCGCTTCTACAATACGATATACTAACTTGAGCGCGCTCGACGCTGAGCGTGGATTCACCGACTTTGCGGTGCGCTGGAGATCGTAATTTTTGTCCAACATAAAAAAATCCAAGAAAGAGATTGTAGGTCTGAATATGCTCTACAAGTTTGAATTCCACAATTTTTCATATTTATTAAGACCCAAAGAAAAAAAAAGCAAAAAACAAAAATTGTGTCCTAAATTTTTGACTTTATCGATCGATATCTCGATAACGATGCATGATACGCTAAAAATGGTTGAAGCGTTATTGTAGAGCACAAAGAAAGCTACAAAAAGTGTCCTACAAAATTTTTCGAAATCTCATCGGATAGCCGAGTTATTGCCGAGAAACAAATTTTACCCTTTTTTTCAAGATGGCGGCGAAAGCTCCTAGGAAAGCTTAGTCGACAATCTCAAGTTAAGCTTTTCTAGGTATCCCCTACAACATATTAAAAAATTAGAAGCGCAAATTCATTTTCTTTTATTTGCCTTTTTTTCGGACGAAATGACTGGACTACTAGTTTTTTTCTTAATTTAAAATTAAGAATTAAAAAATTGTTATACAGAATTTTTAAAGATGCAAACGTTTTTTTGGTGAGATATGTTACGTGTTCATGTAGTCGGATATTCTCATCGAGTATTAAACCCAATATTTGGATTTTATTTACAGGTTCAAGCCTTGTACCATTTATATATAATTTTATCTGTTTTTTTATGACATTTTGGTTTACAAAAGAAAATAACACTGCATTTTCTACAGTTTAATTTAAGATTGTAATTTTTTGAAAATGCTTCTGTAGAGCGTAATAATAATAATAATAATAATAATAATAAAATGCCTTTATTTGGACCAAATACATTTGTCCGGGCGAAGTCTAGCTAAGAGCTACTCAAACTTAACCCAAGATTATTACAATTAATTACAATTTAATTACAATTTCAAATTATAAACGTAAGTTAGCATTCATTTGCCGATTTGCAAGCAGATAACTATTTTTACTAAAAGAGTAGTACAGCTGTGAGTCATCAGCATAATGAGATACACTCGAGTAACAAATATGTAAATGCATGTCAAAAATGTAGATTAGAAACAAGAGAGGTCCTAAAATAGATCCTTGAGGAACTCCAGAGGCTACATTTCTATAATTTGATTGAAAACCGTTTGATACTACAAGTTGGGTCCGATTTGACAAATAGGATTTAAAAAAGTTCAAAGTTTTATCTTTCAGCCCAATATGCGATAATTTTGAGATCAGAAGCGCATGATCTATCGTATCAAATGCTTTGGAAAAGTCAAGTGAAATTAGCACGGAGCACAGACCTTTATCACGATCGGCAGTAATGTTATCTATCAAATTTAGAAGCGCTGTAGTGGTGCTATATCCACATCTGACTGTGCAGATGTTATTATATTTTTAAGTGTCACATATGAATACAGTTGCTTTGTTCTACTTTTTCCAGTATTTTTGAAAGCGTTAGTAATATGCTTATAGGTCGTAAATAATTTATTGACTCAGGGCTAGAAACTTTGGGTATAAGATTTACTAAAGAAGAATTTATTATGTTTGTAATGTGAGGAGATATTGCCGGAGCAGAGCTTTAAAATTTTTGCATTTATCCGGTCTAGACCTGTGGCATTTGACTTAAGTTTATGGTGTTTATATCATCAACTGTAGGTAAAGTAAAGAAGAAGTTAATTTGATTTTTAAATTTAAAACTATCGTATAATTTGCAGGTAGCCAAACCGTTATTTGGTGGCGTGAACACTGATAGGAAGTGGTTGTTTATTGAATTTGCATCATTTAGATGCAAAGGTATAGACATTTTTTTATCCTGTACAACTCGAAGTTTTTTCAGGTTTTTCCAAAGTTGTTTACTGTCTCCGGGTTTTTTTGCTACTGCATTTAGAAATGCTTTTTTTTCTTGGCTAAAATAACCATTAAGGTAAAATATTAACGTGAAATATTTACATCCAAACATTCTACACCAATTTTGGTTTAATAAAATAGGTTGTTGACATGATGTTGGTAATGAAATTTTTTGTGTTTAGATTATAGATTGTAACATAATTAAGTATATATATATTAGAGCTGAAAGTATTGACTTACAGTCTGTTAATTACTTTGCTTATGATTATAGAAAAAACAAACTGAGTGCCTATGTTTTACACAAATTTTTATTCCAAATGTGATATCAGTTACAGAAAAACACTGTATAAAATTACATTTATGCTTGGTTTAACACCAATCTACGATTTTGAAAAAGTGCAATTAGTGCATGTTTTACAAGGGAAAATTTATTCTTCGATATTATTTTGTTTTTTATTTTTGGGAATGACTTATTCACGCGTGAGAAGTCACATGTTAAGTGAAAAAGTTCCTGGCAAGACGCAGTTTGCTTTGAATTATATAACCGACGTAGTATTTTCACTGAGTGTACTAGTTGCTTTGCTATCAAGTGTTTTAAAGAAAAACCAATGGCTATTACTCAACAAAAAAATACATATGTTTGATCAAGTTGCAAAGGTTGAACTAAATGTTTTCAACCCTCTTTTTATATTTTTTCTAAGATTTATAGTTTTGGTTGCGGTGAGAAGCTACCATTTATACCTCTGGGTTGGCTCCATTCGTTTTATGTCCCGCATAGAACTATATCTAATTCACAATATCTGTTGCCTCTATGAGCTGGTTTATATTGAATTAGCACTAAACATGACATCTGCTTTCAAGCGAAGATGTCAAATGATAAATATCTATTTTAAAACTAGTAATAATAATCATTTGAAAACAAAACTTAGAAAAATTGGTGTTTTGTCAAGACTATTATTAGAAGCAACAAGCTCTTTTAACAATTTCATAGGATTTACAATGTTCTTATTGGTGGGAAAAAGTATTGTGAGACTGCTCAAATGCTCAAACTACCTTGTACAGCAAGTAAAATCTAATAATCAAGAATTGCAGACTGGTATAATCATAGATAATATTTTACAAGCTATTTACACACTGGTATTCTAAAAAAAATTTTTTTTTATATTAATTGTTGTTTATTTTAGGTAATTTTAATATTGCTTATGACTAACTTTAATTCTGCGACAGCAGAAAGCAAAAGTTTGACATTTGGTTGCTATAAATTGCAAGAAATGTCTGGTATTTCTTTCACGACGCGCTTGGAAATTGTTAACTTAGCCAGAGACCTAGAAGCAAATGTTTTTAAATTCTCTGTGATAGATTTCTTTGACATGAACAACGATACCTTATTTGGAATATTCGCTACAACTCTAACATACATTATAATTCTTATACAGTACAATGGTCCAGATTAATGCAAAAAAAACTTAAAAAAAATAATTTGTTTATTTGTGTTTATGTATTATAAAAATATGTGTATTCAAAATATTTCTTTTAAATGACAACAAGTAGAATTATTTGTGAAATATCCGCTAAGCGAAAAAAAATGGAAATGATGTAAAAAATTATCATCGATCAAAACGTTACTGCAGAAATTAAACTTAGCAATGAATTTTTTATACCATAAATCTACCAAGAAGAAAAAGTGGAGTTATGTCTTTTGCTTTATATTTCAATTATTTATTTTGATTACAGGGTATCACTGGAGAATGTATAATTGTTTACCTCAAGTAATTCTGTATAACATCAATAAATGTAAATTTTAAATTCTGAAAAATGGAATAAAAGACAAAGCCCTTTTAAACTATATTTACAATTACATAGTTGCTGTCGAGTTCAATCAAACATAGTTTACAACTAGTTAGAGCTTGTTGCAACTGACATACTTTGTATATTGCCTCAATCACTGTCTTTGAGTATTTGTATTTTAATTATTAGTATTTATTTATTTTGACAGTTGGATATTATTCAAGAGCACAATAGATATTTGTTTTGTTTTATGAGCACAATAAATATGTTTTTAGTCGGTCTTGAATGTTTTTGTCATCATTAAAACTTAGTTGTTAGCTGCTATTATTAGAATTTTTACACAGTCATAGATATTCATACATGTTCGATCATAGTATAATATGATGTTTATTGCAAAATAAGTTTACTTTGTGAATGTTTATTATCTTTTGATTTTATTTAATTTAGTTTTAAAAGGTTTTAGGAAAAAGCTATTGATGCTTATTTTTTCGTTTGAAGAAGTGCATTGATCGCAAAGAGTTGATAATAAATGTTTCTTTGCTTAGATTATTGATTATATAGTAATTTTATATCGAAAAATATTTACTTACAATCTGTTCATTTCTTTGTTTACAGTCGTTTATGTGAAACAAACTATGTTCAACTCATTTTTTTATTCCAAATGTGATATTGGTTTTAGAAAGACGCTTTATAAAATTACATTTATTTTAGGTTTAACACCAATCTATGATTTTAAAAAAGTGCGATTGAATCATTCTTTGAAAGCTCAAATTTATTCATTAACATTATTTTTGTTTTTTCTTCTTGAAATGGCTTATTCGCGCATAAGAAGCCACCTTACGAATG
Source organism: Lagria hirta (assembly GCA_947359425.1). Taxonomy (NCBI): domain Eukaryota; kingdom Metazoa; phylum Arthropoda; class Insecta; order Coleoptera; family Tenebrionidae; genus Lagria; species Lagria hirta. The sequence continues at coordinate 6,070,561 of OX375800.1, forward strand.
AAAAGATATTTGGCAAAACGCATCAAGTACTGAATTATATCAACGAACTGGCAATTTCAATGAGTATACTGGTTGCTTTACTTTCAAGTATTTTTAAAAAGAATGAATGGTTGATACTGAACAAAAAATTACATATTTTTGACCAACTTGTAAAAATTGATCAACATGGCATCAACAATTCTTCCGTATTTCTTATAAAGTGCTTGATTTTCGTTGCGGTAAGAGGCTACAATTTATATCTTTGGAGTGGCTCCATTAAATTTGTAGCATGGATAGAAAGGTATCTAATTTACACTATTTGTTGCTTCTATGAACTAGTTTATATCGAATTGGCAATAAATGTGACGTCGGCTTTTAAACGCAGGTGTCAAATGTTAAATATATATCTTAAAACCAAAAATAATAATTATTTGAAAAAAAATCTTAGAAAAATTGGTGTTCTCTCAAGACTATTATTAGAAGCAACCATATCTTTTAATCATTTTATAGAATATACAATGGCTTTTGTGGTGGGAAGAAGTATTTTAAAACTTCTTAAATGCTCAAACTACCTGGTAAAGCAAGTAAAATCCAATGATCAACATTTCCAAACCATGATAATTATAGACAATATTATGCAAGCCATTTATATATTAGTATGTAACCACATGTATTTTTCAATATTAATTTGTGTGAATTTCAGGTAATTTTAACTTTGCTTATGACCAACTCTAATTCTGCTACAGTAGAAAGCAAAAATTTGACATTTAGTTGCTTCAAATTACAAGAAATGTTATGTGATTCTTTAACAACACGCTTAGAAATTGTTAATTTAGCTAAAGAACTAGAAACAAATATTCTCAGATTTTCTATAATGGATTGTTTTGACATGAGCCATAATACCTTGTTCAGAATCTTAGCTACAACATTAACATACATCATTATCCTTATACAGTACGATGGACAAATTTAATTTGAGCAAAACTCAATAAAAATAAAATATCTGTTTATAAATTTTGTAATGGCGTGGACAGAAAAGAAAACTGCTATTTGTTACCATATGTTTGTTACATGACAACCGAGGATAATATAAAATGGTTTGAGTTAGCACCAAGTCAAGTTTGTTTTTTGAAACAAAATGTAATGTATTTTTGCTTCTTAACAAAATTATTTAGTTTTGTTAAAATAATTACAATTTTAGTTTAATAAATTGATGAGTGAGAAAGACTTTTTTGACTTAAATTTATTATTCTATTTTACATAAAATCAAATATAGATACCTTGCAATTATTCAACATATTAAAACACCGTATTTTACCGGTGACATGTATTTCAACAGTAATTTGAATAAAATAATTAAAATTATATACAGTAAAATTTCTTTTTGCGGACAGTTTAGGTAAAGAGACATCTTTTTTATAACAAAACTTTTGTCTTTTTATTTTCATGTAAGACTAATCTTTATAGCTGCACGCTGGCATAACCAGGTGCAAACAAGACATATTAATTTATGCCAACACTATTTTTCTGACTATTGATGTCTTAATAGCGTCGAATGAATATGGAATTTTGTATATCTAATTTAAATTTTAATACTTTTTAATGTAAGCCCAAGTATTTAAAACTTTGAATGACAAACATGAACTTAGTTGAAACCCACAGTGAGTGTGAACTATAATAATATACAACAATATAGTGGGTGTCTTTAGTTTAATTAAAGCTCATGTGTCCTATGAGGTCCGATTCCAAAACATGTCTTATATTTCAACATTTGATATCCGGAATTAAACATACACGCAGTTCAATTAGTAGGTTTAAACTTAAAGCATATTAGAAATAAAAATTTGTTATTTTCAATATTTGTTATCCCTTTTCGAATAAGAACATTTTCTTTTTGTAATTGTTGTGACATGCCCTACAAAGCGTACAATCAATAACCCCCCTAAGGTAACGTACATTATTTTTCACTCTGCATTTATTTTAATCATAAAATACTCAAAAAAAACAACACATTTGGTTTGTTTTGTTGATAATTGGGTTGTATGCGAGAGGTTATAAATAAATTTTTCCGTGTACAGATTATTGATTAAATCAAAATTATATTTATTTGGAAAAATAGATATCTTTCGAAAATAATGAATTATAAATTTAATTCATACCGAAAAACAACACCTTTCAGTCTGTTTCCTGCTTTGTTTATGATCATTAATATCATATGTAGAACAAAATATGCTGTCCACAATTTTTTATTCCAAATCTGATATTAGTTTTAGAAAAACATTTTATAAACTAACGAATATTTTAGGATTAACACCAGTGTACAATTTCAAAAATGTACAATTGGTGCATCTTTTAAAAGCTGATGTTTATTCTTTTATATTATTTTTGTTTTTGCTTTACAGAGTAGCCAATTCACGGATGAGAGGTGACATTATTCCCCATAATATAATTGGCAATACGCATCAAGTTTTAAATTATACAGACCAAATAATAGTTTCAGCAAGCGTATTAGTTGCTTTGCTGTCAAGTATTTACAAAAAAAAAGAATGGTTAACGCTTAACAAGAAATTAAATACTTTTGATCAAACTATAAATATTGATCCGCGTGTGATCAACCACTTTTTGATATTTTTTATGAAGATTTTGATTTTTGTTGCGGTAAGAAGCTACAATTTTTATATTTGGTGTGGCTCCATTATTAACTCTGTGGCATGGATAGAATTATATCTAATATACAATTTTTGTTGCTTCTATGAACTAATTTATATTGAATTGGCAATAAATATAACGTCGACTATCAAACGCAGGTGTCAAATGTTAAATGTGCATCTTAGAGCCAAGAATAATATTAATTTGAGAAAAAATTTTAGAAAATATAGAGTCTTTTCAAGACTTTTGTTAGAAACAACAAATTCCTTTAATAGTTTTATAGAATTTACAATGCCCTTTGTAATAGGAAGAAGTATTGTAAAACTACTTAAATGCTCAAACTACCTTGTAACGCAAGTCAAATCAAATGATCAACATCTTCAAACTGGGATAATTATAGATAACATTCTGCAAGCTATTTATACATTGGTATGCACAAAAAAAAATTTTTTTAAGCAAGAGAGTACTTGAAGTTCTAATCATAATTTAAAAAAAAAAACGTGATTTGAATTTTATGTACTGTCCTAATTTTGCAACAAGCTTAGTGCAATCCAGAAGATGAATAAATTAAGTTTTTATTAATATTAATTGCTGTCAATTTTAGGTACTATTAACTCTGCTGATGACTAGCTCCAATTGTGCTACAGCAGAAAGCAAACGCTTAACATTTCGTTGCTTCAAATTGCAAGAAGTGTTCTTTGATTCTTTTACAGCGCGCGTAGAAGTTGTCATGTTAGCGAAAGAACTAGAAACAAATGTTCTCAAGTTCTCCGTTCTAGATTGTTTTGACATGAACCACAATACCTTGTTTGGAATTTTAGCCACAACATTAACGTACATAATTATTCTTATCCAGTACGATGGTCCAAAATAGCTGTTTTTATATATTAATTATATGAAAAATTTCTTTTAACGACAAGATAGTAGAAAAAACGACATTAAACGCAAAAAAAATTGTCTGTAGACATTGAAGGAAATTCTACAAATGTTACCTTCTCTTTTACCCGTAAAGTTGCGGTCAATTCATGTACTTCAAAAAAAAATTAAACATTAAGCAGCAAAGAGTAATAATGAGAAAAAGTCTTGTCTTCAAGTTTTTAATTTAATGTTAATCAATCTAAATAAAAAAAAATATCATTCTAAGAGGAGATATTTTTTATATATTTAATTTGCAATTTTTGATCAATATGAAAAATTTGAAAATAAAGTTTTCATAAGATAAATATTTTCTAATTTTGTTTTCCAATCAGCAAATTACCGTGTTTCACTTTGTAAATAATTTTTGAGCTTTAAGTTTACATCACTAGGTAGAATTATATACTAATATTTAGACTGTTATTTCATGATACTTTATTTTATAAAAGTAGCTGACTAATTTTTTAGCAATTTTGCAAGATGCCGGGTTCAATAGAAATATAAACAACAATTTATTGTTGGAATATTTATTCTCACAATTTTAGAAGAATATGTTATTTTAGAATGTTTATCGTTGCAGTACTATATAAAATCAATACTATTAATAATTAAGTTGATGCATAATAATTGAATTAGTATTTGCTAGCATCTTACAATCAATAAAATAAATATTTAAGCTTAGTAAACGTTTCAAAATACATTTTAATTTAGAGATCTACTTTTGAGGTTGAGGCAATACTATTCGTTATTATTGTACTAAAAATAATGTTTCTATACAAAATAACTAACCTGTTAGCAATCACCCCAAACTACAACTCTGAAAATTTTAAATTGGAATCAAAAAAGTACAACAAAGCTTACACATGCTTATTGCTAACTTTGATATTTTTTGGGAGTGTCTACGCAATATCTAATAGACATGTATCTTTCAAGAATATTTTGTTTGAAATTCATCAAATGTTGGATTATTTAAATGATATAGTGATTTTGGTTAGTATAATGACGTCAATTTTAAATGCGTCTTGTTTCAAAAAAAGAGAATGGTTAAAATTTAATATTAACTTATGGAAACTTGAGAAACTTCTAAATAGTGTGAAGCCAACAAGAAAGACAAAAAATATGTGGTTTATCTTGATTTTAACAAGTTTTCTTACATTTCTAAGCGTTAGAGTTTTTAATTATGTAATCTGGAGCAAATATGTGAATTTTTGGGTTTCAGTAGAAACTTATTTAACGCATGAAGTATGCTTGTTCTATGAGTTTGTACTAATTGAACTAATGATATTTTCAACTTTTCAAATTCAGGAAAAGTATAAAAATCTGAATTCGTATATTAAAAAAATTAAATCAAGTCATCCTGCAAAGTATTTTGAACTAATTGGAAAGATATCAAGAATTCTATTTTTAACAGTGGAATGTTTCAACAGCTTTTTTGGTTGGACTCTTTTTTTCACTACTATACGAATACTTGTTAAGCTTTTAAAATGTTTCAATTACATTACGTCTAATTTACAAAATCATCAAAAATCTACTAAACTAATAATTAACAATATTATTCAAGGTTTTTATATTTTGGTTGTATTTATAAACTGACGATAGCACATAATAAAGCAGTTATTCTTGTAGGTTCAACTGGTTCGCTACATGACAAGTGCCCATTTGGCTACAGCAGAAAGTAAAAAATTGATGTACAGCTGCTACAAATTGCAAGAAACAGAAAAATCATTTATATCGCGAGTAGAAATATTCAATTTAGCAAAAGAACTTGAGTCGAATGTAGCAAGATTTTCTGCTTTAGATCTGTTTGAAATTAATCTTAATAATTTGTTTGGTATATTAGCCACTATAGTTACATATTTTGTGGCAATTGTGCAATTTAATAGCTCTTTGTAATAGAAATTTTTGAATGAAAAAGAAATTACTTGGACGCCGTGGCAGAACCTTTCTGTCAGTGTCAAATACTTGAATCATAAAGTCGTCAGCATTTTATATGCAGGTTCTACCACATGGATCATATGAACTATCATATAGACCTAACTCAGACTTTGATCATTTTCATATGCTTTTTTATAGCATCTAATATTATTATTTGTTTCCAATTAGCTTCTACCATTACCAAATGTTATGTTTTAAGAACATAATTATGATGAAAAATAAAAGAAAGTTGTAGAAATCTAGATACAAAAATCTAAATGACTATTGGCTACAGTGTTTATTGGAAGGAATTGAAAAGAAACATAACTGCAACTTTCTGTTGTCATAATTTTGTAATTAAGATAGACCTACAAAACCACTATTTCCTTGGCATTATTTTTTCAACGAAAACATGACGTTACGTTTTTTTTTACTGTTATACTAATGCAAGTTTATAATTGTTTCTTTACTATTATAAAGTTTTTTATTTTAATTATATTTGTCAGTGGCGTAACTTAAGTAATTTTGCTTTTTTTTAATATTTTACTGTTATATTAAACTGGTATTAAGTTATATCAGATTTTAGCTGTGTTTAACATATTTCAATTATTTATTGAGCTGTATCAGCACAATGTAATAAGTTGTGGTAGTACCTAAAATCCCAAACAATGTTTTTTTATTAATATCAAAAAAATCTGCTGCTGTAAATTTGGCAGCATATATTTCAAACTGATGTGCTAATGCTGCTACTTCTTGTTTACACACAAAGTCGCTTTCTCGTGATTCTAGCAGACTGTATAACGTTAGCACTGTTGTTTGACTTTCACGTGTAGCAGAATTACAGCTGCTTATAGTTAATGTAATTATCACCTAGAACACTATAAATAGATTAGTGGAAAATAATAATCATTTAGCTACCATGCTGTAGACGCCAAACAGAATTTGGTCTCCAGGAAATATATCTCCATCTAGCCCAGTATAATGTGGAACTTTTAATGGAATCATATTTAAAGAGCTCAAAATTTGTACAACACTTCGTCCTGTCATAAAAACCAAAATCCAACCAAAATAGCTATTAAAATATTTTACACACTCAGACAATGTACGAGAAATTTTTACAGCATTTTTTATATTTTTACCAATGTTATTTTCAAAGTTTGTATCATTTTTCAAGAAAATGTTTAGTTTTCTATACCTACATTTAAAAGCAAAAGCTAAATTGGCGATTAAGTTAGCTAATGCTATTTCGTACAAAAATAAAACATGATGTGTCAAATATCGTGGTAAGGCTTCCCGGTCATCTATATATCCACTCCAAAGATATCCACTCCAAAGCAAAAGAACTATATACAAAAGCATAGTACTCAAAAAAGCAATCAATGCAAAAGAACATATTTTGTTTGATTGAACAGATCGATAGTTCAACATTTGATCAACTTTCTGAAAATTGTTGTTCAGTTTAATCCAACTTTCTCTTTTAAAGGTGCTCGAATTTAGAATGGCAGTAGAAGCGGATAAAAAAAGAAAAGTTTTGTTTATAATGTCTAAGATCAAATCACTTTTACTATGCACTTGGAGAACGGGCTGCGTTTGTAATATAACCGAATAAACAGTTCCAACAAAAAATGCAATAAATATGATTAATCCTTGTATTTGCGACTTAATTGAATGTACAAGCTGAAATTTTTCAAAATTATACCTGGGTGTAAGAGCAAAAAAATTTGTGATTTTGTAAATTGAACTTATAGACCGAATGTTGTAATTGTAAATTTTTGGAAATGAAGAGTTTTTCATAATATATTTTAAAGTATATTGCGCGGTTTCTAACAACTTTCAACAAACTATCAGTTGCAATAATTGGCAATTTGTAGAGTATCGTTCGTGTTGTTAATTACTCATAATTTATTACCTTTTTGTTATGATCTACCTCATATTGATATTAATAATTTTATCACTTTATATTGTTGGCACAAAGACTTTTTCCCGCTTATTTTCAGTTGTTTTGTTGTTTATTCTATGTGCATTATTTCATCAAGATATCACACGCTATTTTTAATAATCAATAAATAGCTTTAAGGTTGGAAAACATTCAAACACTACAATTTTTATCAGCTTAAACTACTAATACTTAGAGAGAATGTGATACATAATTGCAAAAATTCAATGAGTTATAATAAACTGCAGCAACATGCAATACCTTACAACTTATTGACATTCAAATTAAAAATCTGAAAAAGTGTGTATAGACACAAGAAGCAAGTTGTATTTCTTAGAGAAGAATAAAACTGGAAATAGTTATAATTAAAATTATTGTCTTTATAAAGATAGCAGAAATTACATATACAAAGGTAAACTACTCAATAATATCTAATTTCTGCCACATTGTGATCAGTGGTCACCAATTGAGACAGAATCTACTTGTTGGTATATGAGAATTTAGAACTGGGTAAAATGTTAACATTTACAATTAGTATGAAAAACAATAATTTCTAAAAACAAAAAACAAATTTTGCAAACTATTAGACATAATCAAAAAAATCTGTAAAAACAAATGTTTTTTTGAATAATACAAAATTGCTGAAATATCAGCTTTTTAAACTTTCTAGTTCTTAAGTCTCACATTTTTGAAAATATGATGTAGAATTTGACATTATAAAATCAAGCGTGCATGTCATTATCTTTTAAAATGTTAATTAAATACAGAAATAAATAAAAGTATGTAGAACTATTAATATTACTAAAATTTGCAAGTGAAATATGTAACATTGCGGTCGAATAAAAAAAACTTTTTGCCCTCATCGCTCAAACATCAGTAGTTTCCGTTCGTTCCCAATGCATGTAAAGACAATTTTTCCACACTGCGGTGTTTTTTCCTTTGCAAGCGAAACTAGGGGAAATGACTTGGTCAGGTTTGTATTGAAATTCAGAGACGTCACGTCAAACTGTCAATTGTCACACAACCATTCTACAAAATGGCTGTTTCTGATCACATACGTAAATAATCAACACAAAAGATTTATTGCCAAATAAGTAAGAAAACGATTGAAAATAGTAAGTAATTGATTAATGACACAACGTTCCAAAAAGTTTATAAAATTTCGAAATATCTACGTTATTCTTTACCATTAAGCACAAAGTTTAAGCATAGAGTATACAGACCAAAGGGATTTCTTGCTTTGATGTTGTTGAAAATATGCCAATAAGCAATTCGTAGTGAAATTTTTAATTTTTCTTTTTTTGCACCAATCTAAAAATTTGTTGTATGGTTAAAAGCCGCTCGTACCTCAAACGGCTTTTCTCAGGAAGCAAATTTGATGCTGCTCTATTTGCAGATTCTCTAATTGCAGGTGGAGTTAAAATTTCTCTATCGGTGTCGCTCATATTTACAAATTTGAAACAAAAATTCGCAGAAGAAAATAGCGGAATAAATTTTTAAAACGATGCTCTTTTATTTCAATAAAACCATAGCAACAAAACAATAAAACTATTTCAAATTTAAAAAATTAGATAATCGGCGTGGGCAACGCTACCAACCAAAAAACAAGTTAAAAACTAAATCGATTATTATCAAAAAATTAGTTATTTATTATTAAAAAATTAGTTATTTGTTGCAAAAAAAATTGTACCTAACATTTTCGGAAAGAAATTTTCCCCATTCGCAATAGATGCAGCACTCCCTTAGGTCGTGCTGCAAACAAATTGCTCATGTGGGAAATTTCACTTTCCAAATTCGTTAGGTAAATAACTATTTCATAACACGTTTGAAAATGCAAATAATTTAGCTAGTGTTGATCAAATGCACTCAAATTTAGTTCTACGTTGTTTTCTGGTGTTTTTTCAACACTTGCACAATATTTGCTACATTCTAGACTAGTTATAAAATATAATATTTTGTTACACATACACAAAGGGTTAAAAGTAAAACTATATAAAACCTAAGTTTATCTACAAAATTGACGTTTATTTAATTTATTTAAATAGATTATTGAAATTAAAAAATTATTTCATGTCGGAAGATTTTTATCAATTAAATTTTACATGTTACAATAGTTATTTACATTAAAGTCTGGAAAATTTCACATTACTGAAGAAGAGCTAAATTGATTTTAAAGCTCCGAGATTTTAAGAGAAGTAAGAGATTTTACTGACGTAATTTGTATTAAATTTTTTTGACAATTTCCACAAAAATCAAATTTGTCAATTTTGTTGGCAACTATAGTTACTAGAGTATATTTTTTATTTTGCGTCTTGTAAAGTTTTTACAGTACTAGTCCGGAAAACTCAATTTTCCTGCGCGTAAATAAGCAGGAAAATGTTGCTTCCAAGACGATTTCCGGAAAAAAAATTGATTTAAAAATAAGAGAAAACAGGCTTACAGCATTGATTTATTTTTTCCAATAGAGACTTCAAAAGTACAAAAACATATTTTACATTTTTTAATTCAAAGTTTTTTTATTAGTTAACTATTAAAACGGTACTTGTCTTTTGTTACCGAATGTCAAATCAACCGTTCGTGCGCGAATCTTCAAGCACGATGTGAATGACGATTATATCACTCTTCGGTAACTGGGCCTTTAGGTTAATACAAGATCTTTATCTCCGAAGCGCTTATTACACCTCTTCGGGTGGTCCTTTGATCTATTACTACCTTCTAACGTTTTTGTCGTACCGATGCAAATCGATCTAGCATAATTTCCGTACAAACTAAATGGAAATAAAATAATTAAAGCAAACCATCCAAAAACGCAATTATTTGAAATTTTTGTTACAAAATAGGTGTGTCACAATATCCGTTAGTCACCGTAAGCGGAGTATTGTAATTCTTTTAAATTTGTAAGGTACTGACATTTACATCGCTACGAGGTTAAAGGTACTATGCATGGGATTGTCCACGACTACACTCGGACATCAAATAATAGATGAAGAAATAAATCATTGTTATGGTTAATCAAAATGACACGATTTATACTGGAAATCTGTCAAGCACTTCCGCGGAGGAAACAATTTTGGTCATGTACATTCTAATTTACATTTTAAATTATTGCTACTGCTCATTCCCTTTTGTCAAAAAATTGTGTTTGCTTAATGTGTAATATTTATTTTTAGCGTATAACAAATACTATATGCGTCTACAACGTATAAATAATTTTAATACGTTACAGAAAATGATTGCAGAGGCCAAATGTACTGCACAAACAAGCTCTATTTAGCTACAAGAAATGCAGTTTCCAAGAAAAAATTAATTTTTTAAGAAGTATAACTTATTAATTAAAATAAAAAAGTAGATAGAATATTATTCAACGTTCACAAAAAATTTACAAAAAATAGTACATGGCGAAAAAAGTAAAAAAATGCTTTTGTATGTTTGTATGTTTTGAGAGAGTATCGATACTACGATTCATACACAAGGTGTGCCTTATTTACTGCTACGACTTCATCTTTGTCATGGATAATTCTTGTCATTGAGTTCGTTATCTTGAAAGCTCGGACAGCTGATTTGTGTATTGAAATGTTACAGAATTGTTAAGCCGAGGTTTTCGCTCTGATACACATGTTGAAATGTCGTCTATTTGCATTTCATCAAGTGTTCGACTGTTGACAAGATTCAGAATTAGAATTTAAATCAAGAAGTGAATATAGTCTATCACCTTTAAGACGTTAATAGCTGTAGAAATAATGTTTACCAACAGACAAAAGCAATTTAGTATATTTTTTTCATGTTCTTCAGTGTGCAAACGTTATAATGAACTCAAATTATCATAATTTTTACCTTTAAAAAAGACGCTTCAAAGAAAACTTTAAAGTACTAAATACTGCTGAAAACAAGAAATGTTGCTATAAAACGCGCAGCACGTGTCGTTTTTTAAAAAATATATATTTTTTGACATTTTACTATAGATTTATCTTACAAAAAGACAATTAAGAATAGTTTTTGAATGCCGTCTAGAAAAAATAAACTAAACACAATAATTATAAGCTTTTAGAAAAAACCAAAAAAAGTAGAAAACTAAAAGATAAAAAGACTTAAGACTACAGCAAATTAAAAAAAAAATTTTTTAGCTACACTTTTAACAAAATTATTAATAGAAAGAATTATTAAAAAAAGCTGATAGTGTAGTGGTAGTGAAAAAAACATAAAATCAAAAATCTAGAAACATTTCAATATATTATAATAATAATTTATGCAGTAAAAATATAACGCTAGACAAAGCAAAAAAAATTTTAAAATCTAGAACAAATAAAAACAAAGAAATAATATTTGAAAAAAAAATTCTAAACACTGTAAATATATTATAATGAAATATTTTTATAAATATTGTACTTTGATTTTGATACGCAGCTTTTCTGATAGAGAGAAATATTCATTTGAAAGTAAAATTAATTGTTACTCAAAAGTATAAAACTGATAAACTGTCAGAAACTGATATAAAACTGATGCGAACGGTCAGAAAAACTGTTGTGTATTTTCTATTGCAAGGTCTGATCTTTAAAACAACTTATATTCTATCAATTTATTAGACATTGTCTGACCGAAAACACGAATATTCAAAAAAATAATACTATTTCATTGTGGTTTTCAAACAATTTTTGTGGTTTTTTTTTTATTTTGCCACTGGTAACTTTTGTCCTAAAAGCCCGTTTTAATGTTTATTCTATATTACAAAAATAAATTGTAGAAGAGGAGTATGAATTTGTAAGCATTGGTAAAAGTGCAATAACTTGAACACTTAAGTTCTAATGTTTCTCCATCTATTTTCAGATAATAAAAACGGCAGAATGAATTATTTTGTAATAATATACGTCTTGTCTCTGTTCCAGCTAGGTATGCGTTAACATTTTCAGCCGTAAATCATTGTAGTAAAAAAGCCTAATTAATCTTTGTTAATTTATGTACAATTTGTTTACTATTAATCAAACGTGCACATTATGAATAACGGCATAAAACTGTTATTTTTGTTTTTACAAGGAAAACCCACTAATCTGCCGCACAATCTAGCCAAATAATTATTTTGTAGAAACTTTTAATGAACCGCTTGAAACAAAGGAGAAAGCAAAAGTCTTTTCTCAAAAGAGCAGGGAACAAAAATCTTGAGGTTGACACATGACTATTATTTATCCGCTCATTGTTTTGATTAACCTAATGTAAGTAAATTAGCAGAATTTGGCCTAATTTAAAGCGTAATATGTGAAACTGCTCTTGATATTTTAAGGGCAATTCAACATTAGCTTGATTAAAATTAATTGTTTGTATCAGGTAAGCACGCAAATAGGATTTTGAAAGAATAATCGATGATAGATGGGAGCGGTGTCTGGACGCTGTTGTTTTCTACATTTCAATTACTTAGGCTACAGTACAATGTGACAAATTTTGGTTTTTAAATTAGCCTACATAACAAGTTTTATATTTTATAATGAAATTACTTATTGTATTGCAAATGTTATGCAAATAATAAATAAACATTAATAGTGTAGATCCTTGACAATTGAAGCTCATAAAGCTCATACATGAGTAAGCAACCCAATTTTATTTTAAATTAGAACCTGATATTTGGAAATCATTGACAAGCATTTTTTCTACCTCATGTTTGCTATAGTGCACATGAAATGACTCTAAAAATGCCGGTATTCATAGTCGTATCTCAAGCTCAAGCTTGAGTTCAAGCTTGAGTCCGTCTCAAGAGAAAGCGTTGTCATCCAGAAGGCACAAAAGTAGTAATTTTTGTGTTGTTAGGTTTGACAATTGTGACGCATGAACGTCATTCTGCGTGTTTATATTTACTTTAAAGTGACAGGTCGAGTAATAACTCGATGCCGCAAGGGTCATATCAAAAGTGTTTTGTGTTGTCGGGTGAGTACATGTCTACTGACAGAATACGTGTATGTAACATCATAAAATGTGCATTATAGACAAAAAAGCTGCGTATACAAAAACAGCAAAATCTTTGTAGTCCCGCATGGACAACCCCAATAATGGGGAAAGTAATACGACGGATGCCGCAATAGTACAAGAAAAGCGAACGATCTGGACCATTATTACATTCTCTTCAAAACACGAAAGCTGCAAAAGTTAGACCAAATAAAAGCTAGCTCACACTGCGCGCTTTTGAGAGGAACAATGTCAGTGCAACAATAATATAAAGCTTACCAAACCTTTCCCACTTTTATTGCAAGAAATGTGATGCAGAAAAGTTATCAGTTAGTAGTAGGAGCTATTCAAGAAGTGTGTAAAGATGAAAGTTTTTGGCTGCCGTTTTGTCTACTATGCTTCTGCAAACAATACCTTCACTTATAATGTAAACTAATAAAAAATTTACTTTTTTTGTACTTATTTTTACCAGAAGAAGAGATAAGAGATAAGAGATAAATTTATTTAGCTAAAATATACAGTGTATATATATATACAAATCTGATATTATACAGCACGTCAAAATTGGTTTTGATCTCCTCAAAACAGACATTATATACTATGAAAAACAACAAAGAATAATTAAAATTTACAATATGTCTATTTAAAAAAGTCATCGACTGAATAAAAGCATTTATTCAGAAGGAACATTTTTATTTTACTTTTAAAAACATTTAAATTGTCATTTTTTTCAAAGCATTTGTAAACTTTTATGGCATGATTGTATAACTGTAGCCCTGTATATTGAGGGTTAGTTTGACCAATGGAGAGCCTTGAATATGGTACATTATATAGTTTCTTATTTCTTGTTTCGTATGAGTGAATATTTGATCTTGTCTGCCACTTGGTCAAGTCTTTTTTTATATAAATCAAAAGACAGTAAATGTACAGACTTGGAAATGTCAATATTTTTAATTTTTTAAATAAATCACGGCAAGGCGCTAAGTGTGAAGACTGCGTGATACGCCGTATTGCATTTTTTTGCGCAGCAAATATTCGTTCTGCTCCTGCGGCTAACCCCCAGTATATAATACCGTACGTTATTATTGACTGAAATAATCCAAAGTATACAAGCTTTAATACATCAATTGAAACCGTATTTCTTATGTTTTGAATTAAGAAAGAACATGAGCTAAGCTTAGGTAAAATATAGTTAATATGGTAATTCCAAGTTAATTTATGGTCTAAATATACCCCTAAAAATTTTGTTGCGTCAACGTTCTCGATAGATTTCCGTTCTACTTTGAGTAATACGCTTGTGTCTACATGCGTATTTTTTGGAACAAATTTGATTGCGGCAGATTTTTGCTTATTTAATTGAATTCCGTTAGATTTCATCCACATTGCTACATTATCTATAGATTGTTGTGCTTTTAATAAGGTGTTTGTGTAGCTTCTATCAGATATTATTATGTTTGTGTCATCCGCATACAATATAGAATTCGCATTCGGAATGAGGTTTGCTGCTAAGTCGTTTATGTAGCAATTAAACAGAGTGGGTGAAATGCATGATCCCTGCGGTAGACCTTTTTTTATTGTTTGAGCAGCCGATTTAACACCATCTACTACGACCTGCTGTGTTCTGTTTAATAGATATGATCTTATCCAGGAGTTAGTTGTTCCTCTTATACCCATAAGATCTAATTTAGTTACGAGAAGCTCGTGGTCGACGGTATCAAATGCTTTGCTCATATCAAAAAACAATCCCAATACGGTTTCTTTATTATTCAGCCCTTCATAAACATGTTGTAACGCAGCATCCAAAGCGGTGCTTGTTGAAAGTTTTGATCTAAACCCATGTTGATGTTGTGTTAAGATTTTATATTTTTCAAAATAACTGCTTAATCTTTTGTTAAGACAGCACTCAAATATTTTTGCAAAATGGCTTTGTAGAGCTACAGGTCTATAATTTTCTATTAGAAGAGCGCTACCTTTGTTTTTAAAAATTGGAATTATTTTGGAGATTTTTAACGCATCTGGATATTTGCCCTGTGAAAAACTTAAATTTATTATGAAGGATAAGATAGGAGAAATTAGATCTTTAACCGAAATTAATACGTTACCGGGAATGTTATCAATGCCACATGATTGTTTTTTGCACATTTTGGAAATGAGCTGCTGAACTTCTAACGGTTCACAAGGATGCAAAAATAGAGTTTTATTTTGCATAGGTACATTTAACGGTACGTTTATAAAGCGGTTATCAATGTTTGAAAAACTCGCAAAATAGTTGTTAAACGCATCGCCTATTTCTGTTGGATCATTAATCTTTTTGTTGTTATGCTCTAACTCAATCTTTTTTCTGTTCTGCTTACCTCGGTTCTCCGCTACTATTCGCCAACTTTCTTTATTAATATTATTTGATTCTAAAATTCTCTTATTATTAAATGTTTTTTTAGCAAATTTAAGAGCTAAGTTATAATATGATTTTAGTTCTTTGTATCTTGTGTTATACCGATGGTCATCTATTTGTTTACTAATTTCGCACATTTCTTGTAACACTTTTGATAGATTTCTCAATTCAGGTGTGAACCATTTTTTACTTGGTTTTTTATTTCTGCGCGGCGTTTTGCATAACGGGAAGCATTGTTCAAAAACGTCCTTAAATTCACGATAGAACCTATCAAATATTATATCGACATCGTATTCTAATCTATCAACTAGAAGTGTGTGCCAATTGATTAACCCAATGGCATTTCGAAATATTTTTATATTGTTACTATTAATAGGTCTGTATAATTGTGTAGGTATTGAACAATTCACAGTTTCTTTTTGAATTGTAAGAACTTGATATGTATGGTCGGAAATAAAAGAGTCATACACGGTTACACCTAATATTGCAAAATCTACATAAAAATTATCTATACAAGTTTTGCTCTTTAATGTTATTCTTGTAGGTTCTATTATGCTTGCTTTGAGATTATATTCTAAGAATCAATTTTGTAAATCAAGAGATTCCCTGCTATCTTTTAATAAATCAACATTAAAGTCTCCACAGATTATATGATCATAACGCGAATTGTACATCAATTCAATCATTGCAGCTAGTTTGCTTAAAAATGCTTTGAAGTTACTTTTTGGAGATCTGTATACTGTACAAATAGTAACAAAATTATTTTCTGAAATCCGGCAATTTACTGCACACATTTCAAACGTCATTTCCTCGCTGTTGTTAAATGAGCTTTTTGTTATATTGAGACTATTCTTAGCTAGTATACATACCCCACCTTTTTGATTATACGATCGAGCAAAAAAATTAATAACTATAAAATCGTTAATACACAAATGTTGCACGTCTTGATTTAGATGATGCTCGGAGATGCACACTATGTCTACCCCATGGTCTTCGAAAATTTTTTCCAAATTTTCTTTTTTGTTACAGATGCCACCTCCTATGTTGTGGTGCATCACTGTAAGTTTCTCGTTTGTGTGGTGGTTTCTTCTAAAAAATTTTTCGGTGTTTTATCAGCTGGTATCTCAGTTTTCTTTTTTGGAAAATAATATCGGCTCAGCCTTGTACCGTGAGGCCATACACTCCCGTTCATAATCTCTTCTTTAAAGTCAAATGGAGCACTTATTTTAAAAGAGCTTTGACGATCGCTGTGTATGAGATTTAGTTTTTCACAAGTGACGTCGCAGATTGGTGATAACATATCTTTTATTTGTGTTTCTGTTGTGTGCTTCTCTAAATTTGTGACAAAAAACCACGCATTTCGTACAGCAGATTTTAGCAAAGTGCTATTGTTTGTTCCTTTTACAAAACGTTTCCTATGCCCTTTTGATTGGGCTGTGCTAAGTTCGATGGTTTTAGGTGTTGCATCAATAATATTTTCTTTATTATTATCAATAATATTTTCTTTATTCTCTACAATAACCGGTCTAGACGGATTAATAATCACTGGTGTTTTTTGTGTTCTTGATAGTAAATTATTACTTGCTTTTGTTTTCAGATTGATATCCTCGTCCTTAAAAGATTTGCTTGTGCCCCCAGTTTTTGTTATAGTTGTATTTGTGGTCTGAGTAGAGGGTTGAATGGTTTTTGTCTCTATACATCTGTTGCAGTCTTTTTTCAGTTCAGTGAAATAGTCTAGTAATTCACATTTTATTGTTTCCACCGCAGTCTTCACATTATCATTTTTTTTAAATTCTTTTTTTAATTTCTCCAGTTCTAATTTTAAGGTGAGATTTTCAGATTTTAGAATATTTATTTCATAATTCATGGCGTTTGTGTTTGGTTCGATGTTATCTTGCGTTTTTCGAATATGCTTATCGCAAAGAAAATTTCCATCAAACAAGACATGGCATATTACCGGACTTTTTGCAATTCTGTTGAAACAAGTTTTATGGTAGGCATACTCGCAAATTATACACTTCACAAAAATACCACCATCACCACGTTTGTTTTTGTGATTACACCCTTTACAGTACATTTCTACAGGAGCACTATCATTTGATTCTTCAACGCCCGCCATCTTGCTAAAAAGGTGTTACATAATAAAAATACTACACAATTAATAAATATCTGTGACTTTTATTATTATTAAAACAATGCTTTCATTTTTGCACAAAATGTGGCAAGTTCTTCAATTTTGTGTAAGTAATAATTGTCTTTCCACTAATTTGAAAACAATCTCACAATTCACTACACCGTCTTTTGTGAATTTGTAGCGACGCTTAAATTCAAAGTTGGAAAAAAATTTCAATGAGTTAGCAGCATCCCGCACATATCTCGTCCAACATGTCAATGTTGCTTGTTATGAAATGCAACACATTATACTCTTTAGTATTTTCCAACGTCAAACGATGACACAACCTGCAAATGACGTCTTGAGTCGGAGTTGAGACAAGTCGAGGTCTTGCTTAAGTCCGACCTGAGATAGACCCAGTGCGCTTGCGCAGCAAGCAAAAAGCGCTCTTATTCACAACGTAATTTGATAGTTAAATCTTGATATTTGTCTATGAATACCGATCTGGACTTGAGATCGACCTCAAGCTCAAGATATGAATTTCAGATTTCACGAGCATTGCCGAAATTCTTGCTTGAGATGGAATCAGCGATAAATCTATTTCAAAACGCATGCAAACGCTTTTCCGAGCATTGCAGGAGTCCTTGCTTGAGTCCAAGCTTGAGACGGACTTAAGCTTGAACTTGAGATACGACTATGAATACCGGCATAAGAATAATATCAACTTAATACAATCAAACACACATTTTGCTGAGCAGCTTCTTAAGCGGTCGAAGAATAAATATTAAATATAAAAATTATTATTATTTTAGCATTGAAAATTATAAAATGCACTACATACGACTGATCAGTTTCGGTGTTCTAGACCTCTTCTGGTATACAAGTTTTTCAGATGAAAAAATTATGCAATTCAGAAAAAAGTACTTTTCTACGTATTTTTGTATTTTTTTAGCCATTACTACATTTAAGATAAATGTTAAATTGCAAGCTTTAATATTTTCTTCTTTAATAAATTGAGACGAAATTAACTTATTTGCTTTTGTTGTGCATACAGGTTTGATAAAAAACAAATATCAGCGCACAATAACGTAAGCTGTTAATCAAAAAAGAAAGACACACATAGCTTTAGAGTTGGTAACAAATACATACAGCATTGCTTTAGATCAATAACGTTTTTTTTTCTGTTTAAATCTATTGCTTCTAAAACAAGCTTATAATTATTTATGCAATTTTATTTTATCATGTGTGCAATAGTTAGCTGAAGATGAAATAGATTGTTGAGATCAAACTTATATAAATTATTAAAAAACAAGATGTATCGTAAGTGAAAAAAAAAATTATGTACAATATTTTGTAATTTGTAAGCATATGTAAAAGAAGCAAATTAAAAATTTGAAGAACCGACTGAAGCTTTTAAATTAATTATTATGTATTAATTCACTTCATTAATTAAAAAAATTAAAAAAAGCAATTTGTTTTTAACTCAAGTAACAAATGTATTCATAGAAATTGCTTATAAAAAAGTTGGTTTTCTAAACTTTTAATTTGTTATCAGTTGTCAGTGTCAAAAATCAAAGTCAATTAAATACGAATTAATTAGTAAAGTTAACTCTTGGTCAGATCTTGATCAATTTTATTTGAGGTTATGCGAGAGCCACACAAGAGCGCTTACCAGCTTTTGACTTAAATCTTTTATCTTAAAGATTTATCAAAGTCGGTTGAGAAAAAGTTTTGATGTAAAATTTCACACGCATAAAAATACAGAGTTAAATAACAAAACTTTGTTTCTAAAGTCGTTAAAATCATATTTTGTTGATAATTTACTAAATCAATTGTAAATTAAAAAAACACAATAAATTCTCATAGACATATTTCATCTATGGGAAGATATTGTGTTTTTTTAATTTACAATTAATTATTACAGTCCCATTTTGTGTCAAAAAGATGGAACACCTTCACAAGTTTACTAAATCAGTTCCAAAATTAAATTTACATTTTCGAATTATCAAAATACAGTAACGATCTATAGGCAACAAGCCATGCAGTGTCGATTAAAAGCTGCCAAGTAATTTTATAACTTACATTATTTTATTAATTAGCACTGCTTATAAAAATTATATTATAATTAGCTCTTTATCCAATATAAAGTCTTTAGAATTCCTCAAATTTAACTATTTAGTGAATCTGACTTTTTACTTGTTTTCAAAGTAAGAAGTAAGACATATAGGTCAGTATTATAATCAAAGCCTAACAACCTCAAGCCTACCTTATAATCTAGGTTTAAAATTCATTATTCTAATATTTTGGTATTAAGCTTTATTTATAAATTTTGAATCTTCACAAGCACTCTTTGCTAAATAGTTTTCATAAAGTTTATCTATTCTTAACTTTTTTTATTTTCCTTTGAAACCGACGCCAATTTTTTTATTACATAGTTTTTGATAAAAACAATATCGTCATCAAGAAGATAGATGTCAGTCTCTCACAAGACTCGCAAGGACACAAATAGTATGACCATGTTACTTCCTTCCCATAGTCACACTTAGCGGGTAGTATACATATTTTTAACATAAAATTTGCAAAACACGTCATGAATATTTAATAAAATTGGTTTTTTATACAATAAAAAAATGCTCAAAGTTCATGAAGTTTATTCAAATGTTTAGTAACAAAATCTAATAACAGAATTAAAAACTTATCAGATTTTTTCTTGCTATTTATAAACCTACTTTTGAAATAAGCCTTGACGATTTTCATGGTGAATAAAATTTGTAAAAATACAATGTTGATGAATAACATCATTTATTAGTCAGTACTTGCGTGATTAAGTATATAACGTTTCTTAACAAGAAAAACTTCTTTTTCTCTCAATTTATTTAACCAAGAAAGCATAACAGGTATTTTATCAATAATAATTTAAGCAAAAATACTGCAATGCGCACTTGATATATAGTTATAATACTTTAACCAAAACTAGTATATTTAAACAGTTGTTTCCAGAATTGAAATGCCACTGTCATTAGAACGTTGGATTGGAAAAATAGCAATCATCACAGGGGCAAGCACTGGAATAGGAGCCGCAATTGCTGATCAACTCGTTGAGGAAGGTCTTACAGTTGTCGGATTAGCAAGAAGAGCAGAACTGATTGAAAAACGTTCCAAAGAACTACAAAACAAAAGAGGAAAACTGTATGCTTTAAAAACAGATGTATCACAAGAATCTGAAATACTTAACGCTTTCAAATGGGTTTCTGATAATTTAGGATCCGTATCAATTTTGGTAAATAGTGCTGGTATTTTAATAGATGATACTCTAATTGATGGCAATGCAAGTGATTGGAAGCAAATGTTTGACGTTAATGTAATTTCATTATGTATTAGTACGAGAGAAGCTATTAAAATAATGAACGAGAATCATATTGCGGGGCATATTATCCATATTAGTGGTATTTCTGGACATCATGTACCTAACCTTCCAAGAATTAATGTTCTTCCAGCTGTAAAGCATTCTATTACAGCTTTAACCGAAACTTTACGCCAAGAATTGAATCGTACAAAATCCAAAATTAAAATTACCGTGAGACTTTTAGGAGATATCAATTAATAATAAACCCACGGATTTTACTCAATTTGACGTCGTCCGTCTACTCCAATACACAGTTTTACTTTATATTACTTTCAATATTCAAAAAATGCTATTCAAGAAAAATTTTTTTTTGTTTAGATTTTTTCTAACATTGACCGCAGTCAAATTGAGGAAAATGCTGGCTTAACGTAAATGAAACTTTATTAAACTTTTTATAGTGTATTACTCCTGGAGTTGTTGACACACCAATGACAGAACAATTTATTAAAAATACCAGTTTACCATCGTTGACAGCTAGAGATATTGCTGAAAGTGTATTGTACGTTCTTTCAACCCCTTCACATGTTCAGGTTAGTAATATTTCACAACTGATAAAATACGTTAACATCGATGTATTTTGAAAAGTTTATTAATGTTTACCACTTGACTAAGAGACGTAAGCGAAAAAAAAGCAAAGCTTCAATTGATTTCTATAAGATAGTCTTCTAGTTTAATCACAAAAAATTACATTATTACACTTAAATTCCTGGTTTCCATACGGTGTAATATGTCAATCAATTTTTAATGTCAAATGTCATACCTGTCAATAATTTCTAAGTTTCTAAATTTTTTCTTGATGGTACATATCACAAAACTTTTAAAAAAAATTTTTAATTTTTTTTATTATGTTTTTGGATTGATGACACTAATTTTTTCAAACAAGGAAGATTTATGACAATTATTTCAAATAATATTTCATCATAATGGTAAATAATAAAATTTCTATTTATTATTGTATGCTCAAAAACTTCTAAAGTTCTTCCTTAAACTTGGTATTTGGGATTTATTCTTAACTATAAACAGCTTTGATCCATAAATATTTTGCCTAAAGCTATAAATATTAATGAAGCAGTTTGATGGGCTTTTTATTATTTACTAACACTCTGTACATCTGATATCAGACTGTAATATAGTAAACGCACGTTTTTCAAAATCTTCACTAAATAATGACTTTGTGTTGTAAAACTAATTTATTTTTTCGGAGACATACAGTATATTTCATGAGGTAAGAAAACTTGGCTAAGCTACAGCTAATTTAGTTAATTACGTTTATTGAAATTTTAATTGTATTTTTTTTATGTTTTTAGGTACATGAAATTATCATCAAGCCTATAGGAGAATTGTTTTAAAAAATATTTTTAGTACTTGTTGCCGATTATTTGTAATAAGTCGATATTAATAATAAAATATTCAGAAAACTGTATTTTTATTACATAAATGTGAACAAAAATCAAATTAACTAAAAGATAAAAAGTGTACATTTTTATCATCACACGTGATTTGTTATAAAAATTGCGATATAGTAGTGAGAAACAAGTGGACGTTGCTCAGATAGTCAAATAATTAAAAAAAAATGCGTACATAGATAAGAAAAATTCCGATTGTAAACAATTTTTAAAAAACAAATATTTTGATATTACACGAAGTAAAACCACTCTTGAGCATAGAACTCAAAGTATTCTGACCAAAAAATCAAAAACATAATTAAAAAAAAATAAAATAAAAAAACTCAAAATTTAACAAAAAAATAAAAGTAGTATTTTAAGAAAGATTAAACAAGATAAAAAAAAATTAAAATTTTTTTGAAAATTAAAAAAATTAATTGGTTGGCTGCTCAATAATAAAAGCGCTCATCAAAATTGAGTTTAAAGTTAATCACATTAAAAAAACGCAATCATTTTGTAGCCATTGCCATTCTATAAATTCTCGTTTTGCAGTTTTAAAATTTTTAGAAACTTTTTTAAAAAATAATAAAGTTAATTGCAAAAGAAAGAAAGAACTGCCACAAAATATTGATTCAAATTAAAGAAAATGCAAATTTAAAGATATTTTTTCTGTATAAACATATTCAAAAAATCTTTTTCAATATTTTTGTCTATTTTATTAAGTTTTGTTCTAGATAAAATAACAAAACCTAGTAAAAAAATATTACGTATCAGATTTAAATTAGAAAAACTCTAAAAGATATCTATAGATAATTAATTATTTGTTTCATGTGCTTTAGATTTATTACATTATCAGAAAAATTCTATTTTAGAAGTTTTTAACAAATTTAGGTCAGAGATAAATAAATATTAATATTAATTAATATTGATACTATCAAAATAATAATTCGGTTGACACAATTTGATAAAATAAAACTCAATGTATAAACAGTATTTTATTAGAATCTAAAGCTATTTGAGTGAATTAATGTACCTACTCTGAACACCAGTTGACATATCCCAATATTATCCCATATTAAGCTGTATAAATGACAACTACAGTGTAAAAGTGTCTTTTATTTTTGGTTTCTATTCAGAAAATTGAATTTAACGGTTGTCATTTAAATATCAAAATGTGCTCATCAAGACCTTGTCCTTGGATTGGCAAAGTGGCCGTAGTGACTGGTGTTTCTGAGGGCAGTATTGGTTCAGGCATAGCACAAAAGCTAGTTGAAGAGGGTTTATTGGTGGTTGGAATATCTAGAAAAGGTTCTTTCACTAGCGAATATGCCAAAAAAGTCTCCGGCAAGAAAGGAGTTTTTTATGCTCGTGGAGCTGATGTAACAAATGAGCAATCAGTTATTGACGTTTTTAAATGGATTAGTGGCAATATAGGTCCAGTATCAATCCTAGTCAATGCTGCTGGTATTGTACGAAAAAGTTCTCTTATAGGAGGTGATGTCAAAGACTGGAAAGACATCTTTGATACTCATGTTTTGGGGCTAAGCGTTGTTACAAAAGAAGCAATTAAAATCATGAGAGAAAACACGATTGATGGACAAATTATTCACATCAATAGCATTTTTGGCCATAAAGTACCGAACTTGTCAACGGTTCATGTGCATCCAGCTAGTAAATTTGCTGTGACAGCTTTAACGGAGACTTTACGACAAGAATTAAACTCTATTAATTCTAAAATCAAAATTACCGTTAGATTTAGTTTATTTATTGATGATGTTTTATAATAATATTTTTAGAGTCTTAGTCCTGGTGTTGTCAAAACGCCTCTCATAGAAGGTACTGATTGGAGCAATCAACCAGGTCTAAATATAGAAGACATTGCCGATAGTGTTTTATACATTTTATGCACTCCACCTCATGTTCAAGTGAGAAATAAAATTTTCAGCCGAATACATAAAATAATGAAATATATTGTTACAGATTCACGAGTTAACCATCAAGCCTGTTGGAGAAGATTTGTAAAGTCTTTTTATATCAATACGCAATTGTTTTTTATTATGTAAACAAATATATGATTATTAAGTTAGTAAGATTAATCTTTTTATCAATTCGCTTGTGGACGATTTTATAGAACGAGTCAAAGTGGTATGTACAGATCAGATAAGCTAGATAGGTAAAATACTTATGTAACAATGCAATCACAATTACTAAATCTCAAAGTTTGTGACTCAGCTTATTATTTGTGTTCACAAAAATAATATTTAAAAAGCAGCTCCGGACCTGTTTGATGTTGGCTGTAATTGAGTAACAACGAGATAATCATGGTGCTCTCATTAAATAGATGGAAAGGAAAAGTTGCTATTGTTACAGGAGCTAGTGTTGGTATTGGAGCTTCCATTGTAGAGAAACTTGTTGAAGAAGGAATTAATGTGGTCGGATTAGCTAGAAGAGTGGAGCGTGTTGAGGAAATTGCTAAAAAGCTCAATGGCAAGCCAGGTAAACTGTATGCAGTTGAAGCTGATATCTCTAAAGAGCAAGACATTTTAAAAGCATTTAAATGGACTACAGAAAATGTTGGTCCGGTATCAATTTTAATCAACAATGCTGGTGTTGTGAAGCAAACCAATTTAGTCGAAGGAAACACAGAGATGTGGAAACAAATTTTTGATACTAACGTGATTGGATTGTGTATTGCTACAAGAGAAGCAGTCAAAATAATGAAAGCTAATCATATTGACGGTCATATTATTCACATAAATAGTGTTCTAGGACATAAACTACTTTATCAACCATTTTTTAACGTCTACCCAGCTTCAAAGTACTCTGTGACGGCTTTAACGGAGACTTTAAGACAAGAGCTTAACCACATAGGTTCGAAGATCAAGATTTCTGTAAGTACTTCTTAATATCAATATAATATACAAATCTCACTTTACTTATTTATAGAGTGTTAGTCCTGGTGCAACAAAAACTGAACTAGCTCAAACCAACAATTTTCAACTTGAGAAAAAGATGTTAGAGCTTCTAGCCAATAGTCCAGTTTTAAACTCAGAAGATGTCACACAAGCTGTGGTTTATGTTCTTTCAACTCCTCCTCATGTGCAAATTCATGAGCTGATGCTTCAAGCGGTTGGAGCTGAATAAATAGCAGTGGCTAAATTAATGCAGATACTTATTTTCCTACGATAAAGTTGTTTTCAATTTTATTTAGACAGTATTTCAATCAGCTCAAACAAAATACCCCAGCTGCAAGTTGGTGGTAAATTTGAGTCTTTTGCAACTTTTGGTTAATTCAACAGCATTATTTCATTGTTACAATGTTTTTTAAATATTAAAAAATTAACGTAACACCAAATCTCGACAAGAAAATATGATTACATCAATTTTGCAAACAGAAAAAAATTCATAATTTTTAAGCGATTAGAATGAATTTGTCAAATTGTTTTTTTGCCTGATGCTTAAGTTTTGTTTCTTTCAACCCCATCAAATGCAGCGTTGAAGTTAAGAAACATTTTTGATACTTCTTCTCTAACTAACTTTCTATTAATGGATTAAAAACATCCACATTATCTATTGGCTCTCTTTTCTCTAAAATTAGAATGTTTGAAGAAAAGTACAAAACATTCAGTGACTTTTTAAAGAAAAATACAAGAAATAAAAGGCAACAATAGTATATTACACTACAAGGGCAGCAAGTTGAGATTCCTGCACTGCGCGCCATAATGCCCGAGGCGGAGCCGAGGGCATTATGGCGCGCAGTTTAGGGCTCTTAACTTTTTGCCCGTGTAGTGTATACTAGTTTTCCTGCTACTCCAGTCGACAGTACGTAGTGTCAGCTGCGATTCCACGGCAGCTGACCTCGGCTATTTACTCCTACTAAAAGAAGGCGCGCGCATAGCTCTACCAGTGCATGAAAGATACGCTTTCTGCCGTGGAATCGCAGCCGGAACCACGAGCAAGAAAATCTTTCTTAGCAAGAAAAAATATTAAATAGAAATTGGTTGCAAAAACAGTGTTTTAATATGTTTTTATAAGTGACTACAATATACTAAAATGCTTCTCCAATAGGTTTGATAGTCAATTCGTGCACTTGGACATGTGGAGGAGTTGATAGAACATACAAAACACCCTGCGTTATATCTTCTGAATTAAGAGCTGCTCTGCGTTTTCTAGCTTCTGTTTCTTTTTCATCAAGTGTAGTGTAATTGTTTTCACGGAGATCGGTTCTTACTACACCAGGACTAATGCTCTACAAATAACCAATGTTAATTTTTATTAATATTATTGCCGGCTTGCCTTACTGTAACTTTTATTTTTAGACCCAAATGATTAAATTCTTGTCGCAGAGTTTCTGTTAAAGCGGTTACTGCAAATTTTGAAGCAGGATAAACATTAGAATATTGATGGTATGAAGCCTTATGCCCTACAACGCTGTTAATGTGAATAATATGACCATCAATTTTGTTAGTTTTCATTATTTTGACCGCTTCTCTTGTAGCAACACATAATCCAATCACATTAGTATCAAATATCTGTTTCCATAATTTTGTGTCACCTTCGACCAGATTTGTTTGTTTAATAACACCAGCGTTGTTGATTAAAATTGATACAGGACCAAGATTATCTGTTGTCCATTTGAAAGCTTTCAGTATATCTTCTTCAGAGGAAACGTCAGCTTTAACGGCGTAGAGTTTACCGGGTTGGTCATGAAGTTTCTTAGCAATTTGTTCCACAAGCTCTGATCTTCTGGCTAAGCCCACCACGATTAAACCTTTCTCTACTAATTTTTCTACAATAGAAGCGCCAATTCCACCACTAGCACCAGTCACAATAGCAATTTTCCCTTTCCAACGATTTAATGAGAACACCATTTTATAATAATATGAACTTTTACTTTTACAAACAACAACACAACTCAACGACTATTACGCTGCCTGGTATGTTTTAGATTTTTATTGGCTTGATAAGTGTGTGATCAGAAAGCAAAGTGAATGTTATCAGGATTACAAAAATAAAATCCACTTATGGAAAACTTCAGGATGATATTGAAAAAACTAAAATTTGCTAATTATTAAGATAATAGGTAACACAAACAATTTAATTTGCTACATCATATTATTATACATTTTAAGATATTTTTTTAGCCTTGAAACTGTCATTGAATTACTAAAAAATTCAAGTTTGCTTTGGAGAGATGCAAATCACAGTTGTGTTCAACGGTAGCCTGTTATTGTACATGCCAAATATTCCAACTTTTACTTTTTGTTTTATCTGAAATATTAATATTTTATAAATTATTTAAATATTGTTAAAAAAATTTCATATTAAATAATCAAAATTAGGGTGCACATTAATAATGATACACAGATTGAGTCATTAGTGTGAGACTGGTTTCATATGCTTTAAAAATATTAACAGTTATATTAGAGATCTCAATTTTCTAGAGCCGGACTAAACTTTTTTTAACAAACATACTGTATTTTTTTAAACAGTGTTTAAAATCATGGGCTTACAAAAAATGTTATAAGACTTGTGTTGATATTTACAACCTGTGAGTTGTAAGAGCAATGTTCATAAAATTGCTTAATGTTTCAAATTTGTAATTCCAGAGTAGAGTTTTGTAGGGGATAAAAACTTAACAACTAAAGCTTTTGTTGTAAAAATTTGGTATTTTTAAATGAACACAGCTCAACTACACTATTTAAGTGATCAAATTAAATCTTTTTACTTATTACCTATATATTATAAACGCTTCTTAATTTTAACTATATAATTTAACGTTATATTTATTTAGCCGTTAAAAGTAATTATTTGTAAGCAGTGTGGAAATACTTAACTGTAGATTTGTATTCGATTATGTTTGACCCTTTCCCTGTAATTCTCCGTGGAATAAAGACATTATTATTATTATTATTTATGGTTTTTTTTTCACAAGCCGAGCACAAATCCAGCTTACATTAAGTAACTAAAACAAGTTTGTGGAATAATGTAAATTTGTAGATTCTTTTGTATTCTTTTAGTGAGAAAATTTGATTTTAAGTGATTTAAAACCTCACAATTATTTACAATAATTGTATATGTATAAACCTTGCGTCACGCGTTTTTTGATTTTTTATAAAATTTATCTATATCAAGCTATAAATTTTATGCCAGTTAAAGTTTTCACTTTGAATAATTATTACTTTACTACTTTAATTATCTGTTTATTTAACATTATCTACAGACACAAAAAAAATTTCGCAACCAATCTTTCTAAAATAATTCCACAAGCTTATGACCTGACCTGACCTGATCAGGAGTGAGAGTGTATTGGCTTACCTTGATTGCTGGTGTAATGTTTGTAATGTTGCATTTTTTTTTCCGTAAAAAAAATAAAGCACATATTTATTGTCTTTAAAAATCTTCAAAAAAAAAATAAAAATTTGTTGGTTACAGATTGTGAGTTTGTTGGTGATCAAAATGATTAACAGTTAAGCTGATTTATGCTCTGATCTATATATTAACTTTAGCTTGATTAACTGTTAAAGCTGATTTATGCTCTGATCTATAAAAAAATTTACAGTTTGGTACGTCAGACGCATTGGTGTTTCAAGGTGAGATATCTCTAAATCCGAATCTAAATAGATATTTCAACAATATAATATGTGACGTTTCAAGATTTTAAATTGATAATAATAGATAAACCGTTTCAGATCATTATTAAGCTTAAAGAATGTTTGTAGACAAATATTTTTTCCAAAAAACATATTTTTTTTAGATAAAACTCAACTATAATTTAATATGGTGCTTACAATGGATCGATGGCGGAACAAGATTGCTATAGTCACAGGTGCCAGTGTTGGAATAGGAGCATCTATAGCAGAAAAATTAGTAAAAGAAGGCGTTATCGTAGTGGGGTTAGCCCGACGATCTGAAAATATTGAAGAGTTAGCCAAGAAACTTGAAAATGAAAAAGGAAAACTGTTTGCATTTAAAGCTGACATTTCGAAAGAGGAAGATATTCTTGCAGCATTTAGTTGGGTGTCTGAAAATTTAGGACCAGTTTCAATTCTAATTAACAATGCAGGTGTTATAAAACAAACTACATTAATAGATGGTGACATCAAGCTTTGGAAGCAACTGCTAGACACAAATGTTCTTGGTTTGTGCATTGCGACACGAGAAGCTGTCAAAATTATGAGAGCAAATACAATTGATGGCCACATCATTCATATTAATAGCATAGCTGGACATTCGGTTCCTAATTTTCCTTTTAACAACGTTTATCCAGCATCAAAACATGCAGTGACGGCTTTGACGGAAACATTGCGTCAGGAACTAAACCATCTTGGAAGCAAAATAAAAATTACGGTGACTATCCTACAGGTAAATAATATGCTTTATTTATTTGTTTTGCTTTTAGAGTCTTAGCCCTGGAACAGTTACAACCGAAATAGGTCAAACAAATGATTTTGTAATAGATCAAAAAACGATTGATTTTTTTAAGAATATTACTTTGCCAAAACAACCGTTGGTGTCAGAAGATATTGCTGAAAGTGTTTTGTTTGTTTTATCTACTCCTCCTCATGTACAAGTAATTTATAGTAACAAACTGAAAAATAAATTTATTAGTGAATTTGATTTTTCCAGGTGCATGAATTAATCATCAAACCAATCGGAGAGCGGGTTTAGATAGAAAGACTTTGAAATAAATCTCAACACGCTTATATTAGTTTCTTCTACCCAAGAAGTGTGTATGAAATGTTGAAAATTAATTTTAGCTTACTTTTAATTGTCGTATCAAAATAAAACATTGTACTTATATGTAATTATAATATATGATTATATTACAATTAATTCATTTCTTAGAGCTAATTTGATAATAGTCACAATTTTTTCTACATTAATTTTTATTGGAACATTAAATTATTCAGGTTGACGCTCTACAGCACATTTTCTCAATGCTAAAATATGCTGTTCTAAATATCATTTACTGATTAAAAAACCGAGAGGTAAATAGTAAAAAAAAAATAATACAGCTTTCTTCTACAAGACTGTAAAACATAACATACTCATTTGCTTAATACCACCTAAGCTTATAAAAAAGCACTTACATTAAAAAAGAAAAATTTTTAGCACTGATAGTGCTATCAAGCTTTATACAAACTTTATACTTTGGATTTACAAGCTGTATAGCTGAGGTTCAGATACAAATCTAAAATGGTACAATTACCAATCAATTTCTTAGTATGTAATAATTTATCTAGTTAACATTTTTAATAAAGTTAGATAAGAAGATCATTTTGATTAAAATAATGATTTTTGTCATCATTTAATTGTGTTCTTGAAGAAAAAAACAAAACTAGCATTGTTTTGTCTGCTTTTGGTCTATTATTTTACGATGTTTATCTATCTACATGCCTAAATGCTTTTTCTTTAAATCTAATTTTATTTGAATAACTTTAAATTTGTGCGTGCATCAATAAGCTTTAACAATTTTGTATTATGTTAACTATATATAAAACTTACCTCATAAGAATATTTATAAATTCCACTAATTTGCGAAAAAACATCTAACGCATCTGCAGATTCCTCCGAACATTGGCCACAATACATATTCACTTTCAATTTCACTTCAATAAAACAAGACAAATGTCACTGTTTTTTTTTTAATATTTAATAATTATATAGAGTAAATATATATTATAAAATAATATATATTATAGCAAAAATTATAAAGCCAATAGAATCGAGAGCGAAAACGCGAATTAGCACGTGTTTTATGAAAAAAGAATGATTTTCCATTCAAATATAATAATAGCAAACGATTTGCTTGGCTTTGGCACAGTTGGAACTATTTGAAGTTTTTTGATGGCAATGGCGTTATAATCATCTTTTATAAATAGCTAGTATTTTGACGTAATATAAACAATGTTTGACTTAATTTCATAAACTGCATTAGGCTATATACTGTGCGTTTCTAAAGTCTGAAGTTATTGAAATAAAATTTTAACAAACGGTTTTTGAGAAAAGCTCTCAGACAGGTCAATTCTACTTTGAAAAAGCTCATCATTTTGTAAAAATAAATTTTTTTTTTGAGTAATAACGTCATCTAATTTACGTTTAATTGCATTTTATGATAGATTTGGATAGAGCTTAAGATTCTGAACATAGAAATATGCGCCAGTATATCTTGGTCTAAGCAAGCTTAAAGTTTAAAAATAGAAAAGGTGAAAAGTTTTTAACATTTTTTTTATATACTTGCAAAAATAAACAAGTCAGAAATTTAAGTATCATAAATAAACTAAATAAAATACATTTCTATTTATTTAATATCCTTGGCGATACTCAGACTTTTGTTGAACATTCCGAAGGCGTAGAACAAGAATCAACGAAGGTAAATTTTGAAACTTCTAGACTCTTAATCTAATTACTATTAGGCCTGTAGTTGTTGAAGCGTCTTTTTTTTTAGACATAATTTATTATCTTTAACCAACTCTTATCAAATTAATTCATAGAATTCATTTCTTCTGCTGATTAAAACATTTCACCAACAGATTTTATCATAATTTCATGGATCTACAAAAAATCAATGGTGTATTATATAAAAAATTCATAGTTTATTGAAATACTACCTGTACATGAGGAGGTGTTGATAATATGTACTTAACAGCATCTGCAACATCTATACTTTGAAGAGTTGGAAAAGAATCAACATCTATACCTGTTTCTGAAAGACCTTCTGTTGTTACAGCTCCAGGTTTAATAATCTAAAACGCAAAAAATAAATAATTTACTAGAATAATTATGTGTGAAACATACAGACACTTTTATTTTACTACCTATTTGGTTCAATTCTTGCCTCAGCATCTCAGTTAAAGAAGCAACAGCGGTTTTAGAAGGTGTCCACATATTAAAACTAGGAAATATAGAATTTATATAGATAGGTACAGATCCTATATGAATAATTTGCCCGTCAATTCCATTGTTTCTCATTTGCTTAATTGCTTCTCTTGTACAAACACTTAATGCAAGTACATTTGTGTCTAACGTTTGCTTCCAAAATTGTGTTTCTCCGTCTAATAAAGTACCAGCAAAACCAATACCAGCGTTGTTTACCAATATTGACACTGGACCCACATTTTTGATAATCCAATCAAAAGCTTCTAAAACTTCTTCTTCACTTGTAAGGTTTGCTTTGTATGCGTACAGTTTTCCAGTTTCTCTCAATAATTTTTTTGCAAGATCTTCAACCTTGTCAGACTTTCGTGCCAAGCCTACCACTTGTAAACCTTCCTCAACAAGTTTCTGGGCTATTGCTGCTCCAATTCCTGCACTAGCTCCTGTTACTACCGCTACTTTGTTTTGCCATCGTCTTAGAGAATAACTCATTATTTGGGTGAAAAAGTTATAAGTTTTTAATGAAGAAAAAAATAATTTGCAGCTTATTTATTAATTTGAGTGCGACTGTTTTCATCACTACAAAACAAGATTGATAAGATAAATATCAGATACATAACAGTTTATTACAATTATTAAATATCAGATACACTTATCTTTCTAGAATTTGTTTCATATAAGAATGATTTACCGTGCGCACTCTTTTCCGTATCAAGGCTGACATAAATGATTAGTAACAACTTTTGCTGTGCAATTAATTTTTACAAAGTTGATTCATAGTTTTTGACAGTACGATTGTCGTTAAACGTCAAACCTTGTATAATAATAATAATATAACGCGCCTGTGTGAAATAATCAAAAAATTAACGTACGCTTAAAATTGTATAGCAAAAGTTTTTTATTTTAATATAAAGTCGAAACAAGTTTTATCAATTAGGATCCGTAGACTTGAACATGCTTCAGACACTTGTCGAGTTTTGTTCAAATATCACTGCAAATTTAAGCAAATAAAAATCTGTTGCAACTTGCTGAAGAGTTGCAATAAGAACGAAACATGTTCAAGTCTACGGATCGAGTTTAAATAAATTGGTTTTAACTGTATCTTTCTATCTCTTAGAAGCAATCAAAAAAGATAGAAAATAATGCATATCATGAGCATGCGTTCTAGCAAGAGACGTTAATGTGATAACTTGGTTATTCAATCTGCAATATTCTTTTGCCTCAAATTTATGTCTATCAGAATAGATATTTATAATTTAGGGTTACCCAAACTTAGCTTCTTAACTTTGATGTAAAAATATTTAAAATTCTGATAGATGTTGCTATAAATGATGAGTTTTTATTACAAATGCTAGTAAATGTCAACTAACAATAATTTATTTTCTTTTTCTGATGAGAAATATACTACTACAATATCTTTCAACTAGACGTTCTAAGGGATAAGAAAGGAATTTGTTTTGCTATGTCTACAAAAGATTTAAAATAAGCTAAGTTTTTTTAAATAAATAATAAAAAAAATAAGTAAGGCATTTGTGACATCAAATGTGGGATTTATGATAAATTTTTTAAAAATCAAATAGAATACGATCAAAGTTTATCGATCAAACACACAAAATTACGGTACAGACCTGACCTGACCTATTTGTAAAAATTGTGGAAATGTAATTTATGTAGAGACAAATAAATTTGAGACGGTTTTTGTCACAATAATCTCAAACAACGTGAGTTGTAGTAGATAATTATTGATGATCATATTATTTACAGAATTCGTATTTATGCAGAATGGTAAGTTTTTATTAGAGAAAAGAAAATCTAATAATGATTTAGTTTAAAATTTTTTTTTCAATTATTAATATTTCATATAAGTCTCATTAAATAATCTAATTGTCTTATTATAATTGTTATGCATGCTACGCTGAAAAAAATAAAACTATGATGATTTGCAGTTAAAAAAGCTTAGTCTTTAAAACAAGTAAGCATTGCGCTTATTTTGGCAAGTCATTAACCAAAAATCAAATATTAATCATTTGTGTAGATCTTGAAATAGAGATAAAAGGAAGCAATGAGATAAATACAGCAGGCTTGTCTAGAATTGTTTATTGTAAATGACATTGTTACCAGTAAAAGTGCCACTTGTTTTAAATTAATAATGACATTCTCACTAAAGCGATGGCGTGGAAAAGTAGCTGTAGTTACTGGAGCTAGTGCAGGAATTGGGGCAGCTATAGCAAAACATCTTGTCGAAGAAGGTCTAGTGGTAAGATTACACATTTACTCTCAATAGAACTAAGAAAAGTTTTACC
Organism: Lagria hirta; assembly: GCA_947359425.1. Classification (NCBI taxonomy): domain Eukaryota; kingdom Metazoa; phylum Arthropoda; class Insecta; order Coleoptera; family Tenebrionidae; genus Lagria; species Lagria hirta. Next base: position 6,105,363 of record OX375800.1, read on the forward strand.
TATTTTAAATGTTTAAATGTTTACAGGTCGTCGGTTTTGCAAGACGATCAGAGCGTATAGAGGAGCTCGCCAAAAAACTCAAAGACAAAAAAGGTACACTCCACGCTGTAAAAGCCGACGTTTCTAAAGAAGAAGACATTTTAAATGGTTTTAAGTGGGTGACCGATAATTTGGGTCCCGTTGCCATTTTAGTGAACAATGCAGGACTAATGCAACAAACAAATTTGATAGATGGTGATACTGCTAAATGGAGGAAAACTTTTGATATTAATGTCATAGGATTATCCATTGCAACAAGAGAAGCTGTAAAAATAATGAGAGAAAACAAAATCGATGGGCACATCATACATATTAATAGCGTTGTAGGTCACACCGTACCTAATTTCCCTGGTGCTAATGTATATCCTGCCACAAAACATTCCGTAACAGCTTTGACTGAAACCTTGCGGCAAGAGTTTAATCATATCGGGGTGAAAATCAAAATCACGGTAGTGCTTAATTCTAATATACAGTTATGGTTTTAATAACAATAATTTTTTCAGAGTGTTAGTCCTGGATTTGTAAGAACTGAATTTATTGAAGCTTCAGGACTGAAACTTGAACCAAAAATATTAGAAACGTTACCTGCTTTGACATCTGAAGATATTGCTGAAGCTGTTGTATATGTATTATCAACACCACCACATGTTCAGGTATAAGAAATTATTATCAAATATAGTTTTGTTAACTATAATTTTAAATTTTAAGGTACACGAATTGACCATCAAGCCATTGGGTGAGAGAGCATAAGAGTTAAAACACGCAACAATATTTGTACGTCTGAGATATTATCAAATTAAGTAATAAAATATTAGACAAAACCTTATCTTATTCTTTCTTTTGTTAGGGGTTTATATATTTGTCTATAATAAAAAGAATAATAATATTGATTAGTATAAGATGTGCCTGGGCGGTTGCTTCTATACTTTCCACCTGACTGCCCTACTGCCTTAATCATCTGTGGGCTTATCCATATGTCAAAGTTTCATACAACATTAATGGAATCTGGAATCAACACCATCTTCTATCTCTTGTCAGCTTAAAATTACTTTATCTCTTTTTTCTAAGTCAATGACATCCTGAACTTTCTTTGCAAATTACATTACAAATTACAAATTAAATAGGTAACAGTAGGAACTGTAACAACTCTTATTAAAACAAGCAGGGCGGCCAATCTGCAATGAGAATAATCCACAACTTTTCTAGGGAGAGAGAAAAGTGATGAGTTAAACACATTAATTAAAATAACAATATTTAATAAAATGATAAAATTAAATAAATTAAAGATGAATTCTAACAGAATGAAACAAGTACAAATTAGGTGTTAAGATATTCTTCAATTAATTTGAATATTAATTTACAACTAATTAAAGTAATTAATTGATAAACCAAAACTTAACTGTTAGTGGTTTGTTCTAATTTGATAGATTTCTTGAGATTCTAGCACTCTGGTTTACTAAAAAGTGCGCCAATAGCTTAAGATTTTGTAGGACACTTGAATTGTTTTCAAAATCACTTCCAACCCTCAACGAGCAACATGTCAGAGCTACGAGTAAATCTTTTTTATTCAGTGGTATAAACTTAAGTTATAATATATTTATAAACCTAAATTTAAGGTCTAAATATATAATCTACTAGCTGACCCGGCGAACTTCGTACCGCCTAACAGTCAATGAATGTCGTGTTACTTTTTAGCTGATCTAATTTAGGCTTTGATGAACGTAAAACAATGATACAAAATAATATATTTATGTAGATAGAAACAAAAAAGTATTTTATTATGATGAACGATGATGAAAACATACATACAGAATGAGAATAAAAATACAAAAAAATTAAAAATAATAATTAAGTACTTCAAACTCATGTCAGAAAAAAATGATTGAAAACTATGTTGTGCAGATAGGGGAAAAAAAAACTCGGATTAATTCATTAATAGGATTTTCATTCAAGCACTTTGTGGTAAACGACATTCTTTGTTTTTTGGTCAGGCGCAAGAACAAATAAAGCGGATGGTTTGTCGACACGTGAGCATGCCACGTACAATTGACCATGAGAAAAACATGCATTTTCTAGATTGAGGCCACAAATAGTCAAGGATTGGCCCTGCAATTTGTTGATCGTCATGGCGAAGGCAAGACGAATCGGGAATTGAATTCGTTTAAAATCAAAGGGCATATCCGTTGGGATCATCGGAATCCTTGAAATAAGAGCTTCCTCATCTTTAAATTTTCCTTCAAGTATCGACGCGTGCAATTTCTCGCAGATAATTGACTCGCGATATTTCGTTGCCTAATTGCATTACGGCTTCGCTGGGAAAAATTAGATCTTCTAGGACGCGGCATTGTTATTAAAATGTGCACTCGCATAAAACCACCAAATATAATAACAGTGCCTGAACTTTCGAGACATAGACAATAGCTCAAAGAGTATATAACCACTACGTATGAATAGCTTATCAAGAAAAATCATAGACAGCCTATAAAAAAACATTTACACTTTTTTTAACCTGTAGATTTTTTTTCCCTAATCTTATAACCTTTACCAACTGATTTTTTATTCCCTAAATTCCGTTCCTTCCTTTCCGATGATTTTATGTTTTTACTGTAGAATATATCTTAGGTATTATTTTCGGGAATTAATGTCTAAAACAAACAAATATAACAGTACCTGAACTTTGTAGACATTTTACAAAAAATAAATTTCTGAACGCACACATGATGTCTTCAGAAAAAAATAAAGTTGTGGCTTAAAGGTCTCAGCAACCAAGCCATAAGCTTCAAAAAAAAATAGTTGTTACACTATTTGACCGAATTGGACAACAAATGTTTGACATGTAATACACAAATCAGCATCTATTGAAATGATTAAGTATTCATTACACATATCGAGTTTTCATTGTTTTTAAGATGTATTCTGCTATTCGGGACGAAAGCAAATCCAACAAATCAAAAACCATGGCAATCGGTCCAGCCGTTCTCAAGTTATAAGTGTTGTAACAAACACGACTTTTTTTTTATATATAGAAAGATTGAAAAATATACATTTAATTTTGCATATTTATTTTTAAAAAAGCGCGTTACGAATGTCAACGTCATTCAATTTAAAACAAAAAACTCTGTGGTGATCTATGACACCACAGACATAACCGCGCTAACAAATGTCAACGTCATTCAATTTAACTTCTTTTTCAAACATTTTGAAAGGGAAGTACGAAGGCAAAGATGTTTTAATCCCACGCATCCCAATGATACCGAACGATATGCCATTCAGTTTTAAAAGTTTACAGTTTCTAGTGCGGCTTGCATTTGCAATGTCAATAAATAAATCGCAAGGGCAGTCGCTAAGTGTATGTGGCATCAACCTAGAAAATCCATGTTTTTCACATGGCTCATTATATGTCGCCTGTTCCCGTGTCGGAAAACCATCAACATTATTTATTTACAAGCTAGAACATAAAACTAAAAATATAGTTTATCAAAAAGCATTAGAATAGAAAGAAGCAGTGAAGGGTATAAAGGCTATTAGTTGCTTTCTAGAGCGCGCGTGATATTGAGCTGAGTGTTTACTTCAAAATGCCCAGTTGTTCAATAGCGATTTGTAAAAATATAAGTGAAATTATTAAACCCAATGGAATAAACACTATTATGAAAATATATATTTTGTTTTTTATTTATTAAAATTAGTAAAGTCCTTCTCAGGTATGGCGAGACCAGGGAAATAGGTATTCATTTTTATATAGAGGATATTATAGATTCCAGTTTAAATTGAATAGGTACGCATACATAAGATAGGTCAGCTATACAAAATAAAGTAGTGAATCAAATTTACGCTAAGGCGGTACGAAGTTCGCCGGGTCAGCTAGTCTTGCAATAAAAGTATTAACGACAACGTTTCCAATTTGTAAAATTGTAATTAGCGTTGTTCTACAGATGTTTGTTTATTTTAACAATCTACAATACTTGTTGACCTTTATTATTAATTTACACATTATTAATACACAGTCTAAAACACTTGAAATTTGGTATTTAGTACCTTATTATAAAATGTTGAAACAGGTTTTAGTTGTGAAAATATCTACTTTTGCATGTAATTTACATTATATAATAATTAATTTTTTTAACAGCTAATATTTTTACGACTTTTGTGCAGTAAACACTGCACAACTTTTGTGCATTAATTTTTCCGCCATTTTTTTTAAACGCATTTGCTTAGTTTTCAAGCCAGATGATAATGTTTTCGCAATTTTGCTAAGCATGTTTTTAAGAAGAGTTATCCTTTCATTATTGCAATTACATGGATTAACTTTTGGGTAATTTTTTTATAGGTAAAGGTTTTAGTAAAAAAATTATTTTTTTAGATAAACAATTATCTAATCCGCAATGTCTTCATATGTATGAAAGACTTTTTTAGGCTAGATGGGGTCTATTTGTGATCATTTAATTTGGTATAAATAAAGATAAAATCTCTTTATAATTAAGTATTTTCTTTAAAAACTCGTTTTTTCTTATGAAAGAGACAACTTATATAAAAAAATCATAAACAGTGTTCTATTTAGGACTATTATGGCAAAAAAAATCGGTACTAATATTGAAAAAATAGTTTCGTAGCCAATTAATTCCAAACTTGCTTTCTCATTCTATTTTGCTGTTAGAAACGCATCCTACCACAATATTGTTGACTATAAAAAACCTTGCAGCAACATCCGTAAAGCTAAAATAATAGAATAATTACGCAAGGAAAATATGCCTTGTAATCTCACTATGACAAAGACGAAGTATAGAAAAGTATTGTAAAATAAATAGAAAAAAAAAATTCTGAACAATTCTGACAAAAAAGTTTTAAGACTGCCATCCTATAGTCCAGAGTTCATGTCAATTGACAAAATTTAAGGCATCGTTGAGAATTTTAGAAGTTTTCACAATGTCTCATATAAATGACAAACTTTGGAATGTTAACACGCCAGAAATCGATCACAAAAAATAGCTAACATTAAATTTTTGAAAAAAGAACATAATTTTGACGAAGTCATTGATGGGCTCTCAACAGTGCCACAGCAATGGATCAGGTTTAGACATAAAACATCACTAAACCGTCTTTTTTTTTAATATTTTATTTTTTGCTTTGTTTTCACAGTATAAACTCAACAAATTTGTGTTGAATAAATTTACATTGAAAGCAATTTTTTTATGTTTGTGATAATATAATAATTTTTTAAAATGTAATTTAAAACTTATCTGTGCGTTCTCTTCTACTTTTTTTACTCCCTTCTACCGCATTTATCAATCGCCTCCTCATGTACTTCTCAATAACACAGGCTGCACGTGTACTTCTAATTGCACAGCAAGGTTATAGCAATTCGATAAATACAGTCAACTTTTTTAAAACTGTTTACTGTGACTGAATTGTCACCGGTAAATGTTAAGCTTGTCGGATCGTATTGACATTATTAATGGCATCCTCTCTCGAGCGGTGGCGTGGAAAAGTTGCTATAGTGACTGGAGCTAGTGCTGGAATCGGAGCAGCTATAGCCGAACAACTCGTTGAAGAAGGTCTTGTGGTAAGGTGAAATCCATCTGTAAATCAATATTCTCCAATTGCATCTAATAGGGTTTTATCCTTTTATCAATTTAAATTGTGTTCTATTTAGGTTGTTGGTTTTGCAAGACGATCAGAACGTATAGATGAGCTCTCCAAAAAACTTAAAGAAAAAAAGGGTTCACTCTACGCTGTGAAAGTCGATGTGTCTAAAGAAGAAGACATTATACATGGCTTCAAATGGGTGACGGATAATGTTGGTCCAGTTTCTATTTTAGTCAACAATGCAGGATTACTGCAAGAAACAAGCTTAGTAGATGGTAACACTGCCAAGTGGAAAAAAATTTTTGATGTTAATGTCATAGGACTGTGCATTGCAACGCGAGAAGCTGTGAAAATAATGAGAGAAAACCAAATTAACGGTCACATTATACATATAAATAGCATTCTAGGTCACAAATCACTTAATTTCCCTGGGGCTAATGTATATCCTGCTTCAAAGCATTCTGTGACAGCTCTGACTGAAACGTTGCGGCAAGAATTTAATGATATCGGAGTTAAAATAAAAGTTTCCGTAATGTTTAATTTTAAAATTTATTTTTTTTTCTAAAAAAGATAGTTTTGCAGAGTGTTAGTCCTGGTTATGTCAAAACGGAGATTTTTGAAGTTTCTGAAGTTAATCCAAAAATTTTAGAAGGAGCACCTGCTTTGAAACCTGAAGACATTGCTGAAGCTGTAGTATATGTATTATCAACACCACCACATGTTCAGGTAAAATAAACTATTATCAAATAGAATTTTTTAACTTTGACTTTAAGGTGCACGAATTAATTATCAAACCATTGGGTGAGCTTTTTTAAGAATTAAAGCAGTCAACAAAATTTGATCATCGTAGATATGTATTACCAAATTAAGCAATAATTAATAAATAAAATACTGGACAAAACCTTATCTTATTTTTTTTTGTTAGGATTTATATGTTAACAAAAATTGATATCAATTGTTTTATCAATTTTTTTTTAAGATGCACAGATCATAAAACTAAAAAAACAAAACTTTATCTTAACCTTACTTTATTGCCAAATTTTTTTGAGCTGTATATTCAACGTCACATTATAAACAAGATGTTGTCACTAAAATCTGGTAAAATTCATACATAAATATAAACTTATAAGCAAGTAAAACCAAGTAGGTCAAGCAATAACAAAAATAATAAATCGTTAGTACAATAAACAAATAACACATAACATATTAAGAACTATCACAGCAAAAAAAAAATATATATATATACATATATCAAAACCTTCAAACTAACTATAAGACATATTAATATTAACGTTTTAATAAAATTCTAGCAGATGCGTCAATTACAACGAGTTAAGTAATTAAGAATTTGCTCTCTAAGAATATATTTGCCTAGATGTCGTTTGTTTGCTCAAAAACCATTAACAAAAAAATATCTAGCAACATTATGTATAACAATCTACTACAATTGCATATTTATGAGCGTTAGTACTTAACCAATCAAAAAGATCGGTTGAGTAACGTATCAATTCACTCAAAATGTACTTTTTAATAGTACATATGAAATAACTCACCAGAAGTCTTTTTTTTGTGGTGTGTGTAAGACTTTTTTTATTCTAATCTTGCGTTTTGCTAAATTTTAACAATTAAATTGAATTAAATAACAACTTTTCTTCTCGAACTGATAGTGGAAAACATCACTAGGCTCATTGGACTTTGACAACCACTCCATGGACTCGATGGACTCACATCGAGTCCATCTTCACTTCTTTTTTTTAGCATCGTGTTCTCAATGATTACTTCATTGTTTCGGTACCTTGTTCTGGAGCAACGTGGACGGTGTCGCGATGCCTCAATTACATTACACGAAATAGACTGGCCAGGAATAATGCGTAATAGAAAAAAGTATAAAAGAAAGATTAATAAGTGAAGAACCTAAGGACATTACGCATTATTCTGTCATACCAGCAAAAGGAAAATCTACAACCTTTCTATACACTGATAGCAACATAACCATAGCGGTTAACATGCTCCAACCCACCCCTCTACCTCTTTGCCTCGGTTCGAAGAAGTAGAGAACCGGGGTAGCAATCTGTAAATGTCTACAAATGTCATGAGAGTACTACCTCAGTCTGAAATGTATTACCACATAGACTGTACTCCAGGTATTAAACTATAGTTTCTGCCGTGGATATTTCATATTAACCTTATTGATGTTTATCAATAATACTTTACTTATCATTCCTCCGAATTCAGGGAGTTAGCACTGAATTCACAATTATATCACAAAACAACAAATGATCAGCAAGATTAACGCGTTAACTAACTATCTTTCTCTTTCAGTAAACAATTAACAGTTTAAATGTTTATAATACTGCCCGTCTGACCGCTCTAAGACTTTTCGGCCAACGTTCTCACTCTCGCCCCGCTCAGTTTACTGACTGGACTCCACCTTTCCAGTGTTCTCCCTCTTTAACTTAAGATGCCATATGGTCGTCATCAAGATCATTTTATTATACAAGCTATTTAGCGTCTTATTGGCTTATTTTTAGTTATAAAAATAACTATAAATTATTATAAAATCAAAAACTCTCACATGTTATTTTTTTATTTTTATTTCAAGTTTATTATCTTCTAAACTGCTTTATAAACTTTATCTTTATTTATAAGTAGAATTATTCATTTTTATCTTTTAAACGGTAGTATTTTATTTTAGATTAGACGCAAAGCGTAAATAAAATACTATTAGAAAATTTAGGATAAAATAAGCTTTCTTTTTATAATTTTGCAGCCGATGATTGTTAGTTGCTTCTCTAACTGTTTGAACAACAAAAGTATTTTCCGAAGATCAACGACTTAATTACATGGTACAGTTAATTACTGTGGAACTAGTGTCTGTAAATTACTCTTATAAAAGAGCGAAATCGTCATTATGGTTTACACATCTCCTGCTTAAACTGAGAAATTTAAATTTTTTCTTTTAAATTTTAAGTGAACAGATATTTATTATGTAATCTGAGATGATGATTCATCTGATTGTCAATAGAAAAACACATTGTCATCTCTATTATTTCATAGACAATGATTATACCTCAGGGTCATGATTTGCCTGTTTTATTATCATTAGTCAATTATTAGTCTCGAGACATATTCGAAATATATATCGGCTATCCAGTTCTTCTCCAACTACTTTTACGAAAGCATTACATATCGCATACAAATCGAAATGGTATTATCAATGAATCGATGGTCTGGTAAGGTAGCAATAGTGACAGGGGCTAGTGCAGGCATAGGAGCAGCTCTAGCAGAGCGTCTTGTTGAAGAAGGACTTTTGGTTATTATTACTTCATTATTTAAAAATAAATCCAAAATTGTTATTATTAGGTTGCAGGCTTTGCCCGCCGTTCGGAAGTCATTGAAACTTTAGCCAAAAAGCTGCATGGCAAGAAAGGAAAGCTTTATGCCGTTAAGGTTGACATCTCAAAAGAAGAAGACATTATTAATGGTTTCAAGTGGGTGACTACAAACTTAGGACCAGTTTCAATTTTGATAAACAATGCCGGATTGCTGCAAGAGACAAATCTGGTCGACGGTGATACCGAAAAATGGAAAAGAGTTTTTGATGTTAATGTTTTGGGATTGTGTATTGCAACACGTGAAGCTGTCAAATTAATGAGAGAAAACAAAATTGATGGGCACATCGTTCATGTCAACAGTGTCGTCGGACATTTTGTTCCAAATTTTCCTGGAGCTAATGTGTATCCAGCGTCCAAACATGCAGTCACGGCGTTAACGGAAACCCTAAGGCAGGAGTTCAATCACGTAGGAGTAAAAATTAAAATTACGGTAATTTGTTTTTTTTTCTGTTTATTTATCATATCCGATGATAATAACATAACATATAAAAGAATTTTTTTCCTAAACCTTATTTAAAATAATAATATTCATTGTGTTTCTTTGTCTTATTGCCATGCAATATTTAGATCAACAATTCAGAAAATTCAATTTTAAATTTTTTTTTTAATTTTAGTGCTTAAACCACCTAAAACAAAATCGTTTTATTTAACCGAATAAATCTATATAATTTCATTTGACTTTTTTAAATTTTAAAATAGTGCATTGTTTTACAAGTTGTACAAGACATTTATTTGCTGAGCGCATAAACTTATGTCAAAGCAATAAGTGCAACAAAATCGATTGTAAATCAAGTGTATTTTTTCTATTTTAGTTAATTCAAATAAGTATTGAAGAATAATATTATTTTTTCAATTTCAATTAAATTGATATTTTTCAAAATAAGTCTTTGAATTATGTAAGGTGTGCTGTGATGTAATAGAAAGTATACTTGATTTTAACCCAATACGCTCAGATTCAAACTTGAGTACAATAGATTTTTTATTTAAAAAGCTTGGTCAGATAATAAACTCGATTCCATCCTTTTTTGTTTAAAAATGATTAGGTCAAAAATTAAGAGTAAATGTTAAAAAAAAAGTCAAAAGTTTGAAGTTGACAAAAAATAGCCAGAAAATAAAAAAGTCTTTAATAAATTATCTGTTAAAAAAGTTTGTAAACTTCATTTCTAAGACTTTCAAAAATGGTTTTGCTTGGAAGTTTCATAATAGCTTACTAGCATTTTCAATTACGACATGGATATTAATTTATGCTTTGTGTTTTTTAATTCTCATGGTTCAATTAAGTCTAATAATTACGAGTGTTAAAAAGTTTTCATCTTTAATCTTGCAGTTTTAAACCTTCAACTTTTTTGTCAACAGATTCTTTTTTGTGCTGATATCATGTATTAAATTTAGCATTTTGTCCTTGATCTTGCCAACAATTAAAACTAACAAATAATCTTAATTGTTTACAGTTTAAAATTTTTATCTTTAAAGTTTATAATTATAATTACATTATCTATTAATAGACATAATATTATATAATGGGATAAATTTATAGCAAATTAAAAAAAATCATAAGCATGTATTTTATTCAATATTTTAGTAGCTAAGCTGTTTCCGGATTTTTTTCATCCAACCAAACTTTAATTGATTTGAGGTTGACAGCTCATGCGCAATTAGTCTGTGGCTCAGAACTTGGTCAAAGTTTAGCTACGTACCACAACGGAAGATGTCGCTCTAAAAGTTGCATCAAAAAATATTAAACAGCCCTTTTTAGCGGTCTCATAAAGCAGATAATTTTTATAGTATTTTAAAATACGCCAGTGAGTTAGAAACTCTGCATGTAAAAAAGTCTAGATACCATAGTCGTTAACAAGACGTAAATATCTGGTTTACAATCGACAAGGCTTAAAAATTATTTACAAGATTTGGCAGTTATTAAACCACTTATTAGTTATTATTATCAATAGATAAATAAAACTAGATTAATTAATATAACAATTGTTTAATCAATTTATATATAAATTTATAACAATTGATCAACCATCTCACACTTAATGATTAAATATTTTTGAATACATGTGTATAATAAACTACATACTATTAATTTTTTTATTAAACAAATTTCTTATTTTTCTTTAAATGCAAATTAAAAAAAAAATAATAAAAAATAAATAAAACAATAAAAATAATTATAAAAATGTTTTGACAAAGACAACGTCTTTAATGAAGAAATAGTAATTAAAATTTTACTAAACAAATATTTGATACAAATTCTAAAAATTGTACAACTTTTCATGCAAATAAATAAGAATTCATCTCTATTTCTATTAAGTCTGAACTGACCAAAAGACTTAATAAGTGTTCAAGCTTTAGATACTTATTTACGATATAGTAAACTAAAATAGTCAATATCAATAACTAAAGAAGCTATTAGAAGGTGCCAGAGTTGAAAGCCATACTTAAGCTAATTAATTATTTATTGATTAAGTTGTTATAATTATGTCAAAAAAGTACGTCTACCCAGGTTAGGTGCAAAGAACAAGTTATTTTTCTTTAATTTTGTAAGTTAGGCACTATGTGCATCAGCACGTTATATTCATCATTTTGTAATGACTATTTAGTAGTCGAAAAGGCTTCTGAGATAAAAGCCGACAAATAAAAAAAATAAAAATAAAAACAAAATGTCTTAGCAGTTTAGTGGCAAGCTTAGTGGCTTGGTATATAACTTTTCTTTTTGGTTAGGGTAAATTTTTATTTGAACGGTTAAAACGCTCAATTCTAGAGCTTTTTTAGAAATATTTAACAAACTAGTTTTGTTACAACTTAAGAAATATTATTTTATTTTTTATTTGCTCCTCTAACAGCAATAAATTATAAGCATTTTTCTTAAAACAATTTTTATTTCAAGTGAATACATAAAACAACAGAAATAATGCTTTATTCTTAGCTTATGCTAAACAAAAAGATTTCAAACATTGTGATATACGGTTTAACACAAATTAAAGGAAATCTGACTGTAATTGACTTTTGAAATCCATCTTTATGTAACTCAACAAACAACTTTTCAGAGTGTAAGTCCTGGTGCAGTAAAAACGGAGTTTCTAGATGCGTCCGGTTATAAAATGGATCCTGAAATGTTGAAAGCTCTAACTTGGCTGACAGCAGAAGACATTGTTGACGGTATTCTCTATGTTTTATCGACTCCACCTCACGTTCAGGTAATTGTATTAAAAGTTTATTTTTACCGTTTTTTTTTCTTGCCATTGTGTTCTAGGTTCACGAGTTGATGATTCGTTCACTTGGATCAATTGCGTGATGGAGTTGCCTATGACAAATTTTATCAATTTATGCTTAAGTTTGTAAATTATACTGTTTTATTATAAAACATATAAAATAATATAGCCTTAAAACAAATAATAAGCATCTAATTATTAAATATTGTTTGAGAAATAAATTACATTAGCAATGATTAACAAAAAGCTATAAAATTAGTCGATTTTTTGTTTAAAGTTTTTTTACAGTTTTAGAAAAGACAAGATCATTTCAGAGCACTTATTAAGAGTACCTATATCTTCTGGATTTAGTTTATCTCATATGCAAAAAAATGATTTCTTAAAGGTGGTGGTTAAATCTGCTATTTTCTTTTTCGACAGTTTATTTCATGTTTTTATAAAAATAGTTTTTCTAGTTTTAAAGCATATATATACCAAGATAGTGCTGTTTTTTTTGGTTCTGGTAATAATATCAACCAATACAAGACGATCATACGTAAATCTTGTGTATTAACTATTGTGACTAATTTCTGATACCGTTCAATTAAAAATAGGTTTAAAAAACAAAATTGTTTATTGACCCCTTCTTGGATTATCAAACTTTTGAGTCTAGAGATCAACGCTTGAAATAACTTTACTGATTGTTTACTGGTATAAATCGGATGTATTTATTACTTTTAATAGTTTTAGAAACAAGTTTTCTACATAATTTTTGTTCAAGTAGAAGTTTCTTCAACAATTTATAGTTGTATAACATGTTGTTCTCGATCGCATTGCTTCAATTAATTACTACCATGCACCGCCTGGCTGTTTTTGATTAATTTGGTTTGACCTTATTGAATAAAGGCAATAGTAAATCCCAAATTTTTTAAGGTCAGAGTTGAACTGATTTATTATAAAGTATTCCATTTTATCGTGATATAACTACTACATAAATAGGGATTAATCAAATAGTATAAATAAAAATGTTTATAATAACTAAGTAGTGCAGTATCTATATGGTTTGAAGCTCTGCAGACTCTAAAACAATGGTTCTATCAATGAAAAGATGGGCTGGAAAAGTGGCAATTGTTACTGGAGCTAGTGCAGGAATTGGAGCTCGTTTAGCAGAACGCCTTGTAGAAGAAGGTGTGCTGGTAAGCATAATATAATTTTATTAATTCTAAAAACTTCATTTTCATCATTGAATTTCGTTTTTTTGTTTGCTTTTTTTGTGTATTTTTTTAAACCAATTGAAGAACACATTTATTTTACCTATTTATTCTATGTTTGTATTTTTTTCTTCTTCTTGTTGCTTTGTTTTAATAGATACCGTATATTTCTCTAAGTTGTTGATTTCTATAATTTTTTTCTGATTTTATCTTTCATTTAAAAAAAATGTTTTCGATTTTTTTAAGTTTTTTTTTTTCTATCTATAACATACGTTTACCAAAAATATGAAGCAATTTATAGGAATTAAAAGGTGTAAACAGAATAAAACTATAATTAACCCTTGTATAGCTAGTTATAACATTTGTTATTAATAATTAGCAAGTGATTATTAACACACTTTCACCACTTGCCAAAAAAAATTTTGTTTCATTAAATTTTGAGAGCTTTTCCGACTTCCATCAGAAGATAAATAAAACTATTTATCTTCTGATCATAACCAAATCAGAAAATCACCAACAAAAAATAAATAAAACTAATTTTATTTATCTCCTGATGATAACCACATAGTGGTCGATAGAGCGCTGAAAATTTAGCAAAAAAAACTTTTTAGCATTTGTTAATAGTTTATATTGTCCAAAATTCCAAAGCAATTATTAAACAAGTGCTTAATAAAAAAAAATATTGTTCAAATATAAACATTATATTAATATTATTAAAATGATTAAAAAAAATATTTAAAAATGTTCGATTAAAAAAATTAATTTACAACAAGGCGTTATATTACGGTTTTACGTAGAATTATTATGCCCAATTTAACCTACAGTTTTATGAGTGCACACTCTTGTGTTCTTATTGTAATAGCTTTTTTATCTTACCAGCTATATAAATAACAATAATCTGATTATTTGATATTGATGCTTGATTTTAAAGTTTTGGTAAATTTTTGAAAAGTTTGCTAATTTATTTTAAGTTTTTTTTACATTCTTTGAAAAAAAGCTTAAAATAAAGTAGAAAATAATGTAACATGTAAAAAATAAACTAAAGTATAATAATTATAATTTAGGTTGTGGGTATCGCTAGACGTGTAGAAAAAATTGAAGAAATTGCTAAGAAATTAAAGTTGGAAGGAAAAACAGGACAGCTTTATGCTTTTAAAGCCGACCTCAGAAAAGAAAGTGATATTGTAGCCGCTTTCCAATGGGTAACCAAAAATGTAGGACCTGTTCAAATTTTAATCAACAACGCTGGAATTATTGAGCTTACAAGTTTAATAAACGGAAACACAGACCAATGGCAGAAAACATTTGACATTAACGTCTTAGCCATATGCATTGCATCTAGAGAAGCTATAAATGTTATAAAAACAAAAAATGTTGAAGGCCATATTATAAACATCAACAGTGTAACTGGTCACAAAGTTCCCAATCTTCCCGCATTCAATGTTTACCCAGCGTCCAAATATGCAGTAACAGCTTTAACAGAAAGCTTAAGATTTGATGTGAATCGTGAAGGTCTTAAAATCAGAGTTACAGTAATTACTGAATTACATTTATATCCGGTAGCCGAATATTTTTTAGCAAATTGTCAAAATATCGAAGATAATTTTTTTAGCGCTAACATAACTCAACAAATTGTTAAATTTTCGGCAACCGGGCATTTAAAGACCAAAAACCAACTATTTTTTCAATTTTAGGATATTAGCCCCGGGTGTACAGTAACAGAAATTAAACAACCTCACACCCCAAAATCAGAAATGATGAAATCTGATGATGTAGCTGATGCTGTTTTGTATGTCTTATCAACACCACCTTATGTTCATGTAAGATTGTACATTTGATAATGGCTGTAAGATTAATAGCTTCTTTTATAGGTTCATGAAATTCTTCTCAAACCAGGAGATTAACCAAAGTGACCAAACTGAATTAAAGTTATTATTAGCAATAATATCATTAAAGCAAAAATCATTATGTGATTATTCTACAATGTTTGGAAAATATATGGTCAAAATGCTATAATAATGTTTTATTTTAATATTTTTTATATCTAACTTATTTGTCACTAAATGTCAAATGTGTTGCAACTTGCCGACAAGTTCCAATAATGACAGAACATGTCCAAGTCTACAGATCTAGTTTTAATAAATTTAGTTTGATTTTATTTTTTAATATTTTCTATTATAAATACTATAGGAATATCAGTTTATCTGCATCTACTGAGACTAACTTATAAGCTATATATCAATTCAATCAATATCTAGTTCCGTCAAATTCAATTAAAAATTTTTCATGTATGTAATTCTAATCAAATAGAGAAGCTGATAGTAGTTTTTAACGATGCTCATCTGTCCGAACTTTGATAAATTTAATTAATATCTTAATGATGCAGAAAAGATAAATGTTATTATAAATTATTGAAACGCACCTCTCTTAGATTTCAGAACGATTATTTTTATTCAAACTTTTAATGTTGAAGAGAAAAGGTTAAATTTACACCAAAAAATTGAATTTTACATAATTTCTCATTTAAAGATAAACCTGTAAATAAGGGATATCAATGAATAAATCCTCCTATAATTGCAAACACTGCTCCTATTGAAAGAACATAATGAGAATGAAATTATGACTTACGATTGTATGCCTACGTAATAAATAAACTTATCTTAGATACATTTATTATTTTATTTAAACATTATTTTTTTGGGGTACCTGCTATGTGTGTCTGTATGCATGCATTATTTTTTTTGTCTAACCCCAACCCTTCTTCGACTAGATGAGTCTTTATCATAGATGTCTCCTACCTTATTATCTGCTTGTATCAACGGAATGTCAAGGTCTGTCTGGTTGGATTTTGAAAAGATAAACAGTTCGGTGTCGGTCCCCTAGTCTTGTTGTCTGGTTCTGATGACTCCGCTTCACTTTTCATTATGTAATCGGTGGAGAAAAGAATAGACTAAAATAAAAACTATCATGGCCTTTTCGGTAAATCGTTGGATTGGCAAAGTGGCGGTTGTTACCGGCGCTAGCAGTGGAATTGGGGCAGCGATAGCAAAAAGGCTGGTCATTGAAGGTCTTCAGGTAACAAAATTATAATATATTTTATTATTAAGTATCTTATTAAAAGATTTAAACATGTTTGTGCTGGTTTTAAAATCTACACCAGAAGTTTAAATTTAATTTTACTTTACAATACAATTAATTGTGTTCAAATTTTATTGGTCGCAAGGAACGTAGCTGAACCGGATGTTTAAGCTTTGGTGCAAAATCTAATTGAAGTAGCAAAAACTTTACCAAACCAAAGGTTTTGTTTGGACTAAGCTGGATCTTCTACTTCCTCAGTTGCACAGCTAGAAATTAATATAAATTAGGCCAGAAGTAACATTAATACAGCTGGTGAAACCTATTAACAAGATTTGTCAAGACTTGACTTAACCGTAAATTCGAAAAATAATTCCAAACTTAATATCAATAAATATAATCACTGTGGGTTTCAAAAACTAATGTCAAATTAACAGTTTGTCGTTCCTTTTGTAAGCAATAAAACATTTATTACTTACGTTTCTGATTCTACTTTCTTCTCTTTTTGTCAGGTGGTAGGACTTGCTCGACGAGTCGATTTGATTACTGAGTTATCTGAAAACTTGAAAAATGAAAAAGGAAAACTGCATCCTTTAAAAGTTGATGTCTGCAAAGAAGATGATTTAATTGAAGCTTTTGATTGGATTCTGAAAAACTTAGGACCGGTTCACATTCTTGTCAATAATGCTGGAACATTTCAACACACAAATTTAAGTGAAGGTGACACTGAGAAGTGGAAGCAGGTGTTAAATACCAATGTTCTTGGGTTATGCATTGCCACCAGAGAAGCTGTCAAGCAAATGAAGGCACATAGTGTAGACGGTCACATTATTCACATCAATAGTACAGCTGGCCACGTAGTTCCACCTTTTCCAAATCTGAACTTGTACCCTGCTTCTAAGTATGCAGTCACAGCCTTAGCACAAACTTTACGACGAGAACTGGATACTATTCAAAGCAAAATAAAAGTTACAGTAAGTAAGCCGTTTTTACAAAATTTTGTGAGAAATAATTTTTTAAACAAAGGAAAAAACCATGTAACACAGCATCAGCATACGTGAAAGAAGTCAGTGAGAAAGTAACTAAAAGATCAAATTAATGAAATTGAAAAAAAAAGAGAAACAGTAATATAAAAACTATTTTTATCTTAAATGTCAAGCTGTTTTTTCTCCTGCGCTTGGCTAAGGGCTTTTTTGTTAATTTTGCTTTTTATTCTGTTTTTGCTTATGCTGACTGTAGATTGTTTGAGCATTGCAATGGTGGTTTACTAATTATGTTTCAGCTGTGTAATTCCTTGTTATTAGATCTCTGTAAAATATTTTCGAATGTTACACTGTTTTCGTAGTCTACTGTTTGTTACGTGTGTCAGGTATGTTTTTTTCCCTTTACTTTGCTTATTTTGGACTAACGAATTTTGTTTTATTTGAAAATAAGTATTACTGTTGCTTCACTATGAATAATATTTGTTTTTTTTGTTACAAAATTTTTTAACAATATAGTATATTGTAAACCTAGGCGGCAAAATGGTATTTTTCCAGGCCGAGAGAAGATATGGACAAGCGAGCCTGGCCACTTCTCCAGACCTGAAAAATCACTTTGCGGCCGTGGTTTACACATTATTTTTTATCCTACACAAACTACCTTATAATCGAGCATTATCTTAAAATTGGTTTGAGGTTATTACCGCCAATCGCCAATTCAAAATGTCGAACCTTGACACATGTCAAACATTTATGGATTACTTTACTGTCGTGATTTACACAATTTATCTTGCACAAAAGTAGTTTTTTAAAATAAGATTGACGTTCATAAACAGTAAATGTGATTCAAAATTTTAACACCGCTCATGAATAATGGGACGTTTAGAGTGTCTTTGGTGCGTGACGATTGTTCAACCGTTTATATAGATTTTATTTTTCTTATAACAGCGACGCCTGGCAGGGAAAATCAGATTTTTTTTCTCGACTAGCCGAGAAAGTACATTATTTCTCGGCTAGCCTGGAAATAATGTACTTTCTCGGCTGTCGAGAGACGAGAAAATTTCATTTTGAGTTGGTGTAGGATAAAAATTTACTTTGTATAGTTTTTTTTTGCTTTTTCTCTACGTTTATTACAAGCTTTTTTTTCTGAGACTGTTTGGTTATTTTAGGTCAATGTGTTTTAAGCCCATTATAGCGCTATTATTGTTTAGCTGTGTTTTATGTTGAGTAGCGGCTTAAATAGTTGGCTGGAGCATTTTTTTCAAAACTAACTCTTGGAGCGTGCTTACTTTGAAGGGCTTGACTTTGAAATGTGGTTGCAAAGTTTTGAAAATTATCTGTTATTTTTGAAATCAAACGTGTTTTGAAATACTTTCGTCTGATGGTTTTTGAAACGTTGAAATATATTTGGATAAACATGTATGAGTTAAAGTTTAAATGTTTAAAATTCTTTTTCAATTATTGTCAAAGATGAAAAAAAAATTATGAAAAATTTATTAACGCTTTTTTGTCAAAATGTACTTAAATTTTATAAATTTTTCCCACAAAATTAATCAAGTAGAAAATTTACTCGACATACTTATTTTTAAGCAAAACATTTTGACAAAGCGTTAAATTTTAATCGTCTTTTTTTATCTACATGGAATATTATTGTTGATTATAAAATAATATCTATTTTTAGTAAAATGCGCAAATCTAAAGTAGTTTCTTTTTTGTTTTTACTAGTTTAAATGAAAACCGTTTGTAAATTTTTATTTTGCAGAGTCTTAGTCCTGGAACTGTAGCAACTGCAATTACAAATGCGGAGGATTTTGATATTGATCCAGAAACAGTTGAGAAATATAAAAACATAAAAGTCTTACAGCCTGATGATATTGCAGATACCGTGGTATTTATTTTGTCTACTCCGCCACATGTACAGGTAAAAAAAATATTATAAATTTAAAATATTCAGTGTGTTTTTTACAGATCGACGAGCTTTCGATAAAGTCCGTTGGAGATCTTTGCTAAACTGTGTTCGTGTTGTAATTTAAACATAAGTACAAGGTCCACAGTGGAAGTCAGATTCCAATTAAGCAAATTTTGTGTTTATACACTGTTATTTTACAGAAACGGACTCATTATTTAGAAAATATTCAACTTAACCAAAATTTGATGAGAAAATTGTGGATCTTTATTGTTACTGAGTTTTAAAATAAATATTTTGTATGAAATAATGTATTTTAATTATTGGACTTATTATTATAACGTTACATAAAGAAAATGTTGTACCTTGAGCCGATCTTTAAAAAACATTTTATACAAGATATTAAAGAGAGGCAATGAATCTTTAATGACATCTTGCAATGCCATGTAGTATTTTTATTTATAATTACTTTGAAAAAGTTCAAAAATTAATAAAACTTTATGATAACAAAATTATTTTGGTTTAAGATGCAATAACTAACTTGTACCTTAGATCCTTTAAAGTTTATAGGAAGCCAATCTGTTACTTTTATTGGGGTTATCACCATACAGTAATGAATTTGCAAACTGATAAAAGATGAAACGGATAACGGAAAGCTCACGTTTTAGAAAAAATGATCATGTTTTGGAAAAAAATTACAAAATAATCAAGAAACATCAACACAAATATCTTATAAATAAATAAATAAAAAAAAATTTAATAATAATTACCTAGTCAAGATAAAATATTTATTTGAAAAGCCATTACCAAATAATTACTTAACATATTAAATGAAATATTTATGTTAAATTTGATATTAAAATAAAGTAATGTTGAAATAATAAACTAATTTAACTTATTTTTCGTATTTTTTTTTTAATAAATTGACAGCAAAGCATGCGTTGTTGATCATCGACTAAAATCGGGCGTGCTCATGTCTGTCTGGTCACCTTAGATTCGCGTGCGACAAATGCCTTATATGATAACAAGGATGTTAAGATGCCTGTTTTATAAAATCTAGAAAAAAATGAAGAGATATACTAATTTCTTTGATATGTTTTTTAAGCAGAGAAATACGTTTAGCAGGCATAGCTGTATGTTGTGTTTTAAATCTATGTGCACATTCACGTTAGATGCGCAATGGTACAGAGTCGAGCCAAATTTTATTTCATTTCATAAGTGGTTTTAAAAATATTGTACCGTTTCTATAATTTTGTGCGACCCTGTATATATTTACACTATACACATATAATAAATATATTGATCGATGTCTGCTGAAATCTGCGTTATAAATTAAAAGTTTATTCAAGTGTTATCAAACAACATGGAGATTTAGTTTATCATTTAGATAAACTAAAGGCAAACTAAATAATCAAAATAAATCTCTAGTGTACATCGGTTGTGCATTTGCTGTTACTTTAAAATTTTTTAACGAAGGTTATTAGATAGTGTTTTTTTTTGTTGACACAATTTATTTTTAAACCTGCAAAACATCATTACTTGGCAGATTGATATTCATCTACAGCAGATTACTCAATGTCAAGTACAAAGTTTTTGGCTATAAATAGAAGTGTACTAAAATTGCAAATCATTCCCTTTTCATATCATCCAAATAGTACTACAAAAAGATCCAAATAGTACCACAAAGAGATCAATATGACAACTTTACTCAACCGTTGGAAAGGTAAAATAGCTATAGTTACTGGGGCTAGTGCAGGAATAGGCGCCAGCCTTGTTGAAAAACTATCAGAAGAAGGACTTGAGGTAAATTTTGAAAAATTTTGTTTAATTTGCAATTAAGTCAAAATATAGGTTGTAGGCTTTGCCCGACGAGTTGAGAGAGTAGATGAATTGGCAAAAAAATTTCGAGGTAACAAAGGAAAAATTCATGGACTCAAGGTTGACATGACAAACGAAGATGATATAATTAAAGGTTTTAAGTGGGTATCTGACAATGTAGGTCCTGTTAGTATTTTAATAAACAATGCTGGCTTAGCTCAAAAAGGAACTCTGATAGATGGTGACACTAGTAAATGGCAAACGGTTATCAACACCAATGTAATTGGATTATCTATTGCTACAAGAGAAGCCATAAAAATAATGAGAGAAAACAAAATTGATGGACATATCATTCATGTTAATAGCGTGGCAGGACACAAGGTGCCCAATTTTCCCGGTATGAATATATACCCAGCGTCTAAACATGCAGTTACAGCTTTAACTGAAACATTACGACAGGAACTTAATCATATTAGCAGCAAGATTAAAATTACAGTGAGTAATAATTTTTTAATTGTTAGTTTATAAAAGTATTAATTTACAGAGTGTGAGCCCTGGTGGTGTTGAAACTGAATTTGTGGAAGCTGCTAATTTTGGCACTGTTGAAAGTATAAAAGAAAGATTTCCTTTGTTAAAGTCAGAAGACATATCAGATGCTGTCTTATATGTGTTGTCAACCCCACCACACGTACAAGTGCACGAGTTAATAATAAAACCGATAGGTGAATCGATCTGATTACATCACGAAAAACAAATTAAATATTTCAATAATTTTTTATAAAATGTACAAAAAATACTGATGACTTCAATTACTATTTTTGTCTAATAAGTGTTTATATCGATGCTATATTTCCTTTACATGGAAATTACTAACTTAAGAAAAATAAACCATGTAAAAAAACTATTTTTCAACAGTACTTATAAAAATGTATTGCTAAAAAACTGTTATAAAATGTTTTTGACAGTTTAAACAATTTGAAATAAACAAAATCAATTATGATCAAAATATGTAGTTATTTACTGTATAAATAAATACAAAAAACTGTTATTAATTGAAGAGATTGACACGCCTAAAATAAGAATAACGTATTGCTAGTATACTTAAGTATACTAGTTTCAAATAGTTCATTATTACTTGAATAAGACGTTGGATTGTTACATGGTGCAGCTATTCCCTTTTTATAGTTTCTGTCATAGTATTTCAACTAAAACCAAAAAAACCTTCTAGTTTATCTAAACAATTTTATTCAACTTTTTAATAATGAAACAACATTATATAACCTAATTTTATAACTGTAATAACCGTTCAAAGTTTGTTTAATTATTTTGCACCTTTGGTAATTGCATTGACGTCTCCTATTTCATTTGCGAAGGCGCTTGATGCGATAAGTACTGCAACCAGAAATAGCTAAATAAAAAAAAACAGACAATTTTATTATACAATTTAAGAACTGATTGACCAAACCAAAGCTTTAATGTTCGATTACAGAACCATGCCGAACTTTTGAGCAATTTTCTTAAAAAGCTTAAACTTTGGTTACAATCCATAAAACAAAAATATACTGTGTTCACAGCACAAGTGTTATGACGCAAAAGATTTTGGACAGTTCAACAAGAAATATCAAATTTATGATTCTAATAAAACGTTATTCAAAGTAAATTTACCATAACTACAGTGTAGCTCATTACAAATTAGGCAATGTTAAATAGCCATGAGATAATAAACGCGAGATATTTTTGTTTCAGCCATAAACAATGTGACTAAATAAAAACAAAATGCTAACTTACACAAAACATGATTCTTGTGGTAAACTGTCAGCTTTGTAGCTCTAAAACAACTGAACCTCTAAATTTAATTGGATACTTTTATACCTAAGCTTGATAGTTTCAATTACAATAAACCGATTTTTATGTTTTTGTTTTTTATACTGATAACATAATATCTACTTTATGTTGACATAAATTGTTATAACATACAAATTTAGAGACCTAACCTAGTTTGATACGCGAATAACTTAAACCGTCTGGATTAAAGTTGATCAATTACTAATAATTTTTAGCAATTTAGTATGGATCAGAGTTTTATTAACAGATTGAGTTAAGAGAATATATTAGCTAAAATTATTTAAAATTGGAAAGAAATAATATAAATTTGATTCAGTACTATATTATATCGCCAGTGGTATTTCTCTTGAAGAAAGGTTAGCGTAGCTTTATTTACTACTGTAATAACTCGTAAAACTTTGATGCGTTTTTTATAGTAGCATAAAAACTCCTATGAACCTCCTAAAATAAAAAAAAACATGCAGTCACATTGAAAATCTTTTTTTTTAAATCTGTTAATAAAATATTTATCAAAAGGCTAAATGTTATTTTATTTCAAGTTATTAAAAATGCAACTGATATGGACAAGTATCTATCTATCTGGAAACTAATAATTTTAAAACGGCTAGGCACTTTTTTTTAACTAATAACTTTGAACACTTTCTATTAACTCAGTTTTCAAACAAAAAAGCCAAATCAAACTCGGATCAGCATTTGGTAGCTCGGCTTAAACTTATAGCTTTCTTTTTTTGGTCGAGGGTTAAAACATAACACAACACATCAATTGATAAAAATATATACAGCTTAAGATTTTGCAACAATTCAAAATCGGAATTCATAGACTAGGTGACATAGTATTCTAACACACTCCATAACTTTCAAAAAAAAACACACAAATGTCAAAAAATGCTAACAATACATTAATTTCAACGTTTCTTAGCTTTAGATTTTCTAAATCGGCGTATAATCCATTTTGGTATTCTCTTCTTTACCTCAGCTTGTAATTGCCTATATACCATAATTGAAAGTACGGGAATTGCCAAAAGTTCATTGCTGAATAAATACAGCCAGCAAGCAACAAAGAACATCGCTAGATCTGTTATATAATCGACTAAACTTCTAACATTTTCTTTCGCTTTTACCATTAACTCATGTTTTCTGTCACTTGGAGAAGATGCTCTTGAATCGCTTGAGTAGTTTAATTCTAAGCCTATAGAAGTCTGTGTCATGATTTCTCGCAGTTTTGGCTTTGGCTTTGCATACGGTATTGGGGAAGGAGAAGAACTTTTGCGTTTTTTTAGTGGAGATGGAGAACTTTTTCTTAAAGACCAGTTTTCAGGTCTAGATGGTGATATTGAAAGTGTCTTTGAGTCTCGACGAAGACTGTTGTTGTTTAGTGCTCTACCACGAGAGAAGCTTTTGTCCTCTTTTTGTACGTTTTGCTTTGATGAATTACTTTTTTGATAATCTTCACTATGAAGCAATAATGGCTGAGAAGTTAGTTCCTTGTCTTCGTTTACAGATAGTCTTCTAGAATATTGAGAACTGTCTTTGTCAATCATAGTATCTCTTGGAGTAGGTATATTTTTGTTTCCTGCACTGGGTAATGTTGTAGATTTGTTTTCAGTGATTGATGCTGTTTTGTTTTGTATTTTTAACGGCAAAGTTGCTGCTTTATCTTCAACCATCAACGCTTTTTTTGGTTCTGATTTTGAGGAAAATGCTACATCTGACTTTATGTCTTCAATATTTAATGGCTGCTTTGCTGACAGTCCACTTTGTTCTGTTGATGTCTTAAGCGTATGTGTTGTTTTGTCTTGTATTTTTGATGTCTCAAGTACTTGCAATATTTCTGCTTTTGTAGGAGAAGGTGTCAATAATCTTGAATCTTCTTTAATTGATAATCGTCTTGATGACAACGTTTCATTTTGTTTTATTAATGGTTCAGACAACTGGCTGATACTTTTTTTTCTCTGTCCATAATTTTTGACAATATCCATATAATGATCAACAACAACTTTGGCTTCTTCTTGATCTTGTTGTTTTTCTATTAATCTATCGGGAATAACTATACTAGCAGCTGTAATACCACAAAGTGTAGCAACTGCTGAAATATTTTGTCCAAAGCCTAATAATGCACTGGGTTTTGGCTCAGATCTTACATTCTCTTGTTTAGCAGTTAATGATGTTGATCTATTAAATTGTTTTTCATTGATTTGAGGCAATATTGTAGCTTGTGCTAGCGACATAGAACGCATTCGACCGACAATTCCTGGAGGCATTGGCGATTGTGACCTTGGCTTATTAGAAGAAAATTTAGTTACGGATTCTTGTGGAACTTCTACATGTAGCGGCGCCGGTACCTTTTCATCATTTCTTTTTAAAATTGGTTTTGGTATAAAACTAGGGTCTGGGGGTTTGTTACGCTTTGTCAATATTTCAAAAGGTTCTTCACTGACAGGTTTTTTAATTGTTTCTATTGGACCAGGATGATATGTATCTTCCTCTTCTTCAACATATTTTCCTTCTGAAGGTACTAAGTTAAAATCACGCTCATCTTCAGACGATTCAGTTTCTGACTCTGATAAACTTTCTTCATAATCTTCTAACCATTTATCTTCATCAGCAATTTCTATACTTCGTTTCTCTAAGCTGCTTTGATTATTTAACGCCATTTTCACTCTTATTTTTTCAAATTCTTCTTCCTCTTTTTCTTCCGATTCAGATCGTTGTCTAACTATTTTTGACACTTGCTTTGCAGGGATTTCTTCTAAATCATTTAGTTTAGAGAAGTAAAACTTTTTTTGTGCCCAGAGAAGTTGTTGCTGGGCTATTCCTCCGGATGAACGTCTGCGAGATGGTTTTCGTTCAAGACCAACAATATCTTGATTGTCTTTAGAATTAATCTGAATTTTAGGAATTTCCGTTTTTTGACTTTCACTTTTTGATTTTTTCTTGCGCTCTTCTTCTTCTTCAGCTGCCACAGCTTTATTAAATCTGACCATTGCTCGCTCATACAGTAGTTCAGTCGAGCTGGCTGAAGTTCGTATGCTTTCAAAAATAGGAGGTTCCGCTCCAAGTTCGGGAGCGGATAAAGAAAGCGGTGGAGGAATATCGTAATCTTCAAAATCAAATTCTAAGGCTCTCCGATGACCTAAAATTTATTTCATAACACTTTTGATTACTTTAAGGCAGTAACTTACCTTTTTCGTTTGCATTCGGATATAAAACTAACATAAATTCAGAACTTTCTTCTTCCGATTTCTCACGAAGTAATATTTTTTGGTTTTTTACATCATAAATTTCTCTAAGATCAGACTGCTGTTTTTCTAGTAACAAAGGGCTAGAAGACTTTGAATCCTTTGGACTAGGCGTTCTAGATTGTGGACTAGGGCTTTTACTATTTGCACTTTTTTGAGACATTGTTTCTGAATTATTTTGTGGTATATCTAATTTATGTTTAATTTCAGGACTTCCATAAGCTAACTCTCGAGCTATAGACGCCCTATCAATAATAGTTGAAACCGCTTTTTTTGCATTTCTTGGAGAAAGTTCTGGTGTTTTTGGTGGACTTTTGATTTTAGTACGTTCTGGTCTTATTGGCGCACTATCAGAATTGTATACAGTCATAGACTCTGCTTTTGATGTAGAAGATTGTGATCTAGCTTGACCTTTACTTTTTCTTGCTACAGCTTCAGGAATTACTATATCGTCTATAATGTCTTTAGGTTGACTTTGACTGCGTGCTTGAGGAGATGTAATACCTCGCTTGGGATCTGGAATAAATACCACATCAGATTCTTCACTAGGTTCACTAACACCGTATGGACTTTCTGCTTTTACTCTAAATTTGTATTCACTTCCTTCTATCAAGTCTCCTAATATTGTAGTTAACTGCCTACTAGTGGCAGCTTTAAGCCAAACATTCCAACCCAAACGATAATATTCGACTATGTAATTACCAATTTTACAACCTCCATCATCGGCAGGAGTACTCCAGGAAAGTGTCACTGATTTTCCCAAAGTCATTATTACTCTAGCTCTGCCGGGAGGAGAGGGTTTGTCAGTAATTGTAACTAAAAATGATGCTATATCTTCTCCAACTTTATTTACAGCTTTAATATTGTACTCTCCCCTATCAGTTCTTCTAGCTTCTCCCAATTTAAGAATAGAAGATTTGTCAATATGTTCGATTTCATATCGATCGTCATTTTTTATCGTTTCTCCATTATGGCTCCAAAAGACCAATGGAGTCGGACGTCCAGCGACAGATACTTTCAATTTTAAAACTTCTCCAATTTCAAATAGCAAACCGTCTTCGTACTGTCTCGGTAATCGAATAGACGGCGGTGCCTCTATACTTAATTTTGCTTTAGTAGAGGTATGTCCTGCTTTATTTGTAGCTGTACATTTTATCTCTCCTTCATCTGCTAATGCACTTTGATGTATTGTTAAAATACTTTTGTCGTTATCTGTCAATATTCTAGTTCTTCGACTGCTAAAAATTTCAAAACCATCTTTGAACCAGCAAATTTTTGGTACAGGTTGACCCATAAAATGACCTACAAACTCAACTTTTTCATTTTCTAACACTGTAGCGTCTTTAAGCTCTTCTGTGAATTTTGGAGCTGTGATTGCAAATTTTTGTAGAGTAACTGTAAGAGGCTCGGACTCTTCACTGGAGTCCGATAATCCTACAGCATTTTCGGCTCGAACCCGAAATTGATACCTCCATCCTGGTTCTAAGCCGCTAAGAGTTAATTCGGGAAGGGGAGCAAGTGCAGGAGAGGATCGTACCCAATGAGTTGAGCCAGTTCGACGATGCTCTACCAAATAACCGCTAATTGGAGAACCTCCATCACGTACAGGCTTTGTCCATATAATTGTTACAAGGTCGGGTGTGAGTTCGTTATCGGAGAGGCGGGGCTTTCCTGGTATTGAAGGTCGATCTGAAAATCATAATAATATATAAATAAACTTTTATGATAATTGCTTCCAGCGCTCCCAATTTTTATAACAAATTGTCCTAATGCACAATTAGGACAATACAATTTTTTTGTTTCTAGAGGCAAAACGTGTCAACTCTTGGTGGTTTATTGGTCAGATTCGCATGGCTCATAGTCTTTCAGAAATTTTAAAATATTGCGAGATTTACTAAATACCCTATTGTTAACGCGCAAGTTTACATAGCGTGTTTTTAAGAAAAGTGAGGAAATAGACATAGATGGTGCGTTAGTACACTCAAAAATTTGTGTCACAAAAAAAAAGTGGAATTTGACGAGAAAAATGACTTAATGAAAGAGAAAAATATATAGACAAATATTTAACGGGAAGGAACCCGTATAAGAATTCGGTCATAGTTGCCGTCATTTGAATTTTGCATACTCAAGAACTACCCCTAGCGGTTGCGCTAGAAAAAATCATGGCAAGTTAACACATTATTAGAGAGACGTGATGTTATTATAGTGATTAGGTGTTGTGAGTTGCTCATTTTCGGTTCACACTAGTTTTTGTGGGATTTATTAGCAGTATGAATTTTTGCTGATTTTTTATTAATTTAGAGTGATGCGCGTGTGGGCAAGCTTTGCAATGCTTTGCAATGCTTTGCAAGCTTTGGGTGGCAATAAGTATTATTGTATAAAATACAGTAATTTGATCTATTATAAGAATAAAAAGAAATTTGTTTTCTAATAAAATTATATTACCATATTTTTGATTGTTAAATTTGCAGTTCAAATTAAGTGTAAAATATTTTTATTAAATAAAATCTTTTTAGAAATTTTTAAACATTGTTAATGAGTTTAATTATATAAAAAAAGAACCTGACACAACACAACAAAAATCTTTAAAAACTACAAAAAACTGCGCTTAAGAAATATAAAATTTTTTTAATATCTATATATATAAAAGAAAGTCTGTTAGTTACTCCACTTATAACTCAAGAACGGCTTTACCGATATGGTTGAAAATTGGTGAGGTGGTAGCTTAGAGCCAGGAGAATGCTATAGGATACTTTTTATCTAGAAACCACCCTCTAAAAGAAGGGTTAAATCAAAATTAGAATTGCGATGTCGGAAACGTTCGGTGAGGCTCGGCAAATTACCGTTCCAAATAAATCGATCCACTCTCCCACCACCAACCAAAGTTGCACCGTGCGTTTACATGTTAAGTGCACTACCCACTCTTTAGTTGGTCACTGACGACTCAACGGCGCAGTACAATTTCATTGGAAGCGACGAAATTGGACTGAATTTGATGGAATTGAATCGTGTGTGTGCATGACCGATTAAGTTGGTTTGGTGCGACTGAATTGTACAATCTGATTGTACGATTTTGTCTTACTGCGCCGTTGGATCGTTACTGGCCGTCTTTAATCGTCTTCCATAAGACAACTTCCCATATAACAACTTTGGGTGAAAGTTTGTATGGAAAATTATGATGACTGGATTTGAATGAAAAGAATAGAATACTTTTTATTAACAAAGAGATAAAAAGAGGTGGGATAGGAACAAAAAATGACAAGTACCAATATTAGTATGATTTTCAAAAATTTTGGATTGTTTATTTTAAAAATAATATCTATGTTTAAATCCGAAGTTTTAGAAGTAAAATATTATCATTCCTTGATAGGGCGGAAAGAGGGCAAAATGTCTAAAGATTGATGTCGTTTTCATAATTTTTCCCATAAATTGCCTAAGTTCTCAAAAAAAAATAAATAGGTATGTTTCCTGCTTTCTAAAAAATTACTCTTAGGAGGATGAAAAGAGAGTGTTCTAGGGATGAAAATGTAAGAAAACGATATGGGTATTTTCGAGGAATTTCAGGTCGTTGATTTTGAAAATGATATTTAAGTTAAAGAGGGCTGTAAAATGAATGTGATAAAGGTAATAAATGTGAATAATTAATTTGGGTATCATTTTTATAGTTTTTGGGGTCGTTTATTTTAAAAATCTATATCTATTTATGACCGATTTGGCTGAAAATTGGTGGAGTGGTTGTTTAGAACCAGTAGCCTAACAAAGAATATTTTTTATCCCATTCCGTGTGACGTGACATACAATATAAAACGGAAACGCATCTGACATATAATAACAAAACAAATGACAAAAAAAATAAAAATAAAAAATAAAATAACAAAACCAAGGCGGAACAAAGTTCGCCGGGCCAGCTAGTTATAGATAAACGGTTTTATAATGCTTTTAGGAAAAAACAAAATAAAAAATTATGCGAGATTTTCAACTTCAATTTTAATTTTAATCAAAAATGCACCTGTTACCTGGCTTATTTACTGCACATACCTAGGCTTCAATCATTTGAAAATTGCTTGTTAAATTAGTTTTTTAGCAACTTTTTTGCTTTTTAATGTCTATTTCTAACATTTAGTACTTTAATTTCTATGTTAGTAAGCAAAAACTAAAACATTTTTAAAAAAAAAAACCCTGTATTTGTGTAACTTTTTCAAATCAAATCTTCAGAAGTTTACTTGTACCATAATAAAAATGAGAAAATTAAACAAAACTGAAGGGTTAAAATAGCGAAATCTTGCAAATTAAAAATTATGTTAGTTGCTTTGAGATTTGGATTCATCTTCCTCTGTTAAGACTAAACTGTGACAACATGCTTATTTATAACTGTCAGAAATGTGTTAGTTTTTTTTGCTATTGCCCTCATTATTTGGAGAAATTTTAATAACAATGACATCTAGATTATGCAGCGTTGGAAGATAAAAATAATCTAAAATCAAAAACAGTGCTTGTACCAAAATAACACAATTTCGCTTTCAATCGAAGAGCGAGTAGCAAATTAACATTATTTTTCCTTCATTACAGAACGGAAAATTGTGTGTTTTTTCTTCTAAAATGTCAAAAGAAAATATCTACCTGCTGCTTTCCAGTGTACTTGTTTCTTATTTCGTGGCCGAGGATGGGGTTTGGCGTGAGCGTTCCCCATAGCACACTATCATCTCGACAAGACCGTCACCACTGCACAAGGAGGATAAATTTAGATTTTAAGCTGCCAACTGAAAATATTTGAGAACCAAAAGCATGATGCTCAAAATTAAAGAAAAAAATTCCTAATAAAGTTTTTAAAATACTGGTTGTTTTTTTTATTATATTAAATATATTATTCTTAATCTGGGTGGGCTAATACTAATTTAAATTAGTAATAAATAATAAATCTTAATTGCCCTACCCGGCTTCTGCGTCTTTTAGATGCTAATTGATTATAATAATTAGCATAATGGCGTATCCTCTTCTTCTTGATCTTCATTTGAGTACTCTTCCACTGTCTTTCTCTTTTCTCCTATGCCTCTTTCATTCGTCTTATCTCCCTTCAATTTTTTTTACAGTATTTCTTTTCTTTCCGCTTTATTTTTTTCTCTCATCTTACTGCATTTGTTAT
Organism: Lagria hirta; assembly: GCA_947359425.1. Lineage (NCBI taxonomy): Eukaryota > Metazoa > Arthropoda > Insecta > Coleoptera > Tenebrionidae > Lagria > Lagria hirta. The sequence goes on from OX375800.1 coordinate 6,136,791, forward strand.
ACATGTGTTCCATGGTCTCTCTTTCCTCATAACACATTTTACACAGTCTCCCTTCTATTTCCGTTCAATATCTATTTTCTCTCTCCTCATTTTCTCGTCATTTCTCTTCTTTTCGTAGCTACACCAGTATTTTCTCTGTCATACATTTCTATAATTCCTGTTTAATCTAGATTCTTAGATTTTTTTTCCTACACCATTGTCTCTTCTACACGTCTCTCTGTGTATCTACTTGCCTTCTGCTCTTAATCTTTCCAATTTTTTACTTGCATACCCATTTCTTCTATAATATTTCTCGTTCTCTTTTTTTATCTCCGTATTCATTTTCTTTTCTTCTCAACATTCATTCAATATTCTACATTCTATAGTTCTATTCATTTTATCCTCAAACTTAATCGCCTTGTTCCTTATCCACCTTTTGAACCCATTTCAAATACTTCTTTTGCACATTTTCTATTTCCTCTTGTTGTTTTCATGCTCAAATTTTTGCCTCGTACATCAATCCGTTCTCTACTAAGCTTTCAAACTTAATCATTCTCTTCTTAAAATCCCCTCCTTAGTTTCTATCTCCTAACTCCTATACACACACCACTCCCTTGTTTGCCTCCTTTGCTATCTATCTAACATGCGCTTTGCCCGTAGCTCTTTTTTTAAATGTACATCCTAAATACTTAAACTCTCTCACTCGCGCTTTTCTCTCTCTTTCTCAATTATTCTTTTCTTTCTTTCTCTTCTTCTTGTTGGACAACATTATCTTTGTTTTATTTACATTCACTTCTAGCTTTTAGCTCCTCACATGCAGAGCATCTACTAAAACATTTATTAATTGTACGTTCATTTCAAATTGTTCAAGTTGAAAATAAATTGCTTTATGATTTTTTTTCATATGTTTTACATAATTATTTAAAAATGTTTTACTTTCCTTTATCAAGCGGTAAGTAATTACTTACTGTTTTGTTTATGTTAGTAACTAGTAAACTCTTTTTACTGATCTGGGAGCATACACGATAAATAAGCAAAATCAGTCTATTGAGCAAAAAATTGTTAGGTTTTCAAGACAAGAACTGTTAGATTTTCTTTCTGTCAGAGCCAAGCAAACTTGAATAATATAGAAAACCAATGCAGCTTAAAGAATACATAAAGCTTCTTAGAGATTACAAAATAAAAATCTGTTATCTGTTTTATTTATTTGCAGAACAAAACATTTTAATCGGATAATTTAGACAGGTTTACACAAAAAATCAATTACAAACTTGATAAATTAATTAAAGTTTATTTTAATACACTGAAGAGTACTAAACATAGTCATAAACATTAAATACTTGAACAAAACTAATAGACAGCATTTTAGTTAAGAATGAAAAGGCATACTTAGCAACTCAAATATTCCTTTAATAAACAATTTGACATCTACTCCCAATAATTCTTCCAATTTTTTGATGAACGTTATAAGCGCTGGTTTTTCTAAAGCATTCTGCAAAAGTTTTTTTAACTCTAGGCTTCTGACATTCAAAGCAAATTTCTTAAATTGTTCATCGTTTTTCAAAACAATATATATTTTTTGCATAATTTGTAAAAATTGCATGCCATATTTTAATTTTACATCATTAATAAAATTAGTAAAGCTAGGTGCAACTCCAGAAACGTCAGTAATGTTTGTACTATTAATATTGTTAATGCATTTAGTAAAATGCTGAATAAAGTAATCAAGGTCTAAGCCGGCATTTTTAAGAAATGTCTTGTACTCCACCCATTCAGTTACGTTATGAACATTTTTATTAATTCTTTTCCATTCTTCGCTTTGAAGGTATAGAATTGCAGCTTGGAAGTTTTTATCAGAAGACAGATGCTCCTCGTAAAGTGTTTTTAAAATGTCTTTTGGAAATGCATGAATCAGTTGAGCTGTTAGAAACTTCGTTTTATCTTCAGAATGTAACGTAGGTCGAGCTTCGAAGCTTAGAAATATTGTCATTAAAATAACGGCTTTAAGCTAAAAAACAAATATATAAGTCCAATTATTAAAGAGCTATTTTAAAGAATTTACCATTGTAATAGATAACTTAATGCAAAGTTGCTCTAAAGTGCTTTCAGTTTTCGGTTTTTTGACTTTGTTTTATAGTTTCTATAGACAACGCTACAAAGCTTATATGATTTAAGATGGGAGTTTTTTGTAATAACAAACACAACAAAAATGCAAATTATTCATAAATGTTCCAGTTTTAAAAAATAATAATTATATAAATTTTTAAAAGTGTAGCATGAGTCTGCATTTGCAATATATTAGCGTATGACATTTTAGAGCTCCCAAGCAAACATTAAAACTTTTCATAGGTGTATTTCTCTTCCATTTATTTGAGTTTGAATGTATATATGTTTGTATACAGCGTAGTGCAAAAGTTTTAATAATTAAGATTTTCTTATTTACTATTTTTTTTACACTAAAAACATGTCAATTTTATTCATCAAACATAAAAAATCTATATTATTTATGTTATGTCTTACAAACCAAATTTCAAAAATCTGTAAGGCAAAAAAGTCTATTATTAATCAAATAATTAATAATTTAATAAACTTTTTGCATCATCAAGCAATAAAACAAGATCAACCAACCTTCTGATATAAAACCAAACTTTATTAATTCATTTTTAGATTGTAGATCTTGATTTAGTTTAAAATTTTATGTTCTCAAGTATCTTATGTAAAACCTGTTATGATTTTATATTTTACTAGTTTTCCGTAGGTATAAAAAAATAAAATTATTACATTAGTAGTACACATTTATTTGTTAAGAAAAAAACAAGGAGACTTTGTAATTAAATATTAATCAATTTATGGTTTGCCCCAACCTAGGAAGTCATAGAGGGCAGCCAAGTCACCGTCGACATCCACACCCATCGTTCTCAAGTGCTCAGCAACATTTTGTACTTCATCAATTTTACGGATTTGTTCGATAAATTCGTGAATTGCATCACTTGAAAGTTCTTTGTAGAGACCTTGAATAGGTTTGTCGCTTTGTAGCTTGTCATTTAACCAGCTAGAGATTTTATCAAGATTAAGATCGCCTTCTAAATCGTCTAAGAATGATGTGAGGTCACCATCTTCAACTGGTGCTGCACCAGGCTTTGCATTGTTAATAGCCTCAGAAATAAGTCCCAGTACAAGGTCAGTAGGTATTCCTTGTTCATTCAAGTAGTTAATCAATTCTTTGTAGCCATCAAGACCCTTAACTTCATCAATCAAGTTGCTAAAGTCATCACTTTGCAGGTAATTAATTACGTAAGCGAGAGCACCGTCGCTTTCAAAATGTTTGTTCCAATCGTCAATAACACCATCTACATCAACAATTCCTATGAGTTCAATAAGGTCTCCAAGAAGTCCACCAATAAGACGAGTTTTTTCACCATCGTCAGGAAGAGGTTCCCATTTCCATCCCAAGAATTCATATACAAGTTGCAAAATTTGATCAATATCAATATCTTGACCTCTTAAAACATCAGCAATACGTCTAACTTCTGGAATACGGCGTACTTGTTCAACAAGAGCAAAACCGTCTTCGCTGGCAACTTCAACATAAAGATCTTGAACGGCTTCATCACTTTGGAGTTTGTTATTTACCCAAGCCAATAGTTTAGCAGTGTCAACGAATGATCCCAAATCGTCAAAGAAAGATGTGAGACTTGCTGTATCGTCTGGGTTGTCGCCAGGTTTTCCGCTAGCAATCCAATCGCGAATACCAGTAATAATGTCTTCGACAGGAATGCCTTTATCATCCAAATACTTGACAAAATCTTGAGCGGCATCAATTGCTAATACTTCTTGTACTAGATTTTCCCAGTCGTCACTTTGCAAATAGATTAGATCAGCCTCTACAGCAGGGTCACTTGCGACATGCTCGTCAACCGTTTTAATTAGATCTTCAACATCAAGCAAATCAATAAGTTCTTTCAAATCTTCTAAAAGAGGTGAGTCTTCAGCGGCTTTAACAATTTTTTTATCATCAGGAAGAGGTTCCCATTTCCATCCCAAGAATTCATATACAAGTTGCAAAATTTGATCAATATCAATATCTTGACCTCTTAAAACATCAGCAATACGTCTAACTTCTGGAATACGGCGTACTTGTTCAACAAGAGCAAAACCGTCTTCGCTGGCAACTTCAACATAAAGATCTTGGACGGCTTCATCACTTTGGAGTTTGTTATTTACCCAATCCAATAGTTTGGCAGTGTCAACAAATGATCCCAAATCGTCAAAGAAAGATGTGAGACTTGCTGTATCGTCTGGGTTGTCGCCAGGTTTTCCACTAGCAATCCAATCGCGAATACCAGTAATAATGTCTTCGACAGGAATGCCTTTATCATCCAAATACTTGACAAAATCTTGAGCGGCATCAATTGCTAATACTTCTTGTACTAGACTTTCCCAGTCGTCACTTTGCAAATAGATTAGATCAGCCTCTACAGCAGGGTCACTTGCGACATGCTCGTCAACCGTTTTAATTAAATCTTCAACATCAAGCAAATCAATAAGTTCTTTCAAATCTTCTAAAAGAGGTGAGTCTTCAGCGGCTTTAACAATTTTTTTATCATCAGGAAGAGGTTCCCATTTCCATCCCAAGAATTCATATACAAGTTGCAAAATTTGATCAATATCAATATCTTGACCTCTTAAAACATCAGCAATACGTCTAACTTCTGGAATACGGCGTACTTGTTCAACAAGAGCAAAACCGTCTTCGCTGGCAACTTCAACATAAAGATCTTGGACGGCTTCATCACTTTGGAGTTTGTTATTTACCCAATCCAATAGTTTGGCAGTGTCAACAAATGATCCCAAATCGTCAAAGAAAGATGTGAGACTTGCTGTATCGTCTGGGTTGTCGCCAGGTTTTCCACTAGCAATCCAATCGCGAATACCAGTAATAATGTCTTCGACAGGAATGCCTTTATCATCCAAATACTTGACAAAATCTTGAGCGGCATCAATTGCTAATACTTCTTGTACTAGACTTTCCCAGTCGTCACTTTGCAAATAGATTAGATCAGCCTCTACAGCAGGGTCACTTGCGACATGCTCGTCAACCGTTTTAATTAGATCTTCAACATCAAGCAAATCAATAAGTTCTTTCAAATCTTCTAAAAGAGGTGAGTCTTCAGCGGCTTTAACAATTTTTTTATCATCAGGAAGAGGTTCCCATTTCCATCCCAAGAATTCATATACAAGTTGCAAAATTTGATCAATATCAATATCTTGACCTCTTAAAACATCAGCAATACGTCTAACTTCTGGAATACGGCGTACTTGTTCAACAAGAGCAAAACCGTCTTCGCTGGCAACTTCAACATAAAGATCTTGGACGGCTTCATCACTTTGGAGTTTGTTATTTACCCAATCCAATAGTTTGGCAGTGTCAACAAATGATCCCAAATCGTCAAAGAAAGATGTGAGACTTGCTGTATCGTCTGGGTTGTCGCCAGGTTTTCCATTAGCAATCCAATCGCGAATACCAGTAATAATGTCTTCGACAGGAATGCCTTTATCATCCAAATACTTGACAAAATCTTGAGCGGCATCAATTGCTAATACTTCTTGTACTAGACTTTCCCAGTCGTCACTTTGCAAATAGATTAGATCAGCCTCTACAGCAGGGTCACTTGCGACATGCTCGTCAACCGTTTTAATTAGATCTTCAACATCAAGCAAATCAATAAGTTCTTTCAAATCTTCTAAAAGAGGTGAGTCTTCAGCGGCTTTAACAATTTTTTTATCATCAGGAAGAGGTTCCCATTTCCATCCCAAGAATTCATATACAAGTTGCAAAATTTGATCAATATCAATATCTTGACCTCTTAAAACATCAGCAATACGTCTAACTTCTGGAATACGGCGTACTTGTTCAACAAGAGCAAAACCGTCTTCGCTGGCAACTTCAACATAAAGATCTTGGACGGCTTCATCACTTTGGAGTTTGTTATTTACCCAATCCAATAGTTTGGCAGTGTCAACAAATGATCCCAAATCGTCAAAGAAAGATGTGAGACTTGCTGTATCGTCTGGGTTGTCGCCAGGTTTTCCGCTAGCAATCCAATCGCGAATACCAGTAATAATGTCTTCGACAGGAATGCCTTTATCATCCAAATACTTGACAAAATCTTGAGCGGCATCAATTGCTAATACTTCTTGTACTAGATTTTCCCAGTCATCACTTTGCAAATAGATTAGATCAGCTTCTACAGCAGGGTCAGTTGCGACATGCTCGTCAACCGTTTTAATTAGATCTTCAACATCAAGCAAATCAATAAGTTCTTTCAAATCTTCTAAAAGAGGTGAATCAGCTTTTCTGGGAGCTGCAACACTCACTCCCAAGAGAGCTACTAGCACTACCAAAAATTTCATCTGTTCAAAAAAAATATTTGTAATTTATTAAATTTTTTTTAGAGAAGCTTACCTTCTGTTGTCAGAACAAAAGACTCGACTGATTTTCTCTGACTATCATCTGTTTTTTATATACAAATATCGTAGTAAACAACTAAAGATTTGTTCAACGATAACTATTTTTAGATGATAATTGTAGCCACTTGTGATAAAGAAAATTCTAGTGGTTTCTAAGCAGGTATGATCAAATGAAAAATAACAATCAACTTAAATTTCTCGTATCAACGAACTTTTTACAAAACCGTATAATTTTAAGCAAATTATTTAGAATTAAATTATTGTTCGTTAACATTTTAAATAATTCAAAAACATTGTTTAAATAATTAGTTATTGATAATTTCAAACACAATAATAATAGAAATTCAAATTGTCTTTTCTCTTTCTAAGTAACAGGAAAAGAAAAAATCATAGTCTGTAAAATTTCTTGAGCAACACTGACAGCTGACCATGATGTCTAGATTAGAGAAGATAGACGAAACTAAATAGATTTTTAATAAAATTTAACATTTTTCAAATGTTTACTACTGTTTTTTTTGAAAACCTTTGGTAGTCAGGTTGCTTACGATAGTGCGCTTAGATTTGGTCTAATGAGAGTTCGAATCTTACCTAGCCGGAAGTTTTTTTTCTACAAAGTAGTATTTGGTCTAATGAGGGTTCGAATCTTACCTAAGCGGGAGTCTTTTTTCTACAAAGGAGATGGCTTTCGTCTGGCTATAGATGATTGTATGTTTGTAAATGTAGGGAGTACAATAGATCAAAACGATCGTAGTGCAATATTTCCGGTTAATTTATAGGTTCATATTTTTATAACAAAAAGACCAAATTAGTAATTTGTGTTGAGCATATCAGCAATGATTTTTTTTGGAAAATTTTACAATAATTTTTTCTCAAATTGTCATTTTTTAAGTTAAAGAAATTTATTAAACTGCAAATTGAAAAACTTATATTGGAGTCTTTGCAAGCGGTATTATAACACTTAAATTTGTTGAGGTGATAAGAATGAGCTAAAGCAATAACAAGCTTTGGTTCTGAATTTTTTCCTTTCCTGAATTTTATTTATAACAAAATCTCTTGCTCAGAAAACATGAAATAATATTTACGGCAACTCTCAGCTTTGGCACAAAAAGACAACTTTGAACATAACTTCAAAACTAATAGGTTTTTCTAAGCGCTCGTAAAAATTAGCACTAAACAGCGCTGCCGCTTATCCGCTATATATTACTTTTAGCAAGTGGTAAGCCTGTGTGAATAGTTTATTGTGCCAAAGATTGCAAACCAGTCAATTAGTTTTTAATCTGAATATATGTAGACAATATATTCTAAAAAACCGTTCATACTATTTTAATTATCTAATTTTTAATTCATTAACCTTCATTTCTCACTAGATAAAGTTTTATTGTAACAACTCTAAAATATATATATAATTTATGTACATTAATTTTATTATCTGACTATAAGTGCACCTGATTATACTTGATGCTTCATGTTGTCAATTGTTTGTCAAAAAATGATAAAATCTGTATGTGACACACATTTGAAAGTCCAACAGATTTGTAACAAACTACAACTGATAATGTAAATACAAACTTATCTATGTTTAAATTATAAAAGCTTACGGGATCAATAATAAGCTAGTTAACTAATAGTAAATATAAAAATAGCCTAGTAACAATTACTGTCTAATTTTTTTTCATCTATTAGGTACTCTATAATAAGTGTTTCGGCAAATTAATATTTTGAAATGTTTCTTTCGCTTTTTTAACCGTTAATTTTAGATATAAATGCGTTAAAGTTAATATAAAACAATGTTAAAACCAAATGTACCACGTCACATTTACCAGAGTTAAATCAAAGTAAGAATTACCTAAAGCGAATATAATATATTTAAGAATCTCGGTGTACAAACAAACTGACATCAGTTCAGCAAATCAAAAATGCCTTAAATTATAGTTTATGCAAAACCTGGTTTGCATTATACAAATAATGCAAAAACAAAATTAACGTTTTCTTGATAAACTACAAGACGACCAGTTCTTCAAAAACATAAAAACAGGCAAAGGAGCCCAACAAACTCGTCTTTAAGTACCACATTTCCATGCAACTAAATAATCTTGCAAAAATGTTTTAAAAAGGTCATTAGCTAAGCTCAACAGCTCAGAATATGGAAACGTTTGCTAATCATTTGTTTTAGGTCTACAGTAATCTCAACCGTTATAACTAGACTTGAGCTATGTTGAGATACATAAGAACCAATATTATGTTTTAAAATGTTGGCACCCAATTTTGCTCTGAATCAAATTAGTAATTGTTATGTTGGTTATATAAACAAACTTATTACGCGTGTCAGAGACAAACGCATGCGCACCGGAACGACAGTGAGAGGGAAGAAATAAAGCAGACGATGTAGTACCATGAGAAGAAGAGCAGTTAATTTTAAGTGAAATAAACCTAATGTATAATTAGAAGACCGTGTGTTATTTCCCTACCAAAAGGTTCTTCCAAGATACAACAGTAATTGTCTTTACAGCCTGCAGATCAGGTTGAAAAGTTAGAAAGAAAAGGTTAAAAAAAAGAAGCATAGTCAGAGCATTTTTTGGGATATATATTTATATAACATCCAACCTAAAGAACAAATCTTGAAGAAGTTTTTAAACAAATGTTAATTTGCTGTCAAAAATAACGCTGGGGTCTACGATTATTACTTTTTTGACAAGTTTTAAACTATTTATATTATAGTTCTACTAATCAATTTTTTCTTTTTGTGAATGAGCAAACGTAGGTAACTGCTCCACATGTAATTATATCGAAATAAAAAAAACAACATTTATTTCTATGTTTTTATTTTTTTCTTTGTTTCTTGATCTCAAAAAAGCGTTTGAAACCATAGATAAAAATATTCTAAATAATAAATATGATTTTTGAGAATAGTGAGTTGAAGTGATTCGAATCATACAAACACATTATAATGTCTCAAAAATAATTTATTAAATGTTAGCCCAATTGAATTTCAGGCACCAAATTATAAACATAATCAGTAAAACAAATTGTAATGATTAATTTCAATTTTTAATTGTCCAACCAAAAAAAGTATATATAGTGGCAAAAGTTTCATCCACTTTAACTCCCATATCTCTTAGATCTTGGGCCAAAATTACAATTTCATCAAGTGAACGAATAAACTCTAGCCATTCATACATTTTTTGACTTGATTCCTTAAGATACAGTTCTTGAAAGTCAACACTATGTTGCAATTTGTCAAACAACAAATCAACCAATTTGTCAATTGGCAGTACACCTTCTACTTCATCTAAAAATGGTCTAAGACTACGATTCTTGTCCGGATCAACTGTTAGCTCAATATTATTTATTGTAGTTTCAAACCAGTCAAGAACAGATATAACGTCTACTCCAGAATCTGTAAGATATTTCACAAATTCTTGAGCTGCAGGTTGGATTAGAGAAGCTTCAAGAATAGCTCCCCAAAGTGGCTGTTGTAGATAATAGACAACAGCAGCTACAGCAGGATCATTTTCTAAGTGTTTATTCCAAATATCTTTAATATCATCAACTGGAATCAGAACAACAAAATCTTTCAGATCATCATTGAGAGTTGTGGTTTTTGCCAACCCCGTCCTGACACTAAAACAAAAAACTGCTAGGAAAACAAAAATACACTTCATTTTGTGATAATTTTCAACTTAAAGTATTAAATAAAATTTCAAAGTTTACTATTTATACTTATTTAATCTATACTAAAATAGAACTTTGTCAGTATCAAGTGGGTTTGTTCATAGCAGATTAAATGAAAATTTGTATCAAATTAATTTATTTTCACAAAATTTGAATACTTTGAATTTGTCGTGTTTGTCGTTGCATCTATGTACAAAGTCACTAGTCTGGAATTGGTTTTTTATGCTTTTGCTATTGATTTAAAATTCTGTTCGCTGAATAAATTTACTGCAAAAAACCCTTATTTTCTAAAAATACTCATGTTTAATTTTTTCTAAGTATTAATAACAAGACAAAGAGACTATTTTACTTAATCTAGTTTTTTTAAGATTTTGTCAACTAGTTTCGGTTGTTAGCCATTAAAGTTGAGGAGAAGCTCAACGCGGTGGTATGTGAAAGCAAGATTAAGTGTAAAAATAGTTATAGTTGTAAAAAAATTGAATAAAAAGAGAAATTTCTTAAATAGTTTAGCACCAAGATTAATATTCAACTGCAAAAAATAAATCAGTATGAGTATAAATCAGTAGCAATGGTATTATTTTTCTAAAAAAAAAATTAAGTCTTTTTATTATTCAATCAAATGAGACAAATTGATTTAAGCTATATATTGTATTTATTTAAAAAGTTTTTTCGTTATAATATTTGAGATTTAATTTTAGACCAGTTTATCCCATCCAAGGAATGATGAAATTGCATCTAATAGTTCGTCTATTTGAACACCCATATCGCGCAAGCGCTGTCCTATTCGCTGAACTTCATCAATTGCGCCTATTTCTTCAAAGAGAGTTTTGACGTTATTACTAGAAAGTTTAAGATACAATTGCTGGAAATCAGAACTGCTTTGTAATTTATTATTTATTGTTGAAATCAATTTCTCTGCTGGTAGCGTATTTTCAATTTCGTCCAGCAACGACCGCAAACTACCATCAGGATTAGGATCTGTCCCAGGAATTGAATTCAAAATAATTCTATCAACAAAGGCAAGAAGATTTTCAATAGGAAAACCATCATTATCTAAGAATAAAAATAAATCTTGAACTGCAGGTATACTTTCGATGGTTTGAAGAACTTCGTGCCACTTATCTCCTTTAAGATAATTTATAACATCAACAAAAGCACCATCTGTTTGCAAATGTGTCTCAATAATCTCTATGATATCTGCCAGAGGAAGAATATCAAGAAAATCTTGAAAATCGTCGCCTAAATTTCTAGGTTTAAATTTGAAGGGAAACACGTAAATAAGAGATCGAGCGTGTTCTAAAGACTTTACGTTTTTCAAATTACTATCATCTACTGAAGCTCTATTTGATTGTCTTGGGGCGGCCAATACTATTCCAATACTAAAAACTTGTAGTAATATTACCCACAGCTTCATTTTCAGTATTTATTTTTTCAGAAAAACTAATAAAATACAAATAATTATAAATATTGTTGTGTTGCATATGCAAAAATAATTTATAATAATACTCACTATTTATGTTAGATGAATTTTGTTTATTAAAATCTAGCTCACTGTAATCAATAAGACTCGGTAAAACTTATCAATTTACTTTATTATAGCTTATCAGATGTAATCACTCAATAAAATTAAGATTATTTTAGTCAGATCCACGTTAAAGATACCCATTAGTTGGAGATAGCTTTTTGGAACACAACTTGTGTTTGATAGCAGATATCAGCTTTTAATACCATTCTTCTTTTTATTGGTTTAAATATGTATTTATAGTAGTAATTTGCCCTACAGAGCTAATAAACACATTTTCATATACGTCCTTGTTACTTAAAATGTGTCTTGATGTCTTTTTTTCCATTCTTCATTTTCCTTGTATTTATTTCTTCTTTCATTTGGTTACTTTTCTCTTATCTTTATTCAAAATTTTTGATATTTTTTTGTCTTTCTCATTTATACCTGTACAATCTTCTACCATGTGCACCATTATACTCTCACTTTTTTTCTACACATTAAGCACTTTTTTATCTTTCTCTGGCTAGTATTTATTTTCGTTTTCTTTATTACAAAATCTGAAACTTGCAGTAAGCTTTTTCTCACTGCTGTCTCTGTTCAAATAACTTGGCTATTCAATGGTATTGTATTTTTTAAGAAAGTATTTAAACTATTGAAAATGAGTTTAAATTATTTTAGTTTATGGCTAAAATTTAATGTCAAACAAGTAAGTAACTCTTTTGTTTTTTTAGACATACACTAATGATTCTTAATTATTTTTTCTGTTAAAGACTGGTTTTTCTTGTTTCAGCTATGTATGACAAGATGTATAAACACATCTTTAAAATATGTACTTTTATTTTTTTCTCTACACATTCTTTATATTATGTTTTAACACATCAGTTTAAGGCGACATTTTTTTTTAATATTATATATAATAACGTGATGCTTACGTCAATTTTTTAACAAAAAAAATGTAATTTTTAAGCGGTGGAACCGGTTGTTTTTGACAAAAATTACTCTCAAGTAGTACATCTTCCTAATAAAGAGTATAATTGAGCCGTTTAGTGGCTACAGCGCGACAGACACACACAAATACACCAATATACATTACAAGCTACTTTTTGTTGAGAGTTGATAGAATAAGTGTCATCAGACACTGCCAACGATGATTATTAGAGGAAAGCGTAATAATTAAAGATAAGAAATTGGGTTTTTTATTTGCAGCTGCATATTTGTTGGCGGTTTAAATTGAGAATTGTCAACAAATGGAGGTCTCTCCATATCATATCTCTTCATATCTTCTTCTTCAAAAGACCGTTATTACTTTTATCAGCTTGTGGAAGATAACCTTATAGAACTTAGGTCAGGAAATTGTGCTTTTGAAAAGGCACCTAGGACCTGGAGGCTAGACAAGGTTGTGCCACTTTCCTCTTTGGTGTGTGGTACCTGTTTCAGTTGACTGCAATGTTACCAGTGATTGGTGCCGAAGTACCGTTGGAATGCTGCGGGCGATTACCCATGCCCCACGTTAAAAATTCTTCAAAAAAAAATTTAATAAACAAAAAAGAATTGTAGACGTTCGCAAAAAGTAAAAACTTAAAAATTGGAACTTCATGCAATTGAAAAATTTGTGGCGGGAATGCTGTGGGTGTGTTGGTCGATCCGTGACATACTCTAGGCCAGACCCATGCCCATGGATTTCTCGTCAGTAATATCATGAGCACCACGATGGTGGTATCTCGCGTGTTGACGTACCCAGTGCAAATATGTGTGTAGCACCGTGAATTAATTTTAGGTGTGCTGCTCATGGAAACTGCCTTTAGTAAGAGCTTTACATACATTAAAAAATAGTTTTTCATTTTATAAAAGCTAAAACAATAATTATTGTTTATAGTATATTTTTGCAATTATTTAATAAACACTAAAATATTAAAAGTATAGGAACTACAAACATATCATAAGATAACATAAAGAATATCATAACAAAAAATGTGCAATTTATTTAAAAATAAAATAATCTGGTATTGTATCAATTATTGTTTTTGATATTATTTTTAATTTCAATTACCGTAAACCGCAATAATCAATTTTTATAGCTAGATACATATTTGTAATTAAATTTAGCTAAACAACATTTTTCATAAGTATATATTTTATTTTATTGCGTTAGCTACACACGTTTAATTGAATCACTTACATCTGGACGCGCAGATGTCCAAATTGTTTGATTGTCCGTTACTTTTACATTATAATCTATATAATTATTACACGCAATGAGTTTTTTACATTCAGTCTGTTGCAATGCACCTATACTGAGCATCACTATAATAATTAATTATAGAAGCAAACAAACAAAATTGCATGGTTGGTAAATACATATTTACCTAAGATGCATAAAGTTAAAGATATTGTGAATATATTATGAGTGAAAACCTATTTAAAGTACTAAAAAGGCAATAAAATACGTATTCTGTCCACACGGTATACAAGGAGGTTTAAAAACCATTTCCAATTGTCAAAAATAAGACTGAAAATTACAAGAAACTATCATCTGGTACCACTACAACATAAGCAATTATTTTTCTTGAACAATATTTGTCATTAACTGATTTATGTCAGATAAACTTTGACAGTCGCTTTGAAATAATTATAAAAAGTATGTAATTGCATTCTCTGAGCTTAAGATTTCTTTGAAAAAAGTGTTTTACTTGCAAAAAGATAATTATTTAGATTCGAGAATCTCATATCGTTTATGTGAACCAACAGACACTGAGATTTTAAGACTTTTCCAAAATGACCACGAAATAATTCGGAACTTTTTCTCTTTCCCCAACATGACTGAAATTCTACACTGGAATGAATGAAACGAATAATTTTCTTTTGGTTTAACGTTTTATTTGCGGTTTGTAACATTTTGTATTGTATGTAGTTTTGTTTAATACAATTTTGTGCATTAATAGAAAATCATTTATCTAAAATAAAGAAATTATAGAACTATATTATAATTTCAATAGAAGTGTTTGGAGAAAAACTTATCTCACTCGGTATAGGTAGATAGATTTATTTTATTGGTATCAATTTTGTTCTTAATGTTGTTGAATTTTTTTGAGAAAAATATTTAAATAATTATTCTGCTTAGTCTTATTTTTTTAATAAATGCAATGGTGTTGTTTGGAAACTCTGTTAGTGTTAATATTTCCCCAGTTTCATCTGGGCGAGTTTGATAATAAAAAAGTGAAACTAAATACACATACAAATTCAAGGTTTTCCGAATTATGCATGAACTCGTTCATCGGGGCATCTATCATTACAGAATTGTTTTGTTTTGCTCTACCTGTCTACGACATCCTGAATGTTTTAGAATTTTCGCATTTTTTTCTAGGACATGGACACAGCACCCGGCTTGTCATGTCTCCAAGGACGCACTGTTGTCCTGCCGGGAGGACAAGACAAGGAAGGTCGACCTTTGGTGTTAATCGCTATTCCTTCAGATAGTCCGCCTTTAGATATCCTGGCACCTCTTCAATATCTGCTTTCCATATTTAGGTATGTATATTAGATTAGATTTGCAGAAACTGGAAGACCTTGGCGAATCTAAAAGTGATATTTTGACAAGTTTTACATTTTTCAATAATAATTTATTAGTATTTAAACAGTCAAGATTGTTGAACCCCAAAAGTCAATGAACCTTAAAATTAATTTTCATTTAATAGGAGTCATAAAAAGTAAAGAAACTTGCTTGTGTGAAATAAATTGCATTGTTCACCATTAAACAGTTTGTCAAAATGAAGCTATATAAGTTATTAAAAATTTATTTTTAATTAATAACGCTGAACAATTTTATATTTTGTTCTAGTGAATCCAGCCGATCCAGAGGATTTACTGTACTAATTGATGCTCGAAAAGGTCCTTGGAAAGTAGCTAGAACATGTATACGCCAAACTAGTAGCGTTTTTGGTGAAGAAGAACCAAACCAAATTGTGGTACTACGTCCTGATGCCTTTTGGGACAAGCAAAGAGTTGAGAATTGCACCCAAACAGACGGCCAGGTGAGAATAATACAATTGACAGTATCAGTAAAAATTGACGATAAGAAACAAACCCAATAATTTGAAAAAGATCTTACTTTGCTATCAGTTTAATCAAATAGTGATAGTTTAATGATCCTAAAAATAAATCACTTCATAACTAAATTATAATCTTGATCTTGGCTTTGAAATTGAAGATATTTAAACAATATTTAAAAATTGTCGACTACACTTTCACCCGTTAAGTGGTGAGGTTATTTTTTCACATTTTGCATAATTTGCAAGAAGCATTACTAGATTTTATATAAAAGTCTTAAAAGCGTGCTCAGTTTTCTTTAGATTATCTTCTAAACTTGACTACTTTCCAAATTCCTTACTCTATAATACTACCACACTTACTATTATATTTTACTATTTAACATGAAAATGTAGAAAAAGCAGAAGAATAACTTTTTTCATCCAGAACTTTCTATAATTTCATTACACCTTAAATGGTAGTGATTAAAACGATTTATACATGGGTTACTCTACGATTGCCGCAAGGCTGATATTTTTTGGCAAAATTTTACGTAGTACTTCCGGTACTTTGTTTGTATTCATTCTATAAAAATTAAAAAAAAAAATATAAATAAATTTTAATAATTTTTTCTGCAAACGCTCAACTGTTATATTGTGACCGTAATTTCAATTTTTATATTTATGATGACTTTGACCACAAATGCAACTACAAACTTTTTATAAACATTAAACACTAATAAAAGCAGTTTATAATTAAATTTATTAGAATAAAATTGTGTTTATTGATGCTCACAACTGTATCTATGATGGTATTAGTATATCATTAATAATAATAACTACTTTTAAAGTAAAAAACCAGAGAAGTGTGGTAATTTAATACATGGAATATAATAAAAATACTTCTGTAATTGCTGTTTTTCATAATAAATCGTTTTAAACTGAGTTATTAAAAGCACTAAACATCTTTTACAAATATTATTCAAATGTAATTACTTATTGTAATTGAATTAAAAATTAAAAATAAGATTTAATCAGTGGAAAATTTACCACATTAAACTGAAAATTGTACAACATATTATTACAAGTACTTCTATACCTGTATACTCAAATATGAACTTCTACCCTAACTTTGACAGTATATTATAAAATTTCTTTTTTTGAAATGCTTTTAGTGTTAAGTATTTGGCAATTTTTGATATTATTATCAATGCAAAAAATTGGTCACAGCATTGGATATGTTGTTTACAAAGTAGAGTCTTTAAAAAATTTGTGTCAAATGTAACGAAATAAGGTTGTTGTAAATCTTGCTATAATGTATTTGCTAAAAGAAAAGTAGAATACAATTGTTTATTTAGGTTCTAGAATACTTTTACCATTGAGCAACGTTTTTATTTTCAAACAAATTTTTTATCAAAACATCATAGGTCATTCATCTTCTGATGACGACCACTTGGTGGTCGAAAGAGATCTCGAGATCGATTAAACAAACTTTTTGGCAAGTGGTAAAACTGTATGAATAGTTTATTATGCCAAAGATTCTAAACCAATCAATCAAAGCATTCTAAGCCAGGCGGCCACTTATAACATTTTCTTTTTTAATGTGACTTTTTTGATTAGTTTTTTAATGTTGGCTGTACGTTGAGACTTTTGATGACCGACATTAAACAGGATTTGAGATCAAGCTGTTAAAACCATGGTGGTTAGAACTAAAAACTTATAAGATTTCTTCAAAAATTGTGTTATTATATCACCAGGAACACAATCATGACTAATAAAGCACTTAGTAGCCGTGCGCCACACATCGCTTATCATTAATTAAAATTTTGAAGGTAGAAGTAAATGTGATAGGTAGGGTTACTAACTATGAAGTAAAATAAAATTTTTAAAAAACTGATTTTAAAATAATGTAGTTACTAATTTATTGAATTATCTAATCCAAACAAACTGATTTTATGCTCAACTGGTTTATAAATAAGTTTTAATAAATTATATTGAAATATTTAGTTTGTTACTTGGTTTATAAAGGTTAAAAAGCCAAACAAAAGTTATAGAATTATTTATCTTTTATATATACATAATTTAAATTTTAATTAAACTTTTTTTTTACATATCACTATTTATTGCTAATATTACCAAGTCCAGGGTAGAACTGATACAGACGATAATCAAATTTTTTTAACTTATTTTTTTAAATTTTTTATATAAAATTATTAATCATATTTATTATCAAATTCTATTTCAAATTTGTTTTAAAGAAACTTATTCAGGACCTCAAGCACTTCAAAGATTTGTAAAAAATTACTAAGATATTTGGATTTCTGAAAAAAATTATTTTGTATATTTTTAGTAAAGCAAATAGTAATCTGATATTTTGATGTAAACAAATAAGATTCTTGGTTAATGAAACATCAACCTTTGAAAACATTTATTATCAACAATGCTTGAAAAAGATTTTGTAACTAGAGATCAAATTCCCTAATTATTAGATTGACACATTTATGGAACAAAAAAACATTTTGAACATTTTCAGTAAATCTCTTGCAAATCTTGTCATTAAGGTTAAAGTCTAGAAGTGTATTGATAACATTGGTTCAGAATATCTAATAATAGCTTTATTATTAAATTAGTTAACACCAATTTTTATATTAGCTCACTGACTAAAATGAAAAAAAAATTAAGATGCACGTATAATGTTTTGGCTGAATTTTTAAATTCCATTAGTTATTTTACCACGGCATAATCTTATATATTATTGAGTTAAAATAAATTATTTAATCTAAAACTATACAAAGGAAACTATTTCCTGTCGATTGAAACACAGGGGGAAAACATACATATATCTTATCATCTAGTCCAGGTGTGTATTTATATTTAGCAACATTCTAGAAGATTTTTTGATATTCTATATTGCGTAGGTATCATTCATACCACTGAATAAAAAAAACCGGTAAAAGAACTTTAGTAATAAGACAAGGTTAATTACAAGATAATCATTTCACCATATGATTAGTGTTACATACCCCCATTTTAACTATCACATTTCTGAAAGCTTTGTAACTTATCGTAGGTACCATGGAAAATTGGTCCATTTCCGGCCACAAAGAATTTTAGATAACAATAGGTTGTACGTGTATTAAAAATCCAATGTCTTAGTAAATCTTCTTCTGTGTAATTATTCATCTTCATGAATATTTATTACATACCTTCCAGTTAGTTTACTTCTTGAGTTGTAAAAGACATAAATATTGACCCAAGCCGTTAACTTTTTGTAAGCCACTAATAAATCGAGGAAAAGTAGGTTGCCAGAAAGATGTGGTCAAATTTGTAAGAGATGAAAGTGTTATTAAAAGTTATGTTAGTTTTTTCTTATCGTTTAATAGTGAAAGCCTTCATAGAAAATTATTGCCAACTTAATTGGACTTAAGCCGCAAAAGAATAATCCAGTCTTGAAAAACCTTCAATTTATTAGTATAATAGTGGCACTAAAGTCTTCGCAACAACTGCAAATAGCTTGATTATATTTATTATCATTATTCTCACTCGTTAATTGACAGGCATTCAATAATACCTACAAATGCTAACAAGCTGTAGTTTCTTGTTCAGTAAAGACTGACAGAGTGACAATGGCATTTTCAAGTCAACATGAACAAGGAAAAAGCATACAAAACTACTTAGATTGTCAATTTGACATATTATATTTGAAAAAATAGAATATGTAATATAATATTTAATATAATATCATTAAATCTAAATTGTTATAAATATAAACTTTTCACAAGTGAAATATTTGTCTTCTTATGAGACAGTAAATGACGTTTTTGTGAAACAGTTTAGATAAAATAGATTTGGTCTATCGGTTATATAAATAACTTTATTTTAGTAGCATAGAACGTCAAAGTGCGCCATAGTGCGCAAAGTCAGTCCAGCTTCTTGGTGATCTGCAAAAACATTTTTGTCATTAGTATAATATATACCACATTTCCGGTCTTTCTGTAGCACAGATTTACCTGACAAAACCTATACGCACAAAAATTGGTGTCATTTGAGATTTCTGAATTGCGTATCATACAAGAAGTAAAAATTTTTCCCTGATCATTTAGTACGTTCGACCACGGTTTGAGTTTACGTTCATCAATTACATTGGTGCAGACTATTCTACTTTTTTCTACAAAAGCTTTTGCTACTTAAACCTTTACTTACACAGCAAAGATCACTTCTCCTTTTTTCGGACGTTGAATAATAGCCAAAACAGTTCTTAAATGAAATCAATTTACTCTAATAAGGTACATTAAATTTTAAATTTGAAAAATAGACAATAAAAATTACATAAAAAATCAGAAACTAAGAATTTGGATGTTGAGATATGCAGACTATAATATATATTTTAAAAGATGGTAGGTGAGAGATTGGTTATTAATAAAGTGGCAAATTATGTAAAAAATATACAAATAACAATAAATATTATAAATTAACTATTATAATTAATTATTTTATTACTATTGATCATCAGTTATACGTGTGTCAACTTATTTGCAACAGATGTAAACTCTTAAATCACCTGTATAGACATTATGACTGGATCGTGATAAGTATTAAAAAAGCTGCATCTGCCGGATATGACAAAAGCCACTAGAAATGGGTGCTTCAACCGATATTATAACAAAAAATACTCTTATTTATTAAAGTTTGAAATTAATCAAGAAAAAAGTAGGTCATGTTTGCTTATTGGAATATTACAATTAATCGTTAATCTTACTCAAGTGTTTTTAAACAATAGGAAATGTATCTTTTGTCAACAATACTTAGCATTTAAAAATCATAGATAATAATTAAAGTATGTTTTTTTACAGATTAAACAAGATAATATTGAGGTCAAATTGTGCCAAAAAAAAATCATATGAATCCACTCGATCCTTGCTTCTCTTCAAAGTCCAGATCAAAATAATAAGTTCAAGTTCAAAACAAATCAATATGTCAATGTTAATGGAAAAGATCACTTTTCTTTAATTTATCTTCTTACCGAGTCTTTAAAATTTATTTATAGAAACACTTCAGAATTGAACGGATTAATTAGAAGTATTTTTTGCCAAATACTAAATCGTGAGATTATTTATGATTTGTCTGGTTTAGAAGCCTCTATCGCACTTATTTTGGACAATGAAAAATTATGACAAACATTTATTTTGACAACTTATTCAAATCATTTTTTATTATGTTTTACATTTCGAATTTTTTTTTTCGTTTTGGACACATGTGTACCCATACGCAATCCCATTTCCTCTTTTAATTTTCAATTTGTATCTAACCTAATTGACAGCATTTTATTTCTTTTAGAGTCTTTTATTTTGTTTTGCAATTATTATATTATAATAATTATGATTAATTCTTCTTCGTTCACTGTTTCAACATCTTTTCAACATCTCTTATTTTGAGTTTTTTGCATTAATTATGATCTATATTTTAACTGTTAACTAGTACTAAACTAAACTTACTTATAATACTTTTTTTAAACTTTCTCTAATACACTTCGTATCGTTGGCGATTGCGATGGAAAAACTTTCTGGGTTTCAGCAAGATAAAACCGTTTTTTAGCGTTTGGCACACCTGTTTATTTTAACATTTCTATTTCAGAACTGCTTTCTACTACAATTTTTTAACAAAATATGAAATTGTTATAATTTTCAAGAAGCACAAAAGCAACATTTATTTTCAGATTTTCTCTATAATACATTAATTTTATATTAAATAATGCTTTATTTCAAATCTCAGACTATGTTTGATTTGAACTGTATTGAGATATTTTAAATACAGTTTGTTTGTTAATGTTGGCAATAGCCCGATGAACATAAACTATATGGCTAAAGGGAGCAATACATGTTATGATATAAACTGTTTTTTTTTTGTTATAGGTTATTTTTCTTCCAAGATGCCGCCTGAACAAGTTTGTGGAGCAATCACAACTTCCTCTAGAACTTGGTGGAAACTTTATCTACAATCACGACCAATGGTTTGAAAGCAGACAGGTAATAATATAATTCTAAATTTGTTAACAATTAATAATTTTCTAAAAACCAACTGGAACAAAACACTTTAAAAACTATTTAATTTTAAATATAAAATATTTTTCAAGTATATAATTTCACCGTGACGTATTAGAATGTTTAATTTTTAAGCAATATTTTTCCTCTGTCTTTGAAACTCTTATAATTTTTGTTTTGAAAAATTACTGTTTGAAAAATTATTCTTTGTAAATTAGAGGTTTCCAATTATTAAAAATGCGTTTGTTCATCACGTGCGTTCATAAATTATTTGAATCTACTCTTGCTGTGTAATTTAGCTTGACAAATGTCAAACAAACTTGAAGATTTGTCTATAATATTGTACGTTTCTGCGTATAAACCAATCAGAAAATGAACATATCTTTCAAATTCTATAGCAAGAATAGTTCTAAATAATTTATTAACGCACAGTATAAATAACACGGCAAAAATTTTGTTTTTGGTTTCTACTTAATTTTCTGGTGTCAAAATATTGTATTAATGAAAAATGTTTATAAAGTTTTCATGGAGCTTTTGACAGACACATCTTAAGAGACATCAGTTGTATACTACCATGACCATTTTGCAAATAAAGCACCATATTTCTAAATAGAACAAATAAACGCCTAAAAATAAAATCTTTTTAATAAGTTTTAAAAAAGTTCATTAAACTTTTTATATTTAATTTTTAAAATTAAATAATACGTTTAAAAAATTTTAAAAGTACAAATAATGTACTTGAAAGTGCTTAAAAAGTTTATTTAAATGCTTTGAAATGATTTAAAATATTTTCAACACAAATTTTGAACTATTTTCAATAATTATCAATTTAAAAATATTTAAACGTCTTTAAAAATAGTTTTAAGCATTTTTAATACTTTTTTAAGGTTTAATTTATATTTTTAATAAGTTTTAAAAGCAGTTTAAATTTTTTTAAGAATCTTTCAATAACTTTTAAGAATTTTTATTAAACTTCTTTATTCAATTTTTAAAATTCAATAATACGTTCAAAAAATTTTAAAAGTTTAAATAAATTACTTAAAGGGGCTTGAATAAATTATTTAAATGCTTTGGAATGATTTAAAAGATTTTCAACACAAAATTAGAATTATTTTCATTAATTATCAATTTAAAAATATTTAAACGTCTTTAAAAATAGTTTTAAGCATTTTTAATAATTTTTTAAGATTTAATTTGTATTTTTAATAAGTTTTAAAAGCTTTTTAAATTTTTTTAAGAATTTTTCAGTAAGTTTTAAAAAATTTCGTTAAACTTTTTATAATTAATTTTTAAATTCAATAATACGTTCAAAAAGTTTTGAAAGTTTAAATGAATTACTTAAAAGTGCTTAAAAAAATTATTTAAATACTTTGACATACTTTAAAAAATTTTTAACACAAAATTTGAATTATTTTCTATAATTATCAATTTAAAAATATTTAAACGTCTTTAAAAATAGTTTTAAGCATTTTTAATAATTTTTCAAGGTTTAATTTATATTTTTAATAAATTTTAAAAGTTTTTTAAATTTTTTTAAGAATTTTTTAATAACTTTTAAAAAAATTTTAACACAAAATTTGAATTATTTTCAATAATTTTCAATTTAAAAATATTTAAACGTCTTTAAAAATAGTTTTAAGCATTTTTAATATTTTTTTAAGGTTTAATTTATATTTTTAATAAGTTTTAAAAGCTTTTTAATTTTTTTTAAGAATTTTTCAATAACTTTAAAAAAATTTCCATTTTCATGTCCATTTAAATTGACAAAATGTTTATGAATTTTTCACTTTCTATTCATTATGATACATACTTTGATAAAATTTTGATTACTTTAAATAATTTTTAGTGTTGCAACTTTTTTTTTCAGTTTGGAAAATTTAAAGATTTTTGTTATGAATGTTGCAAATGATGTTGAAGACACACTCTCGATTAAGTACACTACAAACACTAATAGATAAAATGTTACAAATAAATTAATCTAATTCAATAAAGAAATAAAGTGTTATCAGATGTTTATATACTTACAATTAACCTAGAAAATGTCTGTGAGAAAACAAAATATTATAACTAGTTTATTGACTTGAAAATGCGAAATCATGTTTATTGTCAATGATTCTACATTTTTAATATCAGCAGTAGTATATTTTTAGTATTAGTAACATATATTATTATATTTGTGTGTTTCGCTTTGCCGATTGTAATTCAAGTCTAATTATATTAATCTTTTTTATTTATTTTACGTGATTTAAGCAGTTTTTGATTGAGTTACTATTTATTTATCATCATGGGCTCTCCTATTTTTAAAAATCAGTTTATAAGTAATACTAAAAAAAACTAATTAATTTTAAAGTGGTTATAAATAGCTTGATTTTTAATATCTCAAAAACCCCATTCTTTATCTTTTCAGAAAGTGGAGAAATTTCACACTGAGACAGCTTCCGTTCTTCGCGATCTCGATGATCTCTATCACCACCTCACCAATCCTCGCACTCTTCGAATTTCTAATCTTGACAACATTTTAACAAATAACCGTGACATGGCTGAAAACACTCGTCTTCTAGTCCAGAAAATAGTAGAAAATGGTCAGCAGCTTGTCCAAACCATTGAACATTCAAACCGTACTCGTAAATACGCGTCAGACTCAGAATCAATGTCAACACCACAAGAAGTTTTAGACACTATCTTGCGACTAGACAAACTTCTCATCACAATTAGAACCAAACAGCAACAAATTGAAGAAGCTTGGAGTAAAATGCAAAAGACTTTGATCGATACCAAAGACCTTACACTTTTAGAGGACGGTGTTGTTAAAGTAACCAATTGGATTCTGGGACCTGCAGAAAATTTGCTCAACGCTAAGCAAAAAGTCGGATTTGATGTGGCATCTGCTGAAGAACTCCGGAGAGAACATGAAACTATTGAATTACAATGCTGGGATACTTATGGAGCTTATGCAGAATTAATTCACAAAATTGACAATTTTCCTAAAAGTGAAATGGTGATAGGACAATATAAAGATGTGTTGTCACAAAAAGATTTTATGGATTTTGTGTGTAGAAGTTTTGCTTTACGATTAGAAAAAAGAAGAAATATTCTAATAACATCGTTGAGATTTTTTAGATTGGTATCTGAATATTTTGACAGAACGGGTGAAGTTTTTGATTCACTTGTTATGGGTAATCAAGAAGTAGAGTTTAAAACAGCAGGAGAAAAGTTGAAACAGTTGCAAGAAAGTCAATCTAATTTAGGTAAGTTTATTGACAATTTCATAACAGTTGGGGGTTTTGAACACTTTAGAAAAAAATCTTCTAAAGTTGTACATTGATTTTATGTTGTAATTAATTTTACAAATTTGTTATTGCAGATGCTGTGGAACGTGAACTAGTCAAAGAAGGAGATAAACTTTCCGATATGCTCTCGATGCCAATCAAAGATGCGCTGGGTCGAGAAATCTATGCCGATTATGCCGAAGACATCATTAACGTTCGTGACATTTTAGATGCAACCACAGCACGTAAAAATATATTTGGTGATAGCGTAGAATTGCAGAAATTAACTCTTGAGCAAATAGCTCATGTTTACAATTACGAAAAAGACGCCGAACAAGCCATAGAATGGCTTGATGACCTATTTCACGTTTTACTGAAAGATCATGGTCATGTTGGTTGCACTGTTTACGAAATTCAAACACAAAAAGACGAACATCAAACTATCCAAGAGACTGCGAAAGACACCTATAATTATGGTCAGCAATTATTGTATGCCAGTTTGCAATTAAGACAATCTTGTCGATTGTCTTTGATTGATCAAGAAAATTTGAACCGACGGTGAGTGTAAAAACCTGCGATTATGTGCTCTATTATCGGTTCTTTTTTTGTAGATTGAAGTTTTCATGGCAGCGACTTCTTGGTGTATCACAAGAACAAATGACGAGGCTTCGAGTCAGTGCCGTTTTCCATCGCTCTGTAGAAGATCATTGCAACCAATTGAGAGATCTAAGAGAGGCTGTAGCTACTATTCCGTTAATGGACTTGGTAAAAAAAAAAGCAAGAGTTAAACACTATTTTGCAGTTCGAGAAAAATTGATGGTTGAAGTTGGAAGAATGGTTAGGCTAGGGCGCCTGCTGAGAAGTCGGCTAAGAGAATTGCTATACTTTATTGGCACGTAAGTGTTTTCTATATCACTTGTTGAAATCTAAAAACAGACTACTTATAAACCAATAGTCAACCTTTTTCGATTATCTAAATAATTTTTGAAATTATTGCTATGCTATACTTATATACGGAAATCGTTTCAAAATTACCCTGTATACTAAACTTGTTATTAAAAACTAGTATTAAGTTGTCTTCGCTGTGCGAAATTAATGTCACTAATTCTTCCATAACTTATATATTCTTCTCAAGCCCGTTATAAAAGCTCAATAAGAGATTAATACTTTTTCCTCAAAATTTTTAGTTAAAAATGATTTTCCATCGGATGCCAGAAAAACAAAATTTAAAAGCAACATTTGGCAGTAGAACGCATATTATATTAAGTAACTTTTAAGTATATAAATAATATTGTAACTGAAACATGTGTAAGAACAAATTAATTTACGTCACTCTTAACACAATACTCTAAATAAACAGTAATTCATTGAGAATATTTTTGAACTACTCTTGATCTTCGTCTCGCTCTCTCAAAATGATTGATATCGCCTCATGTATTTTTGGCTCTATTTTTACTTTTGGCTAGCCAAAATAGCAAATTTATTTGATTTTCTTGGTGTGAATGCACGATCGAATTATATTTTTATATTTAGGTACCGGCTTCAAAACCATTTACCATTTTAGCTTTTTTGTATTGTCAATCAATGCTACCATTAAGTGCCCACAAATAAAAACTTTTTCAATTCACGTAGCTTTGTTGATGTACTTCAAAATCTAATTTTGAAATTTAAGTGGGGAGTCAGGCATATGAATCAGTGGCGGCCCAACCGGCCCAAGTTGAACATCTGTGTGAGAATAAGAAAATTTTGAATTATTATAAAATTTTTAGTGAGTGCTTATCCTAAAAATAGATCACCACCTGCTTTTTTCCGTCAAATGCATGCCCTAGTAAAACTCTTAATTACCTTAACGATTATCTAGTCTAAGAGATCGAATTCACGCAAATTGTCTACTAAAATTAAGATTTTTATTTACAGATCCCCGGATTCATCCAGTGCCTCTAATGATACCGATTCAAATTCTGAAGATTTTTCGAACTCAATAGGTGACAACGAAATTGCCATTGAAGCTATTACTGAGAGACTGACAGAAGTTACAGGTCTAGCAGAAGAGTTGGATCAAGCTTTGTTTAGTGCCCAGCAAGATTGCTCAGTTTTGACGTCTTCTGCCACTTCAACTTTTACTTCTTCAGAGCCGGAAACTGTCATTTCTGTGAATACAGTCATGGAATCAACTTCAGAAGTGAGTAGAAATCGATTTTGGTTACAATTAATGCATTCATTACTTAAATGTTTCAAAATCATTAAAATAGTAAAAGACTCGATCAATTTTAGTAATCCACTAATAAATTGGCTTTATTGCCTGCTGTTGTCACTAGTATTTTTATCCTTCAAATCATTTAATGCACTGCCAATTTCCGTTGATACATCACATCCAATTAATTAAACAAGCTATTAAGGGAGTATTTTATGAACAAAGCCAGCACTAAAGTATGACTTGTTTATTGCATAGTTTAGTTTTTTTGGGTTACTTACACCTACAAATGTTTATGCAGACGTTAGCAATTATAGGTTACTAATTTTTGTCTTTAATTTTTATTGTTTAGTTATTATTGAGACTATTCAAATAATGAATATAAATAGATCTTTATCTATTAATTTGTCTATGTGCTAAATAAAAAATTCAAGTCAATCAATTCCAAATTTTATAATAATTATTATGAAGTAAAATGAGTTTACGAAAAATTATTACAAACGGACTTTTATATATTATCCAGCTGTATTTTATTTATTTTTAATACTTAATCAGTCGTTCTTAACGGGAGTGCCAATTAAAAAAAAATCAATTTGGCTTGAAGATAACTAAAAATAAACTACTATACAATATAATATATTATATAATACAATGTTGATAAGCTGTACCATAGACTCCAATTTCTAGTCTTGATATTTTTTAAACATAAGTTTTACTCTAATTTATTTTTATTTAAGTAAAAGTGAAAATAAAGTGATTGTTACAGATTTAAAAAACTAAATATAGAGTTTAAAATAAAATCTGAACTTTTTAGAAAGAAAGTGCTATGTATCGCACAATAAAAATTAGAGCGAAGCAAAAACAAATTTAAAAAAAGTAAAAAAAATTAAAATTCAAACATTTAAAAAACATGCTACGTAAAAAATTTTTAGCAATAAACAAAAAACATTATTGTTAAACCGATTAGGTACAACCTTAATGCAACCGTTGACGGTTTGAATATAACACTTTATTTAAAACTAAAAACTACAAACAAATGAAATGATCTGAACCATAAGGAGACTCACCAACAACTCCACTTGAAGATGGTTGCCATTTGCCCTGTTGGAAAGGGTTGTTTCCCGTTCCTACATATTTTACAGTTACGCCAAAAAACCCAGAATTTGGCGTAACAATTATATTGAGAAATTAGAAGATGAAACAGATAAACTAAAATTTGAACATTGAAACAATCAAGGCCGGAAATAGGCATTTTGCAAGGCAAGTGAAACTACGTGCCCTTGCAAAAGCGATTTTGGAGGTGTGATTCTCAAGATTTTTTTGTGCCGCTGCCGATTTTTTATTTTAAGAAATAAAAAGAATTTTTTATTAAAAAAAGTTTTTTCCATGTTATGGCAACGTTAAGTAAAAAGTCCAGATGTCCTGCTTATTAAAAAAAATATATTTGCTTTGACATTTCAAAAGTTACCTATTTATTTGTGTGTTCTTAAAAAGTGAAATTGCTGTTTTCTGGAAAAATCGATACTCCAGCATTACGGCTTAGGAACTTTGGGGGGCTATACATTAATTGTAACATTATACAATACAAACCGTTAGTTGTTATTGATAAATGTCTGACAATTTACAATGACAGCAAATGTCATAGTAAACATTTTCTAGCCTAGGCTGGCAAGTCGGCGTTGCGGGCCTCTTAGGACACGTTGAAAGTTATGTTTTGCAGGCGCAAAGCGCAAAAAAGAATTAAAGCTAATGTCGGAAGTAGATGTCGGAAATGTTTTGCAAAAACCTAGATGATTTTGTAGATGTAGTAGATGTCTACAGTTTTAGACAAAGCTTAAAAGAAAGTAAAAAACTACTAGAAAATAAAGTTATTAGATAATGCAAATAAGAACACTGTGCTTGAAAATCTGACAAAAGAATGTGAGAAAAATAAATTACTGTCAGCTTCTCTAGTGGGTTCTAGGCAAGGGAATAGCAAAATGCACTTGTGTATATTTTGCACTATTTAGCAAGCAAATAGGTGCCAAAAGTGACATCTATATATATAAAAGAAAGTCGTGTTTGTTACAACACTTATAACTCGAGAACGGCTGGACCGATTGCCATGGTTTTTGATTTGTTGGATTTGTTTCCATCCCGAATAGCAGAATACATCCGAATAATAACAATAAAAACTCGATATGTGTAATGAATACTTAATCATTTCAATA
Source organism: Lagria hirta (assembly GCA_947359425.1). NCBI lineage: Eukaryota > Metazoa > Arthropoda > Insecta > Coleoptera > Tenebrionidae > Lagria > Lagria hirta. The sequence goes on from OX375800.1 coordinate 6,166,156, forward strand.
GATGCTGATTTGTTTATTACATGTCAAACATTTGTTGTCCAATCCTGTCAAATAGTGTAACAACTATTTTTTTTTTTTGAGTTTATGGCCTGGTTGCTGAAACCTTTAAGCCACAACTTTATTTTTTTCTGAAGACATCATGTGTTCGTTCAGAAATTTATTTTTTGTAAAATGTCTACAAAGTTCAGGTACTGTTATATTTGTTTTTAATTCCCGAAAATAATACCTAAGATTTATTCTACAGTAAAAACATAAAATCATCGGAAAGGAACGGAATTTAGGGAATAAAAAATCTGTTGGTAAAGGTTATAAGATTAAAGAAAAAAAATCTACAGGTTAAAAAAAGTGTATAGGTTGTCTATGATTTTTTTTGATAAGCTATTTATACGTAGTGGTTATATACTCTTTGAGCTATTGTCTATGTCTCGAAAGTTCAGGCACTGTTATTATATTTGGTGGTTTTTTTATGCGAGTGCACATTTTAATAACAATGCCGCGACCTAGAATATCTAAAATCTTTCCCAGCGAAGCCGTAATGCAATTAGGCAACGGAATATCGCGAGGCAATTATCTGCGAGAAATTGCACACGTCGATACTTAAAGGAAAATTTAAAGATGAGGAAGTTCTTATTCCAAGGATTCCCATGATCCCAACGGATATGCCCTTTGAGTTTAAACGAATTCAATTTTCGATTCGTCTTGCCTTTACCATGACGATCAACACATCACAGGGCCAATCCTTGACTATTTGTGGCCTCAATCTAGAAAATGCATGTTTTTCTCATGGTCAATTGTACGTGGCATGCTCACGTGTCGACAAACCATCCGCTTTATTTGTTCTTGCGCTTGACCAAAAAACAAAAAATGTCGTTTACCACAAAGTGCTTGAATGAAAATCCTATTAATGAATTAATCCGAGTTTTATTTTTTTTTCCCAATCTGCACAACATAGTTTTCAATCATTTTTTTCTGACATGAGTTTGAAGTACTTAATTATTATTTTTTATTTTTTTTTATTTTTATTCTCATTCTGTATGTATGTTTTCATCATTATTTATCATAATAAAATACTTTTTTGTTTCTATCTATATAAATATATTATTTTGTATCATTGTTTTACGTTCATCAAAGCCTAAAAAGTAACACGACATTCATTGACTGTTAGGCGGTACAAAGTTCGCCGGGTCAGCTAGTTATGTATAATTGGCAAAATTATTTACACGCTGTTTCTGAAGATACAAGCAGTGTATTTTTAGGTGGCTATTTAATTTATTGAAGGAGCAGTATTTGATTGGATGAAGAAGTTGTAGGCGTACATTAGAAAAAATAATGTGGAAGAACTGTTGTTTGAAAGAAATGAATACTCTCCACTATTAAGTGGAAAGTTTTATTAGACTATAGAATTAAAGATAAATTACTCATTCAATCCAGACGTTCTTTGAATTCTACATCGCTAATGTAGATTTAATGTAGATCATGAGCTGAAAAGAGCACAGGCAAGAGAAGTAGTAAGAAAAATGTAGACATTAGTGTATGTCAATAATAACCAAACATAAAACAAAGTATTTAAATGCATACAAGTTTATGAGAAAAGAGAGTCAGAAACAAAAAATAAATTTTTTCAAAAAAATATATATATAAAAAAACAAAAAACCTTGAGTGAAAGAAAGTTGTAGAATCAAAAATATGAAAGAATAAAAGTGTGAGCGCAGTTACAAAAAACACATCAAATGCATAAAAATATGGAAAAAACATACAAGAAACTATATACAATAAAGAAAATGAAAGAAGTCAAAATATTTGGAACGAGAAACCAAGAAAGTAACATGACGGCATAATTTAGATGTGGAGATAAAACGAATAAGTAGTAGTCAGACAATGAAAGAAAACTATGTACAATATTGTGGGAGGAAAAAAAGCACTAGAAGTACTAGAACATTCAAGAAGTTTAAAAGCAGTGAAAGAAACTAAACAAAAATAACAGATTTGTTGAATAAATATGAGAGACTAGAGAATAGGTAAAAGAAATCCTGACAGAAAAAAAATTAAGTAGAAAAAAAGAAAAAGGAAGAAAGTAACCACGTGGAAGAAAAACAAAACTGGAGAGCTATATGTTATAATAAGCTTAGAGTATTATGAGTTTTCTTAAAATAAAAACGTTATGAGCAATAAATTTTATATTAGTCGATACTGCTTGTAAATAAAAAACAAAGTTGCCAGGTAGTACTGACCAAACTAACAACTACGCAAATACTTATTTGACAAAAACGACAAAAAAACAACGCTTTGAAATTGACAAAAATGCACATTAAAACATGTTTCTTAAAATGTATCAAATATGAAAACTCTAGTAAAATAATATTCCACAAAGCATACAAGCTCTCAAAATAGAAAAATAACCTAAAAAGAATAATTGAATATTTTGGATTATACAATAATCTGGAAATAATATAATCTACCAAGCACCACTAATGACTTATGCTGTAAAAGTGACGGCAAATTGTCAAAAATAAAAAAGAACTTACTGACTACATTCTTACACTCACTCATATTATAAAATAATTCAATTTCTAATAACAGAATATGGCTGATATTTATTATTTTAAATTTGCATAAAGAAAGTGTGCTTTGCACAAATTATATTAATCGTCGATTATGTTTCTATTATCTTGTATAACATTATTTTATAATAATTAAAAGTAAGGGATTTTCTGACAAAACAAATAGAGCAATCTCATTATCACTTCACAACTTTGTTATTCTTTAGCCGCTTTTTATTTTTTTTTCAGTTGCTTTCTTTATGTATTCTGTTTTGTTCTTTTTAGTTAACTCAAAAATTAGCTCAAAAAAATACACAAATTTATACTAACTAGTCAACATGTTTTATTGCGAAACAATATATAACAACAATATACATAGTATAACATATAAAAGAAAAACATTCGCCAAGCATCAACCATCCGTTCAGATCAATAATAATACTGTTTGTATCCAAATTAATATCCACCTCCTGAGAGAGCTCCAATACCTCCATGGGAGCTGTGTCCTTCATATTTGACTTTGTAATCAGCCCCATGTTTTCCAGCAACATATTCAACAATTCGCTTTCTGCCATCGGGCTGCAAAAGGACGTACTCCCCACGAACTTCCTTTCCATCACGGTGTTCAACTTGATGTTTGATATCGTGGGTGTGCCCATCATGGACAGCATAATCGAATTTGTAATGAGGCTTTGCCTAGATAAAGTTTAGTTAAAAGAAATTAAAAATTTCAAATTGCACTTACTCTATAATCAATATATTCCTCCAAGTGATGATGGCTATCTCCGTATCCTCCGAAGCCACCCCCTTGGGCCGAAACGGCAGCAATTGCCACAGCCAAAAAACTGAAGAGAATTAAACCGTTCATTTTAAATGGTTGATTGCTGACTGCTGTTGGTTGAATGCAATGATTTGACTGATAACTACTGCTCGTTTCAGCGCGTATTTAAAGCTCTTTTGCGTGAAAGGTTGGCCCTATATTTGCCTGTTTCCTTATGGTAATTAGTGTATTTAGCTCAAATTGTTAGCGATAATTTTGAAAAATATAATTTATTAATTATTTCAGTATAATTTCCATAAACTTAGATTAATCTATCTGTTTTATCAAATATACTTAAGTACATACTAATTGTACTAGCATACTGTTAAGACAAAAATCGTTTTTTTCAGTTTATTTAAATTAAATTGAATAAAAAAAATTATAAATGATAGTTGTTATCAATTATTGTAGACCTAATTATTTTAATGTTACCTTTCTCTTAAAATTCTGTGGGATTTTATGAAATACGTGTGAAATAACAATGTATTCCCTATTTTTATTGTAGAATCTTACGTTTTTTAATATTATTGGCATTACATATAGGGCTAGAAACGTTGAAAAAATAACAACAAGCAGCTACATTGCCATAAGCAATCTACTTCGCTTTTAGTATTCATTTTTGTCGAGCGGGTCGGTTGTCATCAAACATATTTACACACAATGGCTGTACATGTTTTTTTCTTTTCCTTCCAACAACTCCTTAAAAAAAAACTAACTATTTCACTATTTCAATTTTGTCAGTTACCTTTCTTTTTTTTAGTTTGTTAGTTTAAATACTATTATATTGTATTTTGTGTTTTCATTTCTAGAAACCAACAATACAAAATTTTAACATTAAAAATGTAACATTATGAAAAATGATTTAATTTTAGAATTGTAACGCAACAAAGTCAAGTATTTAAAATTATTGAGCTTTTTTTGTTATATAAGTCTGTTTATAATTAAGATTATTTTTTTTGTTTCAGCAAAAGCTTAAGCCTGATGAGTTAAAATCTGACGACGAATTTTTAACTGCGTCAGAATGTACCCTCCAGCACTCTCGCTCGTCCAGCTACAACACAGCATCTGAATGCGAAGCCCGTTTCTCGCCTTGGTGGGAGTTCGACAAAAACAATCTTCAAGAAGACATTTCAAAAGAAAAAATGGTTCTAGCCGTCGGTCTTCCTGAGCTTCCGCCCGCCAAAAGCGTTCTCAAGCCATCACCGGAAGTTCCTCCAGGAAAAATTGTGCATGAAGTCATCGAAACCACTCATCTAAAAGTGCAACATTCGCACACTCTAGGTGTCGCTTCTTTTGTCCTCACTTCCGAAACAGTTCGAGAGAAAAATGGTGGAGAAAATCAGGCTGCAGGCGTGGCCGATGAAGCTTTCGAGCAGAGACTCAAGGAGGTGAGTAGCGGAATTGAAGAAGAAGCTTGGAGGATTTATGCCGCTAAACATGCTATCAGAGGCTTTATTTGATAATTTTATGAAACTTATCGACTGATAGGTTTAAAAACTTTTATGTTTTTGGCTCTAAAAATTTGGAAAACTGCTGAATCTGTTTTGCTATTTTCTTCATGCCCTAGTTAAGAGCCTGGTGCAGTTACAAAATATTTTGAAATTTAAAAATATTTCTCTAACTTGAATGATCCTCTCGCACTATCAACACATGTGAATTGTGCCAAATTTTTGCAATAATGTCCGAAATATTGATGCTTTGGTCGCCAAAACATATTTTGCAATAGTATGCACAGCTGTGTACAAAATGTCTTGCAATTATCAGACAAATAATACTCATTTTAATGAGATATTTAGAAAAATCATCTAATTTCAAGCCTTATTTGCTGCCATAGAAAGCTTAATGCGTTATGCACGCGCTATATTTAAATGAGTACTTGTTATATAATATATGCATAATTAACCGCTGACATGAGTGACAAAAATTATCTTTTGCAAAAAATCTCAGAACATGCGAGAATTATTTAATCTCATTAAATTTTAATTGTTTAATAATAAACAGGTTTGTAAATTATAATTATTTGTCTCTTATGGCTAAGTCATGTACATTATAAGGTGTTGTTTTTTTATTTTATTTTATATTTTATTTTAATACAATTATGTTTTTTAGTTGTGTTGTTTTTTTTGCATGCTACCTTAATATTTTTTCTAACATTTAATTAGTTTTTATTTTGGTTTTTTAATGTAAAGCAGCCGTCCCATACAATACGGTAAGTATAACCATATAGACATTTGGCTTTGCGTTTTTTCGCAAGCGTTTCTTCAATATCTTGTCAGCCCCACCATTCATAAGTGAAATACTATATAATTAGACACCCTATTTCTTTCACAACAGTATATGTTCTAAGAGAGTCAACTTTATTTTAATATTAAAATAGCGATAAATAATAAAAATAAGAAGTGATAAAAGTTGTTTTAATATTGGTAATTCAATTTATTAGAGTGAGAATTTAAAATTGAAAAGAAATCTCTATAAAAAGTTGACATTATAATAAAAATAGCAAATTAAAAATTAGGAAAACCAAATAATTATTAATTTCTTTGTTAATCTTTTAATTACTTTAAACAAATTAGGTAAAATAAGCTTTTTTTAAGACGCTTTTTTTAAGCTTTAAGACGTTCTGGTTTTTAAATGGGCAGAGAGATGGTTTTTGTATACCATCAATCTATAATGTTTATACAACTGATTGAAATCACTCCAAAGATTTTTGTTAGATTAATAACAAATTTTTTATAAAATTTATTTTGAGACACCACTTTTCTAATCGGTTAATAAAAACAAATAGTTTATGTTCCAACATTTGTTCTGATGGGAATTCAAAGCTGAAAAATTTGGCATTTTCAGTTGCAATTGCGCTTGTTACTCTAAAGATTTCATCTGCATCTTTAAGTCTGATAATCAGCAAATTTTTTTCTGTGAAAATAATTTCAAAAATAATCTTAACCGGTTTGAAAGTAACGGAGTTATGCGGAAACATTATTTTTTCTAAACTTTTTTTTGAACTTTTTTTTTTCTAAATTGAGGAAAATGTGGAAGTAAGGTTTTTTATAGAATTTTGAATCGCTTGAGTTTTTTGACTATTAATAATATTTTTAAATTTAGAACTAACAAAATTGAAAATCATATATAGCCAATCAATTTGGTTATGCTATTGTAACGATGGTACAGAGAATTGTATGTTATTCTAAAAATCGAAAAATACCTATCTTATAGTAATTTAAAAGTTTAACTTGCTTTCTTTGAAACCCACCAGAAATGCATATTTACATCAGAAAGTTTGTTTTTAGAAACAGACGTCGAGTTCACCTGAAAATAGAACCAACCGCTTTTTTTCCCGACAAATATTATCTTCAATTGCAAGCGAAATCAAGCAACAAATGTGACCTGAATGTCAGTTCTCGAAAATAGAATATAAACAAACCTGACATAATTCTATGAGTGTTTGCAATTCTTTGTATTAATATGACACTAATTTTCATACTTTGTTGCCAAGAGTATTTTTATTATTGAAGATTTAACAGTCAGCAGCTTGAAAAAGTAATAAATAAGAATTCGTGAATATCTTGCACAATGTAACAAGTATTATAAAATACATGTAAATAATAATTTGTCTCTAAGTTTAATTTTTTTTTTGTAAATACTTTCAAATACATTTTTTTTTAATAAAAATAAAGCATTATTTTAAAAAAAATAAGACTTTTTAATATATTTCATTCAATTTATTTATATAATTAATGGTCTAACAGCCAGTGAACGGATACCTGTATGTATTTGACCAGACCTGGGTTTTTGTACATTGAGGCTCCTAGACCTACCGTACATGAGATGTACGATTCAATAAATAAATGTAAAAAATAAAATACAAATTTAAATTATTTCTTGTTCTTAGCAGTATATTTTAAAATGTTTAGATTTTTTCGTAATCTATCTCTTTCTTTATCGTTCAACTTTGAAAGTTTAGTATATAAACTACATGTAAAATATTAATTTCATTAAATGCAGTGATTAAATAAATTATATTAATGTAAAACTGCTATCGTAATATATAGATATCTGACCAGGTAGTATCTCAGATTTTTTTATCTGCTGATGTTTATACGCAATGAAGACGTCTGCCGTCATCAATATAAGTTTTTAAGACTATAATAAATAAAATATATTAATGACAAATCTAATCAATTAATTTAAAAAAAAAAGTTTTAATATTTTCAAAATTGTCTGCCACAATGTTAAACGCGTGATAATGGTCTGTCATTGTTATTTTCAATTAATAATAATAACATATTTTCAAATATCAAAACGGCAGACGTGGTCAAATGCATTTGTAAATAGCCAAAAATCGATACCTGTCTTACCTCGCGTCCACCATTTTGGGCTTAGTGAGTCCCCATGTACAAAAACCCAGGTCTGGTCAAATACATACAGGTATCCGTTCACTGGCTCTTAAACCATAATAAATTTTTCGTAGTTTATAAAACGGCGTTGGAGAATACAAATTTTAGGTCAACACTTACATCACGTTATAAATATATGACAGCATAAAATACAAGACATCTTATTTATAACTTTGAAAGCAGCATGGTCAGCTTTTTTATCCGATTAAAAACCAAATTGATTTAAATTTCTAATATTATATATTTCTGAAAAAATCTTTAATTACTTTTTTGTTCAATTTTTGACAAAGAAAAAGTTAGACATATAAAGCGGTAATTAGGCAGCGGGTCTCTATTTCCATCTTTTAATAATAATTGTATTTACAAGATATCTTACCAGAATAATATGATTGTTTTTTAATTTTGTGAGAAAAACACCAATACTGATAGAGAGATAGTGCAAAAACTTTTAAGACTTCTGTAAGAAACATATTTGTGCGCTACATTAATTTTTTTGAGGGAGTTGAGGCTTATCTTTGACTCATTGTAGTTTTTGAAGTGAAAACTTCTTTAGCGGCGCTGAGCACTTTTTTTTGTATGGGTAAAAACTTTCAAACTCGCGTCAGGGTCACGTGATGCTGATCGAAAAAGCGTAAGATCGAGGGGAAGGGAGGGGAACTAGTATCTCCCACTCTTTCTACCGTGCCTGAGTCATAGATTTATTATAACAAGATACAGCCATGCACTGCGATAGTCCGCCAAGACGTACCATCTATTGCTCTCACTCTCAACTGCATTAGTATTCGATAGCGCTATCTTTTAGAGAGGTTCCTACAAATAGCAAAGCAGAAATCAGTAGACGCAGAGTACGCTACGTCAGCATGACACTAGAATTATTTTGACGTTTCTATTAAAATTTTTCTAATCACATAATTTGAACAGAAAACTTAGTTCAGTCACTTAAAAATTGAAAATAATTATTGTCAAGAAAAATATTTAATAATTTGAAGGTAATTTTATTTATTGAGATTTCAACCTCAACTTTTATTTTCTTCCAGCTTTCTAATGTTTCTCTATTTTCTTAAAGCCTAACTTCAATTTTACAAATTCATAGGAGAGAAGTTTTTTATTTTCATTATTGTGATTGTCACGATGCAGTTGTGGGTTTGTAAGCTGATAAAATATGAAGCGGATAATAAAGTTTACATGGGTCTGACACAACTAAAAGTTGGTGAAATTTTGAAATTGGAATAGAGTTTTTTGATAAAATAATTAAGAATCATTAGCACTGATGAAAAAACCTTTATTTATAAATAATTATTCATTCCAAAATAAAATTGATTTTTAACCTAATTTTCGTATTTTATTAGATTGTGTATGACAAATGTCAATAAGTTGACAGCAAAGCATTGCATCGTTGATTGTCGACTAAAATCGTAGAAATTCGTGTCTGTTTAATCACTATAGACTCGTGTGCGACATACAACAAATATGATAAAAAGAATAAAAAATGTGTTTCATTAAATATAGAAAGAAATGGAGAGATGTACCAATTTCTTTGATATGTTTTTTAAGAACCGAAGTATGTTCAGCATGCATAGCTATATCTAATGTATTAAATCTATGGCCTGAGTGTGCTGCTCTGTTTAGGCGGCACAGGGCGCTTGCGCGAATGACCGTGTGTGTTTATGTACAGCGTCCCACGCGTATCCAAGGATGGTGACAGCTGATTGCTTGACTGTTGTGTAGTAAATACACTGTTGTGTATTCGTAAATGTGAATTGTTTAAATTATGGAAATCGAACAAAGTGAATCTATTAATGAAAAAAGTGATGATGAAGTAGTGAAAGAAAATGAGTAAGTAAGAAAAAAAAAATGGAAAAAGCTTTGATAAATTGCCAATGATTTTAAGTGGAGATTTCAATATAAACTTTGCAGACGATAAAAATCAATCGTTAATTGAATTTTTAAATAATGAATTTGGTTTAACTATGTCAAATGATCGCAATTTTAGCACAACGAAATACAAAACTACTATTGATGCGGTCTTTATTAGACACTTAAATAGGTTCGAATCAAAACTGTTTGTTTCTTACTTCAGTATCATAAACCAATTGTATCAGTTGTAAAAATTTGCGATGATGATTCTGATAATAACGATGGTGTAAAAGTCGTCAAAATTATGGATGGAAGTTGATTTTTGTGAGAGATAAAATTTAATGTAATATATAAATAACGATAAAATATTATAAATAACAACATATAAATTGTCATATTTGTGTACGATAGCGCAATAAATAAACATTGTATTCTACCTCATAAATGATAGTACTTTTATACTTATAATTAAACACAACGTTAATATTGAAGTTTTCACTTCTGCCGGCACTCCCGGAGTGCTACCTTTTTTTTTTTAGTTTTATTATTTTGTACATGTATTTTTTAATAATTAGATAAGTAGTTTATCTGTTCATCAAAGCTGCTTTTTTTGAATAGTTTTCTGAGTTGTTCTGATGCTGCACCTGGTCGAGCGCGTATTTGTGCATCAGCTGATGGAATATCAACTTCTTTACAATGAATAATTGATGATTTAGGCACAAAAAGTAGAAGAAAAAAAATTCTAGCAGAAATAGACGCAACACAACGACAAGAAAACTGTTTTATTATTAAATACTTAACAAAAAAAAATTATTACAAAAATTGTTACAACCCACCAAGCTTACAACAATAAAACATTAATATAAAAACTAGCAACAAAAAATCTGATATGAAAACTAAAGCCATTTTTAAATTAATACTATTTAATAAATATCTTTAAAACCTGGGCGACTCATCGCCAGATTCACCTTCTGTTTGAGGTTGATTATCATCCAGATCAGGAGTACTCTCAAAAACCTCTTCTTCATCTTCTTCATCTTCTAGAGGAAATTCAGCTTCCATTTCTGCCACTTTTATCTTTTTAGTCTAGGAAATAATTAAAATACATGTTTTAGATTGTGACAATATCCGATTAATTGTAAAAATCAGATAAATCTACCAAGAAAAGCGTAAAGTATTAAAGTGCAAACAATGTTAATCATAACACAGATTTAGGCATATATCAGCTCTTATCAGTAAGACTTAACAATTATGACTCAAATTGGTTTTGCAAATAAAACTTATGAATAAATAAATCCAGTTTTGTTTTAATTTACAACTGCTTTGAGGGGTTAAGTGTAAGCTCAATTAGTCACGTTACACGTAAGATTCAATAAACAAAACATTTTTGGCTCTACTTTGGTTTTGGTTTTGGCTTGTGAGCGAAGCGGAGCGTTTTAAGTGTGCAAAAATCATAGTTTTCTGGCACAGACCAAGTGGTTTTTTATTTATCAACCTAAAAGAGTCTTTTTTAACAGCTATTTGTGTATTGAGAGGACAAAAAATATATTACCAATTCAGAGTACATATTAGTGTTCTACGAAAATAAGCGACAATTATAAACAAAAAATATCTGTGCAAAAGTGGAAACGCAATGAAATATTTGGTTTGTGTGGTTAAAAAAACCTGTAAAAGACTAAACTCTACATGCGTTTTCCACAAAAAAATTTCGTTTTATTGTAGAAAACTTTAAAAATCTTTAGTCCAGCCCTAAACTCCGTCTAATAAAATATACTCTGAGCTCTACAAGGGGCAAATAATTAACATTTATTGAAAGAAACTTATGAAAATGCTGCAACAGTTGAAGTTTTAAACTACATAGATGTACATCAAAAGTTTCTAGCAAATGCAGTTCTGTTTTTATTAATTGCAGGCTTAGACGAGATTGGATTTGTGTTTTTATTAAACTTACGTTGGCGAAAGCTTTTGCTTCTCTTCTAGCTCTCGGTTTAAGAGTGTCTACAATATTTTCTGCATTTACATCTTGAACATCCTGTATTTCTCCAGTCTGTAAAATAATACAGGTTATCAAGTAAAGACTTTCTTTCTAGATACCTTTGTTTTGAGTTTTGGCGCTTTCTGAACTTTAGATCTAGCAGTCGATTTGGTAGCAGCTTTTTTGACTGTTGGCTCTTTTGCATCTTCAGCCTAAAAATTAAAATAATAGTAATAATACCAAGGTAAGTGCGATTAAGAAAAGGTTGGTAGACTCAAGCGTGTATCTTGCACTTTAGTACTCATCAATGAAACTAAACAATATAGATTTATATTCAGAGACATTCATAGCAAATTCATTCTCAATAAGGATGATTCATTCAGCTGTTTATTTGCCACTAAGTCAAATTGTAATTGTTAAGGCTTATTCTTAGGACACATAAACATAAAAAACGACTGATTTTACAATTATTTTTTTAAAATGATTTTGCTTTGACTTTACAACAAGAAAATATAAAATTAATTACTTTGGATTGAAGCTTTTCCACTTTTTTAGATTGGGGTTTAGAAGCAGCTTTTTTTACTTCTGGTTTCTTTACATCTTCGGTCTGAAAATTATATTAATAATAATTATAAAATTTTAAATGACCTAAGAAAAAAGTTAATTTTTAACCAAAATTTTCTTTTATCAAAAGTGAACTAAATTATCAAGACACAAGTCAATAATAATTTACTACATATTTTAATAACTTTTCAAACTAATGGACATTTTTTATAAAAATAATATTTCTTGTAGTATATAGCTCGCAATACAGTAGCCAATGTGCCCGTATCAAATACTACTGGAATTGATCGTTTATAATCAGAAAAAAGTCAGAAATTTTTACATATTATGCGCATTTTTTAATTTTTGTCAATATTATTGATGATTTCTTCTCATCACTCAGATAAAAAAAATTGTTAATGTAATGGAATTAATTTTTGAGAGTTAGTTACTTTCTCTAGTGCTTTGAGGTTTTTTTTAGTTTTCGGTTTGGAAACAGCTGTGATGGAAGCAGGTTGTTCAATTATTACGGTCTTCTCATTAGCCTGTAAAATAAAAATTATTTAATTACAAAAAAGATCAAATTGATTTTAATTGTAACATAATACTGCAAGACATGTGAAAGCAAAAATTAGAAAACTAAAAAAAATATATCAAAAAATTTATCATCTACAAAACAAAAAAAACATCAAATAAAACAAAAAAAAGATGGATAATAAAAAAAGCAATGACAGAAAACCTAAAGCAAAACGAAAAATAAAATACTAAACGGAACGTTTCAACTTATATAGTTAAAGAAAAATTAAAATATATAAATTGTAACATAAAAACTATAAAAAAAAAATGTAAATTGACAAAAAAATTGGAAAAAATTGAAAAAAATTACAAATTATAAGAAAAACAAAGAATAATAATAAAAAAAAATCAAAAACTGGTATAAAATAAAAACAGTTAAACTGCGACATAAAACCGACAAAATAACAAAAAATAGTATGGTATTTTTAAAGATCATTAATTAATTAATATTTAAATATTAATTAATTTAGTAATCAACTATTAATAATTATCAATATATTTGTACTATCAATTATTGTTTTTTTGCTGAAATAATTGTGTCATTTTTTAAGAGTTTAATGTAAACAGAAAGTGAAAATGAAGTTACCATTTCTAGTTGTTTTACTTCTCTTTTAGCTCTCAATTTAGGGGCACTTGCAGTGGCTGCAGCTTTTTCAAGTTGTGGTAGCTTGTCAACCTGTAAATTAAATAAATCATAAAAGTTAGTTTGCAAAAAAAACAATTTTAAGTGTAAACCAGCACTTTAAAAAAACTTTTTTTATAAAATTTGTATGTTAAACGTAGAAAAAAAAACTAGATACAAATACGTAAATAAAATTTGCTTGAAAAAAATATCAAAAACCAACGTTAACGACATAAAAATAACGACATAAAAATCCATTAAAAAGAAAGAAATAAAATAGCTTATAAAAATAAAAAAATATATAATAAAAAAACAGGTATAAAATAAAAACAGTTTAAGCTGAGACATAAAACCGACAAAATAAAATATTTAAAAACATAAGAAAGAATAAATTAACTAGAAATTTTTAGAATAAAAAAATTTATCAAACCATAGCAAGCTTCGAGTTCTGGTAAAAAAATAATAAAGTTTTTTCAAAGATCACTACAGTTGCTAACTTTTCAGAAAATTTTATTGAGGCTAAATTGTTATGACTCTGACATGTGGGTAATTGAGAGTTTTTTGTAAAGTATTTATCGACTTATTTTATTATTATATATGTAATAATTAATTTAGTAATAAGATGTTAATATATTTGTATAGAATGTTGTTTTTTGCTGAAATAAGTATGTAATTTTTTGACAGTTCAATAAAAATAGTAAATATAAATTTAGTTACCTCTTCTAGTTGTTTTGCTTCTTTTTTAGTTTTTAATTCAGGAGCAGCTGCAGTGGTTGCAGCTTTTTCAAGATATGGCAGCTCGTTAATCTGTAAATTGAACAAATCATAAAAATTAGTTTGCAAAAAACGGATTTTAAATGTAAAATATCACTTCCAAAACGTTGGCGGCAGAGACATACAGACACACGGATAGAAATAGATTTTGTTAGATTATAGTTTAAAACACTCAATAAAATAGCTCAATGCGAAAAACTTTATTAAAATTAGTTGAGCCGAAAGCGACAGACAGACACACATATGCACTCTATAAACTTATACCACCTCTTTTTTGTCCAAGTTTAAAAGTAAGTGTTAAATATACATAACCGTCTAATATACAATAGACGTTTGTTGGCGTAAGCAAAAGTCTTGTTACGCGAAAGAGCGGAAGCACTTTGAGGGTGCGCCCCTAATTTTCCTCAATAATATTTAGTAAAATGATTAAAATTTTTTAGTCTTAAATCTCAGAAATAAAAAAGATACTTACAATTTTTTTTGCCCTCGTTGTCCTCTGTTGGTTCAACTTGTTCTCCGGCTCTTTGACGGCTCTTGTTGTCCGTTTTGTAGTAGTTAATGTTTCAGGGGCTGTTGTACTATCGGCCTAAAACCACCCCAAATATGAACTACAAAACACTGAATTCAATTTTTACCTTTGCTTTGGTTTTCTTCACAACTTCTTTTTTCGTTGGCTTGGCAGCCTTAGAAACGGCCCCCTGAGAAAGTTGATCAGTTCGGTGAGTAGTGGAAATAAACCCCTGATTACAAAGCATTATATTATGATTAACAAACGATTTCAGCAATAATGAATTTTGATTTCTTGTTGTTAGTCCTCTTTGAAAGACATTTCTAACAAACATAATGGTTACGAGTTTGAAAATCATTGCAAACCTGTCGTTTATTAAGCACAATGAATGAAAAACTTGACCCAAAAAAAGTACAGAAAACGAATAATAAAAAATAATCATACTTTTGCTACCGTCGATGTTGCTATTCCTTCTACTGCTTTTTTAGGAGGCATTTTCATACAGAAATTAAGAAAATAATTACAGCATGTATTTATCACTATTTTAACAAGAAGCAACAGAACCACCAAGGTAGATATGGAGTTTTTTATGCAAGATGATAAAAATCCTCTTCTTTGTCTGTTTTTTTATGTTTAAGAGTATTTTTTATAATTTACAATAAAATAATTCGGCTGAAATTTTCTTTTTTAGAATAATTTTGTATTAATTAATGAATATTTATAATTAAGAAGACAATTGTTCAAAACTTTCAATATAACTTTTTTATGTTTTTCATCGTCGAACAGTACCAGTTAACGTGAGTTTTACCTCACTCTTATTTATACTGGTCCATATAGACCGCAACTTATTGGTTTATTGTAATGCCGTTTCTTGAGCTGCCTAAAGTGTGTTAGTCAATGATGAAATGTCTATTCTCCATAATTCAAAAAGTAATCAACAGGTATGGAACTGTTTTGAATAGAAAACCATTAATTTAGAAAAAAAAGAATAATATTTAAGTATGGATAATATTGTCTGATTTTGATCGGCATTATAATCAAATTTCAAAATGTAAAAAAGTAGTTATAGTGACATAACTATAATAGCTAGACATTTAGTCTCGACAAGTTTTTTGTAGATATTATTATGTTCTATAATATTGTAAAACATTTTTTTGTTTTGCTATCAATACTTTCTGCTGCGCATGCAATCAAAGACATTTTATAGCTAATTTTTTTACAGCTTAGGTTTATTTTAGTTAGGATTTACATCCATTTCTAAATTTTTTTAGTAAAAAACATAGCGTATGAATACAAATTTTACATGCAAAAATACAAATATATATATATATACTAGCTGACCCGGCGAACTTTGTACCGCCTTAGCGTAAATTTGATGCAATTCTTTATTTTGTATAGTTGACCTATCTTATGTATGCGTACCTAATCAATTTGAACTGGAATCTAAAATATCCTCCATATAAAAATGAAAACCTATTTCCCTAGTCTCGTCATACCTGAAAAGGACTTTACTAATTTTGTTAAATAAAAAACAAAATATATATTTTCATAATAGTGTTTATTTCGTAGGGTTCAATAATTTCACTTATATTTTTACAAATCGCTATTGAACAACTGGGCATTTTGAAGTAAACACTGAGCTCAATATCACGCGCGCTCTAGAAAGCAACTAATAGCCTCTATACCCTTCACTGCTTCTCTCTATTCTAATGCTTTTTGATAAACTATATTTTTAGTTTTATGTTCTGGCGCGTAAATAAATAATGTTGATGGTTTTCCGACACGGGAACAGGCGACATATAATTGGCCATGCGAAAAACATAGATTTTCTAGGTTGATGCCACATACACTTAGCGACTGCCCTTGCGATTTATTTATTGACATTGCAAATGCAAGCCGCACCGGAAACTGTAAACGTTTAACACTGAATGGCATATCGTTCGGTATCATAGGGATGCGTGAGATTAAAACATCTTCGCCTTCGTACTTCCCTTTCAAAATGTTTGAAAGAGAAGTTAAATTGAATGACGTTGACATTTGTTAGCGAGGTTATGTCTGTGGTGTCATACATCACCACAGAGTTTTTGTTTTAAATGGAATGACGGTGACATTCGTAACGCGCTTTTTTTAAAATATGCAAAATTAAATGTATATTTTTCAATCTTTCTGAGAGATTTCCTGAATTTTTTCTTTCATAAGAACCTTCTCCTAGGGATTCATTTTTATATATATAGATAGATATCTAGATATATAAAATAAAGTCGTGTTTGTTACAACATTTATAACTTGGGAACGGCTGGACCGATTGCCATGATTTTTGATTTGTTGGATTTGTTTCCGTCCCGAATAGCAGAATACATCTTAAAAACAATGAAAACTCGATATGTGTAATGAATACTTAATCATTTCAATAGATGTTGATTTGTTTATTACATGTCAAACATTTGTTGTCCAATTCTGTCAAATAGTGTAACAACTATTTTTTTTTTGGAGCTTATGGCCTGGTTGCTGAGACCTTTAAGCCACAACCTTATTTTTTTTGAAGACATCATGTGTGCGTTCACAAATTTATTTTTTGTAAAATGTCTACAAAGTTCAGGTACTGTTATATTTGTTTTTAATTCCCGAAAATAATACCTAAGATTTATTCTACAGTAAAAACATAAAATCATCAGAAAGGAACGGAATTTAGAGAATCAAAAATCAGTTGGTAAAGGTTATAAGATTAAGGAAAAAAAATCTACAGGTTAAAAAAAGTGTAAATGTCTTTTTATAGGTTGTCTATGATTTTTCTTGATAAGCTATTCATACGTAGTGGTTATATACTCTTTGAACTATTGTCTATGTCTCGAAAGTTTAGGCACTATTATTATATTTGGTGGTTTTATGCGAGTGCACATTTTAATAACAATGCCGCGTCCTAGAAGATCTAATCTTTCCCAGCGAAGCCGTAATGCAATTAGGCAACGGAATATCGCGAGTCAATTATCTGCGAGAAATTGCACGCGTCGATACTTGAAAGAAAATTTAAAGATGAGGAAGTTCTTATTCTAAGGATTCCGATAATCCCAACGGATATGCCCTTTGAGTTTAAACGAATTCAATTCCCGATTCGTCTTGCCTTCGCCATGACGATCAACACATCACAGGGCCAATCCTTGACTATTTGTGGCCTCAATCTAGAAAATGCATGTTTCTCTCATGGTCAATTGTACGTGGCATGCTCACGTGTCGGCAAACCATCCGCTTTATTTGTTCTTGCGCCTGACCAAAAAACAAAGAATGTCGTTTACCACAAAGTGCTTGAATAAAAATCCTATTAATGAATTAATCCGAGTTTTATTTTTTCCCTATCTGCATAACATAGTTTTCAATCATTTTTTTCTGACATGAGTTTGAAGTTCTTAATTATTTTTTTTTTTAATTTTTATTCTCATTCTGTATGTATGTTTTCATTGTCATTCATCATAATAAAATACTTTTTTGTTTCTATCTATATAAATATATTATTTTGTATCATTGTTTTACGTTCATCAAAGCCTAAATTAGTTCAGCTAAAAAGTAGCACGACATTCATTGACTGTTAGGCGGTACAAAGTTCGCCGGGTCAGCTAGTATATAATATGAGTGACTTAGACATTTTGCGATGAGAAACATGCCAACCTCTCGCATTCAGAACATTTCCAATTCAACAATTAATTTCGTCGATAAAGTTTTTTTTATATCGGAGACTACGAAGTTGTTTTATCTGTGAGATAATTCTAAGTCGGTTCTAGATCTAGATAATTCTAAGTCAGTTCTAGATCTAGATAATTCTAAGTTGAATTCCCAATTCAACAATTAATTGTTGAATTGTTGAATTATTCACGCGTGACTCGCAGTCAAGCAAGAACTTTCCGACCTGAAGATGGCAAATGAAATTTTGCCGAAACGTCGTCAAGAAATTCTAATCAAGAATTCCACGCGGATGAATACCCGGAAACGCCAAGAATTTTTATATATATATATAATATTTAAAGATTTTGTGGTACTGACGGGCTAATTGAATAATCAAAAACAAACATATTGGAAATGCCGTCACAATTAGGGCAGTTAAGAGAAACTCTTCATCACTATTTTACCGAGCTTATAGAAATATTTATTTCCTTTATCAAGGCTGGGGTGCAATTTGAGTTTTTTGTTTATCTGTACCTTTAAGAATCTAGGAATAATTAAATGGTGCAAATTAATAATTAAATTAACAAAAAGCAGTATGTAAACAAGTTGCATCCTTTGTTTAATTTGCATATTATTATTATTCTTATCATAGTTGAAATAATTATCACAACGAGTCAAGTTCAGTGTCGGTCAAGCCCAATCCCTTTATTAGACAATTGAATTTAAATTTTGTGGACATCATCATCGTAGCCGACCTTTTGTTCTTTCACGCAAATATGTTAGACCAACAGGCTAAACAGAAAACAGAAGGGATTAGACAGACACGTCGTGGTCATCGTAACGCTGCAGTAATAAAGCTCAGTGTGTTTTCGCGGCTCCGACGAATTGGTTCCGAAACAGCAAGAAGCTTTGCTTAAAATAACACATTCGCTAAAAATCATTCAGATTGACGTTCATAACATAATCTCTAAAAATAAAACTCGAAAAACTGGCAAAAACGTCGTGTCGGTGCAGTTCCTAGTGAGATGTGTTAATTTTCTGTGATTTTTTCCAAAATTTTCAAAAATGGATACCAAAGCTATTGTTACAAACGGCACAGCAGAACCAGAAGCTTCAACTTCTTCAGCTATGTCAAAAACCACCACAATTAGCACCATTGCGGTGCAAAGTGGTCATACCAGGATTGTCATCGCACTTTTACACGTACTTACTTTTTCTTCAAACTTTTTATTTCAAAAATTAGCGCAACTTACTATTCTTAGCTTTGTGTACATTATAAATTTAACAATTTGAAAATAATTTCAAGGCTTATTTTCAGTGACCTATTTTTTATAATTTCATCCAAACAAAAATATTCGCCGATAACAGATGCACTGCTGTCTTCTTTATCTTCAATTATTACTTGCAGGCCTTTTATCAAAGACGTTATTTTTAGAGTGGACCAGACGCCAAAAGCATCAAACTAATAATTACTGTTATCACATTTTTTAAGTTGTCGATTATGCAATGCATACATTTAAATTTATAACGAAATGACACACATTTGCCTAGAATGGCGCAACTTTACAGGTGATTGGTCTTGGAGTGGATGTTAATTTCATATTTTACTATATTTGGCGATAAATATTCTAACATGTTAAGGTCACAGGAGAAGCCATGTGTTTTTTTGGCTAAATTCTTGAATAGATCAACATAATATTTCAATTTGGTCATTAGGAGCAGCTTCAAAATTCCCATACATTGTCGAACCTGGGTGTAGATATCGTCAAATATATTAAAAATTGCAAATCCATTCGTGCGCTAAATAGAATATTAATGGTCTTTGCTTATTACAAGTTATTTTTGGCGGTCCTGCCTCATAGTTATTTATAAAAAGTTTTAATACTTAATGTTTGAAGCAGCAGTAAATAGCGACTTGTGAAATTAAACTGCTCAATAAAACTTTAATAACACTGATATAATACGAGTTACACAAAATTAATGATTACAAGAACTCACATTTTGGAACCGCTGGAAATTTCATGATCTTAAATTTTATTCTCTTCCAGCTACTTTACTTAATATTTGCTACAGTTCTTCTCCCTCCTACAGCTACTTTTCTTAAGTTGACCTACAATTTCATCTTACAAGAGAAAAATATTAAGATTAAAATTTTTAGTGTTGTGCTTAAGCCCTTGCTTTGAATTTTTAATCCTCTAATCCATGCTAATTTAAAAAAAAAATCATTATAATTATTAAACTTTGTTTGTTTTATTAATTTTATTTTCTAATTTTTTAATACTCAAACATTCTACAATTCTCTAAAGCGATTCAAACCAAAACAGACGATACTGACACAGTACATTTTTCCGGAAATCGTCTTGGAAGCAACATTTTCCTGCTTATTTAAGCGCAGGAAAATTGAGTTTTCCGGACTAGTACTGTAAAAACTTTACAAGACGCAAAATAAAAAAGATACTCTAGTAACTATAGTTGTCAACAAAATTGACAAACTTGATTTTTGTGAAATTTGTAAAAAAAATTCCAAAATTTGTAAATTTCGTCTTTTTTTACGATTTCCGGAAAAATTTAATACAAAACACGTCAGTAAAATCTCTTACTTGACTCGGAGCTTTAAAATACTCGGCACAAAGTGCCTCGTATTTCAATTTAGCTCCTGTTCAGTAATGTGAAATTTTCCTGACTTTTATGTAAATAACTATTAAATTATATTTGGCTGTATTTTAATTTCATTACAGTTTCTAATTTTCAAATCACAGTTTATTATGTGAATTACAATTGATACTTTTTAAAAAAGTTGTAGAAGTTTTTATGCCTTTGTATGGCCTTATGTCTCATCGTTGACTAACTTCAGTTCAAGCAGTTCTTGCATCTTTTTTGTTGACCTACATAGACAATTTCCAATATTCTAGATCTTATATTTTAATAGATATAGTAAATCACCCTAAGCTCTTGCGGTTTCATATAAATTTGATCAAAATTGTATTGATATCATTAATTAATTGATTAATTTTATTTAATTAATTTAAAGTGATTAAACAGAAAACCAGTTTGTTTGAACCAGTTAAATTAGTAAATTAATAATTAACTAGGTATATTAAAAATGTTTCCAAATTTTTACTTTGTCATATTTTTGCAGTAAGTACCTTGCAATTTTTAATTTCAATTTTGTCAAAAATATCGGTTTGTATTATAATTTATATACAAGTCTAGGTTTTTGTTTCTAATCGTAGAAGGAGTATTTCTGACGTACATTCACCCAGTTCTGATAAACAAATCTGTAAAGTCATGGTAACAAATAGGTATAGACATACGGAAATTCAATTGTAATAAATTGTACAGAATGGAAATTGCACAATTTCCAACACAAAACATTACTTTTAATTGTTGTTTCTCTTACATGAATACTACTACTACAGTATAAAGCATTACTAGTAATTTTTATTGTTATCACCATCTGGTATTGCTTTCTCAGTTTGATAATAATAAATACAATTTTGTTTTAGAAATATTTATTCGAAAATAAATAATTTGATCAGAAGCTTTAAAAAACTGTCATCATTTCTGCATCATTTGATACATCTGTCATTATGACATAATTTTAATCTGGCTTGATTAGATCTAAACAAACTTTCCCACTTCAAGAAACACTCTATTATGTTGTAATAAAATAATGCTGCCTTCTTAAGAGTTAACCTTTCAAAAAACTCATCACAAAAAGCTTAATGGTTTATTTGTTTTCTGGAGCTAATCCGATTTGTCATTCGTCTCTGATAAATCATCAACTCCGAGAATTAAGAAAAATTTCTTTTTCACAACATTTGTAAGATTAGTGTTTATTAAGTTGGTTAATAGATAATGAGCAGCACCTGATACATTCCTACCTGCTTCTGCCCAAGTGGGTCAGACAGATTTTTGCGTAATTTCTCTCAACTCTCTTGATTTTCCAATTATTATATCTTGTAATTACATGTCGATGTAGTACAAGTACCAAGCAGCTTTTTCTTTTTTAAAGACTGGTTGAACAATAGGCACATATGCATGATTTTATTAAAAAAAAACGTTGATGTCGGAATAATTCCAACGTTTAAATACATATTTACAATATTATCATGAACTTTTAAAAAATAGATAATATTTATTATTTTATTTTAATAATTACTATCTCAATTAAAAAATTAAAATTATTTGATTTAAAACATGATATCTCAAATTTATAAGTATTTTTCATTATTTTATTGTCACTATATGGTCCGTATAAGCGTAGCTTGTCAGTAAAAATTTTTTCCGAAAGACATTTTCAACACAAATAAAAAAATTAAATTTAATTTATATTAATATCAAACTGTTCTAAAAATATGTTTTTATTTGCTCAGGCAATCTATGAAACTAACATAACCTACAAATCATCATAAATTGTTGAATAAAATAAAAAGCAATAGAATTTAAACCGTTCAACTTTTGCACTACGATAGACATGTGACTAAAATGTTCTTTAATATTTAGCTCATATTTAAAATTTGATGTCAAAGTTTTGGAAAATATAACAATGTTATGAATGTTTTTTACGTAAGTGCTGTAGATTTGTCTTTTCAAACGGTTAATTTTTATTTATGTTTTAAAAGTTTATAGTATAATGAGAAAAACCGAAATTTCGTGTCTCTTTTCTGTTCTCTTATGTCTACTGAATCCCAATGTTAATTAATACCTACCTGTCATTTGTAGCTTTGTTTTTGTGACAAGGCAAATATCGTATTCAGTCACTTCAAATTCATCAAGCTCATTAAAATCTTTAAAAACAGATTTTAATAATACTGATAAATTGAGAAGACATTTGATTTTATGTAAGTGTAGGCTTTGAGCTCAGAAAAATGTTATTTAGATAAGATTGTAATAACTTCTAGAACGGCTTATGAAGTTTTTGCTCATTACAAAACCACATGATGTAATTTGTATTTACTCAAGCAATTATGATATATTCACAAAACATTTAAATACTATGATCAAGATAAGATACAGTTGCTCGAAATTAGATCTTTGTCTAAACATTTGAACCTCCTGCAGCGCCAAATACCAAAAAACTATTGATCCTATTATGTATTCGTCAATAAAACAGAATAATTATTATATACTTATCTAATAAAAACTCTGTCAAACCACAAATCATTACAGTCCTATTTATTTTAAATGACATTAGCGGAATGACATTATTAACTTTTACTCAAAGTTGAGTAATTTCAGTAATTAGTTTGATTAAGTGTTTCAACATTAATACATTCAGCCCAAAAAAAAACAACTATAGCTAATTTTATTGTAATAAATAAATAACTTTTTCTTATAAATTAAAAATGAATGAATCATAATAGTAGACCTTGAAGACAATAATTCTCTAGTATATCTATCTTTGACATTAATATTTAACCATTTCGTATATTTAACACCTTTACTGCTTTAAGGTCAATTTCCATAAAGAGCAAGCTCATTTTTTCATTACAACAGACACACGGTCAGAAGTTCAACCGTTTAAAAACGTAACCTATTTTTTAGTCGATACAGGTTTTGTCTGAAGATGCATCGGTGAAAATAGAAAGCAAAACATTGGAATGAATACTAAATAGATAAAATGAAAATATTTGTTTTGAAATAGGTATATAAACAGAGCATCAGTTTCTATTTATAGCACCTGGCAAGATTTTATGAACGACATATTATTCCAACTCATAGCTACGCCAATTGACGCAAAAATACAAAATTTTCATTATGGAAGAACTAATTTGATATTAGGATTTAATATTATTACTATCGTGACACACACAATTGTCGAAAAATGTTTTACAACATATGCATTAGTTAAGATCAATAGCTGGTCAGCAATTTTCTTACCAAATACCACTCGTCGTAGTTGATTGAATCCGAAAATTCTGTTTTTGCAATTGTCAAAAAAGAGTAATTAGTTTGAACACAACGTGTTATCAACCGTTTTTGACAATCTCTCGGAAAAAAATTTCTGAATTAATCCACAGCTATAGATTAAGATTTTAAACAATTTTCAAAACCGCAGAGACGAAATATATATTTATGTTATTATAATCAATATTGTTAAATCATTTTAGAAATTGATTTAATTGATCGTTAAGGAAGTTATAGATAAATGTAATTATGTTTAGAGAATAATTAAAATAACAAGTTAAATCGGTTAATTAAAATAACATAAAGAATAATTCACTCATCTAAAAAAAACGATTAAAGATTAATAAATTACGTTATAAAAAATTCTTTATTTTATAAGTTTCAGTAGGCGTTATGAGGCTATCTTTACTATTTTTCTTGCTTTGCTTGAAATACCTAACCGCCTACTTATTACAATTCTATCAGTCGTTTTAATTTTTTCCTGTCTTAAAGTGGAAATAATTGGAATTAAATAATTAAACAGGTTTTAATTTCAATGACAGTTTAGATTACGATATCGACGGTTTGTTTCCACCTTGTGTGGTAAAGCTTTTTAATTTCTCTTAAGTGTTAAATTAAAATGCAAATAGCTTGTACCTAATTAACGTAAATAAGGCAATGCATATGCTGAATACAGATTGTGTATTAGATATTCTTACATCAACAGATTGAGACAAACATAATATGTTTTTGAAGTATTGTTTATTGATAATTGTTAGATCAAATTTAAGAAAACTAGTTAAATTATCATTACTTAATTAAAATTTCTATTTTTCTAAAAATAATTGTTTGCAAATTTTATTAAAAAGTAAGGACCGGCTATTCTTTGTTTTTGATAGTGCTTATTTATTGCTCTGAGTTATACTCTAACCTAACCTCAAACCTTCAATTTTTGCTGCAAAAAATATTTGTATGCGTCTTTCTTAACATCAAATGTAATCTTCTATGCAAAATACTACTGCCGTGAAGTACTAATTTCATAATCAGCCCAAACAGGTTTGTCAGCACTTGTTTGAAATAAAAGGATAGACCGTTAAACGCTATTGTATAACAGAGACAAATCTCTTGATGAATATTTATGGCTTAACTATCACACAATACCAACAGACAATTAATTTTAAAAATGCTAATAAAGATAAAACTTGTCTAAATTTTAGGTCATTTAAACGGAGATATGAGTGATTGATTTTTAAAATCTATTGCTTGAAGCTTAAAGCTTAAAGCGCTATAACGGCATCCTACAAGAATGAATTATGATACGTTTTCCAGGAGTGCTTGAAAAAATATTATTATTATAAAAATTATTTGAAAAATTGCTTTTTTTTAATAGTTTTTGTACTACAATTTTTTTAATAAAACCCGTTTAAAACTGGACATATTTTTTTTAATAAAATACTTCTAATGTATGTCATTGTTTGCCGTAAAATTGCTAACAGTATAATTGTTATTGATTTACACTAAAAACTAAAACTTTATAATTTTTTTTTAAAGAATTTTTGAAGGTTTACAATAAATGTTATTTACTACAGGTTTTTGCTATGATCCACTATTTAACAAAAGGACAATTTTCATTAGGTTTACCGTTTGGCTTTCAAAGCACGTATTGTAGCAACGAAACTTTTTGTATTTACATGGTTTTTTATCTATCTTCAGTTTTGGGTATTATAAATTATACGCTAGACGTTAATAGACGTTAATGAGATAGCTGTGGCTTGAGGAACACCAGATAAAGTATCAAATAGATAAAGTTTAAATGAAATGCAAATTTTGGTTATAAACAAATACTTCATTTGTATAGCATAAATCATTTCAATGGCCAATCCCCTGCTATAGTAATAATAGCGATTCCTATTCATGTCATGTGGCAAAATCTTATTTTACTGTAATTACACAGTGTAGATTCAAATTCAAACAACAATCTAGCAAAATAATAGGGTGACATCATCACTAAAAGAGACGTTTCAGGGTTTTATGTGTTTAAGCAAAAGAAAAGACTAAACCACCCATGATTCAGTCACAAGGTCGCTGCTGCCCACAAATCAGACCAATAACCACATAATATTCTGCTTTAACTCTTTTTCTCTTTTTTTGATAGAGTTATTTATTGCACCGTGATTCTACGAGTTTAAATCTAAACTATCAATGTATCAATCTAAACAAAGACCACCGCACCACTTAAACCTACCACAATACATTTGATATTATTCGAAGCAAGTCAAGCGTGCAGGAATTATCTAACAATTCAATTGCCAATCTGAAAGCATCAATTTAATTCAATAACATCTGTGGAATCTGAACTTGTTAAAATCTTAGTTTGGTCGATCATTGAAAAAGAAAACTGTAACAATGCTTAGATTTGAAGATCCAAACCCACCTCTACAATGTTCAAGTGACGAAATATGTTATAAATTATGTAATACAACCGGTTTGAGATTGGCTAAATATGTAATTGCCGCAAGTGATTGCTAATGTTACCGCCAAATAATGTCGTAAGTGGGTTTATCTACTACTGAAGATGTAGGTTTTTAGAGATCTCGCCTACTATTAATCAAGTTTTGGAATTCAGAGCTTCACAGCTTCAAAGTAACCTTTGATATCTTTGAGTACGTTTGCGATATTTTTCGTAAATGGCGTTTACACTAAATACAGTACAAAGAACAAATCATCACAAGTATTTTAAAGATTCTTAAGAAGAAAAGTTAGAAAAAAAGAGCATTTTGCTCTTCATTATTTTGCAAAAAGATATGACAAAAATAAATTATGTTTCGATGCAGTACCTAACAGCCTAGACACCTAGATGCTGCTAAATTTACTAAAAATTTAGAAAAACTCCGATGAAAATCACTCCAACAAGCCTAAGCAAACTCTTTCTGTTGCAGGATAGCGGAGAAGAGTGTCTTGCTAAATTAAAGTGATGCTTTAGCGCAGAATTATCATGTTGTTCTAATTAGAAGTAGCTATTGAAGTAACGAAATACCAAATTTTGACTTGATGAGACCTGTGAAAAATAATCACATACATTCATCAACCAACCAGAAAAGAACTGCTGTCTTTCAAGTCAAGTTTTTGTAGTTTTGTGTTTATTTTTGTATTTTGAAATAATAAAAGTCCAAAATTTCTTAACAGAAACAATAAACGACAAATTATAACAAAACAGAAAAAATCAAAATTAAAAATCTTTTAACAGAAAAATAAATTTCTTTAAAAACAACTGAAGCAGTAAATAAAAAAAAATGTATTATTATAAATGTAATGTGAATAATTTTAAGTTGACGCCAAATAAACAAATGAATACGTTTTAGGCGTAGAGCTATCTGTTAGTATAGCTGCTTAGAAATATAGATAAAAGAAAGTACTTGATAGTTATGAATATCAAGTATTAAAAAGAATACTTGATGAAACTCAGAAAATAAACATGACATAAGAATTGTTGATATGATGCTAACTTACAATTATTTACTTGTTTACATTAGTGTAAGACTTTAACTAAAATAAATATAAAAAAATATAAATTCAATAAATTTTTTTCTTTTCAGTTTCGTTTCATTTCGAAAATTTAATTTTTTGTTAAAACGTTTTTATTCAGGCTTTCGTTGATGTTTTAATGTTTTTACATCAAAAAGCTCTACAATCAAAAAATTATAATCACAAAAAAAATTTTCAATTTTCAAGAATATTTTAAAATTCATGTTTTTATAATACTTTAATAATTATACTAAGACAATTATATATATAATAAGACAATTTACACGTTTTTGGCAAGTAACTTTAACACACTTGTTACTTTTAAAAGAGCTTCTTTCTGTCTATCAACGTTTTATTTATTTTTCTTTCACTTCTGTCACAAAATAAACTTTTAGGCGTGGTAGACCGATATTTAATTTTCCCTCGCGCGGCTAAAATTAATCAACTAAACACATACAAATACAATCCGCCCTTGCCATAGACGTTATTTTTTGTTGGCGCCTTAAAATTTTGCTTAGTGTGATTCCGAGCAATTACTAAATTTAGCAAATTAATTTTCAGTGTGGCGATTGGATGAACCTAAAAATCTTGGAAATTACCCCAGAATTGACGACACTCGGGGATACCCTACCCGAAGCCATGGATTTGCAGAGGGCACATGATGAAGTGCTTCGACAGTTGAAAGTGAGTAATTACTAATTAATTAAAGCTTAACATCGACTATTGGTGATATTGATATTCTGTAGCTTTAAAGTTTTCTTTTGTTTTTTACAAAATATTGCATTATTATGACACAAAATGACAATATTTATTTTTTTAATAAGTTTATTGTCTAGCTTTACGCTATTTACGTCGTACATTCTTTTTAACTGTTTCATATTATTTGAAGTTTGTGAAAGAAGAGCTTAAAATTTTAGAACCGTACCTATCAATTTGTAGTATCAATCACTTTTAAAGCCTAAATGACTGACTGAATAAACATGAGAAAAAACGACAAGCCTAAAGGACTGAAAGCAAAATGAGCAAAAAAAGTTTTTATCAATAAAAATGAGCTATGCTTGCTAAGGCTGAAAAGACTCTTCTTATCAGCTCCAAATGTTTTCTTAATCAAAAAATATAGTCAAATACTATATTATTACAAATAAAAAAGCAAAGTAAAGAAGCTTCTATCTCTGCGCTTTTCGTAAAAAAATAGCTCAAAATTTAAAAAACACAATCGTCAATTTTTTAAGACTTGATAAAGTAGATATCAATTTTAACGTTTAATATAGTTTTCAAAAATTGGTAAAAAGTAAAAAATTTTAATTATTGAAAATTAAAATAAACAAAAATTAAACATAAGAAAATTGTTAAACTTTTATCATAATAAAGCTTTCAAATACTATGAGACGTAGTCGAAGCTTTAATCAAATGTCTAATAAATTCCCATTTTTATTGCCAAAATGTTTTCACATTAATAAAATTATTCTCATTTCTATAAAAAATCTATTTTGTCAAACTAGCTTTGCCAAGTTTTTCTCTTGTCATCCGGTTTGCAATTTCAAGAAAACGCACGTACTACATTTGAGGAATCCAGGTCAATTTTGAGATACTAGATTTTTTATATCTAACCTATAAACGGAATCAGACAAACTTTTTTTAGCTCAACTTAATACCGAATAAACAGCCAATTGGAACAGCCGCTATTCATATGCAAATGCATAACAGCCCCACATGAAGCATGTTATTTTATTCAATACTCGTTTCATCTTAGGAACAACACCTTGATGCACAGACAATTTCTCCTTCTGATATTTATGACTTTGGTTTATTTCCATAAATGCAATCTAACTATCAATCACAATAGAGTTATTAAGTGCACCAAGTTGCATGTCGAGAAGATAGATATCTCTATATTATTTATTAAATAGTGCGACAGAGCAGAACAATGTTATAGAGAAACACACAAACACCTTGCATTACTACTTTCACATCGATGTAGATCCTACAAATTATTTTAATAATATTAAAAACAAGGCAGAATTATATTTGAATACTTGAATAATAATACTTGTTCAGGGTATACTTATCTTATTTAAATTCCATAGCATTTATTATACTAAAAATTCATCGTCGTCTATAATTTCAAAACCGTAAAAAACAGAAAAATAATAATTTGTTATATATAAAAAAAAACTACACTATCTCACTATCTCTGCCGTTGTTGTACAATGATACTTACAACATAATATGCTGTAAGTACCACATTTTTAGACATTTAAAGTCAAAATACAAGTACATAATATACTAAAGTCTATTGAGACATATCCAAACCATTTCTCCAGTAGGTTTCAAAGCAAGATGACATTATTGTGATATTGTTAAGTAAACTAAACGTAGTGAAATAATAGATGTGCTTCTAAGCCAACACAATCACGGTATTAATAAAATTGATAAAGTATAAGTACTTTCTTCACTAAGCTTAAAGACCCCACTATGACTTAAAAACCCGATCCCAAAACACGATGTAAGCAGTTGCTTATGAAATTTTGTGCAATCTGCGACAAATTATTTACAAAAAAATCTAACATCGTCTTCAATCAAATAACGCCAATATCATTGCAAGACCAAAAGACATTTAATGAAAATTGATGGTCAAAAAGCATAGATTCAACTTTGAAGACGTTTAAACGCACTTTCGGTAGGAAGCTTCAGATTATCCCATCTTGTAATCTGTAGTGTGTGAACTCTCAAAAAAATCTGCTAAATCAAATAAACAAGAAAATTAAACACAAAATATCAAACTTATTAACTTTACTAATTTAATATGTGTAAATTGATTTGATACTCCGACCTATAAATTTCGGGTGCCGCAACGGCTGTATTGCTTTCCTTTGTGCATTCCGCTATATACAGCCAAATTCAAAAAAAAAAGAAGACAAGAACAGTTTGCTGTAATAGTTTCTTTTTTTTTAATTTAATCAAACTCATCAAAATTGAAAACCTAGAAAGTGGGACCAAGAAGCTAAAATCCTCTTAAATAACTTTTTTGCATTCGGTGGTATTATTTGACTACAGAAAACTCAGGATTTTTTCATCTCTGAAAAAAAAGCAACTTTATTCTGATTTATTTTCATCAAACAGGCCAAATTTTTATTTTCAAACAAGTTTATCCCAAACTTACCCGATATCAATTAATAAAGTAGGTACATAACCAAATTGATTGTTTTAGGAGGAGTTCAGTTAAATGGACACGTACAGCAGAATTATATATATATATCGACGTGCGAATTCAATAACATCGTAACTCAATTTTTTTCGATTTTGAGATTTATATATCATTGCATTTGTTAGACTTGGCTCTTTTAATAGCACAATTTAAAAAAAAAAAAATTCCAAAAATAAAAATATTAATCCAAAAAATCATAACGTCGTAACTAATTTTAGGTAAACAATTTAATCGTAACTAATTTTTGTGCATGCATTATAACCGTAACTTTTCTAGATGTTTTGAAATACGATCGTAACTCAAGCTACGTTATTATTACAGATCTTAGCAAATAATGCAGTAACATCGTAACTCAAGTTGGGATTTTATAAACCAGCTATGCAACGAGTTACGATGTAATTGCAGCCGCATTTGTTACCACTGACTCTGGTTTTCGCGGGTTTAATGTGGTCTGATTTTCTAGCAAATGGTACAAAATTATTGATTTCGCGCCTAATTATCCGTTTATTCTCTATTACATTTTGTTCTGTAGACTCGATTGGCATTGCGATTTTACTTCATTCAATTTAACTTTCCATTTCAAACATTTTGAAAGGGAAGCACGAAGGCGAAGATGTTTTAAGCCCACGCATTCCTTTGATACCGAACGATATGCCATTCAGTTTTAAACGTTTACAGTTTCCAGTGCGGCTTGCATTTGCAATGTCAATAAATAAATCGCAAGGGCAGTCGCTAAGTGTACGTGGCATCAACCTAGAAAATCCATGTTTTTCACATATCCAATTATATGTCGCCTGTTCCCGTGTCGGAAAACCATCAACAGTATTTATTTACGCGCTAGAACATAAAACTAAAAATATAGTTTATCAAAAAGCATTAGAATAGAGACAAGCAGTGAAGAGTATAGAGGCTATTAGTTGCTTTCTAGAGCGCGCGTGATATTGAGCTCAGTGTTTACTTCAAAATGTTCAGTTGTTCAATAGCGATTTGTAAAAATATAAGTGAAATTATTAAACCCTACGGAATAAACACTATTATGAAAATATATATTTTGTTTTTTATTTAATAAAATTACTAAAATTAGTAAAGTCCTTCTCAGGTATGACGAGACCAGGAAAATAGGTATTCATTTTTATATAGAGTATATTATAGATTCCAGTTCAAATTGAATAGGTACGCATACATAAGATAGGTCAGCTATACAAAATAAAGTAGTGCATCAAATTTACGCTAAGGCGGTACGAAGTTCGCCGGGTCAGCTAGTCTATAATAAAAATTTAAAAAAAAAAATGTTTTTATTGATAATATAATAAAATATAATATAATATAGTAAAATATAGAAGCACGTATGTATTACATTAAGAGAAGTTACGATATAAACGCACTTACTTATCTTGAAACTTAATATCGCAACATGATTTACAATGCTATTGCACTAACAAGCTAGGATTTTTTAATCGTAACTCTGCTTAAAATTTGCTTCTGCTGTTTCTAATTTTATTTTGCATCAATAGTATTCAAGTACATGCTAAACAATAATCAAAGCCAAAAAATTATTATTGTATGATCCATAGTTTGAAAGCAATTAAGTCTTGAACTTTATGAAAATTTTGTTTCGCCTGTCCTGTAAAGTTACGATTTCAGAGTTACGATGTTATTGAATTCGCACGTCGATATATATATATATTTATAAAGATATACGGATTTTTTCTAAAAAGATATTGAGAAGCGTTTTTTACCTAGGAAAGTTAAAAGATTTTTAGATTTTGTAAGTTTTGCCAAAATTGATAAATTTATTAAAGCGTCTGCAGACCACCGGTTGTAAATAAGTCAAACAGATTTGTCTTAATAAACATTTATACAAATAGTGCAAGTAACCTAAAAATATTAGTGTTATATATGCTCAAACAATGAAATGCTGTATACCATCTGTTACTCTTCAGCTGAATTGAACAAGTAAGGTGTAGGAGGACAACATCACCAAACAATCAAGATCATATGGTAAATTAGCTGGTGGAGAAGGTAAAGTTAACAAGCTCTTGTAGAATAAGAGCAAACAAATAGTTGGTTTTATTCAAATTTGAATATCAACTGCTGACTTGACAAGATTAATGTTGACAAACATGAAATTGGATTAGTAATGGGATTTAAATACATTATAGAAAAGTAGAATACATTGTAAAGCGATGGTACTTTAGAATATTTTTTTTTTACTTTGATCAAAAATTTGATTTAGATAACAGAGTTTCGTCGATAACAAGTGAAGCAATAAAAAACTACAAATCTTGTAAACTGCACACGATTGCTAAAGTCTGCTGTAAACGATTAATTTTTCTTGTATCGAGTTCCTTTTAGGGATAAGAAAAAAATTGAAATTGTATGTTACAGGTAATCCTTACTTTGGAGTATTTCTTCAACTGTACAATTTACAATTCAATTAATTAACGAATATCATTAATACATTATCACAAAAACCGTAAAAACACATAGATGTGCATGACTCCTTCGGTTAATATTTGTTTTTGTACGGTAATTTTAGCGTGTGTGCATCTAAATTAGATCCTCAATTTTATGGTAATCAGTTTCTAATAGAAGCAAATAAGCTCAAATTGGCCTTAAAATAATTCTATTGACGCCTACAAAATTGCATTAGAAAATGTAAGCATTTCATCACTTCCTTTTTGACACCATTTTTACACATACCAACTTTACGTTATTAATAAAGAATCTAACAAAATTAAATAAGCATTGTGTCTTTTAAGAATGGTAAAAATGCTACGCAAATTTCTGAGGCTATAATATGGCAATCTAACCCAACTTGTCTCAGTCTTAAAGTGTCAGATCTCAGATATACAGAGTGTCAAAGGTTGAACTTGGTTTTAGTTGTTTTATAAATATATTTTTTGATGTGAAACAATTATAGCCACCGCATTCTGTAGCGACGCATTTCTTGGCTCACTCAGTTTAGCTTTGCGTCATCTCGCTTGCAACACCAGGCAACAAAGCTTGAATACTTCAGTCGTTCACTTATGATCGATCAATTGTCACAGTAAAACCATCAGATGCAACATTGAAAATAAGTATGTCTGAGTCACTGAGTAAAACAATTAAATTGTCGCAATTGAAAATAAATTTAGACATTTTTAACTTTTGTATTTAATAAAAATCAATAATCATTAAATAAACAGATATTATTAAAAAAAAATAGTGATATTTTAAGAAAAAAAAGCAAGAAAGTTTTTTATTCTACAGGACGCTGTCTTTCAGTTAATAAAAAGCCGAAGAAAGTAACTTGTGATAAATTAAGTTCAAACAAGTGAGTAAAGATTTTTGGCAACTAATCAGTTAAGTATCTTACAAATTAACACAAAAACATAATAACACATGCAGTTGACAGGCGAAAGCTTTAGATCATACTTTACTTCTCTGCAACAAAGACTGCAATAAAACATTTGCCAGATTCAAATATATATGTTACAAAAACTTTGAAGAGCTGAAACCAAATTGAGTTTTTAACACTCTGTATCTTCTTATTTCCTCTGAAGTAGATCGTCATATTATGTATGGTTTCAGAAATTTGTGGGAATAATTTTTTCCACATCTTTTGACAATTTTCTGTGTATCAATTAGATTAACAACCAATAAATTAAATTAGATGCGAATTTTTGATGTCAGTTAATTAAGCAATAAGCTCGAAAAAAATTTAAATAGATTAAAAAGACAATATGAGGTAAACGCCCTTGTAACCCAAAAACTAGTTTTTTAAAAAGAAATCGTAAGAAATAACATGTTACGCTACAATGTAAAGAATATTAGAGCAAATCATGTTAAATTTAGATACGAGTATAAAGAACTGCTTTGATGAAAATGTAATGTTTAAGTGGTACAAAATCAAAAATAAGCTTCGCCGCCTTCGCAACATTCAATAACACATAATTCGCTGGTTTCGGTTAACATACTGCATATTTATTTAAGTTTGAGTACCTAGCTCCAGGATTGTGCTAAAAATATCTCTTTTAGCTCTGGTTTTGAATTTCCAGCAAACCTTTCTGGGATAAATCAAACATCGCTCACTTCATAAGATTTATTGTTGTGAAAATTGTTTTTTGATAAAGTATGTAATTGAAGGGAGAACAATCGTAATAAAATCTTTTAATAATAATGTCTAATCACACTTGCTATAGCAAATTAGCCAGCAGCTTGACTAATTTTTATTTGAGATTATTAAAAAAATTACATATATTATTAGTTTGTCATCTTGTGTGTTACAATTTCGTGTTTATACAAATTTTTATTTGGAACTACTATCTTTAATTTTAATTATTTATTAATAAAAAATGGTTTGTTATTAGCTTGTTGTTCAAACACCTCTAAGCTGTTCCTTAAAAAATGGTAGTCAATTTTCAGGTAGCTAAACGTTCTGTTTTAGTTAATGCAAGTTGTACTTAAGCTAAAGTAATCTAAAGAAAAATAATAGTTTAAAAGGTATTAATAAGATTTGTAAGCATGCTCTTTCAAAATCAGCACTAAATTTTGCGTTCGCATCACGTACAGGATTTTTTCTAACTTGCTTAATAATTAAGAATTTGCATAATCAATTCTGGGATTTAAAATGTTTTTTTTCACATTAAATTTATCAATTGTGTAATTACCTTGCAGAACACTTTTTAGTGACATATTTGTGTATATTATTCAATTTAACACATTTTAAAATGTGTAAACCAAAATAAATGTATTTTAATAATAAAATGTCCTAAATAGAATGATTTATAAAAGCAGAATCGATGTCCAAAATGAGGTTACAATGAATTGTTTTGGCATTGGTTTTAATGTATATTACTCCTGTGATAAAAATAGAATATATGACATAATATGTTATTTTAAATCATTCTTTTTCTTACTGCACCTTCTGTAAATGTGGGAAATGTGTACATAATAGCAACAGCATTGCAAGCTTTATATTAGATGATTTTTTCAAACTGGTTGAGTAATTATAACTATTATTGGAGCTTTTGAATCACTAAACCTTCTTTTCTAACTGGACACCTAATTGAAAAGCGCTAAAATAGTTCGAAAATAGTCATTTATTCAGTTCAGAGTAATCACATTTCTGGTGGTTTTCTCAATTCAAATTTTAATAATTAAATTTTATGTTTTAAAACTTTATTATAATCAAATATGTAATATAAATTATTATAAAACCATTAATATAATAATAAGCATTCGGTTGATATAATGCAACAACTAACAAATCCACAAATAAAAAGTTTTACAGCCTTAATAGCTAATTTAAATTAGCATCAACTCTCTTTTTAGACTATATCATCAGACTTTTTATTGAACTTGGATATTCTCTATTATAGTTCAGCGCAAGTTTGATTATTTTTCTGATAATTCCTTAATATGCGGCTTTTCGTTGGAATATATACTTTAAATCTTTCTGTTTCTTTCTTTACTTATGTTATTCTTTCCGCCTCACATTTATTTCACTTTTGTTTGTTTGTATCTCGCTAAGCAATATTTTTTAACTTGGTGATTAATTATCTAGATAGTCTCATAGACATCCGAGGTCTCTTGCAAATCCTAAAAACAACTTTCAATAATTTACACATAATAAAGATCAACTTCATAAAAGTGGAATGGTCTCTGCAATGAAAATTATTGCAATAACTGAGCTTATAAGTTTTGAATTGAAGAAAGCTGCTTTACTTATAAATCAGGCATAA
This sequence comes from Lagria hirta, assembly GCA_947359425.1. NCBI lineage: Eukaryota > Metazoa > Arthropoda > Insecta > Coleoptera > Tenebrionidae > Lagria > Lagria hirta. The sequence continues at coordinate 6,202,770 of OX375800.1, forward strand.
TTTCACACAGTTTGCCTGCTGGTAACAGCCTAAAATGTATAAGATCCAGAAATTTGGTAACTTTTAACTACAATAAGATAATATTGCATACCCTAGCTGTTTTAAACAAATCATAAACATAAACAAACAACATAAAACATTGCAGCAGTTATAATACAAAATCGCCATAACTGTAACTTTAAGTGGACAATATTATCTAACGTTAAACTATACAATTGTAAATTATCATTTGATATAAATTATCAAATTATTATTGTTTATTTCACGTTTTAGTGTTTGGGTCTATAAATAACCATTCTTACTTTTTTTATCATTTACAATTGAATTAAAATATTGTAACACTCCTTTTATAAACGAAGCGCTTATTAAAAGATTTTATTGCTTCAAATAAGCAACGACAAACCGTTGAAAGTCTCAATAAAATACAATGTAAAAACGTTGTCATATAAAAGAACATTATAAAAGGCATTAAAAGGTTTATAGGTTCTGTGTAATGCTGCTATATCCAGTTTTAGTAAATTGACTATAAATTTTCATTTAATTATTTACTTTTGAAAATAAAACATTGCCATGTATTATTAACTCTCTTTGTTTATAGAACAAACAAAGCCCAGTAGAAGAGCTTCTTCGACAAGCTGATCAGTTAATTGCAACACAACGGCCCAGAGCTGAAGTCTACGCCGCTATGGCTGAATCTTTAGGACGTGCCTGGAAAGATATCAATAGCCTTCTAGAATTACGAAAAGAAATTTTGGATCTAAATGTGCAGTATCATACGAAGGCCCAAGAATTTTTCACTCGAATGGATGAGTTGGAATCATCTTGCACGGATACAGTAGTTCCTATAGAAATAGATGCCGTTAAGACGTTTTTAAACAATATTCATGATTTACGAAGAGCTTTGCTGGAATCATTGATGGGGGCATTACAAGCGGGAAATACACTTCTGGGGAAACTTAAAGAACTGGGGGCCCAAGGCACACTCGACTCGAGACCCGACCGAATACGAACTTCTGTAAATCGAGGTTAGATTTTTTTCTATATTTTTTTGCACAAAAACGCCTAATAAAGTAGTTTGCAATTTTTTATGTAAGTAGAAAAGTCTACCAACTTTGAATAGTACACATCAAGTGATAAAATGTATTTTTTGTGCCTTGCGCCTGCAAAACATAACTTTTAACGTGTCCTAAGCGGCCTGAAACGCCGTCTTGCCAGCCTAGGCTAGAAAATGATTACAATGACATTTGCTGTCATTGTCAGATATTTATCAACGGCAACTAACGGTTTGTATTGTATAATGTTACAATTAGTGTATAGCTCCCAAAGTTCCTAAGCCGTAATGTGTGCTGGAGTATCGACTTTTTCAGAAAACAGCAATTTCACTTTTTAAGAACGCAAATTGGTAACTTTTAAAATGTCAAAGCAAATATATTTTTTTAATAAACAGGACATCTGGATTTTTTACTTAGCGTTGCCATAACATGGAACAAACCTTTTTTAATAAAAAATTCTGTTTATTTTTTAAAATAAAAAATCGGCATCGGCACAAAAAATCTTGGGAATCACACCTCCAAAAACGCTTTTGCAAGGGCTCGTAGTTTGAAGGCCTCGGCCTTTGGCCTTAGCCCCCAAAATCACTCGCCTTGCAAAATGCCGGTTTCCGGCCTTGTAATTTAAATAACTATTATTTACATTTGTTTGATTCATTTATCTACCTAACAGAAGTTATTTTTTGATTAAAAAAAGTATAAATTTGTTTTCACACAAGAGAGTTAAGCCGTTATTCAAATATGTTTTGAACAAAAACGTCTAAATTTTAACTTTGAATTGTTAACTTATTATTATTATTATCACATTGACAAAATTGTGTATTTGTTGTATTTATTTAAAGACTTAACAGTTCTTTTGGATTCCAGCAATTTCACAAGTGCAAGGCTGGATGGACCAGCTCCATATAAAACGACAAGTTCTAGAAGCGACTTTCAATCGACGAAAGACTCAGTTAGAACAGTGTCTAGCATTAGCAATTCTTGCATCAGACTTGCACGATTTAGAAGATACGATTCATGATAGAAGAGAGCTTCTGGCCAGCACAGACCAGCTCGGTAAGCTGCGCTATTGTACGACCGCAAGCAATAATTTTAATTTAAAATTTCTAATTTTAGGCGATTCAACATCGAGCGCTGAGTTATTGCTTCACGAACATAAGAAGTTATTACCGGAAGCTAAACAATTGCAGGAACGAGCGCTGAAAATAACTAAAGCCACTGAACAGCTAGTGGCCTCCGGATGTTTTGCTGGGGAACAAGCTACGCAGCAATCGTATGCCGTTTTAGCTGCAACTTCTGACTATTTCACCGATTTGCAAAATAGAGAGATGTTGCTAGATCGAATTGCTGCCTTCTTCAAGTCTGCTCAAAACGTAACTTTTCTCTCATTAGAAAAACTTTTTCCAATTTAGATTTTTAGGCTTTCAATCAACTAGACCAGCTAGAACATCAAATCACCACTGCCAAGTTACCTCCAACATCACAACAATTGATACAATTGCACGCTCAATGCTCAAAATCAATTGAAGAAATTACTAACGCACCAATTTCTGAAGGACATGAAATTATAGATCTTGTTGGAAGAGGTCAACCAAGTGTTGAAGGGGTCAAGAGAACAGTAGAAGAATTAGAAAACCGGAAAATAGCATTAGATAGATTGTGCGTGGCTCATCGCGAAGAAAACATTCGAATAAATAAAGCGCTTTATAACTTCTTAGAAAAACATGAAGAAATCTCTAATTGGTTAGCCAGTATTGCTGAAGCATTTCTCCAAAAGCATTATAGTATGGGAGAGACTCTTCCGCAAGCCAAAGATTTTTTGGACTTGCATAATCAACTGCTCAATGATTTACAGGTTTACATTCATCAAAATATTATCAGAGTTGGCTAAATACAAAAAAGTAATAGTGCATCTATAACAACTACGTGTTTTATCACTGAAATCAATTATTATAATATTAAAAAAACACTCTTAAGATGACTAGTCAATTGGTCATTATTAATTATTAATAATATTTTAGTCAAAACCCCACACTTTTGCTAACAGTAAGAGAATCTAAATCTTACTCAAAAAGTTACTGCAAAATTGCAGGTTTTTGATAAAGTAGTGTTCTTCCAGTTAATTTTGATCTTTTGTCTGGATGCTGCTTCTAAAGGCAGATGACCGCATTCCAGCTCATAAATCCATAGATGTGATTGAATTTTAATTAATAGTTTCTTTCAATCCTCAAAAGCAGATTGAATAAATCAAGCAACAACTTTAATTGCAAAAAACACAAATTACCGCGTGATAAACACAAAACATAATTGAGACTGCCTAGGTAGCAAAAAGCTTTAAGTTGTTTAATTGTAATTTCTTGTTTCACACAAACAATAAAAATTAGAATTGCTTTTACGTTTGCCTCAAACCATGCTGCCTGCTGAGATATGTTTTTTGTAAGCTGTGAGGATCTGTGACCATCACTTCCTCTTAGAGAAAAAGTTTAGTCAAACGGCAATGACAGCTACATCCTTGTTTTGACTCTTTTTTGTTTAAAATAAGATGTTAGTTTTTGAATGTATAGCGGTTTGTACAAAAAAGTCTCAGACCATTCTCGGAAAGTTTATTATTTGCTTAACAAACTTCCACCAAAAAAGTTTGTATTTATATGATTTATACACTTTTTTTTAAATATTGACAATCTTTGATGGTATGCTATATTCTTCTACAATATTTGACATAACTCTTCTGTTGATAAAATCAAACGCTTTCTCAAAACCAATAGACGGAAGGTAGACAATACACTTTATTCTGCACTCGGCTCAAGTATTATTTGGAATAAATAGATGAACAAAGCTAAATAATGTGACTGATAATTACAATTAGAGATCAAAAAATATATCTTACATTGTTTGCAAAAGTTTACCACAATGATTGGTGATACCTATCAACTTGATGTGTTTAATTAATACATTCATTGTTTTAGGCTCAAAAATTGGTTTTGACTTTTTTGCTACAGTTTTTAAACAAAATTTGTTTTCAATTTTTTTAAATTTTATATTTAGCAAACTCAAAATTTTGAAACCAATAGTTGTTTTTATAACACTATAATTAATTTCTTTCTAGACAAAGGGCAACGAAATTAATTCACTAATTTTAACACTTCCTCCAATACTTGAATATTTGGAGGATAATCAAAGAAGAGATGTAGATTCTAAAGTAGAAGAAATGCACGAAAGATGGATAAAGCTGAAAAATATTTTAGAAAATAGATTGGATTTGGCTAGAATATTTGTCAAATTTCATATGGAGGCTGAAATCGTCAATAATGAAATGGATAAACTAGAAGATTCATTGTTACAGAGCAAGGACAACGTAACGGATGAATTGATGAGGGATTTGGAGGAAAAATGGGAATCACTTATTCCTCTTTATCAATCTGCCAAAAATACTGGGTTAACGTTTATTTCCCAAGCTGATAAGGTAGGTAATAAATTAAATAAATTCAAAAATCAAAATAAGCTTGAATTCTATTAAGACTGTGCAGAAATCTTCAATTCTACTTTTTTCTATATCAAAATTTTCCATGCCCTATAAGTAACTAACTGCGCAAAAAAAAATTTAATGACCTAATTAAACTGATTAATTGATCGTTTTCAAAAAAAAATTACAGCAATTTACTTAATTGTTGTTCTTTCTGTAATCTAATTCGGTAATTTCAGATTTTATTTTCTAATTTGTAAATTTTTCAACAAAATGAAAGACTTTTCTCTTATATATCTCATACTAAAAAACACCCAGTATATTATAAAAATATTTATTCAAAATTTTAAGCTTGGTTTAAAATAGCAATAGCAACTTTGTTGTAATTTGAATTTATTTGATGTTTGTTCTTGAATATTATGTCATAAACTTATTTTATTGAGTGCATGCATTTAGACGCCAAAACAATTTTGCTAAATTCTAGTTTTTACATTCGGGCACTAAAAAATTATTTATTAGCAATAAAACAATGCTTCTTGCCAAAAAAAATTTCTATTCTACGAAACAAACATTTTATTTGAAAATCAATCAATACCATTTAAAAAACTTCCCATAAACTCTAAAACCAGATAAATCTCAAATATTTTTTAAAAAATCAAAAAGTAATGTGCTATGTGACACATCAACAGTGAATAATATATTACTGTTATTAAAGATATATATTCTAATTCTATTAAAACGTAATTCAACACACACTGGAAATTTAGGTAGATTAAAAAATTTGCGACTTGAGTAACTTCTGAATTTAATACACCTGTATAAATAATTTACAAAAATAAATTGTATCTGGCGCCTTTATCATTTTTCAACATGTTTATTGAAAACCATAATTTCTCGTACAGGTTTAACTTTCCACTGATTTTCTAAATTATTTTCGTAGTAACTTAAGTAACTTGTGAGTATAATACAATAAAAACACACCTAAATGAACAATTTACAAAAAAAATTGTATCTGGCGCCTCCACCCTTTTTCAACATTTTTATTAAAAATCATAATTTCTTATAAATTTTTGACTGTATACTGATTTTCTAGACTTTTTTCATAATAACTTGAGTAACTTGTTAATTTAATACAATAGAAACGCATCTGATTAAACAATTTCCAAAAAAAATTGTATCTGGCGCTTTCTTCATTTTTCAACATTTCTATTAAAAACCATAATTTCTTATAAATTATGGTTTCAAATAAAAATGTTTAACATCTTACCGATTTTCTGAACTGTTTTTATAATAACTTGAGTAACTTGTGAATTTAATACAATAAAACGTTTTTGTTTCTATTAGTGTGAAGTCACAGTTCATCATCTTCTTGACAAAAAAGAGAACCCATAAATAAAAACAAAATGTAAAATATTTTCTAAATGTACATTTTCAATCTCATAAATCCGAAATTTAAACAATCCGGGAAAGACTAAAATTCAATGTTATTTTTGTAAAAACAAAAACTTCTTAAAAACATAAACAGTAGAGTATACGAGATTAAACAGTAACTTAATCTTCCATACCAACATATTGTATAAACACCTCAATCACAAACTTCTTCCCAGTGTCTTCAACCTATTACTCTCTTCGTAATACAAAGCTGTAAACCAGCAGGACTTTTACTTATACTATACAGTTGCAGTTGCCCCATAGGTAATACCAATAATTGTTATAAAAACCGTACACTTATTTGCAAACGATTTCCGTACAAAAACCATTACGAGCTAATTCTGTTGGAAAAGCCGTTGTGGTGTATTTTTCTTCGTTTGTATATTCTAAATTTATCTTTTAGGTATCTGAACCGTATCTAGACACGAAGCGTGCTTGTCTATGCGTGGAGTCCGTGCTGGAACGGCTTTCGGGAAGGCAGTTGCTGGTGACCAGGAATTGGCAAAGCTTTCACACTGAAGTTGTCGAGAAAAGAGAGCTTTTGGTGCGGCTGGAGGAAACTATGGCGGAGAGCACCAGGGTAAGTCTATCAAATTTTCATTCATTTACTAAATATATCTGTGATGGTACTCAGTAAATATTTTGCTATTTTCTATTTTGGCCGCTATTTCAATTTATTAATGATTGTGATGTCAGATTTGCGGCCGTTACATTAGTTGCTTTCAATTTTTTATTATTCGACCACATCCATCAGTGGTTTAAATTTAAACTATTAATAATCTTGTTGAAAACATGAATAGTATTTTGGAATCTACTTGATTTCCTCATTTTTAAGTCGTATCTCTACACTTCAATTTTTCAATTTACAATTTTTTATCACAATATTTTGTTTAAAAAAAAAAATGCAAAATAGAACAACCACCTTTTCTATCTGAATTTATCTGAAGTTATATTAATATTATTTATATAGATTAATAAATCCAAATAAATGATATATTCTTAAAAATATATTAATATAGGTAATTAGTAATGTATATTAAACTCCTAAGAAGTTTTTGTTAATCCAAAGCTGTTTTTTTCCCAACATTCAAAACAATATCCACCCAAAAAGCTGATATAATTTTTGGCTTTTCCAAATATTTGATTTTTCTAAATTATATTTATGTAAAATAGCTCTTAAAAATATATAAAAACCGCCAAAGCCAAAAGTACTCTAAAATAAAAAAAAAATTGAAAATTTTAGTATTGGACAGATTCAATATAATCTGGTGCCAGTTGATATAAATAAGTTGTTATGTACAAGGTTTTTTTAAATAATTATAAAACAAACTGCTATTAAAAATGTAAATAATTACTATACAGTGCAGTTTTAGATAAAAAATTATGTAAAATGCGTACTTAAATTATTTTTTCGAATTTCTAAACTAGTTACTTATTGATCTTTTTTTTACAGTTTGCAGAAATTCTATAAGACTTTGATACTTCGATAGACAAATTTGTTGCGCTTATAAATTATTTTTTACTTAAAGTATTTATGTACATATTTTATCTACTATTATTATTATTATTATTATTATTATTATTATTATTATTATTATTATTACGTGTTGTTTGATTGCCTAAGCTTTGGCCAAAGCTCTAATAGCATAGATCATCACATGACAAGACAGACTCTCTTTTTTGATTTTTATGTCATTTTTTTTATTTTCCTAGAATTACAAACATGGACGATACCTAATTCGAATTAGTTTGACATCGTTTACACGTTTTGTTGCCGTGCTTATTCTTTCTTCTATTCTCCAGTCCTTATAAAGTTTCCAGCAATAAAATGTGAATCGTTTACATTTTTTTTAAATTTTTTTACACGGTTTTTCCAAAAGATGTTATTTTTCAAAATTTAAAAAAGATATCTTTTTAAACTTTAATTTGAAGACGTAAGTTTTTAAATAAATATCGTTTTTATTTCAGTGGCATTACATTAACTTTTTTTCCGTCCACTTTGTCAAGATTGAACACTTTTATTATAAAAGTGTATAAGTTGTCTTTACTGATTAATATTATTCTATATACATATTTATTGTTGTAGAATTATTTTTTTTTTGGTTTTTCCAATGTCATTTTTATTGTCTTCTGTTTGAATATAGTATCAGGTTTTTAATAGCAATAAGTTATTTGTTTTTTTTCTTGTTCTTACAGAAGATGGTTCTTACTTATGATCTTTTCTTTATCAGTTGTAATTGATATGACAGATCGGATAACTACACAAATTAAATGTTTTGTGGTTCTAAAATTATATTTTTGTCGCTTTATGTTTACTTTTAAATAATAAAATAATTTGATTTCCGCTTTTTTATTGGCACAGAAGAACAATAGTTTGATTTAAGACGCCAGATGTATGTAGCGTATGAACCAATAGCCAAAATAATTTTAGAATAACATGTGCCTATTATTACATTTAGCAGACACAAAAAATTTAGAAGATTGACATAGAGAAAACCGAGTGATAATTAAAACATAATTTTCTTATAATTGCCGTAATGGGCAATAGAGCTGACGTTGTGGAAGAAACAGCTGTGTGCTATTACTAGAACCTGCACATGCTGAAGAATATTGTGCCAAAGCCACTGTAAACAATGATAGTCAAGGAAATAAGTTTCCTGTATTTTATAAAGGTTTTGGCATGATTCCTCACGTCATACAATTGTCAGTCAGCTGCACCTGAATTTATACCTATAGTGCCGGTTGTAAAAGAAACACTGAAACCGAATTAATTGATCTAAGGCATAATAAAATCTTCAAAATAATAATTATGACCTTCTAAAATTTTATCAAAATAAGAGATTAGTTTGAGAACTCTTTTTAAGATGAAGGTACCTAATTAGATCGTTAGAAATCAATTTTATTTTATTCTTGTTAATCGGAGATATAGGAATGTCATTCACTCAATAAACACCTATCTTGGTGGCGACGTCTCGTTGGCTCACAATCTGCCACTCTAAAAATTTAAACCTTTACAATAGCAAAAAACTGTAGTTATCTTTACAACAATAAAACTAAAAATGTCAGAGAACAAGTTTAGAACAAAACCTACAAAAACTTGAATAACATACAAATTAATCACAAAAGCATTGACAGACAATGAAAGAATCTCTAAAAATTCAAGTGAACAAATTCTAATGAAAGACAAACAGAAGAAACAGATATAAAAAGCAAGAAAATATTATATAAAAAAGTTAAAACATTCAAGGTGCAAACAACTACACAAGAATACAGATTCTCCAAGCAACAGCAAGATACTACAAAGGCAAATGTAAAGAAATTAATGATTTAAACAAAAAGTACGATATGTTGAATTTACACACAAAAATAAGGAAGCTTGCATGTACACCGAGAAAAATCAAAACACTACTCTAGGTGACGAAAACCAGGCTCTTTCACTTTTAGATGCTCTGGCTTTCCTATTCTAGTATTTTCTTATTTACTATATGTAATTTTGCTTCAGTTATCAAATCTGACTTATTATTATCGTCTTACGTTAAGATTTTTTCATCAACACTAAATTTTTTGTTATTTATGTGAAACTTAGCTTAGAAAACAACAAACAAAAAAAACTTTAAAAATTGTGCCCAAAAATGTTTAAAACATTTAATTATAAGAGCTTAAAGTAGAATTTTATTAGTCAGGAAAAACTAAAAAAAATGAAAGGTTTAGACAAAAGTTCAAACTGAAAATAAAACTGGCAAAAAAAGAAAACGGCAACAACATTAGGAGTCAAAAATATATTGAGATCCCTCTTGAAATCCGAAAAACAAAGAAAGTATTGTTATTTAGTTTTAAATAATCATGACAGAAATAATTGTTAATAATATAGAATATCAATTTGCAAAACAATATTGAATGTTTGATGGTTTTCAATTGAAGAATCAAAGCCGCCAAAGCTACTCTTTAAGAATTTCCAATTACGCTCTCTCTGCGTTATAATTAGAAACGCGTTTAAAATAGACATAGGGTTGAGCACAATTCCACACTTCTTTTCTTAAAGTGTTTTTATTTGTTTGTAGACCATAAACTGGGTGACGAAGCTCGACGAGCAGTTGTATCCTGTAATAACGACAAATTCAACAAACCCCAGGGAAATCGCAGAACATCTTGCCGTAAAGCTCGAAAAAGTTCTTCCGGACATCAAACGCGGTCAAAATGAAGTGGAACAGCGAATAAATACTGCAGAAACCCTCATCAGCAAAACGCAAGCAACAGATGAGAAAACATTAAACGTTAAAAATAAATTAGCTGAAGTTAAACGAAAGCTTTCAGATATTGCACAAGATTATAAAATTTTAATGGAAACTTTGATATCGTATTTTAGAAATTTGGTCATTTTAGATCAAAGAGTTGAAGAATTTAATAGAAGCGGTAGTTTGCTTCCTGAAGATGTCATAGGAATTGAAAGCTTAATTCGTGAACATGAAAGCTCAAAACAGGCTGTGCTAGACATGTTTAATAGATCTAGAACTGAGTGTGAAAACTGCGTACAAAGAATATCTAGACAAGAGCCACCTCAAGCAGCAGATAGTGATATTCAAAAGCTTCAACACGTCTTAGAATTAGAAAGAGACAACTGGGAAAACCAATGGAGACAAAAGCGAGACACACTAGAAGCTCATCGACAATTGCTTCAATTTGATACAGCTTTGGATCAAATTAATGGAACTTTAGACGACTTAACCAATCAGCTAGAAGATATGAAAGGAAAATATGGAGAATCTTCATCTGCTGCAAAAGCGACGTCTCAAGCTTTTGTTTATTTTGAGAAAACCGTTGATGTGAGTATTAAATCAAACTAAAAATTCATTATGTTAATATCTTCTTATTAGTTGTTACAGCAACGCATTCAATCGTTCCTAAACACTGGTGAGAAATTGTTGGCTGAACGCCATTCACAATCTCCACATATCCAAAAGCATATTTCGCAACTGCAAGATAGATGGAATAATTTTAAAAAGCAAGTTCAAGAAACAAGAAATCTAATAGATCTCAGTATCAAGTTCTTTGAACTAGTCGAAGAGGTATGTTGTAAAAACTTACGTTTAAAATTTGTCTTAAAAAAATTGTTTTCAATAGCAAATTTATTTTTATCTGATCTGTAAAAAAATCCATTTTAGCAGTAGCTCGAGCGCGTAAGCTTAACACATACAGAAATTTCTTGGACCTTCTTAAGTACTTTCACTAAATATTAGTCTTTAATATGCGGGCGTAGGGCAGATGATAACATTAGTAAACAAAACCAATAAATAAGTTAACTAGAATTTTGTCAGATTAAAATATGATTGGTTAGTCATAATGCTAATAGTCTAACGTTACGAAAAAAACAGGAGATTTGCGAACTTGCAAAAAGATCTTTACTTATAGTGAAAACAATTAACTATAAGATCTTTATTTTTTACATTAAATAACGTTTTATTTATTTTTCAGGCTAATGAATGGTTTAGAGAAGGTTCTCGTCTTCTTGTCAACATTGCCAGAAAATCAAATTCAGTTACAAAACCCGAGCAAGCTCAAGAACTTCTCAATGAAATTGAAATATTTCTCAAGCCTGGTGAACGAAAACAAAATGATAGAATTCAAAAAATATCCGAATTGGCTTTAAAAATATACGGTTTTCAACCAGTTTCGCATATTGATCAAGTATTACAAGAAAATAAAGGAATGCTTGAATCTTTTACCAGTATTAGTATCGAAATTAATCAGTTAGCAGAAAATTTGAGACAGGCTGAAGAACAAAGATTAAAAGACATTGAGGAAGCTAGAATTCGTGCAGAAGAAGAGGCTAAAAGAAAGGCTGAAGAGGAAGAAACCCGAAAAAAAGCTGAGGAAGAAGCTAGACTTAAAGCCATTGAAGAAGCAAGACTTAAAGCCGCCGAAGAAGCTAGACTTAAAGCCGCTGAAGAAGCAAGACTTAAAGCCGCTGAAGAAGCTAGACTTAAAGCAATTGAAGAAACTCGTTTGAAAGCTGAAGAAGAAGCTAGACTTAGAGCTGCTGAAGAAGCTAGACTTAAAGCCGCCGAAGAAGCTAGACTCAAAGCCGCTGAAGAAGCAAGACTTAAAGCAATTGAAGAAGCTCGCTTGAAAGCTGAAGAAGAAGCTAAACTTAGAGCTGCAGAAGAAGCTCGTTTAAGAGCGGAAGAGGAAGCTAGGCTTAAAGCTGCAGAAGAAGCTCGATTAAAAGCAGAAAAAGAAGCTAGGCTTCGCGCTGCGGAAGAAGCTAGACTCAAAGCTTTAGAAGAGGCTCGAATAAAAGCCGAAGAAGAAGCTAGATTAAAAACAGAAGAAGAAGCAAGACTTCGAGCTGTAGAGGAAGCAAGATTACGAGCTGCCGAAGAAACTCGATTAAGGCTGGAAAAAGAAACTAGACTTAAAGTTGCAGAAGAAGCTCGATTGAAAGCAGAAGAAGATGCGAGACATAAAGCTGCAGAAGAAGTAAGACTACGACTTGCTGAAGAAGCTCGACTAAAAGCTGAAGAAGAAGCTAGAGTTAAAGCTGCAGAAGAAAAAAAACTAAGAGCTGCTGAAGAAGCTAGAGTTAAAGCTGCAGAAGAAGCAAAATTGAAAGCGGCGGAAGAAGCTAGATTAACAGCTTTAGAAAAAGCCAGAATTGAAAATGAAACAAGATTAAAAGCCGCAGAAATAGCAAGAATCAAAGCAGAAGAAGCCAAACTTAAAGCTGAACAAGAAGAAGCACGAAGATTAGAACAATTGCATAGACTTGAAGTGACAGAAGTAACTAGAATTCATCAAATTCATTTGGAAAAAGATTTATCTCCTCTTACTATAGAAGAATTAGAAACGCCGGTGTTCACAACTCCTCTCAGTGATGCCGTAATTCAAGAGGGTTCACGTTTTACATTTTTGTGTCAAGTTATTGGAAGTCCTGTGCCGGTAGTCACATGGTTTAAAGACGGAATTTCTATTCAAAATAATCCAGATTACCAAACAATTTATGACCAAGGTCTTTGTTCTTTAACAATTGAAGAAACTTTTGCCGAAGATTCTGCAAATTACACGTGCAAAGCAATTAATGCCGCAGGCTCAGCTGAAACTAATGCTAGCCTGTCGGTTAAAGAAACGGTACCTGAAGAACAGCTCACACCGCCTACGTTTGTTAAGCTTTTAGAACCGGGAAACGCCAGAGAGGGTTCTGCTTTCCAATTTTATTGTAAAGTAGAGGGAAATCCGTTACCAACTGTGCAGTGGTTTAAAAATTATGAGTGCATTGATAATTCTCCGGATTACGGTATTACTTACAATAATGGTGATGCCATTTTGAAGTTTGAGAAAGTGTTCCTTGAAGATAAAGCTGAATATACTTGCAAAGCTTCAAATCAACTGGGAGTAGCCCAAAGTACAGCAAACCTAGCAGTAGCACGTAAGTGGCAGATTTTGAATTTTTTATACATGTTGGTGGTTGTTTTTGTTGCATTAATTTATTATTTATTCAAAAATATTATAGACTTTGAAAAAACTGGAAATGATATTGAAATTTGTGAATGTGATTTAAGAGCGTTAACTCAGCTTGATTAGTAGTTGTCAATGTCTAGTAGAACTTTTTTTTCTGTAAATGTAGGTTTTAAATCTTGTGCTAAAAAATTTCGAAGCTTCTTATAGCAATTGTTAGATATTTAGAATGGATATGTTTACGCTGTTTTTGCTAATGATTATATAAAAATAATAATTTTAACGGTTTTAACAGTGAGCAAAAGTAGTTTTTTGTTTTTGAGAAACCTTTATTTTGTCGTGTTTTAATGAGGTGTTTGTTTTCCAACTTTTTGGCTTTTAAGACATTATGGTCTTTCTGGTTCTACTACCTAATTAACGTGCACAGATTTATTTCCAGCTATTGTTCTATTTTATAACAGTTTCGGGAGCTATATCTTTTTTTGTTATTTCCAGAGAAGCTGACCGATTAGGGCAATTCTTAGCTATTTTTAACATTCAACTCTTCGTTTCTGATTTCCCTATTCAGATAGATAAATCTCATTCCCTGGAGTTACCTTTTTTAAATAAATAGTACAACTGCGGTTTTGGTGTCTGCTGTTTTTTTACACGTTTTTGCATTATTTTCTGTAGTTTATTTAAAAGTGTTTGAATGTAACATATATATTTCTTTCTGGTTATTACTGGTGTGTTAGTTTTATGTGTGTAGTTTTGCTGGCCTTACGACTCAGCCTTATCTTTGAAAGTACAGTGGATTTTTTTGATGTAGCTTTTAGTCTTTGAACTTTTCCCGTGCAGCTCTCAGTTCATTAACACGTTCTACGACTTCGAAGCAGAGATACTTAAAACAATTTTTTTCATCTTTTGCTCAAATAGCCGTGGCGAAGTATTTTTTCAAGTTGGAGATAAAAAGCAGCATTGTCTTAAAAAAAGTTTTATTCAAAGTCAAGCAATCTTTTACAATAAAACAAAAATGGAATCAAGTATTTGGTGTAAATCAATCATTTGCAATTACTCGTATAAAACATGTAATATTTTACAAATGATTGGTTACGACAGCATAAGATTATTATCTTTAAAATGTAAACTACCTCAGAAATATTTTTACCACAAGATACTTACCTAAGTAGCTTATACATTTCCTCACCTACGCTTTCTATTTTCTAAATCAAAATGTTTTTTTTAAATGCGTGTTTATTTATAAAATACTTTAACTGTTTTTATCATGTCTTTCAAGTAAAACAATTTGGCGTGGACATTTAAAAGTATTCGAAAAGTCTAAATCAACGACCTGTGTGTTATAATACAGTGTCTATTTTTACCTATGTATTTTGAGCCAATAAATAATTTAATTCTAAATCTTTCTTTATTGTAAAAATTGTATCTTAATCCCGGCCTGTGGGTGTTACCAAACACACCATTAACTAAATGTCTCTGACATCAATAAATTTATTGTTCAGCATTGGAACCGATGGAAAGTCCAAAGTTTATTTTACCTCTCTCAAATGTGATGGCACGAGCTGGCCAGAAAATAAAATTGGAATGTGAAGTTTCTGGATTGCCCCCACCGGTCTTAACTTGGTCACACAGCGGAAAAGCAGTTAAAGAAACGCGCGAAATTAAGGTAGGTTGCAATGTTGTTCCAAAATTAGTCCTAATAAATTTCATTGAGACCATCAGCGATGATTCCGAGCAATTACTCACATGGTATTATTTTTAAACGATGTGGGTTCGTTGATTTTGTATTTTTTCCGTCTTGGCACCAAACATTTTCCTTCTTCAAAAACTGAACAAAATTTTTCGCAATCTCATTCCATTCCGCGTAACATAATCTTGGCCGGGTAAACCCTAAAAGTAAAACAAGTCTGCAGCTGCAACATCTCTAAATATAATTTTTGGTTTTCAGTTGCAATCCGAAGGAGGCAAAGCAACATTGGTGGTTTTTGAAGCTTTTCCTAAAGATGCTGGAACATACGTAGTCAACGCAAAGAATATAGCTGGAGAAACAACTAGTGCTTGCAGTGTTTCTGTAAAAGGACGGTTACCTACTGAAACTAGCGATTCAGAGCTTGCTAGTGATATGGAACCTGTGAAACCTTCCATTCAGTTGCCGCTAGCTAATGTCACCATTGTAGAAGGAAATAGAGTGCGATTAGATTGTGTGATTGTTGGTCAACCAGAGCCAGAAGTCATATGGTAAGTTTGGGAATAACAAGCAGCCATTTTACTACCTATTCGCTAGAAAATTACTTCCTGTTAACAAAACTAAAAATGATGTGTTCTCCTGTCTAGATCATTTCTTCCAATTAGCATTTTTCCTAAGTTCTAAAAACTTAGGAAGAATTTTTACAAAACAATCTTGCTTGCAAAAAAGGACAATCTGTGATAAAAATAACTCATTTATGCCAGGTATCACGATGACCGCCCAGTTAAAGAATCTCCAGATTTCCAGTTATTATTCCAAGGCGACAGATGCTCTCTAGTAATTCAAGAAGCATTTGCAGAAGATGCGGGTCACTACAAAGTAGTTGCTTTAAATTCAGCTGGAGAAGCTTCTAGCAAATGCATGCTCACCGTGACACCTGCTGAAGTTACAGCTGAAATACCTGAACAAAAAGAAACTCCAGCAGGTTTAAATTTATAAATACAAATATTTACATTTATTAACATTCATCTTATAGGTTCACCACCAAAATTCATCAAACTCTTGTCGGACATACTTGTATCCGAAGGAGAAAATGTAACTTTTGAAGGTAATGTGGTAGGTGAACCAGTTCCTGAAATTCGATGGCTTTTGAATAATCAACCTATTAGCGGTACAGATCACGTAAAAATTACTCAAGATACCAGTGACGGAACAATTCGTTTAGAAATAGGAAGCGTCCGACCAGAAGATAAAGGAGTATACACTGTCAAAGCAGTAAACTCTTCCGGTGACGCTAAATGCTTTTCTCAACTTATCGTCAAATCATCAAAACCACCAGAAACGATTAAACATGAAGAAATCAAGTCAGCCCCCGTTTTTAAAGAAACGTTCAATGATCGTGTAGCATTTGAAAACACTAGTACCAAATTCGAATGCATTGTAGTTGGAAAACCAACACCTAAAGTTAAATGGCTCTTCAATGGAGATTCTATATCTGGAAAACAATTTTTAATTTCGACTTCAGGTGATAGACAAGTTTTGACAATTCCAGAGGTTACCAAAAACTTAGAAGGCACTATTACATGTGTTGCTGAAAACGATGTTGGTAAAGCAAGTTGTGCTTCTACTCTTTCAGTACAAAGCGTGTCTGTAATTACTCTACCAGAAATCTCTAAAAATGTTCAACAGCATGTTGAAACTTCTTACTTTCTTAATAAAGAAATCCACACTCAATCTTCTACATCAACATCAAGCAAAGTTGTTACGTCTAGTAGTGGCGAAGCAGAACCTCATGTTCAAATTCATAGTTATTCCGCCAAAGACCAACAAACTTTCAAGCAAGTCAACCAGCAAGCGCCCGAAATTTCTCAATCCAGTAAAATTGAAGAGTTTCATCAAGTGGGTAAAGAGCCACCATCAATAATTGAAAAATCATCAGCCATCTTTAAAGTTGGTAATTTAGAAGAAACCCAACAGAAAACAATAGAACACATAATTCAAAAACCCGTAATCAAGATGCGACCGCCTAAATTTATGACTCCGGTAGTTGGAAAAATTGTTGATCAAAACGTTGATGTTGTGTTAGAAGGAATTTTAGATGGACATCCTCTACCTGAAATATCATGGACCAAAAATGGAGAGAAACTGAAGGAATCTGAAAATATTAGAATTGTTGTAGATAGAAATAAAACAACAGTCACAATTAAAAATTCCAATATAACTGATGCTGGAAGATACACGTGTACGGCAATTAATGAAGCTGGAAAAGCTGTTAGCACTGCTGATTTAGTGGTCCGAAGTAAGTGTTGAAAAACTCCTAGTTTTTTTTATAGTAAATGTGTTTTTTTGATATAGAAACTGTATTTCCTCCTGTATTTGGTCGTCGTCTTCAAGCTCAAGTCATCAAAAAGGGAGATCGTGTAATAATGGAAGTTGAAGTGACGGGGACACCAGATCCAACTATTACATGGTTTAAAGATGGATCTCCTATTGCTGAAGCACTTTCAAGCATACCGCATAAAGTAACATCCATGGGAAATTCACACATAGTAACTATTGAAAAAGGTGAATATTAAATGTTGGATCAATTAAAATACTTAATTAAACCTTTCTAATATATTTAGCACCTTTAAGTTTGTCTGGTCGTTATATGGTCAGAGCTGTAAATGCAGGTGGAGAAGCCCAAAGCATAGCTGACATAGCTGTATTTGAACCAACTCCCGACACAATGGTTGAGGTTGTAAAAACCGTCGTTTTTGAAGATGTACGAAAACACGAAACCTTGGTAAGTTTGCTAACAAATTGGAAAATATTTCAGAAAATCGGCTAAATTATGTATTTGTCATTAGACATCCGCCGCAGATAAATTATCTCCATCTTCGATTTCATCGTCAACACCGTCTTTACCTAAACTTGTTGATGTTCCAAAAATTCCTTCACCTATTCCTCAGTCTACTAACAAAATATCTTCCTCATCAGAGTTCACGTCTATGACTAAACAAGAATTCTCTCAAGAAACTAAAACTATCAAACTAGAACATAATATGCCCGACATACCAATGCCAAAAAGTTTACCACATGTTGAACCTCCTCAATTGATAAAAGAAACCGATTTTCAAATTTGCCAGCCATGCCAGGTAGTAGAAGAGAGAAAAATAGAGACTGAAGAAACTGGCATTGAAACTAGTTCAATTTCTAAGCAATCGTCTTTGCAATATTTTGTCAAAAAAATAAAACAAGAAGATGAAAATGTAACTGGACAATTTAAAGAAATTTCAATTCCAGAACCTATTAGGCCTGAGATTTACAAAAAATTTGAAGAGGTTTCCAAAACTCAGCAGACTACTATAATACCAATTAAAACCGAAACCAAATCTATTATTGAAGAAGACATAAAGTTAACAGCTGAACCTCCTCCACAAATATTTTACCCAAAAGCCCCTTTTATATCAAAACAACAAGAAATTAAAACTACAGAACACAAGTCGGTTTTTCGAAAGGAAACTGAACTAACGCCCGAACCTCCGCCACAAGTGTGCTACCCAACCCCTCTTTCAGCACCAAAAGTACATGAAATTCAAAAAGTTTACCAAAGCACAATATCATCAGGTGAACCCATGGTTCAATCCTACAAATCAACTACTCACGAAGAAGTTACTTTAACGCCTGAACCGCCAGCAAAATTAATTACACCAACTCTGCCACCTGTATCAAAATTAATCGAAGAAATTCCACAAACAAGTTTTTCAGAAAAAATTGAAAAATCCTATCAAAGCAAATCGAGCTCTACTTATGAAATCAAAACGTCAGAACCTTCATCGGAAGCGATACAAATGGAAAAAGCTTGGGCTCATAAATTCTCTGAATATCATGTTGATAAAGCTTGGCCACCTCCACAACCGGAAGAATCTAAATTACAACCGTCTTGGTCAGTGCAAAGTACCCTAGAAAAAAAATGGACGCCGGAAGTAAAAACTTTTGAAAGTATACACAAAGACACAAAAACAGTTGTGGAGCGGACCCCAATTCATGAAACTGTGAGAAAAAGTGACATTATTGTAGCTCCTACTCCAGATGTAGTAACTCATTATATAGGGCAAGTGGTAGACGTGCAACATAGTTCTTTTATGAAAGCACGGCAAGAAACATCTAGCCAACATAAAGAAATCATAGAAGAGAGAAACGTAAAACCTTCTGAAGTGATAAAATCCTGGCCACCTGCTGCTGCACCTGTTCAAAGTCATCCAATTCGTCCTGTGTCAGTACAAGATATCACAAATGAAGTATATTTGCAGCCTGGCTCACCACCAGAAATTGCGTTTGCTCATCCGCCAAAGCAACGTAGTCAGTCTTATGTGGAAACTATAGAACAAGATTTAGAAAGAAACCTAGAAAGAATCCCGTCAAAAGTTCCTCCAGGAGGAGTTAGAACTATTCCTCCCCCTTTACCTCCTAAAAAAGAACAACCGAAAGCACCACCAATTCCGGCAAAGCCTCTTAAAGCTCCTTCACCTGTAATTTCAACTCAACCGTTTCAACGCTTTCCTGATCTGGAACCTTTTCCATTTGTGGCAGGGCCTGAAAAACCTAGACCACCAAGAGTTGGTCCACCTCCAACTCC
The DNA here is from genome assembly GCA_947359425.1 of Lagria hirta. Classification (NCBI taxonomy): domain Eukaryota; kingdom Metazoa; phylum Arthropoda; class Insecta; order Coleoptera; family Tenebrionidae; genus Lagria; species Lagria hirta. The sequence continues at coordinate 6,222,470 of OX375800.1, forward strand.
CTCTAAATTTATTAAAGGAAAATTCACTGATAGTGACTATGAGAGTGATTTTGAATCTAAAATCCAACCTAAATGGAAGCCTTCAATAAGCGATACAGAAGAACCTAGTTATAAAACCGTTCGAGCACCAAAATTTATAGGAGAAAACAGATCCCGTTCTGTTGAACCTGAACCTTTAGCACCGTCAAAATTTGATCACCCTCCATATTTTCATGGACCACCACGCCCAGATATAAATATTGAACATGAAAATCAAAAACGTGAAACAGTACACCAAATTAAAAAGCAAACTAAACACTATACAAGATCTCACGAAATCAAAAAAGATGTTACTTCTGCTTCTTGTCAACAAATTATTGATATCAAGCCTGGTTCTCCTCCAATTTTTGTTGAAGCTCAACCAGAACGTAAACCAAAACCAAAAACTGCTGTTGATGGATACATGGCTGATACCGATGAACCTTTTCTACAACAAAAGAAAACCCTCAAATCTGAATACAAACATGAGGAAAGATCAGAATTCAGGCAGATACAGTCAAGCTTTGAAAACACACAAAAAGTCATTCCTAAGCCTCATCCTGCTCACAAAGTTTCCCAACACAAGAGACATGTGGCATCAACTGTTTCTTCAGCCAAGAAGGTTGGAACTGTGTGACGTTAATCCGCTTGTTTTTTTCTTAATTATATTAATGCCTGAAATGTTTGTTAGAAGCTTGTTATAATAATTTTGTGTTTGTTTTATAACTAGACTATATTAGATGTTGAAATAATAAGTAGAATTATCACTTATCTATGTTTATATTTTAGGAATTAGTAGCAACACCTATTATCACATCAGTCACTTCTGAGCAAGTTGTTGAACAATCCGAGAAGCATACAAAGCTAGAGCCTTTTCCATATAAACCCGATTTACCACGGTCTAAAAAAACTCATGGACCTCCTCCTCCCAGCCCGTCAAAATTTGTCAAAGGAGAATTTCGAGAAAGTGATTACGAAAGCGATTACGAAGGTCGCATTCCTCCAGTTTGGCGACCCAACGAACCTGATGGTGAACTAGCCTACAAACCTGTGCGACCTCTTTTCACGCCTAGTGGACGACAGTCTCAGCAGTCTGCCCGCACTCCAACTCCTCCAACGGAGTTTGAAGAACCGCCAAGTGTTCAAGGCCCTCCTCGTCCTAAATTTGAACCTATAGAAAAATTTAAGCCAAGCGTTAAATTGGACGAAATTTTGAAACCATCGCCGGTGTTTAAACCTAAGCCTGTGCAAGCAGTACCTACTGAAAAAATTATAGCAACACCTGCTTTACAACCTGGACCTCCTCCAGAAATTGCTTATACTATGGGGCCCCAAAAAACTCAGTATTATCGCTCAATTACAAGCGCACCATATCATAATGCAGTTCAAACAGAAACTTCAAATGTGGTACATTTTAATGAAGCTAGTGATACTTGTCGGCGTAGTGTAAGTCTACAACAAACTACTAAAGTGATAAAATTTGGCGACCAATCCAGAAAGGAACAGACTACTTTAGAACCATTTCCATTTAAACCAGATCCTGAACGGCCCAGACGCAGTAGCGCTCCTCCACCACCAAGACCTAAAAAATTTATTCCAGGCGAGTTTCGAGAAAGCGACTATGAGAGCGAAGTAGAAGGTACAAAACAGTGATATTTTGTTTTTCACTAATATATATAGCAAATATTTTTTACAGGTACTAGAATTAAGCCTAAATGGGCTCCTGGAGGTAATGGTTCTGATGGGTATCACTATAGACCTGTCAAAGCACCGGCTGGAGGCCGCTCTTTGAGTGTGCCGGCACCAAGAGAGCGAGTACTGTCTCCTCTAGAATTTGATCAGCCTCCTGTAATGCCTTCAATGATTACCACAACTGATTTTACTGATGGAGAAATTCAAAAAACACAAGAAAGCTACAAAAGAATAACAGAAAAAACGGGAAAAGTTATGGCTAGAAGCAGATCGTACGAACCTCCTAACCTTCATCCAGGAACTCCACCAGAATATGGATATGCTACAGATAAAAGGATAACCAAGCAACAGGCTACTACAATTGCTTCTCAGCACATGGATAGTATGACTCATGCCTTCAAATCAACTACACAAAAATTTGTTAAAGATATTATGAATGACGTGAATAAGCAACAGGAAACCAAACCAGCAATCAAATTGAACCAAGACGCAGATGCACAGGTTTACAGAGAAGAAACCAGAGCGGCACAATACGGTAAGTTTGCCAACACAAAACTTTTTGGCAATCTTTTAAAACCAAACGGTGGAAGGTACTCACCCACACTAACACTCTAATGTAACACAGGAACAAAACACGTTGATCCGGATACTGGTTTGATTTATTTCAAATACGATTTTGGTTACGAATTTGGAATAATCCTCCCGGGCGAAAGCAAGCAAGGCGGAATTCCCGTACCACAAAAGACTATAATCGAGCCTCCAAAGCGTTCGAGTGATATTGACATGCCAGTTTATCACGAAACTACAAAAAACACCACTTCCAATCATCTAAAACCAAAAAAGTTTACCCCAGTGAGCAAAAACGTCAAATGGGAACCGACTTCCGAAAGTGAAATGTCTGAATATGAGGGAGATAAACGATATACAGGTTCGAGATGGGAACCATCTTCATGTAGTCCTGTTTCTTTATCGCCTAGTTTACCTAGTACTTCTCCAGCTTTTAATAACACTTTCGCAGGTACTTGGTGCATAACTTTCTGCTTTTCATGTGTTATACAGCTACATGTTTAGTATTATAGCTATATCTCATTGCTTGTGTTTCATAGGTTCTGGCAGAAAAGGTGCAGAAACTCCTCCTAGTTGTCCAAGTACTCCAGGAAGTACTTATGTAAAAATTGCTCAAGGTCAGGCCAGAGCTCCCATGTTTATAACGGTAAATAATAGGTCATTAAGTCTAATACAACGGATAGTTGAAATAAAGCATATGTTTGTAGCCTCTGCGCAACATTGCTGTGGTAGCCGGTCAGCCTGCAAAGTTTGAATGTATTGTTCAATCAGAGCCCCCGCCTAATATTCTTTGGTCTAAAAATGGTCGAATAATTGAAAACTCTCATGACTACCAAATTCACTATAGAAATGGTGTTTGTAGACTTACCATAACACAGGCATACCCAGGTAGATTGTTTTGAAACATGAAAGAACAAATATATTTTTTTTATTACAGAGGATGCCGGGACTTATAGTTGTACAGCCAGTAATCCTGCAGGTACTACAAACACAACCGCAACTCTAGAAGTTCCAGGTGAGCGTCGATCTTCTTATATAAAGTAATCTAGAAGGTGGTGGGTCTAACATGTTTACTACAAAGTGGTTACGCACTGCCAAATAAATATTCGATATGCGCACTTAAAAGCGAAATGATTGAATGAATTATGCGATATAGTATTTACGTTTGTGCAACAGTTACTTCACAATTTGATACAATTTGCTTGTATATTATTGAGTTTTGAGTACTTAACACAATTTTGTTTTGTTTATAGAATTTTACCTAAAACTGTTCTGGTCATATTTCTAGTTATACTGCTATCATCTTTGTATTTGTTACTTGATTATTTATTACAGTTTATTTGTTGTGTCTGTTATAATCAATAATTAAAGCTTTTCTGCAGTAGTTTTTTGTTTTGGTTGAGGTCCTCTTCCTATCTTCTTTTCCTTTCTAGGTGTATAGGCACAAAATAACAATGTAACTATTGAAACACAAAGCACAGGTATAGAGTAACAACATGAATCAATAATATTTTTAATTAGTAGAGTGGGTATAGATTTAAGCAAATTTTCTTGTTTATACCGTGTTGTTGTTGTTGCTAATTAATGAGATTTGGGGGCATTTAACGCACCAATCAAACATTTGGGGGAGAGAACAAATATGCTTTAAGAATTTTGCGTTAGTAACATTTAAATAATATGTTATGGGAGTGGTGGAAGCTGTCAAGGGTAAGTAGAAAAGCTTTAACTGTTCTAATGTAACTAATATGTGTTAATAACTGATTTATTGCGTTGCAAAATGCTTAAAAACATAAGAATAACACTTAACAACAAGAAAAAAAAACACAAAAAAAGCTACCAGGTCTTCTGTGGCGTAAGTTTTTAGTACTGCAAAAGGGTTGACTTCTTGTAGTTACCTAGCCGAAAATAAAACAATTATTTTTTTAGGTAATATGTTAAAATAAAAAGTTGTAAACACACGTCAAAAAACATAAATTTTGAAATTCAAACTTTTCTGCTTAAAACTGAATTATGGGATTGTTAAAGTAAAGATAACATTAAAAATGCGGTGTTAAAAAAGCGGTTAAACGACTGAACTCAGAATTCTCGGCTATAGAGTGAAGCTTTTTAGCAGTTCTAAGCAGCAATATCAAAATATTAATATTTGAATTCAAAATTTTTGTAAAAAAGCTGTTTAAAAAAATTATATTTTTTGCCAAATGATTTCACTTTAAAGCCACAAGACTTGCTTTGGCGTCGTTTTAAACTTTTACAGATTCGGTATTATTATTATTGGTTAATTTGGCTAATTAAAAACTTTCTTATTAAAATGTTTTTTGAGGGTATACACTTAATGAAAGAGCAACGGACAAAGCGCATGTTAGAGAGATGGCAAGGAAGGCAAACAAGATAGTGGCGTGTGTATGGGGAATAGGAAAGAGAAAGCGAGAAAGGGAGTTTAAGAGAAGAATAATTTTGAGAGCTTGGTAGAGAGCGTTTTGATGTATGGAGCAGAAATCTGGGGGTGTAAAAAACAGGAGCAAATAGAGAAGGCGTAAGAAAAGTATCTGAGATCGGTGCTAGAGGTGGACAAAGAAACCCCTGAGTATATAGTAAGGGAAAAATGTAAGAGAAACAAGCTGTGAGTGAAAGCGGGGAAAAGGGCCACTAAGTTTGAAGATAGAATAAACGGAAGGAAAGAATGTAAAATATTGAATGAATGTTGGAAAGAAAAAAAGATGAATACAGAGATAAATGAGAGAGAAATATTACAGAAGAAATGAATATACGAGTAAACAAGTGGAAAGATTTAGAACAGATGATGAAGGGAGAGACGTGAGACGGAGACAAGGATGTAGAGAAAGAATCAAAAAATCCAGGTACAACAGAAATTATGATAAATGTATGACGGAAGAAATTCCGGTGTATCTAAGAAGATAAACGAGGAGAGAGAGAATAGGTATTGGGCGGAAAATGAAGAGAGACTCTCTAGAATGTGTTATGAGGAAAGAGAGACAATAGAGCACATGCGGAATGAATGCAGTAAGATGAGAGGAAAAGATAGAGCGGAAAGAGAGGAAATACTGAAAGAAAATAGAAAGGAGATAAAGAAGATAAAAGAGGTATGAGAGAAAAGGTAAAATAAAAGACGGAGGGAAAAGAACACAAAAGAAGAACAGGGAAAATAAGATATTCAGAAAAAAAATATTCAGTGAGACATAATGTTGATACAAACTCATTTTTAAGATGATCTATAAAGCCTTAGGCTTCTTTAGCAGTTATTACATGTGAGGTTTTCATAATTTACTGACAACTAATAAATAATACATAACAAATATAAAATCAATTTTATTTTTAATTCAAGACACTTTATACTTGGTGCCAAATTGCAATTATCTAGGAGCACTTTGCCAAAGTTCAATAAAAAAGCACACGTGCAACAGTTAAATCATATTACGGAAAACTAGTTGCTTTTTATCGGAAATAGATTTTTCCGGAAATCGTCTTGGAAACAACATTTTCCTGCTTATTTACGCGCAGGAAAATTGAGTTTTCCGGACTAGTACTGTAAAAACTTTACAAGACGCAAAATAAAAAAGATACTCTAGTAACTATAGTTGTCAACCAAATTGACAAACTTGATTTTTGTGGAATTTGTAAAAAAAGTTCCAAAATTTGTAAATTTCGTCTTTTTTTACGATTTCCGGAAAAATGTAATACAAAACACGTCAGTAAAATCTCTTACTTGACTCGGAGCTTTTTTCAATTTAGCTCCTCTTCAGTAATGTGAAATTTTCCTGACTTTTATGTAAATAACTATAAAACTGCAATACTTTTCATACACAGTTTGTCAGTTTGTAAATTATTGTATCAGACATAATGTCTTCCAAATAACTAAGATTGAGAAAAATTAAATAAGATAACTTTCCAATCTTATTCATTCTCTAGGTATAATAGTATATTATTTAATGAGTGTATACTATAGGATATATATTATATAACAAGAATTATTTAGAACACTAACAAGCCAAGGGAGCTTACTGTATTAGTCTGTAATAAATATAATAATTAAAAAAAAAATCTAAAAGTCAAATTCTTATTTCACTAGTAAAACAAAGGCTAGATTAGGTGTCTATGGTTTCATATATAATATTATAAAAGAAAAAAAAATTTATTTGTGATTTTAACTTTGACTATATATTGGGTGGCTCATGTAACTTTGAACCACGAACAAATGCAACCAACAATACAAAAATCTTCAAATGAACAAAAAAGCGGAAACCTCCACATTATATATCATGTAAAACTTGTTTTGTTTGACAAAATAAAACTATTTTAAGTAAACAAATAGTATAGAAAGAATAAATAGCTATTTGTGTTTTAAGAGCGCTTAAAAAAGTTTTTTATTGTCTACAATCGCCACAATTAGATGATAAAATTTAACATATTCTGTGTGATAATTGTGATAACAATAACACTGTACATTATTACAAATATGTTTAATATTGTGCTCTAGTACTAAATTAGAAACTAGCAGCTATTTGAAAGAAATTTTTCAAACTGTCCAGTAATAACTTTTAAATTTTATTTTGTTATTGGCTGCGTCTGCCAAAATATTGTCATAAGCTTCGTACAGCATCATACAGCCCAAAATAAACTCGTATATTACAGAAACTTAAATATGCTCGCCATCGAAACAAAACAATTTGTAATAATAAATCTTTTTTAGTTATGAACTGAAAGCAAATATCTGATCTACACCTTTAAAATTTAGCAAACTCAAAAGTATGCGCTTCCAAATTTAGAACATCCTGGTGCTTAAAAAGCGCGATTTTCCACATGTTGCTAACGAATAATGCTGGTCCGGGAAATAACACAAAGTTTAGTTACATTTGTTGAAAAGAATCCAAAATAAAAATAGTTTTAATTTGAGACAAACAAGCTCAATATCAAATAAATGTCATTTTGCGTGATTTCACTCGAATAGAACCCCCCCAGTAGCCCTGAAGTCATTTTTGCCACTCAAATTTGTAAACAATATGTAATTTTCGCATATTCTAAGCACAGTTTTCTAAGAATGTAATTTGGCGCACATGAGTCACAAAGGTAAAATTTTTTAGATAGTGAAAACTTTTTGATTAAAATATTTTTCTGAAGAAAATTTGATTATTTATTATCCGTCAATGATTGAATGATTTTAAAATTGTATAAACACACTAACTTTAGATGCTGAATAAATTATTTGGCACAATTTAAGCTTAGGTGCATTACTCACGAACTCTAAATTGGATTCTTTGTATTTTTGTCATGGTCTCCGCCCAAACTTTTTGACAAGGTTCATATTTAATGATCGCGTCATTTTATTTTTCTAGAACTTTTTTAATTTTCATAGTTTGTTAAATTTATAGTTTATAATTTCGCTTTCTGCTCACGATTAAACCAAACACTTTCAGCTGATAGAACAATCAAACACAATACGTAATTTTGTAGTCTTTTACATCAGCATTCGGAAAAAAACCAATCTGAAGACCGTGCAGGCCGCTTAATAACACCTCTTCATCTTATACAGTGACTCAAAAATTTTCAATCTATGTAATACATCTTTAAAGTTAGATTTTTTTTTACTTCATCTGATTATAGTATTCTATATAGTTATTTTAGTTCGTCTCTAGTTAATTAATTATTAGTTCTAGCCGAGAGCCTATCCAATTCAGTTAATAAAGTCTAGTTTTATTAGTTGGTATTTTTAGAATACATAGTTATTTTAGTCTAATCTACTAAATGTTAATTTAATTATATTAATGTGCTATAAAAGATTTGTGTCAGTTTATTTTAATGAATATAATTCAGCATTATATTCTACTTGGTTTAGTTTTTTTACTAATTAAATCTAATTAATCAAGTCTGTGTATTTGTTTAGTGTAGGCAATTTGTAATGTAATTAATTTAATTTAATTTAAATATGTGGTTTCATTTGTTCTGAGTAAGTTGGCATAGTTCAATTCAGTTTGTTGAAAAACTCAACTATATTTTTTTAGAATAAATTTAAGCTAGTAGTTGATTTTGTTTAACGTGTTTACTAGATTTTGATTATTTAGTCTATTTGATCTAATCTTTTTTTTCATTTCCACACCTCAATTTAACTAATTAGACTTATAGAGCGTTTTAGAATAATCGACATCCCAGTAGGCCAGATTGATATCTCAGTAGGCCAAGAAAATTCAAATTTATATTAGCGACCATGAATAGCATAAGAGTAATGTTTTAAGAGTGGCAATTTCCTGTTAAATAGTTCCTGCACTAAACTCGAATACTATTTTCTGACATTAAAATAGGAATAGTTATTATCTGTAATAAAAAACATATACAAATAAGAAAAATAAATCTTTGACCACCCTGTATCATTTTATAATCATAATTCTAATGAAAATTCAAGTCTGTGTTTACGTATGTCATTTAATTTTTTATAAGGACAAGGTTTTATTATAGACACAGGAACACTTATAAAATTCTTGTTATTATTTTATCACTAAATTTTATAAAAAATTAATACCTATGTGTAATAAGTATGTATCTTTTTTAGCAAACATCCTATATAATCAACAATACTTTGAAATGGTATTCCTAGACACTGAATTTGTCTCCAAAAAGTAATTTTTATCATTATTAATAAATTTAATAAAAAAAGTTTAATAAATAATATTAAATTATTTGTTAAAATCAATATACATATTTACTAGTCCATGCTGTAACGTTTTTAATCGCCACATCAATCTTCGCCTTATTTCTAAGATAAAAAAGTTAAAGACATCAAACTGTTAATTACTCCTAAAATATGGAAAGCTTTTCCATTTGAAAAAAGTGTACCATAAGATTAAATCTCTCAACTGTAACCGTATGTTTAAAAATAAAATGGAATGGTCTGAAATAATTCGTTTACAAAATATTTCTCGTGTAGGTGGACTTGAGTAGGTGCTACAATAAACTCCTCTCAAAAATAATTTGGTTTTTCCGATTTTCAGAAAGTCATTTTTTGTTGAATACCAATTTAATAAAAATAATAACAAAGTTGTTTGATGCATAAATTTTATAATGCCCTTATTTGATTGAAAATTCCGGATACGGATACTAGATGTCTCTCTCACTTGACATTTATCGTTTAATAACTTTTTACAAAAAAACATGTTTTATGTAGAAAATGTTTCTGTTTATTCGAAAAAATTGTTTTATTTATATACAGAGTTTAAATTTGATTTTTTAATAAGCTACCCTGTATGTTTCTGCTTTTTTGAATTCTTCATTCAACCTTGAGTTACTTTGTAAATAGCACTGTAGATCTAAATCAGTTATTTTAAAAATTTGGGAAAAAATTCAAGATTATACGGTTTTTTTTATTATTATCATTAGTGATTTTACAATAGTTATTTACATAAAAGTCAGGAAAATGTCACATTACTGAAGAGGAGCTAAATTGAAATACGAGGCATTTTGTGCCGAGTATTTTAAAGCTCCGAGTCAAGTAAGAGATTTTACTGACGTGTTTTGTATTAAATTTTTCCGGAAATCGTAAAAAAAACGAAATTTACAAATTTTAGAATTTTTTTTGACAAATTCCACAAAAATCAAGCTTGTCAATTTTGTTGGCAACTAGAGTTACTGGGGTATCTTTTTTTTGCGTCTTGTAAAGTTTTCACAGTACTAGTCCGGAAAACTCAATTTTCCTGCTCGTAAATAAGCAGGAAAATGTTGTTTCCCAGACGATTTCTGGAAAAAAAAATATATAAAAGTTTTTTTTGTTTCTACAATGCGTCTCACAAAAATAGCTAAGTGCTACTTAATTTTGTATAAATAACTGCTCTGTATAATATGTTTGTATTTTAGTTTTTTTTACTATTATTAAACGTTTTTTTTTACACAAGTTAACTAATATAAAATTTTAAAGCTGTTGTAGAGCCTGAAACATCTTATTCATGTTTTTTGTAAAATGACAAATTACAAGAGAGTTTTAGAACGATGGGTCTTCAGTGTAACACCTTGTATATCTAATAATAAATATATTTGACCAAGTTTTTAATATTAAGACTGTAATCAATCGACTATATTTTTTAAAATGCTAATATTCGTTCTGTCTCTTTATAATTAAGTCTGCATTTTTGCTCGATTTAACCCGTGTGTGGTGGATTAACCGACTATTTTTAGCGTCACTAAATCATAAAATCAGGTCGTTAAATTTACACTAAAAAATATTTCTTTACAGGAGTTCCTTCGCACATGTATGGGACTTACCGACAATTGAAAATTGGAAGTAGAAGCCAATCTCCAGAATTGGAGTTTTACACGAGACCCAAATCGCCTCTTTCTGGTAAGTCCAATGGGACATCTTTAAGGGTAGAGAATAACTATCACTAAGAGATTAAAAATGGTGACTGTTTTTAGGATAACCTAGCACTTTTTGTATATAATAAGTATTAAAATATTTCAATTAAACTGTCAACACTAATAATTATTGTACATAAATATGGTTCGTTTATTTTTAAATGGTTATAATGATTACTAATAAATTTTTATAGACTAAACTTTTTTTATTTTCAGTTACAAAACTATTTATTATTTACTTATTTATTTTGTTTATATTTATTAAAAATTGCGGTTTATATTGGAGAATATTATCAAATTTTTGCCTATAGTTGCATTTATCTAAATGCACGTATTTGCGTAATGCATTTCACAGCAGTAATTTAAAATAAAAAGTTTTTCTTATTTATGATTAATTTGAGGTTGCGTTGTTTTTGGCCCTGAATAATGCCATCACAATGTGGAGCACTCAACTATTTGCTTAAGTGTAAAAATAAGTTAATTATTCAGGATTTTATTTAAGGAGCTTGCTGATGTATTGTTAAATTAAAATTCAAAAATTGCCACAGAAAATATGTGCTAATGCTCTCATTTGCACAACAGATAATAGAATGTTAAAAATCTTTATGAAAATGTGTCATCTTGGAGAAGCTCAAATGTATCATTGAATGAAATCTAAAAATTTGCCAATTTTTGTCAACGATCTCAAAAAGTTAATTGCAGCTTGTCAAATTTGTTCGAAACTTTAACCTAAATTTTTAAAAATTACAGACACATGAATTATACTTACGTCACATTTTGGATGTCTTAATACTGACTTCAAAGAACCACTGCTTACTGTTTCAAATAATAGATATATTAACTATTATTGATACTACTACTGTTACAGTACGATTTTTCTTAGATGGGGACAGCTTATTGTGCACATTAGATGTCAATTTATTATTATCAGGAGTTTTCGCAAGGATGACTCACGTGTACCTTTCTTAGAGTATTCCATTTATTTTCATTTGTTTCTACAACTTAAAGCTTAGAAACACTCTTAAAAATGTATTGTTATTTAAAGCATTACATAGATAGAAGCAAAAATTAGTTTTTTAAATTTTCTTGAGAAACTTGTGAAATTAAGTACCTACTAACAGTAGATCAGCCTAAGACTTTAAGAACGTCCAGTACTTAACAGTGCTTCTGAGTTTACTTTCTGTAATATGTTTTAACTCGTTTATTACCAAATTTATAGTGTGAACACCCCAATATTATCTTGCTCAGCTACATGGCGGTTTAATAATGGACAAATTATGCAAAATAAATTTTAAGCTGGTAACAAAAACCAGTTGAATGCAAATTTGATTTTTTTTTTAAATTTTTTACTGTTTGTTTGAACTTTTTTATTTTTATTTTTAATTCTGATTTGATTTAAAGTAAAATTTTGAAGATTTGTAAGCGAAGATGCTCTAATTACATTAGATCATTTAGATTCTCCTAATCAAAAGAGAACTAAATAGAAAAAATAACGTTTTAATCCATTCAAATAATCTAATATATATGCAAAATATTTAAATTATTTAAGTTGTAAACAACATTGATAAAAATAACCGAGCAATTTGGCAGTGATAATGGGATTACATTTATTGAATAGTGTTATCTAACACGAAACTCTTATAAAATACCATCCACATATAATGTAATACCTCATGAATAGAAAGCTTGTTTACTTAAAAATATTTTTCTTAAGCGAGCTATCAATAACATAACAATATAAAAAACTCAATCAAAACAATAGTAATTTTTTTCCAGAATAAATATATTCCAGAATATTTAAATTTCAAATTTATTTTTACTTTTGATTTCGCTTGCCTTGATGCTGTTACAAGCGTATTAATTTATACAATTAATTCTCTGATAATTTTATATCAAAAATTAAATTTTTTTTTAGCTATTAGATATAAAAATAACTGTAGCATTGTTGCAATATTTATTTTTCTTATTTGGTTCTACTTAAAATGTTCTTTTTTTACCTTTTTTCCCTCTATTTTTTTTTGAGTTGATTTTTTGCTTTTGTTCACTTTTTTTGTATGTGCTTTTCTTTCGCGTGTGCCTCGCTAATTTACTCTAGTTGTTTTTTTTTGTTTTTAAAAATGGATTATTTCTGCTAGCGTTTAAATTATTTTTGCTTATATGACTCCACCTCATAACTTTTAACTTAAAATTGATCAACAAATTAAGAAGGTATTAGTATTAAAACAAAACAAAAAATACACAATTATAGCTTAAACAAACATTTGTCCAAATGTTTTAATTCCTTTGCCCTCTTTTGAAGCTAAAAATTTTAAGGTATAGCAATATAAATTAACAAGAAATTAAACTTTCAACTCAATAATATTGTCAATAGTCAATTGGTAAAATTAAAAAAAAAAGAAAAAAGTCGTTTAAAGTGAGAAATTTGAGAATTCCTATCTGTTGATACTAACGTAGGAACTCAATTTTTGTTGCTTTGTCACAGATTTTAGAATGGCCGAAAAAACATCAACATTATAATCTAATAATATTTAATATTTATGCTTCATTGGATCTGCTAGTTTTCAGCATTTTTTCAAAATGCGAATAGTTGAGATTGTTTAGTTGAAAATGTACCGCACTTCCGTTCCGCTGGTTTAGCACAAAATGATTAGGTAGTCCCTCCTTGGCCAAGTAACGTATTTGTGCCGTTAAGAGTAAAAGTCGTGCATAATAAGATGAAAATTACGCGATTTGACTCAGAGAAAATCAAACCAGAGCAGGAGATTCGTCACGTATCGTGTATCATACGGAGCTTAAAATAGCCCCCTCGTGCACGAGCGCACGCCCCCCCACATGTCTTCGAGCTTTACCCAGCGCAGTGGGAGAGCCCCACGTCCCATTCTTCGCTCGCAATTCGCAAACGACCGACGTCTTGGTAGAGATCGGGGATGATGACTTGAACTTCTGCTAATTGAAGCCGTGGAAGGCAACGAAACGTGATATAGATACACACACATAGACTCATAGCCAATTTTCAAGACTTTTTTCATAGTTTTTATTAACTCAACCGTGTTGTGATTTTTTGTGCTTTATTTATTTTTTTCTTTAAATTTTTTGTGTTTTGCCGATTTTTGTGAGATTTTTGTGGTGACGAGATGAATCGACAGCAACAGCAGCAGCAGCAGCAGCAACAGCAGCAAATCACACAAACTCATACTCAGCAGAGTCAGCAAACGCAGCAGACTCAGCAGAGGGTGGTTAGGACCGAGCAACATGTCACAAGACAAGTCACCGGTCATACGACAGGTTAGAAGAAACTATTACATATTTTTTAATGCTTCTATGCTAGCGGTTCATTCTCACCCAAAAAAAACTCTTTTTTCAAAAAATCATCTAAGTATGCTTTGGCATGAGCAAAATTGCATGTGGTGACCAATTTTGTCGCAGAAGTAACATTTCCATATCTGCTACTCTATCTCTACTCTCTGCTACCTTAGCTACCAAAAATATCCGACATAATATGATTCATAATGTATTTTTGCCTATGTGCCACTTTACTACTAAGTCAAAAAAGTGCTTCCAGTACTCGCCTAAACGCAAGTCAAGTCTTTTGCCAAGCTCCTCCTCTATTAAAGTATGCACTCACTATAGGCAATCTGCCAGAGTTATTGGAAATTATTCAAACCAATGCGCAAATTTGCGATTAAAACTGCAATTCGGAAATCATTCATTTGCGCATACACATTTATTTAAATAAAATTTCAACTCCAAAAAAAAAAGATAATAATTCAGATTTCAATTCAAAGATATATCAAACTAAAACAAATCACAATTTGTCATAATCTATTTATAATTGACAAAATGCATAAGGAAAACTTTCTTTTGCTAAATATGCAGAATATAAACAAATTGGCAACAGTATTTTTAGCTCATCGTTTTACAAATAACTGTGTTTTGTGATGTCAGGATGAAGCGCCTGCTGATAATAAACATTAAGTGTTAGAGAGGAGTCCATCCTGGATACCGGTTCAGGAACTAATAATAATTTAGTAATCAATAAAATTTTTAGAAAATTTCAATTATTCATGTAATAGGTAGCTTATTTGGTATATAAAAATGTAGTTATTGTTGTTAATTTTTGGCTAGAGATAGCTCAATATATTTCATCCAGTGTTGGGATTAGTTAGAGAAATCTTTATTATGTTTGAGGTCCTGTAAATCTAAATCTAATTATTCAATACCTCTTTTGCAACTTGAAAACACTATCTTGCGGTATAAGAACCCATAAATATACCATTGCATATCTGAATTCTTATCTAGATGTAAAGAAAAAAACCAGTAGATCATTTGCTAGTAAAAGCATGAAAACATCATTTTGCTGTGTTGTCAATAATGAAAAAAAAACTGTTTACGTAAGAACTATAGTAGTCACAACACGATTAATAAACAAAATATTGGAAAAAATGGCAATGCAAAAGTTTGGCATCAAAGTTATTTTATTTTAGGTGTACAAGTACAAAATAATTAGGTAGGTACCAACAAAAAGAAATAGACTCAGCAAAGAACCTTGCGCAACTCTTAAATTTTTGTTAATTTGAAATTTGGTCTACATTAAGCGTAATAAGTTCCTGAACCAAGGCGTATGAATTGTAGTTTTTACAATTATTAATGTTGTATTTATATGTTATTATTATTATTCCTTTATCTATTATTTTCAATTACATTCGTTTAAATTGTTAGACTTACTTTTTAATAGAATGATTATACTTTTTAAAGACTGATTTGAGCTGGATTTTTCCTTATTAAAAACCAAATAAAATGAAAAAATCAAACATAAAACATCCAATTAAAACTAAAGTAAAATAAAAATGGAAGAAAAATTAATTTAAAAATATTATAACCTAAAAATTATAGTCAGACTATCAAAATACTGCTTTAAGCATCAATAATGAAAATTACATGTTCTAGTTTGAAAGCAACAACAAAAACACAACCGTCTTGTAAAATATTTCTTAAAAATAAGTTGTAGTCTTCTGAACACTTTTTCTATTTATCACCTCATTTGTTAAAATTAGATGGAAAATGAAGGAAACAGAGCAATCTAGAAAAATCAACTCATTAGATACCTGTTTTATGACAATGACCTACCCATATAAAAACGGAAAAAGGGAATTTAATGTTCTTGTCATCTGCTAAAATCTGTAATTTTCTATCGGTTAATATACTAGATTGTAAAGTTTAAATTGTAAAATTTAAAAGTTTTGTGCTTTCTATCTTCTTTTCGAGTAAACATACTTGATTTTTTTTTACTTTCAAATATTTAGCCATGTTTTGGTATTCAAAGTTCTTCCTTCCATCAATGATTTTGTGTACTAATCAATTTTTCACTGAACTTTCTCAAGACTTATTCTTTCTTTTGTTGTTTTATACTTGTTTTTTATTCTTGTAATTATTCTGTTTGTAAAGTGGAAAGTACCAAACGACCCCTTCTCAATCAATCAGTCATCATAAATATGGTAAATGGTAATTTTTTAACCGTCAATATAAATTTTAGCAAAGTTTCATTTTTAATAATGAGGCAAATGAGGTTTTAATTCAGAAATTAGACAATAGTTATTTACATAAAAGTCAGGAAAATTTCACATTACTGAAGAGGAGCTAAAATGAAATACGAGGCACTTTGTACCGAGTATTTTAAAGCTCCGAGTCAAGTAAGAGCAGGAAAATGTTGTTTTCAAGACGATTTCCAGAAAAATTATTTGTATCTTAATGATTATTGGATGTTTCTAAAACGGATAATTGTGTAATTTTAACAGGCCGTCATTATACTGTTCTCAGTTTCCTAATCGTTAATTATGTTGTACACGAATACTGCATTATAAATACAAGATGTTTTGCCTCATTCACAATTAAAATATTATGAATCTACTTATCTCACAGTTGAGTAAATGATTATGTATAATACGTGAGCATCATAATATTATGTTGTTTAAAAGAAACAGGCTTCATCAAAATTCAAACGAATGCAGGTCAAATTAAAAATTTAGCTTAATTGATTATTTTTGTTTGAAGATTTTAGCAAAAACGGATGTTATTTCCAATATCTTATTTTAAAACTTAAGACACTAACTACATTGTGGTTACAAGATTTATTAGAATGGAGAAAAATGCTAAAACAAAAAATGAGACTAAGCTTTTTCTGCAAGAGACTAAATGTTACACACAAATTTACAGTCTTTGAGAAAGTTTTGACAGAAATTGAAACTATTAGTTTGGAAGAGAACCTTCATTGCATTCCCGCCGAACTAAAAATAAAGTGGCCTTGTCCACCGCTCTTCTCAAAGCTCAATTTTTCTAGTGCAACAGTTTCAATAAATCACTCATTTACGTCTAAATATTATCGTTGCAAAAAATCGGCCACAAATTGTACAATCTTAATGCATTTAAATATTTATCTTACACAATCTTTCATAAATATTTGAAAATCAGGCTTTTTAGTAACAATTCCGCTATTTTTAAAGCCAGATTGATCTCCAAAATGGTTTCTTGCCAAAAATTATCACGCAATTACAGCTATCAGGTGCAACTTTTGCAGCAAATTGTTGCCAACATTTCTATTAAGATTTTATTTTTGTTAATACGAATGAAGCTATTTCTTTCAGTTTACGAAAAAATATTTATCAATATTAAATTTTAAGTCAGCTATGAAAAATAAAAAAAAAATGCCAAGAGAAAGGATGCCCATTTGCAGTTTTATTTGGCATTTGAGTAGCATATTTTTTACTTTTTTCAATTTTTTAAGTGAAACTCTACAAATAGCAGTAATTTCTGCGCAAACGGTCATATGGTTCCAAGATCAATTTGTCTGTCAATAAATTCTGACTTGACAAACAAAAAAACTTTTTATTGTTATCTACCAATAAATATTTTACACTAAGATTAAGACAGAGTTTTAACATGTCCTACAGTCACGACTACAAAAGCTTTCTCAATTCAATATACATATTTGGGAAACAAAGTATTGGTTTTGTACAGAAAAACGTAGTATTGTCATTTCTTATTCTTTAACTTTGAACCAACGATTCAAAATTTTAAGAAAACGTCTTCTGAATTGTTGGGTTTTTTTTCACAATGATATTGTCATTAAAGTAGACCAGTTTTCTATCTGAAATGGCGACATATCTAAGCCAATTTAAAACAAACTGATTTTTTTTGTGTTGAGAAGCCAAGCCATCTTGTACTAGTAAATACTCTTTAGGAGTAGCGTCAAAAATAGTCATAAACCACAAAAAATGTTCATAGTGTTGCTGATTACAGACAAAAATTAGCATTCTTTCTTGGTTAAGTTGATCATTTGCCGATGGTCTATGCAAAAATTTGTAGACTTTTTTCTCTTTTGTACCATTGTGCCTTTCATAATTTTTTTTTTATTTCTTCAATAATTCTTTTTGTTTCTTCCCGTTTGCCCTTGTTAGACGTAAAATAGGTTACTACAGGTTTTTTTGCAAAAAAAAACCGGTGGTAAAAAAAACAGTGGCAGGAAGTTCTTCTTTCTAGGTGTAACACTTTGAATGTCACTATTATTTTGATCAAAAGCCTTTTTTTTCCTGACAGTATTTCAAGCCATTACAGATGGAGCTACTCTCCTTTTATTTTTGGTGCTTACTTTTATTTTTCCTGGCAATTGATGTTGCTGGAATTGTTTGCTCTTATCCTCTTGCTGATTTTGTACTTTACTAGAAGAAAACAATTTTTTTTAGTTATAATCGGACTATTATAATTATTGTAATTAAGTAGATGCCAATGATAAATTCTGTAGCAGAATCAAATTCTGAAGTGATTTGTTTAAAACGTTTTATCAAAAGTTTTTTAACTTCAATTAAATATGCAAATAGTTTTATATAAAATTCAATTTATGTAAATTGTTTTTCTGGAGGATCAATAATAGTTTTCATTTTAATTAAAACTCTATTTAATTAAATTGTTTATCCACACGAATATACCCAACCGATCTTTGTTCTTGAGTTAATGCATTATTCAAAAGCGGCATATTATATAATAGAACAATCGACAACATAGCGTTCAAAAAAGATTTCAAAACATAGTTTTTTTTTAAATAAAAATAAATAGGATTTGGCCCCAAATAGATGCTTGTGGTACCCCAAATCCTAAGCTTCTAAAAATTAAATTGTTACAATTTCTCTACTTGTGGGGCCATAATGTGCTTTGAAGGGACTAACAAAGCTAATTTTGTTTTATTAATAGAAGTTTAATTACAGTGTAAAAATGTTGTGTCTTGTTCTATTTTTAATCGTATCTAGCTGCCTAACACAAACATTTTTCTATAACCAAGTCCCCACCTGCCTATCCGAATATAAACCTAAATTACGATTTATTGCCAAAACCTCATTTATGTTGTTAATTTAATAAATATAAACCAATAATTTCTACGTTAATGATGGCAAAATACAAAATCAGCTGACCATATCCGCTCGTCATATCATAACGTTTGAATATTATTAAGTACAGTTGTTTTGAAAATAGACCACATTCTTGGCCGATCGAATTTTTTTAGTTCCAAGACAAATTCATTATTGCCAAGCGAAAACTCAAAATAAATGACGTTTTTCCTGAAATAAAAAAAAAGTGCTATTAGCGTCCTCCTGATTTAATCCAAGTAATTGTAGTCGGCCCAAAAATAACCAAAATAAATCTTTCAAACACCGAGACTGCCAAATTACAAACGGAGGCATTGACCTAAGAAGTAACGACCATCAAAAAAAAATTTTGCTTCCGAAAGAAGTGAACGTGTCAATCTTAATTTATGGAACGCACGACAGAAGTATGAGAACCAGACAAGCTTATTATTAAAATCGTTTAAATTCTATAATAGAGATACGGCTTAATAAAGTAATTAAATAGATATTAAGAGATTTGTGCCGTCTTTTGATTGAAGATGCCAGATGGGTCAGTCAAGCGCATACAAGAACCGGCGATTTTTATAAGATTCCACTTAAAAGCCAAAACTGTAAACGCATTCAAGATTTATAATTTAATTACAAATGTTGCACCTAACTAAATTTAATAATTTTAACACAAAACATCTAATATACATATTTACGTCTTTGTTTTGAATAATTTTTTGTTGCGCAAATCAAATAATTTTAATTACTCAAATAATATATTTTACCAACAAGTTGCTTTTATAAGCAGTAACCCAGTAACACCTATAATCTGAAAACTGTACTCATGAAAACACATGATGCTGAGAGGTCGTTTGCTGGAGGTTCAAGTGAATTACCCTCATAATATATAAACATTGTTTGCTTACTTAATAATATGTAGATAGCTCTGGTAACTGTTGTTGGTCACACCATGCCATCAGTGAACAAACTGTAAAAAGCAAAATCAGCAATAAACCATCTGTCCTTCACATACAAAAATTAGACAGATCTTATCAGAGTTGTCTCTCTGCTGATAGTTCTGGTTTTGCAGCTGTTCGCTCAGACTTAGAGGACTATTTTCTTGTTATTTGACAACTATTTAAAACAACCGGCACAAATTCAAAATCTACCAAAGCAACCATAACAAAACTTCCATAGATTGTCAGGTCAAGTCAGGCCAGGTAAAATCTGATAGTTGCCTGTCCAAAGAATTGCCGCTTTTGGCTACTTTGTTTTGGTTATTGAGTGATCAGTTGTTTTGGCGCAGGTTGAAATGTTCCGATTGTTTTTTCATCGATTTAATAGGCGCCTAACCAATTTTCCACATTAATGAGATCTTTTGATTAACGGTAGAAACTTCCACTCTAAGCGCCAATATGAGCACGCAGTTGATAATTTTGCTTTCAACATTGCATTTAAAAATTCATATTTTAATGCTTAGCTACTATAAAAAAGCGTAACTAAGTTATAGCAAGCATAGCACGTGTCATGGGAAACACACAATCGTTTATTTCTCTAAATGTTCTCCAAATAAACGAGATTAATGATAAAGATCGTAGTGATACAAAAAAAAACGCTTGTGAATGATTGTGGAGGCAGAATTTATCTATGAGCTTACATACAAAGAGTCTGAAAATTATCTGCTAAAATCTAAAAGATTCTGGCTTTTGCTAGGACTGTCATGACAAAGCTAAATAATATTTGAAAAATTATAAAGATAAGCAGCAAAAAGCAAACTTATGATAACTCTTGTTTTCTCAAGTGGAATAGGTTTGAAAGAGGCTATTATGCCTGAGACTACTTAAAAAACCAACGTGTCAATACTAGAAGAGTTATAAGTCAGTGTAAGATCGTAAACTAATGTGAGTGAATAAATGCTCTTATTACAACAATAAAAAAGACGACAAGAAGAGGATTCAAGAGGCAATAAAAGGTGTCTTTTCAACTGATGAATTAAACAACAGCGTATGAAAAAAGCAGAAAAATGTAAAAACACTACAATTTATACGTAACTCAAAACCACAACTATATGTTTTACCCTTACTTTGAACTCATCGACTGGAAAGCTCAAAGTAAAAGTAAACTATCACTTGGAAAACATTTTTTTACGAATGATATCATTCCCCCGAAATCTCAGTTGTATCTTCGGGCAAACGTTTAAAAACGTTATAGGCATTAGAAACGTTGGAGACTACCTGTCTATGAAATATAATGGTTATTAGCGTTTTGTTTGACATTTTAACAATTCGTTTTAGATTATATTATGTATATCAAAAATAACATCTTTCTGATTCAAAATAATCAATAATTTTCATATATTAATTTTGATAGTTTTAATAACTGATATGTTCGGTAACCTAAATTACGAAAATGGCTTGTGAACTAATCTTTGCACAATTAACAAAGGAACAACTACGGTAGACAATAGACAATTCACTATTTCAAAATTAAAGTAATTATTAATTGCTTTACAGTGATGTGATTAATATATTATAAGGACATGCTAATATGCAATGATATTACCTAAAAGTAAAATTTTATAAAATTCACACGGCAATGGTGAATTGTTTAACTTGATATTTGTTTAAATTGGTCAACAATGAGTAATTTCTATACTTATTGCTTCAAAGCTGTTAAGGTAATGAGATATTTTCTCGTTGATGTTCAACCGCATTTAAATGTTCAGAAAAAAAGAGGATGTTCCGTACGTTGAAAAGAAAAAATCCAAGGAGAAATCTAGTCATTGCATCGTGTGAACTATAAGGGTATCTAACTAGAATCTTCGCCGTGTACTTGGAACAAAGTTACTCGGTCATAAAACAATACAATTTCGAATTAAACAATTAGATTTCTCTGTAGAAGCTACTGCAAAATGCAAACGGAGACAAGAATCAGTTTCCCAGGCAAATTCAATAGGGATTCTATTGGGCGATATAGCTGGTCATCATTTTGCATAATTTATGAACAAGCGTACTGCCGACGCTTTCATTGGCTTGATAAAAATAGGTGCTCCTAAAATGGACGCCTGTAACGCGATCTACGTCGAAAATAGTCGCTGCCCAGCCGCCTAACTGGCTCTGTCATCTCAAAAATGTAGGTTGAGTGGTTGATGACACTTTGAGAAAAATCAAAATGAAAATTTGTCAGGGATGGTAATTTATTTTTAGATTCGATTACCCAGATTTCCAACTGTAGCAGAAAACAAATTCGCTATTATTTGTTAATAAGTAGTTTATTGCTTTTGGTTTTTACTACCTCAACGGTATCCAAATATTGGGATTTTAAATTGATGTTGATGCCACAAATGCCAAATTTAAATAAAACAAAAAGGAAATAATTAATATTTTTAATTTAGAATACTCCAAGCGGTTCGACTAACTCATCAGTGCTACTTAGCGTTTGTCGTAATTTGACTTTTTTTTATATAAGACGAAGACATGTCTATTAGAAAAGTAGGTACCTTCTTAATATGCTTTATCCTCTTATGAACAATTAGGACGTTGATAATTACTTCTCCCCTTTTGTTGAAACCCCTGAATAATTAATTAATTAAAAATCTTGTATTTAATGCTCCCTGTTTAATATTTAAAAGTTTTTTTTCTGTGGTTTTATAACGTCAATGTTTGTAATATGAAATGTACCATATTTTGCCATGATAACACATTTAACAACTTCACTTTTCTTTTGTAATTTTTTTTGTGAATGTTTACAATTCTACGTTATAGAACCGGCAAGTACTTTTACTTATTATACGTTAATTAAACAATACTGATGACAGTATACAATCTTGTTGTACTCGCTCTTTAACTCGTAAATTTGTAGGACTTGATAGGTGATTGTATATTTTTGGTAATTTAGTTTAAAAAAAAAAGCTGCCATGATTCCAATACCGGCCTTCTCAACACTACAGCACCTTAGTGCTTCTATTAATTTGTCGCGTTTTTACCCTAAATCACAACAAAAACATTAAATACACAGATGTGAACGTGAAAAAAAGGAAACGGAAAAGATTGATTAAAAAAAGATAGAAAGAGGAAGTTAAACGAATAAAAATGATAGAAAGAGAGACTAAAGAAGGTAAAAAATGAGTGATGAGTACGAGAAAGGTAAAAAAGCCAGAAAAGATACAAACATATGCCAGAAAAAAGACAAAACACTAATAAAAACGAAAAAAAAATAAAAATAGAAACGAATGGGAAAACAAGCAGCATCAGAAAGCGGAAAAACTATTTTAATTATTTTAAAAAGAGAAGTTAAAGTCAATTAAATTAGAAGCACTCTAAAACCTTTTAAAGAGATGCAAAATCGTACTTACATTTTTTTTTAATAATCTGAAAAATTTAATAATATGGTGTATGGAAAAAATTAGTGCTAAACTTCAATACAGCTTCTTAACTTTCAAACTATTAAATGTTAGTTTTTAACTAGAATAATTGTATTTTCTTAATTTATTCATCAAAAACTTTTCTAACTGTAGCTTATTTGTTTTCAGGCCAAGGCTACCAACACCTAGCTGGTTTTGGCCCCAATGCTCAACCACCCGTCTTTGAAAAGGTTTTTAGTAACGCCCGTTTCGCTCAAGGCGGAATAGCTTCTTTTGAAGGGCGCGTTACCGGCAAACCGCAACCAGAAGTCACGTGGACGCGCAAGGGTGCTCCACTTCTTTCTTCCACTAAACATCGATTATCCTATAACGAAACGACTGGAGACATCACGTTCCAGATAAATCAAATTGGACCTGGCGACGAAGGCGAATATGTCTGCACAGCCAAAAACCAATATGGTGCCGCAATTTGTTCAGTGTTTATACAACCAGAAGGTTTTCAAATGCCGCCACAGAGAATTGCTACTCAGCGGCAAGAAACGACTACGACGTACTCCAATGGGACATTTGTTCAAGAAGATTTCAAAATTGATACTTTTGAATATAGATTACTCCGCGAAGTGTCATTCAGAGAATCCATCACCAAGCGCTATCTTGGAGAAAGTGACTCACAAATCTCAACTGTTGTTGAGAGGTCATTAGGACCTCCAGCGCCTCCTCAAATAGCGCAAAAACCACGTAATTCTAAACTACTAGAAGGATCTGATGCTGTTTTCTCTGCAAAATTGTCTGCTAATCCAAGACCACGAATCACTTGGTTTAGAAATGGTCAGAGAATAACTGAAAGTCAAAAATATGAAGCCACATTTTCTAACAATCAAGCTTCGTTGAGAGTCAAACAAGCTTCTTCTGAAGATTCTGGTCACTACACTTTGTTGGCTGAAAATCCACAAGGTGCAATAGTTTCTTCTGCGTATTTGGCTATAGAACCAGTTACAACTCAAGAAGGTTTAATTCATGAGAGTACTTTCCGTAGTCAACAAACTGAAGTAGAGCAAACTGATACCGGCAAAACTTTAGCTCCTAACTTTGTTAGAGTGTGTGGAGATCGAGATGTCACCGAAGGAAAAATGACACGATTTGATTGCCGCGTCACTGGAAGGCCCTATCCTGAAGTCACATGGTATATTAACGGTCACCAAGTTACTGATGACCACAACCATAAAATTCTAGTCAATGAATCTGGCAACCATGCTTTAATGATAACTGCTGTCAGTCGTCTTGACTCTGGAGTAGTTACTTGCGTTGCTAAAAACAAAACTGGAGAAACGTCCTTCCAGTGCAATTTGAACGTGATTGAAAAAGAACAAGTGGTAGCACCTAAATTCGTTGAACGTTTTACCACGATAAACGTCCGCGAAGATGAACCAGTTCTGCTGAACGCCAGAGCTGTCGGCACACCCACCCCACGAATCACTTGGCAGAAGGACGGTGTCCCTTTGTCCAGTGGTCCTGAAGTGAGAGTCGCAATTGACGGTGGAGCCACCACCTTGGATATTCCAAGGGCCAAGGCGTCGGATGCTGGATGGTACCAATGTACTGCTCAGAATGTGGGTGGCTCTACCGCAACTCGCGCAAGATTGTTTGTGGAAACACCCCAAGGACCGTCGCAGGAACCTAGACGCCTTCATCTGCCTCGACCGACCAAAGTCATCGAACCTGAGTAACTTATTTTTTTGTGTTCAATTTATTATTATATTAATTATAACGTTACAGACCCGAACCTGGCCCAGAAGTTATTTACCTCCGTCATGTTGAACGCGCTAAACCTCATGCAGGAGCTCCTGACGAGGATCGTGTTTATCCGCCTCCACAATTTATTATTCCGTTGCAGGATGCTGTTCAATTTGAAGGAGGAAAAATTCATTTTGAAGCCAGAATTGAACCTGTTGGAGACCCAAGTATGCGAGTAGAGTGGTTCGTAAATGGAAGACCTTTAGAAGCTAGTAAGTTTTAAAACCAAACATAAAATTAAATTTTAAACTTTTATTTTTAGGTTCTCGAGCCACTTCTATTTTCCGTTTCGGCTTTATAGCTTTGGATCTCATCAGCTTAGTTATACGTGACAGTGGCGAATATGTTTGTCGCGTAACAAGTTCTACTGGAAGTGTAGAATCACGTGCGTTGCTCACTGTGAATCAAAGAGCCTCTATTGAGCAAACTAGCCAACATCCAGATAGTCTAAAATATATTCAACAATTAGAAGATTACTCTAAATATCAACGTAGCGACAGCGTTGAAGAAACAATTAATCAAAAGCCGCATTTTATCCGTCCACTCCAAGATCTCGGCGAGCTGCAAGAGGGTCGCAACGCTCATTTTGAAGCCCAACTAACCCCAGTCAGTGATCCGACGATGCGAGTAGAGTGGTACAAAGATGGCAGAGCAATAACCGCCAGTTCAAGAATTACAACTATCTTCAACTTCGGTTACGTTTCTCTTAATATCATGCACCTACGGGCCGAAGATGCAGGATCTTATACTGTGCGAGCCGTCAATAGACTTGGAGAAGCTATAAGCAGTGGAACAATACAAGTTTACGCAAGATCAACTGTCACCGCCGACTTGGGTATTCCAGAGCAACAACGATACATAGAAAAAGTTGGGGAGTTGGAAGCTTATCAGCAACAGCAACATCAGCGATATGTTTTAGAAACTCCAGAAAGTTCTCAACCACCAGAGTTTAAAACTCCTATAAAAGATCAATTAGGAATACGCGAAGGTGGTTTTGCTCATTTTGAAGCACGATTAGAGCCAGTTGGGGATTCTACCCTAAAAGTTGAATGGCTTAAAGATGGGCGTGCTGTTGAAGCAAGTTCTAGAATAACTAGTTTTTTTAATTTTGGTTACGTTGCCTTGACAATCAAAGACGTGACAATTCATGATGTTGGTAATTACACTTGCCGCGCTTTAAACGCTTTAGGCCAAGCTGTAACCAATGCTCAACTAAGTGTAATTAGTAAAAAAGACATTATTTTTGATTCTCAACATCCGGGAGGGCTTGAAAAAATCCAATACCTTGAAGACTCAAGCCGTTATAATAAAACCTCTAAAGAAGAGGTAACAGTAACACAAAAACCAAGGTTTTTGGGACCACTCAAAGGGACGAATAAAATTGTAGAAAGTCAAAGAGCACACTTTGAAGCTCGTGTTGAACCACAAAGTGATTTGAGCATGAAAGTTGAATGGTACTTTAACGGTAAACCAATTCAAAGCGCTAACAGAATCCAAACCTATCATGACTTTGGATATGTAGCTCTTGATATAATGAGTGTCAGAGAAGAAGATTCTGGTACTTACACAGTTGTAGCACGTAACGCTAATGGTGAAGCACAACTTTCAGCAAGTATGGCTGTTGAAACTCGTGCCAGTATTGATACTAGAAGTATGCATCGCTCTGCTTATGATAAAACTCAAAGACTAGAAGGTTCTAAGTTTGTTGAACCACATTATGACGTCGTTGAAACTTCAAAATCAAAACCTATTTTTGTGGTACCATTATCCGATCCACAACCTGTGACAGAGGGGCGTAATGTCCACTTAGAGTGCAGATTAGAACCAATGGGAGATCCAACAATGAGAGTAGAATGGTATTGCAACGGAAGACCTGTTACTGTTGGATCAAGATTTCGAACTTACTATGATTTTGGATTTGTAGCCTTAGATATTGTTCATACTACTGCTTTAGATTCGGGAGAATACACTGTAAGAGCTGTAAATCAGCTTGGATCCGCACACACATCAGCTTGTGTTCGTGTAATTGAAAAATCAGACATCATCACAGATTCTCAACATGAACAGTCTTTAGAGCAAATTCAAATGTTAGAGGATTCATCCCGGCATCGCAGACACGTAACTGATGATGTGACTGTACTGCAAGCTCCACAATTTACTAGATCTTTACACAATATTGAAACTGTAGAAGGCACAAATGTCCATATGGAATGCAGACTACAGCCAGTAGGAGATCCAACAATGAGAGTTGATTGGTTTGTTAATGGAGTTCCAGTAAAAGTTGGTCACCGTTTTCGTCCTGCCTACGATTTTGATTACGTAGCCCTTGATTTACTGAGCGTTTATCCTGCAGATTCTGGTGTTTACACGTGCCAAGCGCGAAACCAGCTTGGTGAAGCTGTAACATCCTGCGCTGTGAAAGTTATTGCGAAAAAAGATTTACTTTTTGAAACTCAGCATCCTGCTGGTCTGGAAAAAATTCAGTATCTTGAAGATTCCTCAAGGTATAAACGCACAGAGTTTGTCGATGAACAAGTTACAATAAATCCTAAATTTTTGACCAAACCAAAAAATCTTGAATCTATGGCAGAAGGTCAGCACGCTCATTTTGAATGTAAACTTGAACCAGTGACTGATCCCAATTTAAAAGTTGAATGGTTTAAGAATGGACGACAGGTCACAGTTGGTCACAGATTCCGTCCAATCCATGATTTTGGATATGTAGCTTTAGATATCGTAGA
The DNA here is from genome assembly GCA_947359425.1 of Lagria hirta. Lineage (NCBI taxonomy): Eukaryota > Metazoa > Arthropoda > Insecta > Coleoptera > Tenebrionidae > Lagria > Lagria hirta. The sequence goes on from OX375800.1 coordinate 6,250,384, forward strand.
CCTTATTGCTGAAGATTCTGGTACATATACCTGCCGCGCTACAAACTTGATTGGTGTAGATGAAACCACTTGTAGTTTGAGGTGCAGAGCCTCTGGGCAAATTATTACAAGCACTCAAAATGAAGTCGGTTTGCAACAAATTCAGCATTTGGAAGATCGTTCCAGGCATCATCGTGCTGAACAAGTAGAAGAAAGAACTACTCAAGCACCAATTTTCACTACTTCACTAAAGAACATTGATATTAAAGAAGGACAAAGAGCGCATTTTGAATGTAGGCTGATTCCCGTTTCAGATCCAACAATGAAAGTTGAATGGTTCCACAACAATCAACCACTAAAAAGTGGATCCAGATTTACAGAAACCAATAACTTTGGTTTTGTTGCTTTAGACATTTTATATTCGTATCCTGAAGACTCTGGAACATACACCTGCAGAGCCACCAACATTCTTGGAGAAGCAGTCACGTCTGCTGTTTGCAATGTGCATTCTAAAAAGTCTATTTATCGAGAATCAGTACATGAGGGAGCTCTGGAGCGCTTAACTCAACTGGAAGATTCATCGAGATACCAAAGACAACAAGTTCAAGAAGAGACTGTTACACAAGCGCCTGTTTTTACTCTACCCATTAAGGATCTAAGAGTTGCTGAAAATCAAGCTGGTCATTTTGAAGCGCGTTTAATTCCCGTTGGTGACCCTAGACTTAAAGTTGAGTGGTTACGAAACGGTGTACCCATTGAAGCTTGTAAGTACAGTTAAAGTGTTTTTTACATAATATCTTATGAGTTTGTAATTGCAGCAAATCGTTTAACTACTATGCACGACTTTGGATACGTTGCGCTTAACATGAAGTATGTAAATCCTGAAGATTCTGGTTCATATACATGTCGAGCTGTCAACGATTTGGGTGAAGCTGTAACTTCAGCCATGCTCTTTGTACAATGTAAGTTAATTCTTTACAAATGAAGAAAAACACTATTTAATTATTATTTCCAGCTAAGGCTTCATTACAACTTGAAAGTCAACATGAAGGTGCTCTTCAAAAATTGCGGCAATTAGAAGATTCTTCAAAGTATCAACGTCGCGAAGAAGAAGATGTAATAGTGACACAAGCTCCAAGATTTAGTACTCAATTGAATGGACCCACTGAGCTTGTAGAAGGACAAAGCGCACACTATGAGTGCCGTATTGAACCCTACCCAGACCCATCAATGAAAGTCGAATGGTTACACAATGGAAAACCATTAAGTACTGGTCACAGATTTAGAACAGCTTATGACTTTGGTTTTGCCAGTCTTGATGTTCTCACAGTTTATGCAGAAGACTCTGGAGAGTACACGTGCAGAGTTACCAATCGATTGGGTCAAGCACATTCTTCTGTAGTCACGAATGTCAAATGTAAGTTGTGAAAAGGTTGAATGAAAATGAATAATGCTTAATTTTTATTTTTTAGCTAAGTCGTCTATAATTCGTGAAACCCAACACGAAGGTGCCTTGCAAAAAATTCAGTATCTAGAAGACGACTCTCGTTATAAGAAAGTAGACAGGGATGACGCCATTATTCTTGAAAAACCACAATTTGGCCGTGGATTAAAAACCATTGAAAATTTGCCAGAAGGATCAAGTGCTCACTTAGAAGCAACTCTAACACCTGTCAATGATCCTACAATGCGTGTTGAGTGGTATTGCAATGGCCGACCCATTCAAACAGGTCATCGTTTTAAAACAACTTACGATTTTGGATTTGTTGCCCTTGACATCCTATATGCTTACGCCGAAGATTCTGGCACTTACATGTGCAAGGCTAGAAATGCAGCTGGTGAAGCAGTTACCACAGCCAATATCCAAGTTATTGCCAAATCTGGTCTTTATTTGGACACTTTAGATGAGCAGAGACTTAAAAAGATTAAAGATCTAGAAAGTTATGAACGTCCCAAAAAGGAAGAAATTGAAGCTCAACCTCAACGTCCAGTTTTCCTCACACCACTAGTCAGTCTTGAAAATCTGAAAGAAGGTGAACACGCTCATTTAGAATGCAGAGTTGAGCCTGTTAATGATCCTAATCTAAAAATTGATTGGTTTGTAAATGGTGTTAAACTACGTGCAGGTCATAGATTCCGCACCACACATGATTTTGGATATGTTGCTCTTGATGTTTTGTATACTTATCCAGAGGATAGTGGCACGTACATGTGCAAAGCCACAAATCTTGTCGGAGAAGCTGTCAATACTTGTACGATTAAAGTTGGAGGCAGAAAAAGTATATTATTAGATACGCACCACCCTGAAGGTCTTGAAAAAATTAGAGAGTTAGAAGCCCAAGGTCATCCAACACGATTAGAAGTTGAAGAGCCTATTCCGACTCCACCACGCATAATCACTAGTTTGCGTGGCACAACTGAAATTTATGAAGGCCAAACCGCTCACTTTGAAGCTCAAGTTGAGCCTATTCATGATCCTAATCTAAGAATTGAGTTCTATCACAATGGAAAACCTTTACCATCTGCTTCTCGTTTTCATATTACATTTGACTTTGGATACATTGCATTAGATATAGGGCATGCAGTACCAGAAGATGCTGGCGAATATTCAATTAAAGCTATTAATAATTTAGGACAATGCACGTCTTCTATCAATTTGAAAGTTATTGCTAAGAGCAATATTATTTTGGAATCTCAAAGACCTGAAGGTTTGGACAAAATTAAACAGTTGGAAGAACATGAGCCTTATAAACGTCCGGAAGTTGAGGACCCAGTTACTAGACAGCGTCCCGTTTTTACACAACCTCTTCAAAACATTGACTCGATTCCAGAAGGTCAAACTGCTCACTTTGAATGCCGTCTAATTCCAGTAGGGGATCCAACACTCAAAGTAGAATGGTTCCGCAATGAAAAACCATTAGAAGACAGTTCAAGAATAACAAAAGTGCATGATTTTGGTTTTGTTTCTTTAGACATAAGTCATGTTCGTGCGGAAGATGAAGGGGTTTACATATGCAGAGCTTCTAATCCCCTTGGAGAAGCCGTTACGACTGCTTCTATGAAAATTAGAAGTAAGTTTAAAACCTGGGTGTAGAAATTAAAGCTATATTATTTTTCTTTTTTAGCTAAAGCAAGCATCCAATTGGAAACACAGCATCCAGAAGCTCAACGCAAGATTGCTCAATTGGAACAACCACTGGCTCCAAAATCTGAAGAGCCTGATAGAGTTTTTGACAAACCTATTTTTACCCAGCTGCTTACTGGTCCTAGTGAATTATGGGAAGGCCAACATGCACATTTTGAAGCGCGAGTTGTACCTGTTGGTGATGCCAGTTTGAGATTTGAATGGTACGTGAATGGTGTAGAGTTGAAACTGGGGTCAAGATTTAAAGTTACTCATGACTTTGGATTTGTCACACTTGATATTATGTCTACCGTACCCAATGACTCCGGAGTATATATGTGCAAAGCTATCAACAGATCCGGAGAAGCAATTTCTTCTATTTCAATGAAAGTTAAATCGAAATCAAGCATTGTTGGAGATACATTGCAACCTGATGCATGGCAAAAGATTCAACTTAAAGAAGCAGAAATGAATAAAGTACCGGAAATGTTTGTTGACACTACTCCACAACAACCACCTGTGTTTACCACGCATTTGAAGAGTTATGATAAGCTTGTTGAAGGCCAGCATGTATACTTAGAAGCTCAAGTAGAACCAAGAGCTGATCCCAACCTTCGTATAGAGTGGTTTAAAAATGGAGTATCATTGACTACTGGTACTAGACTACGCAGTACTTTTGATTTTGGCTTAGTAACTCTATCAATAAATGGACTTAGAGATGATGATTCAGCCATTTACACTTGTAAAGCAACTAATCTCTTGGGTGAAGCTATTTCAACTTGTACTCTTAAAATTGAAGACCGCCATTGGTTACTTGGTCAAACCTTGCATCCTGATGCAATTCCAAAACTTGAAGCTTTGGAAAGACCTCAAGAAGCGCGTCCCGAGCTTCCAGAACCAACCTATGAACTTCCAGTGTTTATAACACACTTGAACAACGTTGAATGCATGGAAGGTGACAACGTACACTTTGAATGCAATGTAGAACCTTCAAAAGATCCAACATTAAAAATTGAATGGTTTGTTAATGGTAAACCATTGCCACAAGGCACCAAGTACAAATCTACTTACGATTTTGGTTATGTCGCCTTAGATATGACTCATGTTTATGAGCACGATGGTGGCATTTACACTTGCAAAGCTAGCAACACCAAAGGTTCTGCAACTACTTCAGGCTCGTTAAGAGTTACTTCAAAAACGAATATATATCTTGATACCCAACATCCTCAAGGCAAAGCCGGTCTTGAAGCAATAGAAGATACAGAAGCAGCATTTGCTGCTAAATACCGCCGTCAATCAAGCACCCCTGAAGGTGAATTCACAAAACCGGTTTGGACTGTTCCTCTTAATCCAGAATTTAGGCTAGTGGAAGGCCAACCTCTTCGCTTAGAAGGTACTGTAGAACCTAAAACAGATCCAAATTTAAAAATTGAGTGGTTCTTTAATGGAAAATCTCTTGATCATGGCACTAGATTCAAACTTACTAGTGATTTTGGATTTGTCACTCTAGATTTAGTTGATGTTTATGAAAGGGACCAAGGAATTTATACTTGCAAAGCTTCAAACAAATCCGGTGAAGCTTTTACTTCAACTACAATATACTGTACCAGCAAGGCTAACTTGATAGAACGCACCCAACATCCTAAAGGCCAAGAAGGCTTAGAAAAAATTCAAGATCTTGAAGATTCTCTTAATAGACCGGAAGCTCAAACTCCTGAAGTAGACGAAGGTCACGCGCCAGTGTTCACGTCTGAATTTACAAATCTTTCTAATCTTAGTGAAGGCGAAATTGCTCATTTTGAAGCCGGATTAACGCCAATTGGAGATCAAACTATGGTAGTTGAATGGTTTTATAATGGAAAAACAATTGAAGCTTCTCATAGGTTTAGAACAGTTCATGCTTTTGGAATGGTAGTTTTAGAAGTATTGGGATGTAAAATTGAAGATTCTGGAAAATACACCTGCAAGGCTACCAATAAATGGGGTGTTGCTGAACAAAGTGTTACTCTTGAATGCACCGAAAAACTCAAAGGACAAAAACCTAAATTTACTACACAAATTCAAGATATTGTTGGACTTAAGGATGGCCAATCAGCTCACTTTGAATGCACTTTAGTCCCTGTAAATGATCCGGAGCTGAAAGTTGAATGGTATCACAATAAGCAGCAGATTTTACAATCCTCACGTATTAAAACTGTTTCCGATTTTGGTTTTGTGGTTATGGATATCTCTTATATTCAAGACCATGATTCTGGAGAGTATGTTTGCAGAGCATATAATAGATATGGTGAAGATTTTACAAGAGCAACTATTTCTGCTCATGGTAAAGGAGGTGTATTCTCAGAAAGTTTGCAACCCGATTCTTTAGCTAAAATAAGAGAGTTGGAAAGCTTACAAGGGCAACAAGCTCAAGCACCTACAACACCTGTTACGGAACCACCCAAATTTATTACACAAATTCAAGACGTGACTAAATTGGTTGAAGGGCAAAGTGCTCACTTTGAAGCTCGTTTGACACCAATTACAGATCCAGACTTAGTAGTTGAATGGTATTACAACGACAAAAAACTGCCACATGGGCACCGATATCGAACTTTCCACGATTTTGGCATTGTTATTCTTGATATTCTTTACTGTTATGAAGAGAATTCTGGTACTTATGAATGTAGGGCTTATAATAAATACGGAGAAGATAGTACTAAAGCTACAATGAAATGCGTCTCGAAAGCTAATTTAATCTTGGACTCGCAACTACCGCGGGTAAGTATTTTTTACTGCTTTATGATTTTTGTAAAGTTCAACATAAAATAGTTTTAATTTATTGAAGCAAAATATGTTGTCAAATGCTTGCTTCAGGATCTTAATCATAAAAATTCTATAGACGCATCTGAAAGAGTTTTGCTTGCATTTACAGGGCATGGAAGGTGGATTAGAAAAAATACAAACCCTTGAAGACTCCTTAATCCGCCAGAAAGACGAAAAAGTAACAGAAGAAAAAGGCAAAGCACCAGTTTTCACGGTACCGCTTTCGAATATTGATAGTCTCCGTGAGGGTGAAAATGCTCACTTTGAAGCAAGACTTATACCAACCGATGATCCAAAACTTAAAGTTGAATGGTTCTGGAATGGAAAACCGCTAAAAACAGGGTCAAGATTCCGTACATTCTGTGACTTTGGTTTTGTTATTCTGGAAATTTCACCTGTGTATCCAGAAGATTCGGGAGAGTATTCATGCAGAGCTTTCAATGACTATGGTGAAGCTGTCACAACTGCTTCAATGAAAGTGCAGGGAAAAAGAAGCATTATTTTAGAATCACAGCTTCCAAAGGGAATGGAAGGCACCATTGACAAAATTGCTGAGTTAGAAGGTTTGGGAGTTGTAGGGTCTCAAGCTTCAGTTGAAGATGACACTGGAAGACCTCCAGAGTTTATTACAACACCTACTGACTTAACATTAGGGGAAAATGGATTAGCTCACTTTGAATGCAAATTGATTCCAGTTAATGACCAAAGTATGCGAGTTGAATGGTTCCACAACGGCAAAGCTTTGTGGGCTGGCTCTAGAATTAAAACTATAAACGACTTTGGTTTTGTCATTCTTGAGGTTTCTGGTATATATCAAAGAGACTCAGGTTTATATACATGCAAAGCTACCAACAGACACGGTGAAGCTACGGTATCTTGCAAATTGCAAGTCCGTGGTAGACAAGGTATCATTTTAGAGCCCCAACTACCTTCAAACTTCCGCACAGGTACCGAAAGTATACAAAAATTGGAAGAAACTCTTTACAAGAGGGAGGAGATTACAACAGAAGAAGAGAAACCAAACCCTCCAAGATTTATTGTAGAAATTAAAGACAATGTCGATGTTCCTGAAGGGGGTCCGGTTCATTTCGATTGTAGAGTTGAACCAACAAACGACTCTAGTATGAGAATTGACTGGTTCCACAATGGACGTCCATTTGCTACCGGATCTCGAGTGCACCAAATTAATGATTTTGGATTTATTTCGTTAGATATAGATTATACTTATGCTAGAGACGCTGGCGAATACATTTGCAGGGCAACCAACAAATGGGGATCAGCAACTACTAAAGCCACTGTAACTTCTAAATCTAAACGCACCATTGATTATGAATCGCAACTTCCATCTGGAATGAGTGCTGAAAAACTGAAGGAACTCGAAAAGGGTAAAACTTCAGAAGCTCCACAAGAAGATAAAACTTATTCACCACCAAAGTTTATTACTCATATTGAATCAACAACTGTGGAAGAATCAGAATCTGTTCGTTTCGAATGCAGAGTTGAACCTAAAGATGATCCAAAACTAAGAGTAGAGTGGTATCGAAATGGTAAACTTTTACCAGCAGGTCACAGATACAGAACCGTGTATGACATGGGTTTTGTCTCTTTGGACATTCTCAATGTCTACTCAGAAGATTCTGGTGAATATGTTTGTCGCGCGGTCAATGACTATGGAGAAGACTTCACTAAGGCTAAAATTACTTGTAAGAAACTTCCTAATATTATTCTTCAAAACCAAGTTCCTAAAGGAATGAAAAAATCCGAAACTCTTATGCAGATGGAAGCTGCAATCAAAAAGTACACTTCTGAAATTCATCTAACGGAAGATGATCTTTATGACATTGATAAAAAGCAACCACCACGTTTTGTAACTCAGATCCAAAATCAAGAAAGCTTGGTAGAAATGGAAACAACGAAATTTGAATGTCAGTTAGCTCCAGTTGGAGATCCCAACATGAAAGTAGAATGGTTCTTTAATGGAAAACCTCTTTCACACAGTAAATATTTTTTTGTTAATTTAAATATCTACTAAACAATTTTTTTTCAGAAAACCGTTTTACTCCAATATATGACTTTGGTTATGTAGCCATGAACTTTGGGTGGGTGTATCCTGAAGATAGCGGTGAATATTTGTGTCGCGCTACTAATTTATATGGCATGGACGAAACTAGGGCCGTTATTAAGACTGCCGGTAAGCCTGGAATTATATATGATTCACAATTACCTAAAGGCATGAAGAGTATAGAAAGAATTCGCGAATTAGAAGCTGCTTGGCAAGTGTAAGTATTTTAAGTTTTTAATTAGTTTTATAATAATAGAGGTTTATAGTGTTCCAGAAGAAGCTCCCGAAGACAGTAAACCTCGATCTGCTCCCATTTTCGTTAGTAGACCTGAAGCTTGTACAGTAGAAGAAGGAGAATGGGCTCGCTTCTGCTGCCGTGTAACTGGGCATCCACGTCCTCGCGTAATGTGGTTGGTCAATGGGCACACAGTTGCTAACGGTTCTAGGTACAAGCTTACTTATGATGGCATGTATCACATGGACATTCCTAAAACTCGTCAATATGATACTGGTAAAGTGGAAGTAATAGCCCGCAGCTCAGTTGGAGAAGCTATTGCCGAAACCGAATTGAAGGTTATTCCTAGACACGATGATTACAGAGCGGTTCTTAAAAATTCACCAAGACGTAAGTATTTACCAAACATCTCACAAAACCATTTAATACTTGACATAATGCACATGATAGACATGCAATCAGTACATATCGCTTTAACACTTTAACCTATACACCACTTTACCTCCAACTCCTTCCTTACTTCTGCTTCGACGTCTACAATGTTTCTTAAGGAGTCTTATGGATAGGTATGCCATGTTTAAATAGGTAAAGTTGTATGTTGCATGTATTCAAGTTGTCCTTCAGAAATGTGCATCATGTGTTAGTCTAAAAAGCTATGTCTCTCTCCATTAAAACCACTCTTCTAACATATATTTTTCAATGTAGCTTGGTACGATCTTGAACTTCAACAATATCAAAAAGAACGTAGTGAAACCGAACTCGAACGAGTCTTTGATGAACGCAACACTTTCCAACGCGAACAAGGACTGAATGTATCAAGTATCCATGTACAGCCTAAAGAATTTAAAGATGAAGAAACCGAATGGCAAAGAAGTGTTAAGACAAAAAAAGGAGAAGACTATTACAGCAAACTGCAGGAACTTGAAAATGAGCAAGTAATTAAAGAAGTTAAACTTAGAGAGTCTTCTCATCAGTATGCTATTCCCGGTGAAAAAATTGTTTCAAGCTCTTTAGCAAAAGGCATGGCGCAAAAATATCAAGAAAACTTGTAAGTATTTTTTTGATTTATTGTAAACTTATTGATGACTTTCGGCTTTATAGGGAACCAAAACCAGAACACGTTGATTTAAAACCAATTCCATATTTACCAAAAGGAGAACCACAACAAATAGTACACAAAGATCAAGTACAATTGAGAAAAACTGACAAAGGCAAGGACTTACAACAAGAAACGGAAGTAATTATTGATTCAAGGCGAGGTGCATATCCACCTGATCCCACTGAATCTTCTGTGCACGGGCGGGAAGTTTACGTTACTAAACAAAAACAAACGCAAAAGGAAAAACACGGTGACACTGAAATTACAAGAAATATTACAGCCACAGAAACAACAGATGTAGAACACAAAGCCAAAACCCAAGAGAGAATTGTGCAAGGTCAAGTTCTTCCTGCAAATCCTCCAGTTTTTACCAAAAAAATTCAGCCATGCCGTGCTTTTGAAAATACTCCAGCAAGATTTGAAGTTGAGTTTGATGGCGATCCACTTCCAAAAGTAACCTGGTACCGAGAAGACTTTCCCATAACAAGTTCACCAGATTTAACGGTCTATACCTTTAGTACTAAATCTATTTTAGTATTGAGACAAGTATTCCTTGAAGATTCAGGAGTATTTAGCGTTGTTGCTGAAAACAGAGGAGGTACTGCAAAATGCAGTGCCAACTTGGTTGTTCAAGAACGTCGTAGTCATGCTCGAGGAAGTGCAGTTCCACCAAGCTTTGTCACAACAATTCAAAGCACCAGTGTCAATGTTGGCCAATTGGTCCGATTTGATGCTAGAATTAATGGCGCCAAACCAATTGACGTATATTGGTTGAAAAATGGCAAAAAGATTTCTTCCGATATCCGGTACAAGACTTTGGAAGAAGATGAAGTTCACACTCTTCTAATCATTGAAGTAGTGCCAGAAGATTCTGGAAAATATGAATGCGTTGCAATAAACAGTTCCGGAGAAGCGCGTTGCGAAGCAGAATGTATTGTTCAACGACCAGCAACTCCTTCTAAACCGGCCAAACCAACAACTCCAACCAGTGAAAAAGCTCCAGCCATCAATGAACCTTTAAAAGATCAAAAAGTTCGTGAAGGTCAGGCAGTAGCGTTCAGATGTAAAATAACTGGCAAGCCAACCCCAACTGTTCAATGGAAAAAAGCGGATAAAATAATCAAACCGTCTAAATACTTCCAGATGGTTAAAGATACTGATACCTATACATTGAAAATTAGTGAAGCTTTCCCTGAAGATGAGGGAGTATATAGATGCGTAGCTGCCAACCCCGCTGGCACTGTCACAACCCAAGCTAATCTTAAAGTATTGGCGCCCGACTCGCAAGATATTGCACCATCATTAACGCCTATGAAGGACGTTGTGGTTCCAGAGGGAAGTCCAGCGCAATTCAAAACAACTATAAATGGAAAACCGAAACCGACCATTCAATGGCTCAGAGAAGGGTTCCTCATTCCAGAATCGCCCGATTTTCAGGTATGTAGTAATCACTTTTAGACCTTGCAACTACAAAATGCTCATTATGAAAGAAGCAGATGCAACTAGTTAACCATCAAGTTTTCGACAGAAACAAAATTCTTTCTAGCTTCTTTATATGTTAAAATAGCATCCGACCGATGTCACTGCGATATACTACTAGTGTTAACAGCCAAATACTAACATCATTATTGTTTATACAATTTTCGAAGATCTCTGGGCTTAAAATCGTCAAAATTGCCAGCAAAATTGTTGATAGTTTTTGTTAGCCCTAGAGATCTGGCTAGTAGCAACTTACATAATTTAATTTTATCATTCTATGCTGTTAAATATTTTAGAGAATGAAAAATTTTTTACTAAATTACTTGTGGTGATTACTTTTAAGTTTTTTAATTAGGACTTTTGTTGTGCAGTTTGCAAACTCACTTATGGTTCTCAGATATACATAGGTATTCGCATTTTCAGCAAAATCTTTTTGCTGCTAGTGTCGGCACAATGATTTATTTGACATATAGGCCGGCGTAGCGCAAATGACCTCATCTTAAATGGTTTCTATTTGCTAAATACAGGAACACAAAATAAAACACAGTTTGTAGGAATAATGTGGAGGTTTATTAAACATAATTAAAAGTAGAAGATAATCTCTGGTAAATGGTGTCTTTGACAATTTAGACATTTACATAGCAATCCAAGCGATTTTACAGCGGATGGTTTTTCAACTTGACAAGGGGATCTAGTCTGCCGTCACAATCTTTGGCTTTTAAATATCCCCATGAAAAATCACACCGGGTGAGGTCGGGCAACCGCTACGTTACCGAGGTCGGCGAGAAATGTGCAACTTACAAAGGAAGTCATTTTGGTATAAGCTTAAAGATTTTGACCTCTTTCCAATAAACTTACACATTGCTGCTTCAAAATACGCATCATTTTAACCTCTTAGTTCCTATATTAAGCACATGGTTACTATTTAAAGTGTGGTCATTTGCGCTTTGCAGCCTGTATTTAGTTGATTTTTCTATTCTAAACCCAAGTGTCTTATTGGCTTATTTTTGATGCCACGCGACTAATATTTATATATGTCAAGCTTAGCTTAAAGTTAATTCCACTTTTGGCACGAAAGAGTACAAGTGGTAAATGATCTTCTAGGAAGAGTGAACTCCTAGAGTGAACTTATGAGTATATTTCGAGCCAACTTAATCATCAATCACTTTAAACCGTGTGCACTAAATCTGTACTACTAAGAATACGAACTTTAATTATGATTTGCTGTTTACTTTCACAGCACTGAGTCATAAGTATTAGAAGATTTACGATGATTTAATAGCTGAACATATTTGCACCGGATAGAGAAGTATTTACAAATTTGCAATTTAGTTCTACCGTGATTCTTTTTGTAGCTTATTTCTTATTCTTAAATTAAAACAAGAAAGGTTTTTAATTGGTTAAATTTTTTGTAACCTGAAAATGTTTTGTAAGTTTTTATAGCATCATATAGACCTTATTCATATTTATCCTCAGATAATGAAGGACAAATAGGCTGGGTAATGTGCTACTATAAATCATACATGCACCATCTTGAAATTACTTGAAAGAACTAAATTAAACTGATACTCTGAAGTAAAAAATAAGCAAAGAGGTCATTCAAGAAACTAAAAGTACAAAAAACTGATTTTTAACTTTGTTCAACTAAATAGAGTTGAGCAAACTCTATCTTTCCGGACTAGATCATCTAAATATTCGATAAGAGAATATAACAAATGTAGGTTTTAGCAGCTGAACGCTAACAATTTTAATTTGCTGTTTTTTTTTACGTCACATGAGTTATTGCGGAATGCACAAAAGAAAACCGTACACACCAGAACAGATGTCTTTTAATGGACAAGGCTGCAAGCTGTTCAGCTACACGAAATACATGCCGCCTTCCATTTGACACGTTTTCACTAGGACATTCGTGCTCATAAACCATTTGTGACGCAATTTTGCTTCGGTCAGTACGGACCTTTTAAGAGCTTCAAAACACAACCAAAAAACACTATATTTTTTATGCAACTAATTTAGGCTTTTTTTATTAAAACTTAAAATTTTTCTCATGAATAATCTAGAGCTGTTTTTAAATCAAGCTCAACGCTATTGTGCCCACCATTTTCTTAAAAAATGATTGTCTAAATTATGTGCATAGTTTTTATTGTCCTGACCTGATTGTCATTGTTTGGATATTATGGCACTGATGCTTACATAAACATTCTGTTTTCAAGAACAACCACTTATGGCTTTAGATTGAACCAATTATGGCTTGCCATATTTAGTTGGTCTTTTTTTGTTAATTTATCGAAAAAATACAATCTGAAATTAATCGTCTAGAAATATTTTTACCAAATATTGTGTCCGACGCTGGGTTACTTTTTAAATAAAAGCATTCTTACCCTAAATCCAGCATATATCAGCAAACTATCAATATTATCATTGATTATTATATCTAAGAGTCCAGCGATATTTAATCTGAGAGTGTTTGACTGAAGATAGCTTTTCGGAATATTTTGTAGAGGATATTTTGGTCGAAGGATAAAATATTGTGTATCTTTTTACTAAAACACGTAATCCAACTCTATTTAACACTCTAAATCAATTAATTATCAATAACTTATTAGTGCTTTTGGAGACTATTTGGTCTAAAAATAGTCTCTCCGAATATTTTGCTCGAAACTTTTGCCTCTTTTCATTTTTTTTTTGTATTTGTGAACTACGTATTTGCCTTAAATGCAACGAAATTGGTTCAATTCTGACAATCAATTTTGAAATTTTTATCAAATATCAGCACTTTTTTTATCTGACAATGGTTTGTCGGAATATTTGTTTATCAGAAGGTAGTTTGTTAGAAAATATATTCTTCTTAAATATCTACTACAAAATTTGTTAATCTTTTAGAATCACTTTTAAAATTATCCTTGGGCATGGCCTGTCATTTTTGACAAATTTTTATCTAAACTTTTAAAGCGAATTTGTTTCGGGATATCAACGTCATCGCGAGACAAATCGCAAATTCTGAAGAGGTTTTTTTGTATGTTAACAATAATTATTTGTCTTTAAAACATTTGTTTGAAGTAAACCGATAAAGAGCATTTTGACATAGTTTTAGACATTGATCATGCTATTAACAAATGTAACGGTTTGACATTTGTTATAGATGATCACGGAAGGAAACAACGCCGTTTTGCTGATTTCCACTACCTATGAAGAAGACTCTGGTACGTTCACCTGCAGAGCAACCTCATCAGCTGGCCAAGTTGAAAGATCAGCAAAATTGATCGTCAAAAGTAAGAAATAAAGTACACTTTTAGTCCCTTTGTATTTTGTGACCACCAAATCAAGTCTGTAGTCTTAAGTTAAAGCTTTGAATGTGTGCTGCTCTTTTATTGAAATGAATTTAACATTGAAAATAGTCACTGGATAAATGAGGCAGCTCATATTTGAAACGTGTGGATGGGCATTATTTTTTGTTAATTTGTTCGTTTTTGTTCCAAGTGATGATATATTTTAGGAATGAACACAGCTTTAGCACTAATTTGCTGAACGCTGGCCTTATATAATTTATAAATGTTTAAATTAAAAATAAAAAAAAATTGTATGGTATCAATTGCTACAATAAACGCTATTATAAAGAGTTGAGTTTGTCGAGTCCAAACCCTTTTTTGGCACAAAAAAAATTTTTTGAAAGACAGGTGCACAACGCTCCACTTATAAACAAAGTGTAGAGTCGTGTGCACCATGACACACTCAGAACTATTTTTGAATTTCCATGTATTACATTACCAATCTAAATTAGGAGTCCCGCACCTCAAGCCAGATGTTCTTTAACAACCCAACAAAACACAAGTTCAAAAAAAATTTATTTAAAAAATCTTATAATATACAAAATAAAAATAGTAGATCGGTCAGCCAGTCGGTGAGAAGTCCTGGAACTGGTCCAAATTGGTGCACCTGAAACACGTGAAATCGCTCAAATATTTTCGAAAAATTTTTTTTACAAAAAACACCCTTTACTTACTCAATGGTTTGGACTCGGAAACACTTCAATTCTGTTCAATTAATGCCGGTGGGAAACACCCCTCTGGAGTAAGGGTGATTCTCACCGGCGTGTCGCCACGATTTTCACTAACACTTCAAAGATGTTGTCTCTTCGACAGCACTAGTTTCTTTGAATAATTTTGAGGTTTAAACTTGGTTCACGTGGTTTTAGCGTAGTAGGGGGTGCGTACTACTCAACGCAATGCGTGTGGGGAGAGTTTCTCATTGTTTATGAGTCATTTTTTGATTAAAAATAGACTTTTGACCACTGCGATGACAAATTTGTAGATTTGAAGTTTGACGTTGAAATGCACTACTTTCCCATTTTACTGAAAATAAGCAACGTTGTTCTAGATTGACTCAGGCATGTGGTATTTTTTTTTTCTAAATTACGTTAAGAATAGACGCGTACAGTAATTACCTTTCTAAAAATAAAAAATAAAAGGCAATAAGTTATTAACACTTAAAGTTGGTTACTATTTAGAATTAAACTATTGCGAACAAAACAATTTATTAATAAATAACTCTGAAGTTCTTGTTTCGCTAACTACCCAACCCTTCTTCTACTAAATTACCTCTAGTTTCAAGTCTTCTAAAATGAAGTTGATCGAGTATTAGACCAATTTTTAAATGAATTAGATCTGAAATGTCACTTAAGTTACCTGTTTTTATATAGTCGACTCACTCAGATAAGACCCCAGATATTTATTATTGTATTGCATATTTGGGTTTTATTAAAAAACCAATTAGAGTACAATAACGTCAATAAAAATAAAAAAATGGGGTCTAAGCTGAATGATTTGACTATAATTGTGAAAAAAATACAATATCAGCTTTACTAGGCAAAAGCTAGCTACTAATCCAAAAGATGGGATTGTATTATTTATTCCCTAGTGATTTGAAATTTTTGTGGCAATTAGAAAGTATTTCACTGATTTTAGCATTACCGCCGTAAGTCACTAGTAGTAGTCACTCTGTTTTTAGTCATTCCCACCTCAGATAAAACGTCTTCTTACCTACTTTTAATGAAAACTTTTCTTGATACGAGATTTAATTTGTAGATTGTAAATCTTTTTATTATTATTATTCCACCTCATAATTTTCTATTTATCTTAACTAAATTTTCGCGCCAATTTTTTTATTGAGGAAGTTCTACTTGAAGTTTAATAATTTGATAATCTCTTATAGTTCCATTGTTTTGTGTCTTCGAAAATTGTTAAACAAGATACAGTGTATTTAAAATCAAAGTTATGCGTACTTTCAAACACGATACTGTGCAAGAGGCATGAAGTAAACTAAATGCATTGTGAACTTATTTAGTGAGAAAACATAAACAAACTTCTTCAAAGTTAAAAAAAACTACAATTGAAATTATTCAAATTAGCTCAAACAAGATACTTTCTGCAAAGCGTTAGGGGTTTCGTAATTTTCGGATGATGTTTCAGTGTTAATGTAGCATATAGCTAAAAGTTCAAGTTAATGTTCACGTTAATAATATGCAGTTTACGGGTCGCTATCTTGTCTATCATCACCTTGCTGTAAGAATCTGCCTACAAAATGCCTCCTGACTGACCCATATTTTCAAATGTTGACCAACATTTTGACAAAATGTCTTTTTGGCAGTCTTCAATCGAGTTGGCAATTTTTTGCAAAAATATAGTTGTGTGCCAAACGTGTCTCGTAGGTCAAAGTTTTCAAAACAGGATTTCAATTGTTTATTGAAGATTACTAAAAACCAAATTATTATTTCAATCTCTTGGTCTTATAATTAACATATCCAAAAATAGTTTTTCGAGAAAATATTTATATTACCGCGCCATTAAACTGCGCGTTTTCCTCTTTCGTCAAGAAGATTATAATCTAGGTCGGCTTTTGAAGCACCTGAAGCAAATTTTCTGGGTCAAAAAGTAAGATGCCGCTGAAATCAAGCCAAAGAAGTGATTTATCTCATCTAAAAAAAACGCACAAACAATTTCAATGATTAATCATTAGACCGGTGGTCCAATCAGGACTATTCCTATCTTGCCAACATTTTTTGGGAGCACGTTCAATTTTTTGTGAACACGTGATCCCTAATTTGTTTTGAGTATCACTAGACGCAAATAAATATTGTAAAATATTATACTGGACATACTTCATGAATTATCAAGTTGATCGTTTGGATGAGCTGGCCATTTATTATTATGCTCATGAGCGGTTTTTTGGTTTTGGACCCATGTCAAAATTACGAGCGTAGACAGATATTTATATTGCTGTAAAAACAATCAGTCATTTGTTTGGAATTTAAGAGACAAATGTTTGAGGTTTAGTGACGTTTGGTTTATTATCACAATTTTTTTTTCAAAATCTTTCTCCCCCCCTCAACGTATATTTAGACAAGTTTATGGCGCTTATTTTTAGCTTTTGTCTAAATATTTTAGAAATACTAATTCGAATTTATATTTGAAGCAATAAAGTATTTTTGTGATAGAGAACAACGATAATGTCAGTGTCAAAAATTTGATGGAAAAGGTTGACAAACGCATAAAATTTATTGTGGTCTGAAATGTTTTCAAAAGTGTAGTAAAGATCATATGTTTACTACAGCTGTAGGCTGTTATTCAGCCTGGAATTTTTAGAATGGCATTAAGATGATTTATTTTGATGTTTATGTTAACTTTTAGAAGATTATATCAGACGGTTCTAAAAATTTATGTAATTTTTACTTAACTTGCGATTGTAAATTATGATAACCTTGGAAGCAAAAAGGTTGACCGATCACAGTTTTATAACTAAAATTGTAATGAAATTAGATAATATGTTTACATCACAAAATCCGCATTTGATGACTTTCAGTCAAGTTTAAAATCTATGTTTTAAGACAATAATCTTTTTATTCTTTTATAAAATCAAGTTTGACTTCTAATTCTATGATCTTATTTTGATAATTCTCTTCTTTAATCTTGTTCTTTTTTCTTCATACATAGTTCTCAATATTTATTTATCTTTATTTATTGAAGAAGATGTTCTTCTTTAGAACATCTTCCATTTTATTTCTAGCTACATTCTTTGTCTCGCTTTTCTAATGCTTTTTATACCTCCACTTCTGTTTAATTTTCTTTCAGTGTCTATTTCTTTCTATGTTTCTACATTTTCTGATGATCTTCCAAATCTTTGGATATTAATTGTAATTATAAGTAATCTAGTGGCTACTGATTTGATGTTATCCTGTTGCCGACTCTAAACCATTGTATTTTTTTCTATTCCTCTTGTTTTAAATGACGTAGTCTATTACTTATTCTTTTTTCGACCCTGCATAAGAATCCTCTTTCTTCGTCTTCTCAGTTGCTATTAAGTATTGCTTCTATATTTCCTTTTTTTCTGCGTCAATGTTTTATCGTCAATTATTATCGTCTTACAATTATTCTTACGTTGAAATTTCTAATTTTTTGCTCCCTTATTATTTCATATGGAGATTTTTGTTTTTAGCTGTATTTTTTTGTTTGTGTTTTAAAATTTTTTATGTGTGTTTTTCTTCTGTGCAGTTTTAGATTTGCATTGTTTTTTCCTCTATTTGTTTTCGCACTTCTGAAATTATGCCTCTTATCTCTTTTTTTCTTTTTGTTTTATTTGAATATTAGTATTTCTACACGTAATTTTTTTAAATTTTCTCTTCTATTTTCTCGTAATTTTTTTCTCCATTTAGGTTTGTACCCATTTTTTTATCAATTTTTTTTTATAGATACATTCCCAAAAGACTCCCTCCTTGTTTTAATCCCTGTCAGTCTCTAGAAAATTACTTTTATTCTTTCCCCTTTATTCTGATCCCTTTTACTTTCAAGCATACTTTTTTCAGACATGATATTTCAGAAAAGTTCCAATTCTACAAGAATTGTTTCTTTTTCATTGGACTTCGTCAAAATTGCATTTTTCTATCTTGCTTTTTCAAAAAAAGGTACCTTCTCGTGCTTTCTGTATTTCTTCTACCTCTGCTTTGTTTCATATGTGTTTGTTGAAGAGCATTGCAACATCTTTAACACTTTAAATATCTGCAACTTTATTTTTATTTCTCTCCCTTATTTCTTTCTTAGAATGTATTCTTTAATTTTTTTTTTCGTCTCAATTTTTGTTTCATATCCCAATGTTTTTTCTATAAATTTCGTCTTCTTTTAATCTTATTTATTCTACTGTTTTCATCATTTCCACCTTTTTGTGTTTTTCTTTCAAGTATATTGTTAGGTTTACATGATTATAGTGTAATATAGTTTTCCCGAAATCGTCTTGGAAACAACATTTTCCTGCTTATTTACGCGCAGGAAAATTGAGTTTTCCAGACTAATACTGTAAAAACTTTACAAGATGCAAAATAAAAAAGATACTCTAGTAGCTATAGTTGCCAACAAAATTGACAAACTTGATTTCTGTGGAATTTGTAAAAAAAATTCTAAAATTTGTAAATTTCGCCTTTTTTACGATTTTTGGAAAAATTTAATACAAAACACGTCAGTAAAATCTCTTACTTGACTCGGAGCTTTAAAATACTCGGCGCAAAATGCCTCGTATTTCAATTTAGCTCCTCTTCAGTAATGTGAACTTTTCCTGACTTTTATGTAAATAACTATTAATAAAAAAATACAATTTATTATTAACCTTCATTTATAACGATGTTAAGCTTATTAAAATGCAAACACTTTTAAAGAAAACAAATGTAAATTAGTTGGCGCAAAAAAACCATCAGTAGCTGATTTTTCAGAGATTTTTTCGCCCAATCGAAACTGCAAGGAATAATTCTAACACCTTTTTTGTTATGTGTTATGCTGAGCTAACCCTGGCTAATTCACGCCAGCATTGCTTCGTGGCCTAAATAATCAAGTGAAAATAATGTAACATTGTCCCCAAGTTACATATCTATTATGAACCTTCCAGGCCGACCCGGAACATATCGAAAACCAGTGATAACGGATGGAGTACCAAAAGATGCAACATTCTCAACAATACCTCACACTGGCCATGGTCCCGGAGGACCAGGCAAAACAACCCAAACTTTTATACCAGGTTCAAAAGGCACTGGAGGGCAGCCTCTAGATGTAGATGAGCTGCCCACCGGTGATGAAACAATGCCTTGGCGCCAAAAACATAAACCTCAGCAGGTTGTAGGTGTTCAACAACCTCAACCTCAACAGGCTCAACCCTGGACTCAAGAACAAGTAATCTTAAAGAAAACGCAGAGAGAAAGAAAACAAATTGTAAAAGAACAAATTGAAGATGTTCAATTGAAACCTTCAAAACCACAAAGAAAATCGATAGAAATTGATAGACTTGAAACAACTGATCTCAAAACGATACAAAAGACTGATATTTTGCATATTGAAGAAAGCACAAATGTATTAAAGACTGACGATACAATTCAAAAAAACTGGCAAAAATCACAACAACCTAAAACCACACATTCTGTAGATTCAAAATTGCTTGATGCTCAAAAAATAAAAATAACTGAGAAACGAGAAGATACTACATTACTTTCATTTGAAGAAGAGGAAACCACCAAACAAGCAAAAAAAACAGAAATCAGGGGGTGGCGGAAAACAAGAAGAGATGACACAAGTTTAGATAGACAGAAAGAAACAGAGCTTACAACTTTATTATCTTTAGATGAACAAGAAAAAATTAAGGAATCAAAAGAATCAGAAACGAAAAGCTGGCGAAAATCTAGAAAAGATGACACAAGCATTGAGAGACAACACATGGTCGAAGAAAAAACATTATTGTCTTTAGAAGAACAAGAGAAACTTGGAGAAACAACTAAGGCCACAACACGCGGCTGGAGAAGACCAAGAAAAGATAACAGCCAAGAGAGGCCAACAGTAGAACAAACACCAAAACAAGCCATTCTTCCTTGGACCAAAGAAGAACTTAAGCTAAAGCCAACACCTAAAGAACAAAAAGAAATTCCAAAAGAATCAATTCAAGATATTCAACTAAAACCTTTCCAATTAGATCGTAACCTAGAACAATCTAACGTTGATGTACAACCTGTTAAAATTGCAGAAACAGTAGATACGACTCGTTTAGATATTGAAGAACAGGAAACAAACACTGCAAAACTAGACACTAAAAAATGGCGCAGAGCAAGCAAAGACCAGCATATAGAAGAAACTGAAAATACATTAAAAAAACCGAAAGAAGAACCGGTTCCATGGAATAAACAGGAAATAACTTTAAGAAAAACGCCAAGGGAACCAAAAGAAATTCCTAAAGAGAGACCGGTAGAAGCTCAATTGAAATCTCCTAGGCGTAAATCACAAGAAGAGATAAAACCCCTATCAACAGAGCTCACAGATGATAATATTGCCAAAGCGACACCTGAAAAAGACACAACAACTAGTCAATTTTCTGAAAAAGTTCTGTTCAAAGGTCGAAAAAAAGAGGAAAATGTAGAAGAAGAAGAAGTTACGACTATTTCCCAAGCAACAAAGCCAAAGAGCGAAGTACCAAAATTAACTCAACAATTACTAAAACAAGAGGATATTCCATGGAATAAACAAGAAATACACTTGAGAAAAACTTCACAAGAACGAAAAACAATACCTACAGAAAAAATTGAAGAATTTAGCCTCAAGCCGACAAGGCGAGATAGTAGACCCGAAGAACAAATAGAACCATTAGAATTAAAACCTATCAATACTGAGACAGCTAAACAAATTGCTGTTAATAAAATAGAAACCGCGCACATAGATGATACAGCAACTCTAAAAGTTGAAGAGATTGACAGAGTTTCTAGTAAACAATGGCGCAGAGGTTATAAGAAAGAAGAAGAGAAAATTCTAATAGAAACAATTGACGACACTGATAAGACGAAAAAAACAGAAGATGAAAAACCAAAACAAGAAGATGAAAAATCAAAACTACCTCAGCCAATTTCAAAGCAAGAAGACATTCCTTGGAATCAACAAGATATTAAATTGAAGAAAACAACTCAAGAACGAAAAGAAACACCGAAAGAGAAAATTGAAGAAATTCAACTCAAACCAAGCCGACCTGACAGTAAACACAAAGACCAAGTAGAACCATTAAAAATGAAACCTGTACATGCAGAAAAAATTGAGCCAACTGACACAGATAAAATTGCAACTTCACAAGTGGAAGACACTGCAATATTGCGTGTTGACAATAAAGTTGCAATTCGACAATGGCGAAAAGGAGAAAAGAAAGAACAGGAAAATGTTGAAATGAAAGAAATTATAGATACAAGTATCACAAAACCAGAAGGGGATAAATCAAAAGAACAACAATTGCCAAAGCAGGAAAAACTTCCGTGGAATAAAGAAGAAATTAAATTAAAGAAAACACCTCAACAACGGAAAGATATAACTAAAGAAATCATTCAAGATATTCATCTCAAACCACAACATACAGAAAGTAAACCAACAGATCAGAAAGAATCAATAGACTTGGAAAATATTAATTTAGAAGAAGTTATGTCAACTGCTACTGAGAAGACTACAACGACAGCAGAACTGGAAGACATCACAACATCAAAGATTGCCAAAAATATTGAAACCAAACAATGGCGCAGAGGCAAGCAAAAAGTAGAAGAAAAAAGTGATATGGAAAAACTTGTAGAAACTGAAGAAACCAAAAAACCACAACAAGAACAGCCAAAAAAACAAGTTCCAACGCAGGAACAAATTCCTTGGAATCAACAAGAAATTAAGTTGAAAAAAGCACCTCAAATGCGAAAAGAAATACCCAAAGAAAAAATGGAGGACATACATCTTAAATCCAATCAAAGAGAAAGTAAACCTGAAGAGCAGATACCATTAGAGGTAAAACCCATTGATTTGAATAAAATTCAACCGACTGAATTTGATCAAACAGCTGCACAATTGGAAGACACTACAATTTTACAAGTTGACGAAAAAATTGCAGCTAAACAGTGGCAAAGAGGACACAAAAAAGAGATAAAAACCGAAGAAACTGTAGAGACCGATAAAGCAGAAGAAAAAATACCAAAGCAAGAGGAAGAAGTTACTAAACTACATAAGCTTCCTTGGAATAAGCACGAAATTATATCGAAGAAAACACCTCAACAAGAAACAAAAATAATTAAAGAAAAAGTTGAAGAAGTATTACCGAAACCAAGACAGCGAGAAATTAAACACGATGATCAAACTGAACATGAAGATATAATAGAGGTTAAGCCAACTGATCTTGAAAAAACGCCAGTTGAAATAGATGATAACCTTGTATCCTTAGAAACTGACCATAAAGACAGTGACAAAATCAGAAAACCAAAAGAGAAGCCGACAAAACAAATTTCACAAGAACTAAAGTCTGAAGACATTATAACTCATAAACTATCTAGCATTGATAAAACGAAAAGCCAAGAAGCCAAAGATACTACAACATCTGAAAGCGGCAAAACAGAAGAATCTCTTATTAAACAATGGCGTAAAAATCAAAAGAAAGATGAAAAAACTCTTGTGGTAGAAGAATCTTCAGAAACTGAGAAACCAAAAGAAGAACAACCACAGCAACAGCAATTGCCAAATTTAGAAGAAATCCCATGGAATAAACAAGAAATTAAGCTGAAGAAAACACTACACAAAAGTAAAGAAGTACAAAAAGAAAAAATAGAAGAAATTGATCTCAAATCAAGAAAGAAAGACAGCAAGCCTCAGGAACATGTAGAAGAATCTGGAACTGAGAATATTGAAACCAAAACCAAACGGGAAGAAAAAATAATGTTAGAAGGGGATCTTACGAAAGAAACTGACGAAAATCCTAAAGATGAAGTTGTACCATGGAACAAACAAAAAATTTCACTTAGAAAAACAACTAAAGAAAGAAAGGAAATCACCAAAGATGAACAGCATGAAATTGACTTAAAACCCGTTCAGAAAGAATTAAAAGAGGAAACTATTATATTGGAGGATAAGGCTCCGGCAGAACAACAGGAATCAAGTGAAGATGTTGATATTAAAGAACAGGAAAAACAAACCAAAATAAAATCGTGGAGACATTCTCGAAAACCCGAAAAACCAAAAGCTAAATCAGCTGATATGGTGGAAAAACATGAACTTCCTCCTACTTTGTCGGATAAAAACGAAATCCAACCCGAAGAGATTAAGAATAGGACAAGTGATACTACATTGATCCAAGAAAAACCTGAAGACCAATCAAAAATTGCTACTAGAAATTGGAGACGTCCACGAAAATCAAAAGATGAAAAAGTTGAACTCAAGCAAGATGAGGTGAAGTCCTGGCAAAAACCACAAGAAAAACCAATTAATAAAATACCGACAGAACATAGTGAAGAATCTAAGCCAGAAGAATATAAACTTCAAGTGGAAGAGAAACCTACATCAAAACGTCAACCTAAACCTGTTACAAAACCAAATGAAGAAATTGTGCCATGGAATAAACAAGAAATTGTTCTAAAACGGGCTCAAACTGAAAAGAAGCCTGCTGAAAAAGACACATTAGAAGAAGTATTACTGAAACCTTTAAAAACAGTCTCAGAAGTTGCCAAGTCAATTGACGAACCACATAAACTAAAAGAACTTGAAACTGTAGAAGAAAAATCTAAAATGATGCCTAAAATTAGAGACAAAGCATCTGTTGAAAATAAAGAAATTGATAAAATTGAAGACCAATTAAAACCCACTGAACTGGATATTAAAAATAAAAAACCATCATCAGCTAAAGATATTCAAAAACTTAAAACGCAAGAAGAACAAACCAAATCTGGCTGGCTTAAACCAAAACAAGAACCTAAATCTTATGAAACAGTTGAGCCAGCTAGCGAAACTACACAGCCCGGTTTTCCAGAAGAAGTTCAAATAGAACCAATAGAAGACAAACCTCAACCTAAAACCAAAATGGCTAAAACACAACCAGATAAAGTTATTCTTCCAGAAGACGAACCTCTCAAATCTATAGAAAAAATTCCGTTTAAGCTTGCTGAAGCGTTAGAAGAAAATTTGAAAGACGTTGACACAAAGCCTCATATTGTTGAAAAAGAAGACGTTGCTCGTAAAACTGCTAAAAAGTCTAAAAAACCTAAAGCTGCGGATCAACTTACTTCTGAAGATCAAAAAGAAATTGAAATTCAACCTGAAACATTAGGGGAAACAAGTGACATCTCTGAAGAAAAAACTATTCAACTATCTAAAGAAGAACTACAGCCAGTACCATGGACTGAAGAAGCAATAAAACTGAAAAAAACTCCTAAAATCCAAAAACATTTAAAACGGCAAGATGAAGAAACTGTGTCTCTAAAACCAATTCCAAAAACTGCCGAACAACCAATACAAGCTGAAATAGAGCAGATATCCGAGGAAGAAAACGAAAGCAGTTTAGATGAAAAAGACGAAATTAAGAAGACTAAACGTATTAAGAAAGTAAAAAGAAAGATAGAAAAACCGTATATAAGTCCTGAAGAAGATATTCCTAAAAAAGTTGAAGATACACCTACCGAAATTTCAGAAGTGCCAGATGAAGTGATTGTAGAAACAATAACAGAAGTGGAAGACACCGTTGTATTAAAACTTGATGATAATAAACCGAAAGGCAAACCTAGAAAATTAATTCAGCAAGTTATAGAGGAAAAACCAGAAATAGTTAAACTAAAACCGGTAAAAAGACTTGAACAACCTAAAGTTGAAGAACACCTTGAAAAAGTTGCTTTGAAACCTGTGCATAAATTTGAAGGAGAAGAAGCAGAGCTTACTACTATTGAAAAGAAACCTCGCCGCAAAAAGTACAAAGACGTAGTGCTTCCCGAGGATGGAGAGAAATATATTCCCGAAGAAGTCGAAATAGTAGAATTGGACGAAAAACCCAAAGAAGCTAAAGAAAAACCATCATTACTCTGGCACAGAGAACCTAAAGCTAAACCCAATCTCAAAGAAGAAGAAAAAGTTCCTCTAAAAATTGGAAAAGGCAAAATACCGAAGGAGAAAGAAGAAGTAGATGTAGTACATTTAAAACCGATAAAAAAAGACAAAGTAATTGAAGAAAAACCAAGTGAAACAAGTGAGCCGTTTAAACCTGAAGACACAGAGTTTAAACCATCTCAAGTTGAACGTCAACATTTCGAACATACTCCCAGAAAACAGCCAGAAACGGAAAAAGTCGAAAATGCACCGAGTGAAATTTTAACGAAACAGCCAAGTGAACCAGAATCTGAAGAAACTGTTACAGCTCCTTGGAGACGTTCACCAAAACAAAAAGCTGAAAATGTTCTCGAAGAGAAAGAATGGCCCAAAGGTAAGCCTAAACCTAAAGACGGAGTACCTACTGAACCCATAACATTAAAACCTTTCAAAAAAGAAAAACCAGAAGTGCCTGTGCAAAAAGTGGAAATTGAAAAAGATAAATTCCAAGAACCTATTGTAACAGAAATAAAAGAAAGAGATGATGAGCTTAAATTTATTCCTACTGATCGCGATGATAAGCCGGATCAGGAAGTTCAAACTAAAAAACGAACCATACGGCGACCAAAGAAAAAAGACGATGTTGATAAAGAAGAGATTTTAGAACAAGTTCCTATAGAAGAAGAAAAAGAACAAGGTGTACCAAAAAAAGATGCACCTATGGTGCCTGAAGTTCGACAATGGCGGAGAGGAAAACAACTTCTCGCACCTCAAGAAGAAGAAAAAGAGCTAGTAGATCTAAAACCCATTCCACCAAAAGAAGAAACTCAAGAGGAGCAACAATTGCCATCTACTGCCATTAAAGAAACTAAAACTAAAACAAAAATAATCAGAAAGTCTAAATCACATATTCTGCCTAAAGAAGAAGAAAAGATAGAACAAATTAGTGAAGAAGAAAAACCAGAGTTGATTCCAACACAACTTGCAGATGTTCCACAAAGAATACAAGAAGCGATTACTACCCAGGAATCAATTGCACAAATAACATTAGGTGAAAAGAAACTGCAACCAACGCCTGTTGAAAAACAGGAAATAATAACTGAAGAAGAACAACCAGTTTTTCAAAAATCTATGAATGTAGAGGTTATATCAAAGAAAGTTAAAACTGAACGAAGAGTTGTTAGATTTGATGATGACGGACATCCAATTCCAGACTTAGAAATAATATCACAAAAACGTGTCACCGAAGGTATTGATAAACTGCCAGAAGAACCACTTCAAGAAGATATAAACATAAAAGAAGACAAAACAATACGAAAATCAGTCGTTGAAAAAACTATTAGTGAAAGAGTCAAACGAAAAACTGTTGCCCCCAAATTCACAAAAAGGGTTGAGCCTGTAGTGTCAGAACCTAATAAACCAACAAGTCTTACATGCAAAGTGCAGGGTATTCCTTTCCCCGAAATTAACTGGTATAAAAACGAAGTACTCCTCCAAGCCACTGAACGAGTTTTCTGGAATATTGTAGAAGATACTATCACTTTAGAATTTGTCAAAGTGGAGCCACAAGATGTTGCTATTTATTCGTGCAAAGCTTCAAACCCAGCTGGAGTTGCTACGTCTACCGCCAATTTGGTGATTTTAGGTACTTGGTGTGGCGTGTTTTTTAGCTTATTTGTGTTTTTTATGTTTTGTGTTTGCTTCTTTTTAAAAATTGTTTTTTCAGAAAAAGAAGAAAGTGGTATTGCACCACGTTTCGTGGAACCTCTTAAGCCGCAAATTGTGGAAGAAAAATCTAAAGCTGTCCTACAAGTCAAAGTTACCGGGAAACCAACACCGCAAGTAACATGGTTTAAAGATAATGAAAAAGTTGTTTCCACTTTATCGGAAAAAATCTCTTATAATCCTAAAACTGGCACAGCCACTCTGGAACTTTCTGAGCCTACTCCTGACGATGAAAAAGTTTATACAGTTCGAGCTGAAAATAAGTTTGGTCAAGCTGAGTGCAGAGCTAATTTAATTATTTCCTCAGTAGTCACAGTAACCCAACCGTTGGTTATGCAAGCACCAAAAATAATTAGACCCGTGCAAGCTATAGTTGCTAAGCCGGACACAGATATTATTTTGGAAGCAGAAATTGAAGGTGTTCCGGCTCCAGAAATTAAGTGGTTAAAAAATAATAAAGAAATCAAACCAAGTGAAGAGTTTGATATCGAAACAAAAGAAAAGAAGACAATATTAAGAATTAAAAAGAAAACCAAGAAAAAGGGAGGGAAATATGAAGTCCAAGCTGTCAACCCCAAAGGAGAAGTTAGATCATCTGGAACTGTTACAGTTACACAAACTATAACCGAAGATGCTCATCCGCCTAAATTTGTTAAACCAATTAATCCACAATATGCTACCATCGGTGAGGTAGTGATTATGGAAGCAGAGGTTGAATCAGTTCCAGCAGCTTCTTTCCAATGGTTCCAAAATTTAACACCAATAATATCGTCACCCCAAATGAAAATTGTATCTGAAGAAAACAGATCTACACTAATTATAACAGATATAACTTCTGAACAAACCGGTGCTATAACATGCCGAGCTGAAAATGCTGTCGGCTCAGTGACTTGCACTGCGTTTGTAAATCTAATAGAAGAAGAAAACTGGGATGAAGCCCGGGAACTAGAATATCCAAGATTTATTAAACCTTTAACGCCAATTAGTGTAATGGATGGGGAAAAGGTTACTTTTTCATGCGTGGTGATTGGAAAACCTATACCTAAAGTAGAATGGTATCTAAATGAATTACCTGTTAAAGAAGCTAAAGATGTATTGATGTCGCAAAACAGCGAAGGAGTATGCACCTTGGCTATAGCAGAAGTGTTTCCTGAGAATGCTGGAGTTTATACGTGCAGAGCTGTAAATAGAGTAGGGGAAGCCGTTTGCAAATCACCTCTTATTGTAGAAGCTTATGAATATGTACCTGATTCAGAGATTGGTCATATGACTGGTTCTGAAGAAGATCTTTTGGCGGATCGAACTATTAGTGAAGGATTTTTGTCAGATAGCGACACGGAATGTGCTCCTAAAATAATAAAGAAATTACCACAAGTTGTATCAACCAGAGATGGAGATGTTACAAGGTATGTAGCTTCGTATTGCTTTAAGAAGTTTATTATAGAACATTTTTAGGTTGGAAGTGCAAGCGGTAGGAAAACCAAAACCAGAAGGCCGGTGGTTGAAACAAGGTGAAGAAATTGTACCGTCACGGGACTTTTTCATCGAAAATTTTGAAGATGGTACATCGGTACTTACGATTTCAGAGGTATATCCTGATGACACTGGTGACATAGTATACGAAGCACAAAACCCACTTGGTGTGGCTGTCACTAGTACACAATTACTCGTAGAAAGCACTGAAGGTAAGCTTCTAATCTTCAAGACAGTAAGTCTACGCAAAATAATAATTTTAAGATTTCAGCTTGCCTAATCTTTTCCCATACCAATATATACTGCTTCAAATAACACTGAGCTACAAGCATTTTTATGGATTTTAATTGATTTTGTTTTTCACAGGCATTGTTGGCACTAAAGAATACAGAAAACCAGAATGGGTTACACATATGGAGGAATTGCAAGCTGCCTTAAAAGGTAAACCCAATGCTTCAATGTCGCATGCTTGTTCGTTTGATATGTCAATGGATAGTTTAGAAGGATCTCACACTTTTCCAAAAAGAAAAACAAGCGGAGGTAAGACATTCATAGATGAAACATCTTCAAAGCCGTTTTATTTGATGGAGCCGCCAGACTCGCAAGTTTCTTCTTCCGCATCCATCTACAGTGAGCCAAATCATGCAACCAAGGGAAAAATGAGCTTTGTTGAAAGCGCAATGTCTGATTATCTTAATTCACATAGACACTCTTTCAGTTCAGTCATAGAACTTTTAGATAAAGGTAACAATCACCGACAATTCTTCGAAGAAAGTTTAGAGCAAACTGAAACTGAGCCAGTAATTGAAGAGCCAGAGGAAGAGTTTGATGAACCCGAAGAAGTATATGTGGATTGTCATGACCAACCTTTTTACATTCTGTCTCCAATAGAGGAGAAAAGTGAACCATCAACTAGAAGCAGCAGTTTTAAAGGAAGCAGTGGCTCAGATAAAAGAAAGACGGTTTATGATCACCGTCAAAAGATTTCAAGTTCTTGTGATGCCATTCCGTCAGAACGAGTAATTCAAGAACACAATATGCAGGAGAAATATCAAACATTTCCAAGAGCAAAAACTGTAAATGATTCAAGAAATTTTTATAATGACAAAACAATGTACCCATTAGAACCTAGGGAATTAGACCCATATGCTTTTCAACAGTTGCATACTGCAGACAGCCAAGAAGAGTTGCAAGAGTTTCTGCTTCTAGAAAGTGAATGCATGAGCGACAGAGGCAGAGGTTTGGCTACAGCTTTTATGAATTCTTGTGATAGTCTAGAGACAGATAGTACCAGTAGAGGTAATAACTAACAAAAATGTGTGTGCTTACTAATTATGCGTATTTGATAAAGCAAAATTAGTCAATTATATGGCCAGGCTACGTAACACCAAAGGTAGGTTTAAGTCATTATGAATCTATCATCTACTTAATTTTACTAAATATATTGTTGTTTTAGCTTCCCAAAGCCCACCAACATTTGTGCAAGAAATTAAAGATGTCAGAACATCGGAAGCTGAAATTGTCAAGTTTGAGTGTATGTTTTCTGGCACCCCATTACCAGGTATTATTCAAAAAAATATATATTGATTTTTTTAAACAACTATTCATTACAGACATCATCTGGTATTTCAATGATAAAATCGTACGCAATACTGACAAAGTGAAAGTACGCATCGAAGATAACAAAACTTCTTGCACCATAACTGAAGTTACCAAAGACTACGTAGGTACCTATGTTTGCAAAGCGGTTAGTGATATAGGCGTAGCAGTGACCAAAGCAAAACTATATGTACAAGAAATTCCCGAAGAGAAAAAGAAACAAATTTTAATCAAAAAAGCTCAAGAACGAGAAGAAAAAGTTAGGAAAGAACGGGTGACAATTGAAAAGAAACGCCAAGAAAAACGAAGTAGAAAGGTCATTCAAACTAGAGAAGAAGAAATTAAGCCTTTGGAAGTAAGTGAAGTTACAACTATTGAAACGACCGAACAAATTCATATCGATGAAGTCAAACCAGATAGAGCTATTCCTAAGCTGGATATACAAGAACCATTAGCAACAGAAGCTGTTGCTAGCTGCAAGAAAATTGATGATACAAAGGAATTTGTTAAGGGACCAGAAATAGCAGAAACTAGATTATCACCTACAGAACCAATGATATCAGAACTTATTTTACCAGGAGAAACAGTAAAAGACATTGAAGAAACTAAACCCAAGACACGCCAAGCGCGAACAGATATAGAACAAACAATTTCTGAATTTGCCAACATTACAGAAATCAACCTAGAAGAGGTAATTGAAAGAGTTGAAAAAATAATCAGAAAAAGTGAAATTAAAATGGCAAAAGAAGTATCGGAAATGCTTGACTACATTAATGTTAAAGAATTTGGTCCCGGAGAAATGCCATTACGAGAAATTGCTGAGATTGGCTATTTGCTGAAAAATGGCATTACCACAAAAGAAGTTACAGTATTGTATCACGAGAACAAATTCCCATCTTTGACCACGCCGCAAGCTCAATCTGCATTGGTAAATGTAGTGGAAAGAAAAGGACATGGTACCTTTATTTCAGAAGTTCTGACCGAAGAAACTGCCATTGACGAAAAGCAGCTTGCAGCAACAGTTGGATTTAGAGCGATGATGAAAATGGTTGAATCTAACTACGTTACTATAGAAGAAGTTATAACTAGTCTAACTCCAGAAGATTTTATCCAAAGAGCGTGGGAATCTTCAGAGATTTCAGAGGTCAGTGCTATTACATTGCAGTGCTTTTGGGTTATGTTTGATAAACGTCAGATGAATTACATCAGAGTATTACTTTTATTGTTACCGTTAGACGACTATATTTGTAAAAAGATGTCATATGCGCTGAGACCATTGGTCTATTGCGTACCTTTTTTTGAGCCGTGTGAGGTATATCTGAGTCTATAGATCCCCTTTAATAAACTTCAGTAGCTAAGATAGCTTCAAAAATGTTACGTCTCCATCCTGTATGAACTCATGCCCTACATGTTCTTTACGTTGAGCTCTAATTGTAACGCATTAAGTTAACTGGGGTTTCTTCCCCTTCCCCTCAGAATCTACATTTGTTGAGATAGCGACCAATGTAGATTCACCAAGTCTCACAAGATGCTTGCTTAGGGAACAATAGCCGGTAAGCAAGTCGGTAAAAATACAAAAACTATTTTTATTGAGGTTTAAGTAGACTTTTAACCTTTCATATTAGAAGATTTTTAAGAAATTTCTAAGAGTTTGGCTCACTACCTGAAAAGTGTATCCAAGAAGTAAAATGGCTTATTCTTCTTGTTTTTACGTGTAGTCCCGTCGGACTGGCTCAATGCCAGTTTTGATTGTTTCTTCTTTAGCCATCGCTAGACTTTTTTTAAGTAATTTGGGTTTATTATGCTTCTTTTCAAGCCCAAAGACAAATTTGCCAAAATCGATAATGAATTGAGCATTCTTCTTTAGACATGATTTGGGGTTAATCTCAATCTCACGGAAAGGAAAAAGCAACCGGGTTGGTTTCTCGTGCCTAGACTTACTTGAGCAGGTTTTTGGTTTCATGGTTTTGAATGTCAGCCGTCTCCTTTGTCTGCAAGTGTAAACATTACGCGGCAGAAGCAGCAAGTTATATAACCAGTTAGAAACGACAGACACGATTACCAAGTACTATGTAAGGACTAAGTTCTTGAACACGGTCTCTCTAGGTGTTAACAAAGTCTTATCCTGAGATGACTTAAGCTTTTAAGAAGTACTTCACTCAAAACTACATCTCAAACATATGGCTCTTTTGTAGATTTCAAATATTGAAAAATACTATGGCAGTACAGTTGAGCTGGGCTTAGATCCGCGTTAATTTCCCTGTAAGATATTCAGTTTCGGAAAATCTTCTACTTCTGCACAATAACAGAAATTGTCGCAAATTAACAGGATAAACAAACTCAAAAGCATTACGAATCATCCCAAATTATTTTGTGAAGATTATTCACTTAAACCAAATTTTTACAGAGCGTCACAAAGAGTTCGTTCAAAGAAATGGTTACAATCAAAGAAGAAGTCGAAGTTTTAGAAGGTGAGTTTTGTGTGAGCTGTGCATGTCCTTGTGCCATATTATTGCAAATATATTATTGTGTTATCGCCTGCCTTCAATATTTTATGAAATGTTATTTAATAAAAATCTTCAAACAGGAACTGATGTTGTTTTTTATTTAGACACGACTAAAGTGGTTAAGAAATCGGGTAAAAGAGAAACAGACAATTTAGGTGAGTTTTCGCGCTGTTTGCTCTTATATTTTGATTAATCAATTAAACAATGACGTATAAAATGTATATCGATACTGCAAATTTAGCAATTAGCAAAAACGTATAGCTTTGAAGAAAACTAGCAATAGTGCGCATGTGCAAATAAAGCAACTAAAGCTGAAATATCTCGCTCGCTATTCGCATGGCTCATTAGTGCTCAGCTTCTATTTTCTTAAACCTAGGTGAGTAGTTAGTTAGTTACTTATATATATTATATCTAGTCTGTCAAACACTGCCTGAAATATGCCACTATTTCTTTCTTAAACTTACGCTTCCGGCATGACACTAATCATTGAAACAACACCAGACAATCAAACATCATACACTTTCACAGAAATTGTTGAAGTTGAAGAAGAACACACAATCAAAGACAACTCCACTACACAAACACCAATCGTTGAGTTACCAACTGATCAGCCCGCTCCATGGCGACAACAGAAAAAAATTGAAGAATCAATTAGCGAAGAGAAAATTGTACGGAAGAAAAAAATTCAAAAACACAAAGAACGTTCAATCGAGATTGAGGAAGAAGAAGAAGAGGAAGAAGAACGTGAAGTTGCTGGAAAAAAAATCAAAGCTCATCGACCAAAAGTGCGAGAATATGACATGGACGAAGAAGAATATGATGAAATAGAACCATTTGATGCTACTTCCCAAAAACAAGTTCCTTTGATTACACCTTCAATGTTGTCAGAAACTACACCTACAGGAGTAGTTTCACAAATTACAGCAGGAAACATACTGCAAACAAAAGCAAACGTAGACATGGTGCCACACTCGGCTCTAGTAGAAGAGCACGTACAAGCAGAAGAAAAAGAAATATTTAAAGAAACCATTACCAATGCAACGTTTACAGCCAAAAAATATATTGACACCAGAGAAGCATATGAAGTCAATGAACAAAACATTCAAAATATACCAGGAATTTTTGAAGGCACATTCAAACCAGCGCTTTCAACAGCATCTCCCAACTTTACTCCAAGCGAAGGAGTTTTTGTTGAAGAGGTACAACTAGCTGACACCTCAGCTATGATTACTAAAGACGACACCATCACATACACAGCAGATTTCTCGCTACTTCCTCAAGAAGCCACTAAAATATGTCAAGTAGAAGTTTCCCAAAAGGAAGATATTCTAGACGAATTTACTTTGCCTAAAACAAGCCAAGCATCTGGTACATTCACCATTAATGAAAGCATTAATGTTGAACAAATTTTGCATGGTATCACAGAAACTGAGTTAAACATATCAAAATTGTCAACGGTCAAAGGTAAAGTTAGCATTGACACAAATGAATCACTTATTGTTGAACAAGTGGAAACGGAAACAAAACCAGGAAAACATTTACCGGAAGCTTTTGTTCCTACTGAAATAGCAACACTTAGAATCATACCTCAAAACTCTATTACACAATCAGAAATGGTAGCTCCAGAAGTGGAAGGTGAGTATGTTGCTGGGCGTCTTCCACCGTTACAAAAAGCAGACATTGATCTAACAACAGGAGAAAGCGTAATAGTTTCTCAAACACAACCACAAGATAAAGAAAACGTTTTTACTAAAGCTCCAAGCCCGGAAAAGTTATCGGCAAGCGAAAACATTATTTTGATGGAAAGCGTAAGTGTCAGCCTAGCAGATAGTCAACTTCCACAAACCGATTTTGCCGAAAACATAGTAAACAAAGAAATTGCAAGCATCGAAATACTACCTAAAGAAACATTTTCTACTCAAACAACATTTGCGGTCGAAAGTGAAGGAAGGTATGAGGCAGACGATAAGCCTGATTACAAG
Organism: Lagria hirta; assembly: GCA_947359425.1. NCBI lineage: Eukaryota > Metazoa > Arthropoda > Insecta > Coleoptera > Tenebrionidae > Lagria > Lagria hirta. The sequence goes on from OX375800.1 coordinate 6,285,332, forward strand.
ACGGCCGATTCAACAATTATATATCATAATACAAAAGACATTCAAATAGTTACAGCACAAGATTCTGAACAAATTCTGGATTTGGGTGAAAAACCAACACAATCACTGGCAGAAACTTCTATAAGACCCGTAGAGGGACTAACGGTATCAGAAGTTCAAACAACTGACCTACCATGCGAGTTTACAGATTATCCAAAGTTTAAAACAGATATTGCCGTATCTCATCTGGAAACACAAGAAGCAACACATATTACAGAAACCAATTTCAGCGAGAAAGAAGCAGACTATCTTCGGGAACAACCAGAGCTCAAAACTGCTGATAGTGAATATACCAGAGCTCAAATTCAAGTTGAAGTCACAGAACATAATTTAATGGAAAGCGAAAAACAATTAAAAACGTTCGAATTACCCGAAAGTCACAAAAGTAAAAGCGTCACTACACATACTTTACCAACTGGAGTTACTGAACAAGTACAACCTGAACACAGTACTGCTGATATAGAAGAAAGTGGAATTATATCTAGTCAAGCAGATTTTACTCAAACGCCACACACAGAAACCGTCATCTCCCAAGCAGTCACAGATGAAAGCTTTGAAACCACAGCATTTGACCAACCTAAAGGGAAGCAAGCAGAACTTATAGTCTCACCAAAAGAAAGTTTACATGTTTCAGAAACTCTTACAGATGATAAAGAAAAGGAATTTGTAGCAGAAGAATCACCCTTAGAGCAGAAAGCAATTTGTGACATTGATGCTCAAAACGTTGCTAGCAAAACCGAAATACAGCTTGATTATTCTACCCAAAAATTAGATACAGAAAAACCCACAAGTGCTACTGCTGCAACAGAACAAGATACTTTTGAAGGATTGCAAATAACACAATGTCTAACAGCAGATAAAGAAATTGATAAAATTAAAAGAATAGATATTGAAGAAAAACATGTTGCTATTGATTTTACTGAAAGTATGCAAGGACCCAATGTTACCCAAATTATACTTAATGAAAAAGAAGATACTTACAAGCCCGTACCATTTCCTCAAGAAGGCACAGCTTTGCCAAATATTACAACACAAGAAGTAATAGTAAAATCAGAAATTGAAACAGTCGTACATGCAGATGACATAAAAGAAGAGGAACTTATAACAGGCAAAGCCAAGAAATATTCTAAGCCTTTTCAAGAGCTAATTGTTACCGAAACTAATGTTGTAGATGTTGAGAAAAAACTAGAAGATGATATATTCCCGTATAAAAAATCAGCTAATATAGATTTAGTTCCAGGCCAAGAAATTTTGGTAACTGAAGTAATAACCAATCAAAAAGAAGAACCATTAGAGTATCTAAGACCAGTTGAATCTCAAGCTGACTTAAATATAACTGAAACACAAGTAGCCCTAAAAGAAGAAGTAACTCCAGAAATTAGTCCAAGTGATCTGGCTAGAAGCTCCCCAGAAAAACAATTAGGTAAACTAGCACAAGATCTTTCACATTCAGTGATACAAACTCAATTTACTTTGGGCGAAAAAGAGAGCGACAAAATTATTGATGTAAAACCCGATCAAAAAACGGTAAATGTAAAAATAATAGAAACTGAGAGTATAAATGTTACCGAAGTAACCAGTGACTACAAAGAAAAAGCTTTGGATGAAATGGCAAAGCCAGAAGAACTCTTTGGTGAGAAATCTATTTCCTCTCATGTAGTTGCTTCAAAAACAGAAGTCCAAGTTGAATATTCAGTAGATAACTTAAATCAACTGGAAGTGGCACCAAAACAAGCTACTACCGACAGCTCGGTCTTAAAGAGCTTAGTTACAGGAGAAATAATTGTACAAGAGAAAGAGTCTTCTTTCATAGAATTAAAACCGGACTTTAAATCGGCGATAGAAGATTATGATCTAGGAGAAAGTGTTACGGTAACAAGCATTACAGCTGGCGATAAAGAACAAGACTTTTTGAAAATAGTTCCAAAACTGGAAACAGCAGATTCAATTTTGAGCACCCAAAATGAGGTACAGATTGGAGAAACAATTCCCACAGATTCATTAGGAAATTATGATAAGTCATCTCCAACTGCATTTACAGCAATTTCCACCCAATCTGAACTTCAAAGTCTCGTCAATCTAGAAGCAGTTCTTGGCGAGTCTGAATCTTCCCTTCAAAAAGATCTTAAACCAGAAAAAAAAACTGCCGAGGTAGAATATGAAGAAAGTAAAGCTGCTGTTACATCAGAAACTTTCGCTGTCGACAAAGAACAGACATATGAGCAGCCTGAATCAGTAAGTTCATCCCAAGCGACCTTTAGCTTTGATGTACAACCAGTAGCAGAAACCAATATAATAGTTGCTGAAAACATTACCAAAGATGTAGTAGAAGACAGGCCTATTACAGCTAAAGCCAATGTTGATCAAACCACCCTAGAAGGAATCATTTTCTCACAAAATATAATCCAAGACAAGGAAGCACCATTTGAAGAAGTCCCACTTGACGCCAAAATTGCTACAATTAGTTTTAGAGAGGACAGCAGCGTTATGATAACTCAAACAGAAACTGCTGAAAATGAAGATGTTTTTAAATCATCTGAGAAACCTGAAAGAAAATATGCACAACCTGGTGTAGACACTCTTGAGTCTGTGATTAAATCTGAAGTAGACATTAATGACAGTTTAAAGAATTTAGAAATTCTTCAAACTCAAGCAGTTTCCGCCCTGTCAGAAATTTCCGCTTTAGGTACAGCTGTAAGCAGTGAAACAGTACCTTCAGAATCTGATATTCCACTAGAAATCGCAAAAGTTGATGCTAAAAATGTTTTGGTGTCCATTAAGGAGGGACAAAGTGTAATTGTAGAAACAGTTATGATTAATGAAAATGAACAAGACTTAGTCAGGCCAACCACAGAAACAAGAACCGCCGAATCTGTATTAACAGATATGCAAAGTGTTGCTGTTGTTTCACAAGAACAACCCGACTCAAGTGTCGGTGAATTTACAACGGAAGTAAAAGAATCAACATTAGCCATCACAGGAACTGTTCCTTTCAATATTGCATTGCAATCCGAGCAAATTACAGTAGACAAAGAAAGAATAAGAGACGACGAATCAAAACCAGTTAGCGTTGTTGCTTCTGTAAATGTGGAATCTGTAGAAGGAGTTTCAATTTCCGAAGCTACTTCTGGATTTAAAGAAGAAACATTTGTTTCATCAATACTCCCAACTGAAAAGACAGCATTTCACAATGTAGACGTAACACATAAAGTTGCTGAAACAATTACCACTGATGTAACAGCAGACGTTAAAAAGATAGAAAGCAAACAACCAGAAACTCAACGTGCCCAAGAAACCGAAGAATCTCTTTCTAGTTTAATCATATCAGAACATATAACGGAAGAAAAAGAGGTTGATTTTGAGGGTAAATTTGTACCTGCAACCTCGACAGTAAATGTTTTATTGGAAGAAGGTAAAAAAGTTGTTTCTGTAACTGATACTGCAATTCAAGACAAGGAAGGTCTAGTTAAAGAATTTGATTCACCAAAAAGTCAGCAAGCTAGTCTTGCTTACGATGCAAAGCTAGTCCCTCAACAAACAGAAGTTCAAACTAGTAATGCACCTGAAGAGTTATTCTATGAAACACCACAAAAATCCATAGCTGCTGTAAAACACACAACTTATGAAGAGTTAGTTCAAACTATACCATTGGTTCAAGAAAGTGAAAAGAGTTTAGACGAGAAAAAAACTCATACTACAACAAAAGCTAAAATAGCAATTGAGGAGAAACAAATAGTTTCCACTTCTGAAATTATTTCGGCAGAAAAAGAAAGTTTGCTTGAAAAGCAACAGAAACCAGAATCAACATCAGCAAGTGTTGATATTATAAGCAATTTTCCAATGCAATCTTCTGAAGTTCTCACTAGTTTAAGTCTTGGTGATATAGAAATAGAAAAACCTAAAGAAATGTTAGCTGTTTCTGAACAAGATACTATAGAAAGTTTGACACAATCTATAATGGTATCTATGGATACGTTTGGACAATTTGAAGACACATTTAAGCCAGCAACAAAAACAGCTGAAAGAAAAATTGATTCTTTATCCGAAATTACAACATGTGAAACATTTATAGCACATCAATCTAACTTTTTAGATAAATTTGAAACAAAACCAGAAACTGCAACTTCTGAATATAATGCTACAAAAAAATCTCTTCAAGCAATAGAAGTTCTACCAAGTGAAAATGTTTCTGATTTTAAAGCGGAATTGAAAGAAATTGTAACCGGACATATGACACAGGACGTTTTAGAAAGCATAACACTTTCAGAAGATATTGTGCATGAGTCAGAAACTGGTTTTGTAAAACAACCAATATTTGATACAAAACATGCAACTGCAACAGTTGATGAAAAATCTTCTGTTAACATCACAGATATATATGTGACAGAAAACGAAAAAGATTTAAATAAATTTACAATGGAAGAAAAATTTGGTACTAGCACAATTACTACAAATTTAACGGCAACTTCCCAAACGGAAGTAATTCCGCATGATAATATTGGTAGAATATCTATTAAAAAACCAAGTGAAGAAAAAGCGGAAATTGCAGAAGATATGTTTCAAGGTCTTGTAATTTCAGAGAAATCCGTTCAAGAAACAGAAGTTCCTTTTACTAAAACACCCCTTGAGTGTAAAACTGGCAACTTGCTCATAATTCCTGAAAAACATATTGCAATAACTGAAATTACTGCTACCGATAAAGAAGCGGCATTTGTAAAACCGTTACTAGCAATAACAAATAAAGCTGATCAATTGATCACATCTCAAGAAGTACCCGTAGTAGAACAGACAACAATTCATGAAGGTCTATCTACATTTCTAACGGAAAGTCCTAGCCATGAAAAAGCTGTAGAAGAACATATTCCGCTTGGTACGTTAAATATCACAGAAATTAATTCATCTGAAAAAGAAGGAGATTTTAAAGATTTGCAGCACCCAGAAACACAAATTGCTTCTTTGGACCTAGAAAAAGCAAGAAAAACAGCCTCAAAAATACAGGTCTTAACAGAAGAAAAAGAAGTGTATTTTAAAGATACCATAAAATTCCAATCTATTAAAGCTGATCAAAATATAATGACACAAGAAGCACCTATTGTAGAAGAAGTAAAAGTAGAAGAAGATATAATTAAATTCAGAACTGATAGTGTAAACCAAGAAATAGCAACTGCAGAGCATATCCCTTACACCACTGTTAATGTCATGGAAACTACCTCTGTTGAGAAAGAAAAACGCTTTGCTCAAGAGGAACAACCTTTAGCTTATTCAGCAGAACTTGAAATAGAAAAAGCAGGGAAAACTGCTTCAAAAACGGTGGTTTTGACACAAGAAAAAGAAATCGAATTTGTAGGAAAAGCAGAAATGAAGACCTCAAAAGCCAATAAAAGTATAGACCTTCAAGAAATGATTTTGATTGAAGAAGTAATGGTAGAAGATAACATTGAAAGTTTAAAAACAAATGTACCTGATAAAGTTGCGGCTTCTCAAGACCATGTCCCTCACAGTACTGTTAGTATTACAGAAATCACATCAATTGAGAAAGAAGGTGACTACAAACCTGAAGACCGACCCAAAACACAATTAGCAGATTTAGAAGTAGAAGAAACCAGAACAACGGCATCTACGGCACAGGTTATTGTTCAAGAAAAGGAAACTAATTTTGAAGATACTGCAACATTTAAAACCAGTCAAGCCAGTGAAATCATAACATCTCAAGAAGTACCAGTGATAGAAGAAGTACGTACTCAACAAGATATTTCAACATTAACTACTGTAACCCCAGCAACGGAACAAGCAGAACAATTGCATATTCCCCATTCGACTATAACTATAACAGAAATTACATCAACAGAAAAAGAAAAATATTTCAAATCCGATGAAAAACAAGCAACGCAAACCGCTGATATAGAATTGGAAGAAACTAGAAAAATTCCTTCGAAAACACAAATAATAACACAAGAAAAAGAATCATCATTTGATCAGCTTGAAATGAAAACGACTAACGCTGATAAGACCATAATTTTTCAAGAAGCGCCACAAATTCAAGAAACAAGACTTGAAGAAAACTTGGAAGATTTGACGAGTAAAGCTCCTGATCAAGAAGAGGCCCAGCAAGAACATATTACCCACAAATCTGTAAGCATCACAGTGATTACCTCAACAGAAAAAGAAGGCACATTTAAACCCGGGGATAAACCCGTCACTCAATTAGTTGATGTTGAATTAGAGGAATTGCAAAAAACTGCTTCTATCGCCGAAGTACTTATTCAAGAAAAAGAAAAATTGTTTGAAGAAATTGAAATCAAAGCTTCTAAAGCTGAGAAAACAGTAAATTTGCAAGAAGCACCAATTGTTCAAGAAACTCAATCCGAAGAAGATGTAGGTAAATTTATTAGTGAAACTCCTCTCAGAGAAAGTGCTCAAGAAGATCATGTTCCTCATACTACTGTTAGTGTAACAGAAACTATTTCCACTGAAAAAGAAGTCGTGCTAGAATCCACTGAAAAACCAGTGATGCAATCAGCTGAGTTAGATTTGGAGAAACTTCGCAAAACTGCTTCCACCGCTGAAATTCTTATTCAAGAAAAAGAAAAAAGTTTTGAAGGCTTTCAAGCAAAAACTTCTAAAGCCGATCAATTGCTTGCTCCTCAAGAAGCACCTATTATTCAAGAAACAAGTGCTGAAGAAAATCTGGAAAAACTAGTTAGCGAAGTGCCTAGTATGGAAGAAGCTCAAGAAGAGCACGTCCCTCATAAAACAGTAAGTATCACAGAAGTTACGTCGACCGAAAAAGAAGGTGCATACAAACAAGAAGATTTACCTATAACACAACTAGCAGAATTAGAACTAGAAGACCTTCGTGAAACAGCTTCTACTGCAGAAGTAGTTTTTCAAGAAAAAGAAAGTATATTTAAAAGCACCGCAACAAAAACTTCTAAAGCTGATCAATCTGTTAGCCCTCAAGAAGCGCCGATTGTTCAAGAAACGGCGATTGAAGAAATAATTGAAAAACTGCGGTCCGATGCTCCTACTACACAAACAGCAGAATTAGATTTAGAAGAAGGACGAAAGCTTGGCCAAAAAACTCTAGTGAAACTATATGAATCTTTTGAAGAACTTCCGGAAAGCACTCAGGAAGCTAAGAAAGCTTCTAAAACGGCAATACCTCTAGAAAGTATTGTTCAAAGTGTTGTCCAAGTTCAAGGAAATACGGGAAGCATTAAACCAGAAGAACAAGAATACAAAACTGCTAGCTTAAATATTCTTCTCAAAGAAAGTTTAACGGTAACGGAAGTAACATCGCAAGGGCAAGTAGGTAAGGATATTAGTGAAGCCCTTGCAAAAGAATCCACCGCACAACCAGAGGTTGTTCATAGACCTGTAAGCTTGAAAGAAGAAACTTTTACTTTACTTAGCAGCGACGACTTCAAAGCAGAAACACCGCGATTCAGCAAGGCACAAACAGACCTTACTGAAACCCATGGCTTGATAATTTCAGAAATCAAGTCTACCGGTGATCTTGAAACAATTCATCATGCAATAGCAACTCCAAAAACAGTTAAAGTTACTATGGAAGATAGGTCTAGCAGTTTGCAAATAAGTGAAGTCCAATTAGAAGAAAAAGAAGGTGAGTTTAAAATTACAAAGATCTAAACCAAATAATAAAAAATGAATAAATAAAACGAAACTTTAAATAACTAAAAATGCATCTTGAAGTCTAAAAATGGAAACTATTAAAACCAAAGTGATTTAATAATTTAACATCGTATCTCTACTTAACACCACACAATACATAATACACAAACCAATCAAAGATCATCCATTTTATTTTCTTGTTTATAAACTTTCTACAAATTACAGGTCCCTTGGATGAAACAGAACCACACAAAACACGTGCCAGAGTTACACAAACCACTACCCTGACCCAAATCGCTGAAAAACACATATCAGATATCCAAAAAGATGACACTCCTCAGCGACAAACAGAGGAAACACATGAAATAATAACCCAATTTAAATCTATACCCGACAGCGATGAAACTACACAAATTATCACTAAAAAAACTATTATTAAAAAACGCGGCAAACAACAAGATGAAGGTGACGTTATCATTGAAGAAGTTCTAGAAGAAATTGGGCCAGACAGAAAAATTGAACTAAAAGAAAGCCCTAACATTGAAGAAATAACCGATGAATGGCCGGAAATAACTGAAATACAACCAGAAGAAGTTGAAGATGTTGAAAAATCAGAAACTATTAAAATCAAGAAAAAAAGCAAAATTAAAATTGATAAAGACGACACCATACAAGAAATAAAACCAATCATTTATGAACTTCCTGAAGAAATTCAAGAATTTGAGGAAACATCAACTGATGGAACAATTTTAAAGAAAGTACTCAAACGGAGAAAAATACGAAAAACTGTTGGCGATAAAGAAGAAAACACTGAAATTGTAACGATTGAAAAAACGGGTCAAAAACCCGAAACAACTGTCATGATAGAAGAAAATCTCGTGCTACGCGATAATGTAGAAATTTCACCAGAACACATTTCTAACATTGAAGAAACACCGGAGCAAACTGAAATTATAAAAATCACGCAAGAAGGAGAAACCAAAACAAAAATCATTAAACGCAAGAAATACAAAAAATTCAAAGGCGATAAGCAAGAAAACACTGAAATTGTTACTGTAGAAGAAGAAGGTAAGAAGCCCGAAACTTGGGTGACTGTAGAAGAAATTCCGCTCGAAGAAGCCCTTGAAACCCTGCCTGATGAAAAATCTGAGCAAGTTTCAACAGAAACATTTGTTACGGAAACTGTAACCCCAGAAGGTAAACCTAGAAAAACAATTACCAAAAGAATCAAGAAACGTAGAGGTGGTAAAGAAGAAAGAACAGAAATAGTAACAGTTGAAGAAGAAGGTAAGAAACCTCAAACCACTGTGACTGTAGAAGAAACCCCGATAGAAGAAGTCGTTGAAACGTTGCCTGATGAAAAACCAGAGCAAGTTTCAACAGAAACATTAGTTACAGAAACTGTAACCCAAGAAGGTAAACCTAGAAAAACGATTATCAAAAAAATTAAGAAACGTAGAGGTAGTAAAGAAGAAAAGACAGAAATAGTTACAGTTGAAGAAGAAGGTAAGACACCTCAAACCACAGTGACAGTAGAAGAAATTCCGATAGAAGAAGGCGTTGAAACGTTGCCTGATGAAAAACCAGAGCAAGTTTCAACAGAAACATTTGTTACGGAAACTGTAACTAAAGAAGGTAAACCTAGAAAAACGATTATCAAAAAAATCAAGAAACGTAGGGGTGGTAAAGAAGAAAAGACAGAAATAGTAACAGTTGAAGAAGAAGATAAGCAACCTCAAACCACTGTGACTGTAGAAGAGATCCCGATAGAAGAAATTGTTGAAACGTTGCCTGATGAAAAACCAGAGCAAGTTTCAACAGAAACATTGGTTACGGAAACTGAAACCCAAGAAGGTAAACGTAGAAAGACGATTATCAAAAAAATCAAGAAACGTAGGGGTGGTAAAGAAGAAACAACAGAAATAGTAACAGTTGAAGAAGAAGGTAAAAAACCTCAAACCACTGTGACTGTAGAAGAAATCCCGATAGAAGAAGCCATTGAAACGTTGCTTGATGAAAAACCAGAGCAAGTTTCAACAGAAACAATAGTTACAGAAACTGTAACCCAAGAAGGTAAACCTAGAAAGACGATTATCAAAAAAATCAAGAAACGTAGAGGTAGTAAAGAAGAAAAGACAGAAATAGTAACAGTTGAAGAAGAAGGTAAGAAACCTCAAACCACAGTGACAGTAGAAGAAATTCCGATAGAAGAAGGCGTTGAAACGTTGCCTGATGAAAAACCAGAGCAAGTTTCAACAGAAACATTAGTTACGGAAACTGTAACCCAAGAAGGTAAACCTAGAAAAACAATTATCAAAAAGATCAACAAACGTAAAGGTGGCAAAGAAGAAAAGACAGAAATAGTAACAGTTGAAGAAGAAGGTAAGAAACCTCAAACCACAGTGACAGTAGAAGAAATTCCGATAGAAGAAGGCTTTGAAACGTTGCCTGATAAAAAACCAGAGCAAGTTTCAACAGAAACATTAGTTACGGAAACTTTAACCCAAGAAGGTAAACCTAGAAAGACAATTATCAAAAAGATCAAGAAACGTAGAGGTGGCAAAGAAGAAAAGACAGAAATAGTAACAGTTGAAGAAGAAGGTAAGAAACCTCAAACCACAGTGACAGTAGAAGAAATTCCGATAGAAGAAGGCTTTGAAACGTTGCCTGATAAAAAACCAGAGCAAGTTTCAACAGAAACATTAGTTACGGAAACTTTAACCCAAGAAGGTAAACCTAGAAAAACAATTATCAAAAAGATCAAGAAACGTAAAGGTAACAAAGAAGAAAAGACAGAAATAGTAACAGTTGAAGAAGAAGGTAAGAAACCTCAAACCTCAGTGACAGTAGAAGAAATTCCGATAGAAGAAGGCGTTGAAACGTTGCCTGATGAAAAACCAGAGCAAGTTTCAACAGAAACATTAGTTACGGAAACTGTAACCCAAGAAGGTAAACCTAGAAAGACAATTATCAAAAAGATCAAGAAACGTAAAGGTGGCAAAGAAGAAAAGACAGAAATAGTAACAGTTGAAGAAGAAGGTAAGAAACCTCAAACCACAGTGACAGTAGAAGAAATTCCGATAGAAGAAGGCGTTGAAACGTTGCCTGATGAAAAACCAGAGCAAGTTTCAACAGAAACATTAGTTACGGAAACTGTAACCCAAGAAGGTAAACCTAGAAAGACAATTATCAAAAAGATCAAGAAACGTAAAGGTGGCAAAGAAGAAAAGACAGAAATAGTAACAGTTGAAGAAGAAGGTAAGAAACCTCAAACCACAGTGACAGTAGAAGAAATTCCGATAGAAGAAGGCGTTGAAACGTTGCCTGATGAAAAACCAGAGCAAGTTTCAACAGAAACATTAGTTACGGAAACTGTAACCCAAGAAGGTAAACCTAGAAAGACAATTATCAAAAAGATCAAGAAACGTAAAGGTGGCAAAGAAGAAAAGACAGAAATAGTAACAGTTGAAGAAGAAGGTAAGAAACCTCAAACCACAGTGACAGTAGAAGAAATTCCGATAGAAGAAGGCGTTGAAACGTTGCCTGATGAAAAACCAGAGCAAGTTTCAACAGAAACATTAGTTACGGAAACTGTAACCCAAGAAGGTAAACCTAGAAAGACAATTATCAAAAAGATCATGAAACGTAGAGGTGGCAAAGAAGAAAGAACAGAAATAGTTACAGTTGAAGAAGAAGGTAAGACACCTCAAACCACAGTGACAGTAGAAGAGCTTCCGATAGAAGAAGGCATTGAAACGTTGCCTGATGGAAAACCAGAGCAAGTTTCAACAGAAACATTAGTTACGGAAACTGTAACCCAAGAAGGTAAACCTAGAAAGACAATTATCAAAAAGATCAAGAAACGTAAAGGTGGCAAAGAAGAAAAGACAGAAATAGTAACAGTTGAAGAAGAAGGTCAGAAACCCCAAACCACAGTGACAGTAGAAGAAATTCCGATAGAAGAAGGCTTTGAAACGTTGCCTGATAAAAAACCAGAGCAAGTTTCAACAGAAACATTAGTTACGGAAACTGTAACCCAAGAAGGTAAACCTAGAAAGACAATTATCAAAAAGATCAAGAAACGTAAAGGTGGCAAAGAAGAAAAGACAGAAATAGTAACAGTTGAAGAAGAAGGTAAGAAACCTCAAACCACAGTGACAGTAGAAGAAATTCCGATAGAAGAAGGCGTTGAAACGTTGCCTGATGAAAAACCAGAGCAAGTTTCAACAGAAACATTAGTTACGGAAACTGTAACCCAAGAAGGTAAACCTAGAAAGACAATTATCAAAAAGATCAAGAAACGTAAAGGTGGCAAAGAAGAAAAGACAGAAATAGTAACAGTTGAAGAAGAAGGTAAGAAACCTCAAACCACAGTGACAGTAGAAGAAATTCCGATAGAAGAAGGCGTTGAAACGTTGCCTGATGAAAAACCAGAGCAAGTTTCAACAGAAACATTAGTTACGGAAACTGTAACCCAAGAAGGTAAACCTAGAAAGACAATTATCAAAAAGATCAAGAAACGTAAAGGTGGCAAAGAAGAAAAGACAGAAATAGTAACAGTTGAAGAAGAAGGTCAGAAACCCCAAACCACAGTGACAGTAGAAGAAATTCCGATAGAAGAAGGCTTTGAAACGTTGCCTGATAAAAAACCAGAGCAAGTTTCAACAGAAACATTAGTTACGGAAACTTTAACCCAAGAAGGTAAACCTAGAAAAACAATTATCAAAAAGATCAAGAAACGTAGAGGTAACAAAGAAGAAAAGACAGAAATAGTAACAGTTGAAGAAGAAGGTAAGAAACCTCAAACCACAGTGACAGTAGAAGAAATTCCGATAGAAGAAGGCGTTGAAACGTTGCCTGATGAAAAACCAGAGCAAGTTTCAACAGAAACATTAGTTACGGAAACTGTAACCCAAGAAGGTAAACCTAGAAAGACAATTATCAAAAAGATCAAGAAACGTAAAGGTGGCAAAGAAGAAAAGACAGAAATAGTAACAGTTGAAGAAGAAGGTAAGAAACCTCAAACCACAGTGACAGTAGAAGAAATTCCGATAGAAGAAGGCGTTGAAACGTTGCCTGATGAAAAACCAGAGCAAGTTTCAACAGAAACATTAGTTACGGAAACTGTAACCCAAGAAGGTAAACCTAGAAAGACAATTATCAAAAAGATCAAGAAACGTAAAGGTGGCAAAGAAGAAAAGACAGAAATAGTAACAGTTGAAGAAGAAGGTAAGAAACCTCAAACCACAGTGACAGTAGAAGAAATTCCGATAGAAGAAGGCTTTGAAACGTTGCCTGATAAAAAACCAGAGCAAGTTTCAACAGAAACATTAGTTACGGAAACTTTAACCCAAGAAGGTAAACCTAGAAAAACAATTATCAAAAAGATCAAGAAACGTAGAGGTAACAAAGAAGAAAAGACAGAAATAGTAACAGTTGAAGAAGAAGGTAAGAAACCTCAAACCACAGTGACAGTAGAAGAAATTCCGATAGAAGAAGGCGTTGAAACGTTGCCTGATGAAAAACCAGAGCAAGTTTCAACAGAAACATTAGTTACGGAAACTGTAACCCAAGAAGGTAAACCTAGAAAGACAATTATCAAAAAGATCAAGAAACGTAAAGGTGGCAAAGAAGAAAAGACAGAAATAGTAACAGTTGAAGAAGAAGGTAAGAAACCTCAAACCACAGTGACAGTAGAAGAAATTCCGATAGAAGAAGGCGTTGAAACGTTGCCTGATGAAAAACCAGAGCAAGTTTCAACAGAAACATTAGTTACGGAAACTGTAACCCAAGAAGGTAAACCTAGAAAGACAATTATCAAAAAGATCAAGAAACGTAAAGGTGGCAAAGAAGAAAAGACAGAAATAGTAACAGTTGAAGAAGAAGGTAAGAAACCTCAAACCACAGTGACAGTAGAAGAAATTCCGATAGAAGAAGGCTTTGAAACGTTGCCTGATAAAAAACCAGAGCAAGTTTCAACAGAAACATTAGTTACGGAAACTTTAACCCAAGAAGGTAAACCTAGAAAAACAATTATCAAAAAGATCAAGAAACGTAGAGGTAACAAAGAAGAAAAGACAGAAATAGTAACAGTTGAAGAAGAAGGTAAGAAACCTCAAACCACAGTGACAGTAGAAGAAATTCCGATAGAAGAAGGCGTTGAAACGTTGCCTGATGAAAAACCAGAGCAAGTTTCAACAGAAACATTAGTTACGGAAACTGTAACCCAAGAAGGTAAACCTAGAAAGACAATTATCAAAAAGATCAAGAAACGTAAAGGTGGCAAAGAAGAAAAGACAGAAATAGTAACAGTTGAAGAAGAAGGTAAGAAACCTCAAACCACAGTGACAGTAGAAGAAATTCCGATAGAAGAAGGCGTTGAAACGTTGCCTGATGAAAAACCAGAGCAAGTTTCAACAGAAACATTAGTTACGGAAACTGTAACCCAAGAAGGTAAACCTAGAAAGACAATTATCAAAAAGATCAAGAAACGTAAAGGTGGCAAAGAAGAAAAGACAGAAATAGTAACAGTTGAAGAAGAAGGTAAGAAACCTCAAACCACAGTGACAGTAGAAGAAATTCCGATAGAAGAAGGCTTTGAAACGTTGCCTGATAAAAAACCAGAGCAAGTTTCAACAGAAACATTAGTTACGGAAACTTTAACCCAAGAAGGTAAACCTAGAAAAACAATTATCAAAAAGATCAAGAAACGTAGAGGTAACAAAGAAGAAAAGACAGAAATAGTAACAGTTGAAGAAGAAGGTAAGAAACCTCAAACCACAGTGACAGTAGAAGAAATTCCGATAGAAGAAGGCGTTGAAACGTTGCCTGATGAAAAACCAGAGCAAGTTTCAACAGAAACATTAGTTACGGAAACTGTAACCCAAGAAGGTAAACCTAGAAAGACAATTATCAGAAAGATCAAGAAACGTAAAGGTGGCAAAGAAGAAAAGACAGAAATAGTAACAGTTGAAGAAGAAGGTAAGAAACCTCAAACCACAGTGACAGTAGAAGAAATTCCGATAGAAGAAGGCGTTGAAACGTTGCCTGATGAAAAACCAGAGCAAGTTTCAACAGAAACATTAGTTACGGAAACTGTAACCCAAGAAGGTAAACCTAGAAAGACAATTATCAAAAAGATCAAGAAACGTAAAGGTGGCAAAGAAGAAAAGACAGAAATAGTAACAGTTGAAGAAGAAGGTCAGAAACCCCAAACCACAGTGACAGTAGAAGAAATTCCGATAGAAGAAGGCTTTGAAACGTTGCCTGATGAAAAACCAGAGCAAGTTTCAACAGAAACATTAGTTACGGAAACTGTAACCCAAGAAGGTAAACCTAGAAAAACAATTATCAAAAAGATCAAGAAACGTAGAGGTGGCAAAGAAGAAAGAACAGAAATAGTTACAGTTGAAGAAGAAGGTAAGAAACCTCAAACCACAGTGACAGTAGAAGAAATTCCGATAGAAGAAGACGTTGAAACGTTGCCTGATGAAAAACCAGAGCAAGTTTCAACAGAAACATTAGTTACGGAAACTTTAACCCAAGAAGGTAAACCTAGAAAGACAATTATCAAAAAGATCAAGAAACGTAAAGGTGGCAAAGAAGAAAAGACAGAAATAGTAACAGTTGAAGAAGAAGGTAAGAAACCTCAAACCACAGTGACAGTAGAAGAAATTCCGATAGAAGAAGGCTTTGAAACGTTGCCTGATGAAAAACCAGAGCAAGTTTCAACAGAAACATTAGTTACGGAAACTGTAACCCAAGAAGGTAAACCTAGAAAAACAATTATCAAAAAGATCAAGAAACGTAGAGGTGGCAAAGAAGAAAGAAGAGAAATAGTTACAGTTGAAGAAGAAGGTAAGAAACCTCAAACCACAGTGACAGTAGAAGAAATTCCGATAGAAGAAGACGTTGAAACGTTGCCTGATGAAAAACCAGAGCAAGTTTCAACAGAAACATTAGTTACGGAAACTGTAACCCAAGAAGGTACACCTAGAAAAACGATTATCAAAAAAATCAAGAAACGTAGAGGTGGTAAAGAAGAAAAGACAGAAATAGTTACAGTTGAAGAAGAAGGTAAGACACCTCAAACCACAGTGACAGTAGAAGAAATTCCGATAGAAGAAAGCGTTGAAACGTTGCCTGATGAAAAACCAGAGCAAGTTTCAACAGAAACATCTGTTACGGAAACTGTAACCCAAGAAGGTAAACCTAGAAAGACAATTATCAAAAAGATCAAGAAACGTAGAGGTGGCAAAGAAGAAAAGACAGAAATAGTAACAGTTGAAGAAGAAGGTAAGAAACCTCAAACCACAGTGACAGTAGAAGAAATTCCGATAGAAGAAGGCGTTGAAACGTTGTCTGATGAAAAACCAGAGCAAGTTTCAACAGAAACATTAGTTACGGAAATTGTAACCCAAGAAGGTAAACCGAGAAAGACAATTATCAAAAAGATCAAGAAACGTAAAGGTGGCAAAGAAGAAAAGACAGAAATAGTAACAGTTGAAGAAGAAGGTAAGAAACCTCAAACCACAGTGACAGTAGAAGAAATTCCGATAGAAGAAGGCGTTGAAACGTTGCCTGATGAAAAACCAGAGCAAGTTTCAACAGAAACATTAGTTACGGAAACTGTAACCCAAGAAGGTAAACCTAGAAAAACAATTATCAAAAAGATCAAGAAACGTAAAGGTGGCAAAGAAGAAAAGACAGAAATAGTAACAGTTGAAGAAGAAGGTAAGAAACCTCGAACCACAGTGACAGTAGAAGAAATTCCGATAGAAGAAGGCGTTGAAACGTTGCCTGATGAAAAACCAGAGCAAGTTTCAACAGAAACATTAGTTACGGAAACTGTAACCCAAGAAGGTAAACCTAGAAAAACAATCATCAAAAAGATCAAGAAACGTAAAGGTGGCAAAGAAGAAAAGACAGAAATAGTAACAGTTGAAGAAGAAGGTAAGACACCTCAAACCACAGTGACAGTAGAAGAACTTCCGATAGAAGAAGGCGTTGAAACGTTGCCTGATGAAAAACCAGAGCAAGTTTCAACAGAAACATTAGTTACGGAAACTGTAACCCAAGAAGGTAAACCTAGAAAGACAATTATCAAAAAGATCAAGAAACGTAGAGGTGGCAAAGAAGAAAAGACAGAAACAGTAACAGTTGAAGAAGAAGGTAAGAAACCTCAAACCACAGTGACAGTAGAAGAAATTCCGATAGAAGAAGGCGTTGAAACGTTGCCTGATGAAAAACCAGAGCAAGTTTCAACAGAAACATTGGTTACGGAAACTGTAACCCAAGAAGGTAAACCTAGAAAGACAATTATCAAAAAGATCATGAAACGTAGAGGTGGCAAAGAAGAAAGAACAGAAATAGTTACAGTTGAAGAAGAAGGTAAGACACCTCAAACCACAGTGACAGTAGAAGAACTTCCGATAGAAGAAGGCGTTGAAACGTTGCCTGATGAAAAACCAGAGCAAGTTTCAACAGAAACATTAGTTACGGAAACTGTAACCCAAGAAGGTAAACCTAGAAAGACAATTATCAAAAAGATCAAGAAACGTAGAGGTGGCAAAGAAGAAAAGACAGAAACAGTAACAGTTGAAGAAGAAGGTAAGAAACCTCAAACCACAGTGACAGTAGAAGAAATTCCGATAGAAGAAGGCGTTGAAACGTTGCCTGATGAAAAACCAGAGCAAGTTTCAACAGAAACATTGGTTACGGAAACTGTAACCCAAGAAGGTAAACCTAGAAAGACAATTATCAAAAAGATCATGAAACGTAGAGGTGGCAAAGAAGAAAGAACAGAAATAGTTACAGTTGAAGAAGAAGGTAAGACACCTCAAACCACAGTGACAGTAGAAGAACTTCCGATAGAAGAAGGCATTGAAACGTTGCCTGATGAAAAACCAGAGCAAGTTTCAACAGAAACATCTGTTACGGAAACTGTAACCCAAGAAGGTAAACCTAGAAAGACAATTATCAAAAAGATCAAGAAACGTAGAGGTGGTAAAGAAGAAAAGACAGAAATAGTTACAGTTGAAGAAGAAGGTAAGACACCGGAAACCACTGTGACTGTAGAAGAAATTCCAATCGAAGAAGCCATTCAAATGTTACCTGACGAAGAGCAAGTTTCAACAGAAACATTAGTTACGGAAACTGTAACTCAAGAAGGTAAACCTAGAAAAACGATTATCAAAAAAATCAAGAAACGTAGAGATGGTAAAGAAGAAAAGACAGAAATAGTAACAGTTGAAGAAGAAGGTAAGAAACCTCAAACCACAGTGACAGTAGAAGAAATTCCGATAGAAGAAAGCGTTGAAACGTTGCCTGATGAAAAACCAGAGCAAGTTTCAACAGAAACATCAGTTACGGAAACTGTAACCCAAGAAGGTAAACCCAGAAAGACAATTATCAAAAAGATCAAGAAACGTAGAGGTGGCAAAGAAGAAAAGACAGAAATAGTAACAGTTGAAGAAGAAGGTAAGAAACCTCAAACCACAGTGACAGTAGAAGAAATTCCGATAGAAGAAGGCGTTGAAACGTTGCCTGATGAAAAACCAGATCAAGTTTCAACAGAAACATTAGTTACGGAAACTGTAACCCAAGAAGGTAAACCTAGAAAGACAATTATCAAAAAGATCAAGAAACGTAGAGGTGGCAAAGAAGAAAGAACAGAAATAGTTAGAGTTGAAGAAGAAGGTAAGAAACCTCAAACCACAGTGACAGTAGAAGAAATTCCGATAGAAGAAGGCTTTGAAACGTTGCCTGATGAAAAACCAGAGCAAGTTTCAACAGAAACATTAGTTACGGAAACTGTAACCCAAGAAGGTAAACCTAGAAAAACAATTATCAAAAAGATCAAGAAACGTAGAGGTGGCAAAGAAGAAAAGACAGAAATAGTAACAGTTGAAGAAGAAGGTAAGAAACCTCAAACCACAGTGACAGTAGAAGAAATTCCGATAAAAGAAGGCGTTGAAACGTTGCCTGATGAAAAACCAGAGCAAGTTTCAACAGAAACATTAGTTACGGAAACTGTAACCCAAGAAGGTAAACCTAGAAAGACAATTATCAAAAAGATCAAGAAACGTAAAGGTGGCAAAGAAGAAAAGACAGAAATAGTAACAGTTGAAGAAGAAGGTAAGAAACCTCAAACCACAGTGACAGTAGAAGAAATTCCGATAGAAGAAAGCGTTGAAACGTTGCCTGATGAAAAACCAGAGCAAGTTTCAACAGAAACATCGGTTACGGAAACTGTAACCCAAGAAGGTAAACCTAGAAAGACAATTATCAAAAAGATCAAGAAACGTAGAGGTGGCAAAGAAGAAAAGACAGAAATAGTAACAGTTGAAGAAGAAGGTAAGAAACCTCAAACCACAGTGACAGTAGAAGAAATTCCGATAGAAGAAGGCGTTGAAACGTTGCCTGATGAAAAACCAGATCAAGTTTCAACAGAAACATTAGTTACGGAAACTGTAACCCAAGAAGGTAAACCTAGAAAGACAATTATCAAAAAGATCAAGAAACGTAGAGGTGGCAAAGAAGAAAAGACAGAAATAGTAACAGTTGAAGAAGAAGGTAAGAAACCTCAAACCACAGTGACAGTAGAAGAAAGTCCAATCGAAGAAGCCATTCAAACGTTACCTGACGAAGAGCAAGTTTCAACAGAAACATTAGTTACGGAAACTGTAACCCAAGAAGGTAAACCTAGAAAGACAATTATCAAAAAGATCAAGAAACGTAGAAGTGGCAAAGAAGAAAAGACAGAAATAGTAACAGTTGAAGAAGAAGGTAAGAAACCTCAAACCACAGTGACAGTAGAAGAAAGTCCAATCGAAGAAGCCATTCAAACGTTACCTGACGAAGAGCAAGTTTCAACAGAAACATTAGTTACGGAAACTGTAACCCAAGAAGGTAAACCTAGAAAGACAATTATCAAAAAGATCAAGAAACGTAGAGGTGGCAAAGAAGAAAAGACAGAAATAGTAACAGTTGAAGAAGAAGGTAAGAAACCTCAAACCACAGTGACAGTAGGAGAAAGTCCAATCGAAGAAGCCATTCAAACGTTACCTGACGAAGAGCAAGTTTCAACAGAAACATTAGTTACGGAAACTGTAACCCAAGAAGGTAAACCTAGAAAGACAATTATCAAAAAGATCAAGAAACGTAAAGGTGGCAAAGAAGAAAAGACAGAAATAGTTACAGTTGAAGAAGAAGGTAAGAAACCTCAAACCACAGTGACAGTAGAAGAAATTCCTATAGAAGAAGGCGCTGAAACGTTGCCTGATGAAAAACCAGAACAAATTTCTACAGAAACATATGTTACAGAAACAATCACTGAAGAAGGAATACCTAAGAAAACTATTGTGAAAAAAATTAAAAAACGAAAAGGAGGAAAAGAGCAGAAAACTGAAATTGTGACAGTGGAAGAAGAAGGCAAAAAACCTGAAACTACTGTTACTGTAGAAGAAATACCTTTACATGAAGCATTTGAAGAAATGCCTGAAGAGAAACCAGAACAAATTTCCACAGAAACATACGTTACAGAAACAGTCACTGAAGAAGGAATACCTAAGAAAACTATTGTGAAAAAAATTAAAAAACGAAAAGGAGGAAAAGAGCAGAAAACAGAAATTGTGACAGTGGAAGAAGAAGGCAAACAACCTGAAACTACTGTTACTGTAGAAGAAATACCTTTACATGAAGCATATGAAGAAATGCCTGAAGAGAAGCCAGAACAAATTTCTACAGAAACATATGTTACAGAAACAATCACTGAAGAAGGAATACCTAAAAAAACTGTTGTGAAAAAAATTAAAAAACGAAAAGGAGGAAAAGAGCAGAAAACTGAAATTGTGACAGTGGAAGAAGAAGGCAAACAACCTGAAACTACTGTTACTGTAGAAGAAATACCTTTACATGAAGCATATGAAGAAATGCCAGAAGAGAAACCAGAACAAATTTCTACAGAAACATATGTTACAGAAACGGTCACTGAAGAAGGAATACCTAAGAAAACTATTGTGAAAAAAATTAAAAAACGAAAAGGAGGAAAAGAGCAGAAAACAGAAATTGTAACAGTGGAAGAAGAAGGCAAAAAACCTGAAACTACTGTTACTGTAGAAGAATTACCTTTACATGAAGCATATGAAGAAATGCCAGAAGAGAAACCAGAACAAATTTCCACAGAAACATATGTTACAGAAACAGTCACTGAAGAAGGAATACCTAAGAAAACTATTGTGAAAAAAATTAAAAAACGAAAAGGAGGAAAAGAGGAGAAAACAGAAATTGTGACAGTGGAAAAAGAAGGCAAACAACCTGAAACTACTGTTACTGTAGAAGAAATATCTTTACATGAAGCATATGAAGAAATGCCAGAAGAGAAACCAGAACAAATTTCCACAGAAACATACGTTACAGAAACAGTTACTGAAGAAGGAATACCTAAGAAAACTATTGTGAAAAAAATTAAAAAACGAAAAGGAGGAAAAGAGCAGAAAACAGAAATTGTAACAGTGGAAGAAGAAGGCAAAAAACCTGAAACTACTGTTACTGTAGAAGAATTACCTTTACATGAAGCATATGAAGAAATGCCAGAAGAGAAACCAGAACAAATTT
This sequence comes from Lagria hirta, assembly GCA_947359425.1. NCBI lineage: Eukaryota > Metazoa > Arthropoda > Insecta > Coleoptera > Tenebrionidae > Lagria > Lagria hirta. The sequence goes on from OX375800.1 coordinate 6,306,620, forward strand.
CCACAGAAACATATGTTACAGAAACAGTCACTGAAGAAGGAATACCTAAGAAAACTATTGTGAAAAAAATTAAAAAACGAAAAGGAGGAAAAGAGGAGAAAACAGAAATTGTGACAGTGGAAGAAGAAGGCAAACAACCTGAAACTACTGTTACTGTAGAAGAAATACCTTTACATGAAGCATATGAAGAGATACCTGAAGAAAAACCAGAACAAATTTCCACAGAAACATATGTTACAGAAACAGTCACTGAAGAAGGAATACCTAAGAAAACTATTGTGAAAAAAATTAAAAAACGAAAAGGAGGAAAAGAGGAGAAAACAGAAATTGTGACAGTGGAAGAAGAAGGCAAACAACCTGAAACTACTGTTACTGTAGAAGAAATACCTTTACATGAAGCATATGAAGAAATGCCAGAAGAGAAACCAGAACAAATTTCTACAGAAACATATGTTACAGAAACAGTCACTGAAGAAGGAATACCTAAGAAAACTATTGTGAAAAAAATTAAAAAACGAAAAGGAGGAAAAGAGGAGAAAACAGAAATTGTGACAGTGGAAGAAGAAGGCAAAAAACCTGAAACTACTGTTACTGTAGAAGAATTACCTTTACATGAAGCATATGAAGAAATGCCAGAAGAGAAACCAGAACAAATTTCCACAGAAACATATGTTACAGAAACAGTCACTGAAGAAGGAATACCTAAGAAAACTATTGTGAAAAAAATTAAAAAACGAAAAGGAGGAAAAGAGGAGAAAACAGAAATTGTGACAGTGGAAGAAGAAGGCAAACAACCTGAAACTACTGTTACTGTAGAAGAAATACCTTTACATGAAGCATATGAAGAGATACCTGAAGAAAAACCAGAACAAATTTCCACAGAAACATATGTTACAGAAACAGTCACTGAAGAAGGAATACCTAAGAAAACTATTGTGAAAAAAATTAAAAAACGAAAAGGAGGAAAAGAGGAGAAAACAGAAATTGTGACAGTGGAAGAAGAAGGCAAACAACCTGAAACTACTGTTACTGTAGAAGAAATACCTTTACATGAAGCATATGAAGAAATGCCAGAAGAGAAACCAGAACAAATTTCCACAGAAACATACGTTACAGAAACAGTTACTGAAGAAGGAATACCTAAGAAAACTATTGTGAAAAAAATTAAAAAACGAAAAGGAGGAAAAGAGCAGAAAACAGAAATTGTGACAGTGGAAGAAGAAGGCAAACAACCTGAAACTACTGTTACTGTAGAAGAAATACCTTTACATGAAGCATATGAAGAAATGCCTGAAAAGAAACCAGAACAAGTTTCCACAGAAACATATGTTACAGAAACAGTCACTGAAGAAGGAATACCTAAGAAAACTATTGTGAAAAAAATTAAAAAACGAAAAGGAGGAAAAGAGGAGAAAACAGAAATTGTGACAGTGGAAGAAGAAGGCAAACAACCTGAAACTACTGTTACTGTAGAAGAAATACCTTTAGATGAAGTATATGAAGAAATGCCTGAAGAGAAACCAGATCAAGTTTCCACAGAAACATATGTTACAGAAACAGTCACTGAAGAAGGAATACCTAAGAAAACTATTGTGAAAAAAATTAAAAAACGAAAAGGAGGAAAAGAGGAGAAAACAGAAATTGTGACAGTGGAAGAAGAAGGCAAACAACCTGAAACTACTGTTACTGTAGAAGAAATACCTTTACATGAAGCATATGAAGAGATACCTGAAGAAAAACCAGAACAAATTTCCACAGAAACATATGTTACAGAAACAGTCACTGAAGAAGGAATACCTAAGAAAACTATTGTGAAAAAAATTAAAAAACGAAAAGGGGGAAAAGAGGAGAAAACAGAAATTGTGACAGTGGAAGAAGAAGGCAAACAACCTGAAACTACTGTTACTGTAGAAGAAATACCTTTACATGAAGCATATGAAGAGATACCTGAAGAAAAACCAGAACAAATTTCCACAGAAACATATGTTACAGAAACAGTCACTGAAGAGGGAATACCTAAGAAAACTATTGTGAAAAAAATTAAAAAACGAAAAGGAGGAAAAGAGCAGAAAACAGAAATTGTGACAGTGGAAGAAGAAGGCAAAAAACCTAAAACTACTGTTACTGTAGAAGAAATACCTTTACATGAAGCATATGAAGAAATGCCAGAAGAGAAACCAGAACAAATTTCCACAGAAACATATGTTACAGAAACAGTCACTGAAGAAGGAATACCTAAGAAAACTATTGTGAAAAAAATTAAAAAACGAAAAGGAGGAAAAGAGCAGAAAACAGAAATTGTGACAGTGGAAGAAGAAGGCAAACAACCTGAAACTACTGTTACTGTAGAAGAAATACCTTTACATGAAGCATATGAAGAAATGCCTGAAGAGAAACCAGAACAAGTTTCCACAGAAACATATGTTACAGAAACAGTCACTGAAGAAGGAAAACCCAAGAAACCTACTGTGAAAAAAATTAAAAAACAGAAAAAGAGTGAACCGGACAAATATTTGTTTGTACCTACATTGGCTCAGAAAAAAGAAGATCAAAGTAAAGATATTATTGAAATGATTGGAAGTGAGTTAATAAAGAAAGCGTTAGGTCACGAGTTACCTGAACGAAAACCAGAAGATGAAGAAATTGAAACGCAAGTTATTGATACCTCTTTAAAAGATGAAAAACCGAAAAAAAATATTAAAAAGATTAAAAAGAAAACGAGTGAAAACGCAAAAATCATGACAGTTGATGGGACAGACTCGGCGGTGTTAGAGAAATTATCAAAATTGCCAGAAATTAAGTCTTATGTTCCTGAAATTGACGAAGAGTTACCGGCGGAAATTCAAATAATAGAGACAGTCACAAAGTGGGGAACACCTCAGAGAATTACTGTAAGAAAAGTTAAAAGACGCAAGGGTCCTAAAGAAGAGTGGACGGAAATAAGAACAATTGAAGAGAAAGGCAAAAAACCAGAAACTACCGTTTCGATAAAAGAATACGTTTTAGCGGAAACTCCAGATGTAATGTCTGAAATGGCGCATGAAATTGAAAAACTGCCTGTTGAAGTTGTAGTCACAAATTCAATGACTATCGAGGGTAAACCTCAAAAAACCGTAACTAAAAAAATCAAACGAATCAAAGAGGGTAAGATTGAAGAAACTAAAGTAACTAGAGTAGAAGAAGAAGGTAAAATGCCCGAAACAACTGTTCTTATCGAAGAAATTCCGGAAATGTTAGGGGAAATAGATGAATTTAAACCGAAAAAAGTTTCTACTGAAATACATATAGTGGAATCTACAACACAGGAAGGTAAGCCCAAGAAAATAATTACAAAGAAAATTAGGAAACGTATAGATGGTAAAGAGGTAAAGACCGAAACTGTGACAGTCGAAGAAAGTGGAAAGAAACCTAAAATTCTAGTTATTGCTGAAAATCTTGAAAAGTCGGACGAAGACATAGAATTGCCTGCTGAAATATATGTAACTGAAACGGTAACTATCGAGGGTACGCCTAAGAAAACTATTGTCAGAAAATTGCGAAAACGTAGAGGACCAAAAGAGGAAATAATGGCAATTGTGACAGTAGAAGAGAAAGAAAAGACACCTGAGACGTTTATTGTTTTAAAAGAAATAATACCTGAATTTGAAGAAGCAAATGATACTGAGAATATACAACCAGACTATATAGAAAAATTACCAGTCACTATCCAGGTAAGTGAAACGATAACTGACGAAGGTAAGAAAAGAAAAACAACAACTAAAATAATTAAAAGGCCTAAAGGAAAGAAAGTTGAAGAAATTAAAATTGTAACTACAGAAGAAGAAGGAAATAAACCAGAAACAGTTGTATCACTTTTAGAAGTTCTAGATGAAATCCAACCTAAAAAAATTTTAACAGAAATAGAGGTAAGTGACAAAGGTAAAACCAAAAAAACTGTTATAAAAAAAACCAAAAAGCGCCGTGTAGGAAAAATAGATAAAACCGAAATTGTGACAGTAGAAAAAATTGGAGAGAAAACACAAATGGTCGTTGCAGTTGAAGATATTGATATACCTGAAGAAAAAGAACTTCCATCCACTGAAATTAAAAAACCAACTTACATAGAAGAACTTCCAGCCCAAATAGAAACAACTGAAGAGCTAAGCTTAGAAGGTAAGCCTCGCAAAGTTATTGTTAGAAAATTCCGAAAACTTAAAGAAAACAAACTTCAAACTACAAATATTGTGACAGTAGAAGAAGATGGTGAAGAGCCAAAAACTTGTGTTACTATTGAAGAGATTCCTAGATCAGAATACGAAAAACTGGCTATATTTACAAATATTGAAGAAATACCCGTTGAAGTACATGAAATTCAAGATAAATCTCAGAAGAAGACAATAAAGAAAATAAAACGCAAGACTGGAAACAAAGAAGAAAAGATTGAAGTTGTAACAGTGGTCGGCAATGATAAACAAACTAAAACTACGGTTTTCATTGAAGAAATTCTTTTACCAATAGATGAAAACTTTGAGAAGCCTGAAATTATTGAAGAACTTCCAACTGAAATAACAATAAGTGAAACGTTTGACGAAGTTGGTAAAGCGGTGACAACAACTACAAAAACGCGTAAGCTTCGAAAACGGAAAGACAAGAAACAAGAAGAAACAAAAATAGTAACAATTGAAGAAGAAGGAAAACAACCTGTGACCATTGTATCTGTCGAAGAAACTGAATTGGTTCTAGACGTACCTGACCCTTTAGCAGAAGAAGCTGTCTACGTAGCGGAATTACCAACCAAAGTCGAAGTAGCTGAAATTATAACAAAATATGGTAAACCAAAACGTAAAGTTGTGAAAACTAGAAAAATATTAAAACGCAAGGATCGGAAGCAAGAAGAGATTGAAATTCAAACAGTAGAAGAGGAAGGTAAAGCTCCTCAACATATCGTTAACATTGAAGAAAGTGATATAATTGATGAATTATTTTACACTTTACTAGAAAAACCGGCTTTTGCCGAAGAATTACCAACAGTCAAAGAAGTATGTGAAATTATTGCTGAAGATGGAAAACCTAAGCTAAAAACAGTAGAAACCAGAAAAATTCGTAAACGAAAAGCCAACAGGCAAGAAAACTTGTTAATTGTAACAGTAAAAGAAGAAGGAAAGCTACCGGAGACAACTGTAACAGTAGAAGAAATTGAAGTGTCTCCTTTAGAACAAGATATGACACAAAGTGATGCAATTTCTATTGAAGAACTTCCGGAAGACATCAAATTAATTGAAACAACCACACTTGACGGTGAAATAAAAAAGCAAAAAATCAGAACACGGGTTATTAAAAAGATTACGAACAATAAAGAGGAACAAACAAAAATTGTAACAATAGAAGAAGATGGAAAAATACCTAACACGACTGTAAGTGTAGAAGAAATTGATGCTCCTATTCAACCTACGAAGAAAAAAAGACAGACAGTGAAAAAACCAAAAAAAGAAACACCCGAAGAAAAGGCGGACAACATTTTATTTGTACCTACACTTGCAGAGAAAGAAAATGAAGCTGGGGAAATACCAGAAGTTTTAGATTTGATAAAAGCTGAATTATTAAAAAAAGCCATTGCCCACGAGTTGCCAAATCTTCCAGAAGATGAAATTATTGATATTTCTGGACTTAACAACATAGAAGAACTTCCAGAAGAAATCACACATTTAGAAGAAGTAAATAAACATGGCATTCCTGTTAAAACCAAAATCAAAAAACGCACGTTTAAAAAGAAGAAAGGTGACAAACTGGAAATAACCAAAGTTAAAACTACTGAGACAGAAGGAGAATCACCAAAAACAGTAGTAACTGTTGATGAGAAAGATAAAGACGATACAGAATATCAACAAGTTGGTGTACCTTTATCAGAATTACCTGAAGATATTGAGGTTATTGATATTACTACTACTGATAAAGTTCCTAAAAAAAAAGTTATAAAAAAGAGAACATTACTTAAAAACATAGGTCCCGAAACTGAAGCTACAGAAATTGTAACTGTGGAAGAAGATGATAAACAACCACAGCATACAGTGACTGTGAAAAAGTATCTAGAAAAACCTAAAAAAATTAAAAAAGTTAAAAAACCTAAACAAACCTCTCAGGAAGAACAAAAAAAGAGGCCAATACCAATGAAATTGGAAATTATTAAAATAGAACCAACAAAAATAAAAATTGTAACAAAAGAAGAAATTCCTCTACTTAGTCAATTAAAGAAACCTAAAGTAGCGCCAAAACGCAGACCTCAAGAGGTTAAGTTTCCAAAAATACGATTAACTAGTAGAATAACACAAGTAGTGTTCCCACCTGAATCTGAGCAAGAGCAAAAACCAATAATAACTCAATTAAAGCGTGCTATAAGAGATCATGGCGAATTGTCCAGAAATGCAAAAGAAGCAGAAGAAGTTCTTAAGAAAAAAAGATTCAAAGTTAAAGACATAGAAAAATTTGTTCCTGAGTTGGAAACACCTGAGGACACAAGTCTTCCGGACAAAATTCGGTCCAATGCAGAAAAGCCAAAAGAGCAATATCAAAAGAAACCCAAACCAGATGTAAAAGATGATGAGGAGACAGAAAAGATAAAACTTGGTAAAGGCAAAATACCTACTCAGGACGAAGATATAGAAAAAGTTATTCTTAAAAAGATTCCTAAAAAAACTGAAGAAAAAATACCTGACAAACCTCACAAGCATAAACCTACAACAAAACCCGAGTTGGAATCAAAGCCAGGCAAACCCGAAAAAACCGATACAAAAATTAAATTTGAACCATATGATATAGACTATTCGGATTCCGAGCTTGAAAAACCTGACAAATTTGAAGATCAAACAGATATTCCTAACAAAGATAAGAAAAAAACTAAATATAAGCCATCGAAGAAAGAAAAACCGGATAAAGAACAAGATACCGTTGAATTGGTAAAAGGTGAGCCTAAAGAGAAACCAATAGAAGAAAAGGCTGATATTAAATTGAAATACAAACAAAAACCAAAGCCAGAGGAAGAGCCAGAGCCAATTAAACTAAAACCTTGGAAAAAAGACAAAGATGACAAATTACAACCTGTAAAATTAGACGATAAAATTCAATTTAAACTTGCTCATATTTCATATGTTGAAGAAGAACCTGAGAAAGAAGAGGTAATTGAAGAGATAATTAATAATAAACCTAAAAAGAAAAGAATCAAATCTAGAGTACTTAAACGAAATTTGGGCGATGCTTTAGAAACTACTGAAATGTTAACTGTGCAAGAAGAAAACAAAAAACCAGAAACAACAATAATAACTACTATAGAACCCATTTCTGAAGCAGCTCCAGGACCTTTTAAAATAGAAGAAAAAATAGTACCAGCTATTATTATCGAACTTCCGGAGGAAGTTCATGTAATGGAATCTACATCTGCTGATAACAATTTAGTTAGAAAAATAATACGTAGAAAAGTTATCAAAAAACGGGTGGGCCCAGTTGAAGAAATAATTAATGTAGAAACTCTTGAAGAAGAAGGCAAAGAACCAAAAACTACGGTTTCAGTACAAGAAATTTTGTCCAGTGATGTACTCGAACTTGAAAACGGAGTTGTAATAGAAGAGCTACCTGAAAAAGTGGAAACCATAGAAGAAGTAAATAAAGGTAAAATTAAACATAAAACAATTAGAAAGCGAGTTTTCAAAAAAGAAGATCACGGTAAAAAGCAAATCACAGAAATCATTACTGTTGAAGATGAGGAAAATTCTGAGATTCTTGGAGTAGTACTTGAAGACGTTCAACCCTTCACAGTTGAATATCCAGAGGAAACTGAGGTGACAGAAGTGAACAATAAAAGAGTAATCAAAAGACGTCGCATATTAAAAAAGCGAACTGGTCCTGTCGAAGAAATAACCAAAATTGAAACTGAAGAAGTTGAAGGACAAGAGCCTGAAAGTACTGTTACAATTGAAGAACTAATATCTGATGATTTGCCTGAAGACATTGAACCAGTTTTTGTTGAAGAGCTGCCTGAAAGAAACCTTATTATAGAAGAAGAAATTAAAGGTAATATAAAAAGAAAGAAAATAAGAAAGAGGGTTGTTAAAAAAGATATAGATGGAAAACAAGAAATTACCGAAATTGTAACAATAGAAGAAGACGATAAACAGCCTGAAACTACAGTTACTACAGTAGTACACGATAAGCAAAATTTAGAACCTCTAATTAAAGAATATGATAAAGTCAAACAACCCAAACAAAAGGTGGTAAAGCCTACGATAGTAGAACTTCCAGAACAAATAACAACAATTGAGAAAAGAACCGACGAAGGTCCATCAATAAAAGTGACTAAAAAAGTTAGAACTATTAACAAACAAATTGGTCCTATTCAGGAAATTACAGTAATTGAAACAACAGAGGAAAACGGTCGTGAGCCAGAAACGACAGTCACAGTTAAAGAAATCGTGACAGATGAAAGACCAGACATTAAGGAATCCAAACCAATTATTGAGCTACCTGAAAAAGTAGAGTTAACGGAAGAAACTGTAAAAGGTATAAGAAAAAGCCGAAAAGTTAAGAGAAAAGTGTTCAAAAAAGATAATGAAGATGGACAGCTAGAAATAACTGAAATTGTAACTACTGAAGAAGAAGGAAAGACACCATATACCACTGTAACTACTTTCATATCTGATAATTCAATAATTGAGCCTCTTGTAGACGAAACCGTAAAGTCATTACACCAAATAAATTACAAACAAAAAGTTAAACCAACAATAATCGAATTACCTGAACAAGTAGTAAAAAGCAAAAAAGGATCCCCAAAAAAGATAGTAAAAACACGTGTCATTAAAAAACAGATAGGACCAATTCAAGAAATAACAAAAATTGAAACTGCTGAAGAAGAAGGTAAAGTTCCTGAAACTACTGTTACAGTGGAAGACATAATTGCTCCTTTAGAAACGCACGAAGGACAACCTGTTGAGGAACAAGAAAAGACCGAGTATGTGAAAGAAAAAATTGATAATAAAATAAAGACTAAAAAGATTAAAAAACGTGTGATTAAAAAATTAACTGATGGAAAACCTGACATTACTGAAATTGTCACAATAGAAGAAAAAAATCAAGAACCAAAAACCATTGTTACTAAAATCCATGATACATTCGTTTTTGAACCGGAAGAAGAATCCGCTTTACCAATTAGTCCAATAAAAAAAGAAAAAACTTATTCTAAGCCTATAATAGTAGAATTACCTGAAGAACTTACTATTATTGAAGTGAAAACTAAACAAGGACCTAAGAAAAAAATTGTGAGAACAAGAACAATTAAAAAGCAGTTGGAAGATGACGTACAAGAGATTACTAAAATTAAGATTACTGAACAAGAAGATCAAGAGCCTGTTACGACAGTTACAATTGAAGAAATCTTTACAAGTGAGCCACTGCTTATTGATGAAGTTCATCCACTGAAAGAACTTCCTGAAAAAGTTCAAATAATCGAAGAAAATATTAGCGGACAAATTATCGAGAAAAAAGTTAAAAAAAGAGTATTTAAGAAAAATAAAGATGGTAAACAAGAAACTATTGAAGTTGTTACCGCTGAAGAAGGAAATAAAGAACCACAAACTGAAGTAACAATTCAAGTTCATGATTTATCTTTAGTTGTTCCTTTAGAAGAAGAAGAAGCTGAACCAAAAACAGTTCAGAAGAGAAAACCCAAGCAAGTAAAGCCTACCATCGTCGAAATGCCTGAAGTCAAAATTACCGAAACTAGTACAGTGGAAGGTAAACCAGTTAGAAAAACTGTTACAAAGAAAGTAATTAAAAAACAAATTGGACCAGTCCAAGAAATTACCAGGATTGAAACTACTGAAGAAAAAGGAAAAGAGCCGGAGACAACTGTTACAATAGAAGAAATAATATCTGATGAGCCGACAATTACCGAAACATCTACACCAATAGAAGAATTTCCAGAAAATGTAAAAGTTGTTGAAGAAATTGTTAACGGTAAGATTAAAAGTAAAAAAATTAAAAAACGTGTTCTTAAAAAAGAACAAGATGGCAAACAAGAGATTACCGAAATAGTAACAGTTGAAGAAGATGATAAAAAGCCTGTAACAACTGTGACATTTATGTTATATGATTCAATGGTCGGATCTGTCGGAGAAGATGAAGAAGAACAAGTACAACCTATTAAAAATATAAAACAAAAGAAAATTAGGCCTACAGTAGTTGAACTCCCTGAAGAAGTTAAAGTTACAGAAATAATAACAGAAAAAGGCAAACCAATTAAACAAAAAGTATCTAAAAAAGTCATTAAAAAACAAATTGGACCAATTCAGGAAATTACTAAAATTGAAACAATAGAAACAGAAGGAGAAAAACCTGAAACTACTGTAACGATAAAAGAAATAATAGCAGATGAACCTATAGTTACTGAAGAAATGCAACCAATACAAGAATTCCCAGAACAAACTAAAATAATTCAAGAAGTAGATAAAGGAAAATTGAAAACGAAAACAATCAGAAAACGAGTACTAAGAAAAGTAAAAAATGGCAAACAAGAAATAACAGAAATTGAAACAGTGGAAGAAGATGACAAGAAACCCCATACAACTGCTGTAACCATGATTTATAATACATTAGAAGAACAAGTTGAAGAAGATAAAATAGAACCCTACGATACGCAAAAGGCAAAACCAGAGCGAATTAAACCAACGGTGGTAGAATTGCCTGAAGAAGTTAAAGTTACTGAAGCAATAGACAAAGATGGAAAGCCTATCAAAAAGAAGACATCAAAAAGAATTATTAAAAAACAAATTGGACCAATTCAAGAAATTACCAAAATTGAAACAATAGAAAAAGACGGAGAAAAAGCAGAAACTAATGTAACAATAGAAGAAATCATAGCAGATGAACCGATAGTAACTGAAGAAATACAATCAATACAAGAATTCCCAGAAAAAATAGAAGTAATGCAAGAATTAGATAAAGGAGAATTGAAAACCAAAACAATTAGAAAACGCGTATTCAAAAAAGACAAAGATGGCAAGCCAGAAACAACCACCATTATAACAGTAGAGGAGAATAACAAACCCCTCCAAACCTCTGTCACAACAGTTATTCAAGATACATCTGACACTGACAAAATAGAGGAAAAACAAGCAAAACCTTTAATTGCTGATGAACTATTAGTAGCGGATGAAAAGCAAACAATAGAAGAGTTGCCCGAAAAAGAAGAAATACTTGAAACAAGTGTTGACGGAAAAGTCAAAAAAATTAAAATTAAAAAACGCGTCTTAAAGAAGGATAAAGGAAGCGAACAAGAAATTACTGAAATCGTCACTACTCAAGAAGATGATAAAAAACCTGAAACCACTATAACCACACATATTTACGATTTATCATCGCAAAGTCCCTTTGAAGAAGAATCATTCGCGTCATTTGCACCCGAAAAGAAAAAGCCAAGGAAAATTAAGCCTTCTATAGTAGAATTGCCTGAACAAGTAACAATTATGGAAGTTCAAACTCTTGAAGGACCAGTAGAACAAATCACCAAAAAACGAACTATTAAAAAGCAATTGGGTCCAATGCAAGAAATAACCAAAATAGAAACTACTGAACAACGCGGAAAAAAACCTACAACTACTGTCACTATTGAAGAAATCATAGCCGATGAAGCTTTTGATAAAGTAGAAGACGCCCAGCCTCTTAACGAAGATGTAAAAATTACAATTATAACAGAAAAACATGATGATAAAACAAAAGTAAAAAAAATTAAAAAGCGCATTATCACAAAAGAGGTAGATGGTCAGCCTGAAATAACAGAAATTGTCACAATTCAGAAAGATGATCAGAAACCAACAACTACAATCAGATTAAATTTGGAAAATATATCTGTTATGGAACCGTTCGAAGAAACTGTCACACAACTGACACCCAAAAAAGAGAAAAAGAAAGCAATAGCGCCTACAGTTGTTGAATTACCTGAACAAGTTGAAATCACTCAGGTTATTACTGAAGAGGGCCCAACTGAAAGAGTAACCAAGAAAAGAACAATAAAAAAACAAGTGGGACCTATACAAGAAATCACCAGCATCAAAACCATTGAACAAAAGGGCAAGACACCGGAGACTACTGTCACAATCGAAGAAATTATTGCTGATGATATTCCTGAACTTCTCGTAGCCAAACCTGTAGAAGAATCCGAAAAAGTTGATGTTGAAGAAAAAATTGTAAATGGTAAAGTTAAGAAGATCAAAACTAAAACAAAAGTCATTAAAAAAAGTGATAAAAACGGTAAACAACATGTCACAAAAATTGTCACAATTGAAGAAGAAGATAAAAAGCCTGAAACTACTGTCACACAAGAAGTTTCTGTTGAACCTACGGTAGAAAGCATATTAGAACCACTCAAACAAGAAGAAATAGAAGAGATTAAACCTATTATAGTCGAATTTCCGGAAGAAGTTGTTGTACGCGAAACAACTAAGCAAGGCAAACCCTCTAAAAAAGTTACCAAGAAAAAAATCATTAAAAAGCAGGTAGGTCCGGTTGAAGAAATAACTAGTATTGAAACTACACAAGAAGATAATGAAGAACCAATAACTACAATTACAATAATCGAATTGGTTCCTGATGAACCTCCGCAATTTATTGAACTAAAACCATTTGAAGAGTTGCCAGAAAAAGTTCAAGAAATCGAAGAAATTGGTGTTGGTAAAATAAGAAAGAAGAAAGTCAAAACGCAGGTAGTAAAAAAAGTAAAGAATGGTAAACCTGAAATTACTGAGGTAATTACTATTCAAGAAGACGATAAGTTGCCAGAAATCATTATAAACATTTACACCTCTGACAATAATTTCACAATACCTCTGAAACTTGAAACTGTCACAGACTTCGATCAAACACCTGGTATACCACAACGTATTACTCCTAGACTGACACCTCATACAACCACAAAAACCATTACAGAAGTACACACATTAGAACATACAACAGAAACACCTTTAGGTAAGAGAAACATATATTTTCAATACACTTTTATTTTTATCAAATCTGTAAATACTTCAAATACTTCCAAAAAAGACAAAACATTCTTTACCCACATTTACTTCAAATTCTCTCAAACACTTCCTGACTGAAAATAATGTTCTAGGTGAAATAGTGGATCGACAGGAAAAAGCCATAGGCCGCAAAATTGCAGAATTACAAGAATCTGTCATTGTTGAAACTGTAGAAACTCAAAAACCCATAGATGACGTGCCCAAAAAGAAAAAAATCAAAAAATTGATTCAACCAGATGGAACTTCTGAAGAAACCACTACTGAATTAATTGAGGAGTTTGCTAAAGCCATAGTAAAAGAAATAGAATTCCAAGAAGGTATTGTTGAAGAAGTTCCAATATACGAAAAAGAAGAAGATCAAAGCATCAAAATCGAAAGAAAAGTGAAAAAAATTAAGAAAGTGAAAGGTCAAAAAGAGTTAGAATTCCAAGAATCTTCAGTTGAAGAAGTCACACCGGAAAAACCTGTTATTGAAGAAATAATCGTAGAAGAACCATCAGTAGAAGACAAAACTACTGAATCTAAAACTGTGAAAAAAATGAGAAAAATAAGAACTGTTGAAGGTGTAAAAGATGTGGAATTTCAAGAAAGCACAACTGATGAACTTCCTGAAAGTAATATTATAATCGAAGAAATAATTGAAGACGAGCCTGTGCTCGAAGAAAAAATAGCCAAAACAAAGAAAATTGGAAAGCTAAGATTGGTAAAAGGTGAAAAAGATGTAGACTTCCAAGAAGCAGCAATTCAAGAACTACCTGAAGAGAAAGTTGTGATTGAAGAAATACTTGAAGAAGAACCAGGTGCAGAAGAAGGCTCCACCACAGCCAGAAAAATAAAAAAAATCATTAAAACTAGAGTTGAAAAAGGTGAAAAAGATGTAGAATGGCAAGAAACAACAGTCGAGGAAATACCTGCAGAGAAAGTGATAATGGAAGAGGAACCAATTTCCGAAGAAGTATCAACTGAAGCTAAACAAATAAGAAAAACCAGAAAGATAAAAACCGTAAAAGGCAAAAAAGATGTAGAATTCCAAGAAGCAACAGTTGAAGAGATGCCTGAAGAAAAAATAATAATTGAAGAAATAACTGAAGAGCAACTAATCACAGAAGGTTCTCCAGATGAAAAGAAAATTAAAAAAATTAGTAAAATAAAAACTGTTAAAGGTGTCAAAGATGTTAAATTTCAAGAAACAACAGTTGAAGAAATGCCTGAAGAAAAAGTGACAATTGAAGAAATAATTGAAAAGGAGCCGATTCTCGAACAAAAGTCAATTGAAACCAAACCAATAAAGAAAGTCAAAAAAATTAAAACGGTAAAAAATGGAAAAGATGTAGAGTTTCAAGAAAGCACAGTTGAAGAATTACCTGAAGAAAAAATGATCCTTGTAGAATTAACTGAAGAGCAACCAGATATAGAAGACTCTCCTGAGGGAAAAACACTCAAGAAAATCAAAAAAATAAAAACAGTTAAAGGTGTGAAAGATGTTGAATTTCAAGAAACAACAGTTGAAGAAATGCCTGAAGAAAAAGTGATAATTGAAGAAATAATTGAAGAATTACCAATTCTTGAAGAACAATCATCCGAAACTAAACGAATGAAAAAAGTGAAAAAGATAAAAACAGTAAAAGGTGAGAAAGATGTAGAATTTCAAGAGACTACAGTTGAAGAAATTCCTGAAGAAAAAATAATCATTGAAGAAATAACTGAAGAGCAACCTGTCTTGGTAGAAGACTCTAACGAAAGCAAAATAATAAAAAAAACCAAAAAGATAAAAACCGTAACAGGTGAAAAAGATGTGGAATTCCAAGAGCCAACAGTTGAAGAAATACCCGAAGAAACACCTGAAGAACTACTGCTAGAAGAAAAAGAAAAGAAGCGAAAAATTTTGAAGAAAATAAAAACACCTAAGAAAAATGAAATAGAAAGTGAAGAAACGGTTAAACCCGAGGAGAAAGTTCCGCAAGAACCCAAAAAACGTTTGACAAAGCAAAAATCGATTCTTATGCCTATAGAACATATTGATGTTCAACCAACAAAACCAAAAATTGTACCAGTTGACAAGCTACCTGAGCATTTTGCGGAAATTAAATTGCGTAAACCTAAAGTACCACAAAAGAAGGAGATAAAAACAACTAAAGTACCAAAAATGCGACTAAAAAGTCGTATAACGTTTATAGACTTTCCTTCTGAATCAGAAAAAGAGCAAAAGCCTGTCATTACTGAATTAGAACCGGTTTATAGAGATAACGGTGTTATTTCAAGGAACTTGAAAGAAGCAGCTTCTGCTCCAAAAACTAAAAAACGAAGATTGAAGAACTTTGACAAAGATTTAAAAGATTTAGAAAAACTCCTTGAAATGGACCAACCTGAGAAACCAGAATTGGAAAAAATTGATGATCAATTTAAGTTTGAGAAGCAACCAAGAAAAAAATCTGTTTCCAAAGACGAACCAGCAAAACCAATTAAAATTGGAAAAGGAAAAGTTCCACAACCTGAAAATGAAGAAGAACAAGTTACACTACGAAAGATACCTGAAAACCTTATTGAAGAACAGTTAGAGCCTGAAAAAATTCCCAAGAAAAAAATAGAAGAAGAACAAGCCAAACAACCGGATGAAGAAGAAGATGAACCAGATAAAATCAAATTTACACCATACGATATTGAAGCAGAAAAAACGGAAAAACTTGAAAAAGAAACATTTGATACCGAACAACCAGATAAAGAAAAACCTGAAAAGAAAAAACACAAAATTCCAAAACAAAAGAAATTACAACCTGAGGAAGAAACAGAACAAATCACCCTTAAAAAGGGCATACCAAAACCATCAGAAACGGGAGAAGAGCCTGAAATAAGTTTAAAAGCCAAACAAAAACCAAAACCTGAAGATGAACCAACAACAATAAAACTCAAGCCAATCAAAAAACCAGAAGACCTGGTTGATATTCAAAAAGTTCGTGTAGAAGATGTTCCATTCCAAGATGCAGTTCCTTCGCATGTCTATGACCTTGATGAAATCGAATTTAAACCCTCTGAAGACATAGAAAAACCAAAGAAAAAGAAAACAATAGTTATTAAAAAAGTCAAAAGAAAAGTTAACGATAAAGTTGAAAATGTTGATTCGAAGCAGCCTCTATTGCAAGAAATAGAAACAAAAGACATTGAAGAAGAAATTGAAGAAGAAATGCCCACAGTCGAACTGATTGAAGTCCAAAAGCCACAAGAAGAAGAAATAAAAATTGAAACTCTTCCAGAAGAAGAACCGGTTCCAGTTATTGAAGAAGAAAAGAAAAAAATTATTAAAATTAAAAAGAAGAAACCTCGGGAAGACCAAATACTGCCGGATGAACAAAAAGAAGAACAAGCTACAGCAAAACCAAAATTACTGCGAATTATCAAAAAATCCCCACATTCTCCGCAATATCTCAAAATTACCGAACAAGAGCAACCTATTAATTTTGCTGAAATTAAATTGAAAAAAGTGAAAATACCAGAAAGGAAAGAAATTGAACCAACCAAAATCGAGAAGCCCATGTTAAAAAGCAGAATAATCAAAATAGGATTTCCTCCTATTACTGAAACAGAACAGAAGGCGATCATTACTGTTTTAGAAGCAGTTGTTAGAGACAATGGCATCTTATCGAGAAGTTTAGACGAAGCACAAAAAATTAAAAAGAAGAAAACGAAGAAAGAGGTAATTCAATTGGATAAACTAAAACAATTAGATTTAGAAGTGGAAGAGCTTCAGAAAGCACCGCTTGAAAAAGTTGATGATGCATTCAAAAAGAAGCCAGAGCGCATAAAGAAAGAAAAGCTGCAACCTATAATTACTGAAAAAATTGTTCTCCCACCAGTTCAACATATAAAAATTAAGGAACCTGAAAGTCAACCAATAAACCTTTCTGACATTAAACTTAAGAAATCCAAAACTCCTAAAAAAGAAGAAATAAAAGAAAAGACGATAATTCCCCGCCTTAAAAGCAGAATTGTACATATACCCTTTCCTCCAGTTGAAGAGCTTGAACAACAACCAAAAGTTACTTTACTAGAACCAGTATATAGAGACAATGGTGTGATAACGAGAAATGTTGAGGAAGCGACAAAACTTAAAAAGAAAAAACCGGTGAAAGTTAAACAAAGTGATATTGATTTAACAAATCTTGAAAAATTAGACATCGAAATGGAAGAGCTACAAAAGAAAGAATTGGAAAAACTTGATGATAATTATAAATATGAAAGAAAACCTAAAGACAAAGAGAAAAAACCCGAAGAGCCAGAAGTTAAAATTACGTTAGGTAAAGGAAAATTGCCAGTAAAACCTGAACCAGAAGAATCTGTGACATTGAAAAAAGTGCCTCAAAAACCTAAAGAAGAAGAAATTGAAGTAGAATTAAAAAAACCGAAAGTGAAAATACAAGACAAAGAACAGCATGTAAAAGAAGACAAAGAAGAAACTACTTTAGAACCATTTAAACCATATGACATTGATAGTAGCGACACCGAAAAGTTCCAATATGAACCCGATAAAATTGAAAAACCTCTAACAGATATTGAGGAAAAAGAAAAGCCTAAACGATTGAAAAAGACAAAAGATAAACCTGAACCAGAAACAATTGAGATTGAATTAATTCCAGGAAAACCTAAGCCGACAGAACCAGAAACAGTTCCAGAAATCAAACTTAAACATAAACAAAAACCACCTCCTGAAGAAACTACAGAAGATATCAAACTGAAACCTTTCTCTAAAGAAAAATCTGAAGAAATAGAACATGTAATAATTAGTAAACCACCCGACGGAGAAATTGCTCAAGAAAAGCCTCACAGTGAAGAGGACGAGATTAAACCAGAGGAAAAAAAGACTAAAAAAATTGTTAAGAAAATTAAAAAACCAAAAGAAAAGAAAGAATTTATACCTCCTGAAGATTCAGAGACAGAGAAAGCGGAATCAATTGTCGAAACACCAAGTGAAGAAATTCTAGAAAGATTACCTAAAGAAGAAACCCCCAGTGAAGAAATACTAGAAGCAGTATCTGTAGAGGAAACCCCAGTAACAAAAAAACCCTTGTCACAAGAAACTACACCGGAAGAAATAAATTTGGAGTCAATTGAAAAAACCAAGATAGCCAAAAAATCTAAAAAACCAAAAGACGTTTCTAAAACTGATCAACAAGAAGAAATAAAAACATTACAAGAAGAAACAGAATTTGTCGAACCTTTGGTCGAAGAAACTCCATTAATTCAACAAGAAAAACTTGTGAAACCAGAAGAAACCATTCCAGAAAAAGATATTCCTAAACAAAAGGAAAAACTAAAACAACAAACAGACACTTCTACACCAGAAGAAATAAAACCAAAAAAAACAAAAGCTATTGTAAAACCAAAACAAAAAGCGGAAAAAATTCCTAGATTGAAAAGTAGAATAGTCTATATTGAATTTCCGCCGGTGTCCGAAACTGAAAAGCTCCCAGCAATTGTTTTATTAAAAAAAGTTGTTAAAGAAAATGGAGAAATATCTAGAAATATTAAAGAAGCTGAGAAAGTAATTAAAACAAAACGGCGGAAACTTAAAGATGACGATAAAGTTCCTGAAGATTTAGAAAAATTAGATCTCGAAATGGAAGAATTGAAAAAAAAGGAATTAGAAAAAGTGGATGAATCTTTCAGGATAGAAAAGCAACCCAAGAAACCAAAAGATGTACCTTTAGAGGAAGTAAAACCTTTACAAATAGGAAAAGGAAAAATTCCCGAAAAATCAGAAGAATCAGATGTAGTCAAATTAAAAAAGACACCAGAAAAAGTTGAAG
This sequence comes from Lagria hirta, assembly GCA_947359425.1. Taxonomy (NCBI): domain Eukaryota; kingdom Metazoa; phylum Arthropoda; class Insecta; order Coleoptera; family Tenebrionidae; genus Lagria; species Lagria hirta. The sequence continues at coordinate 6,325,461 of OX375800.1, forward strand.
AAGAAATTTTGCCTGAACTGAAAACACCAAAAACAACAGACATTGAAGAAATCAACGAAGTTATCAAAAAACCCAAAAAGGAAACAGATAAAATTGTGTTTGAACCCACCAATCTTAGCACTGATAAGCCTGAAAAAACTGAACATGAAAAGTCTGAAACTGATGAGGAGGATAAAGAAACAACAGAAGACAATAAACATAAATATGAAAGAAAGAAAAAAGAAAAACTAATCCCTGAAACAGATCAATTCACAATGAAAAAGGGCGTTCCTAAACAACAAGAGCTAGAAGAAGAAGAAAATAAAAAACTTAAAATATCTCAAAAACCAAAATCTGAAGAAGAACTGGAACAGTTTACTTTGAAACCAATTCATACTAAAAGATCAGAAGATATTGAAGATGTGGTGACAACTGTTCAGCCAATAGATGGAGAAACTCCCAAAGAAAAACTAGTTGATGACGACAACATCCACCAGCCAAAAGAAAAACCAGAAAAACCACAAAAACCAAAAAAGACTATTAAAAAAATTAAAAAGCCAAAAGAAGAGGAACAAATAATGAGTATGAAAAGTGAAGATACAGAAACAAAGGAACCCCTTGAAGTCCTAGAAATCCCGATTGATGATAAATCATCAAACGAACCAGAAGAGGACAAACAAGAAACAATGTTGATAGACAAACCTATTGAACCTTTTGTAGAGAAACAAAAGTTGCCAGAAGAAACTGAGGAGGAGATAAAACCTGCTGAAATCAAAACAAAAAAAGTAATAAAAAAAGTTAAAAAACCACAAGCAACATTACCAGAGGAAAACAAAGAAGAACCTGTTCCAACAGAAGATTCCAAAATAGAAGAAAGTACTCCTCAGGTTATAGGCAAAGAGCAAGAAGAAATTATCCCGCCTATAGAAGAAATAAAAGAAAAAACTATTCCAGAAAATAAAAAAATTGTTGATGATCAAGAAAAACCAAAAGAAGAAATAATACCAAAGCCAGAAGTAAAACCAAAGAAACCTAAAGCTATTGTAAAACCCAAGCCAAAATCAGAAAAGCTTCCGAGACTGAAAAGTAGAATTGTGCATATAGAATTCCCTCCGGCTAACGAAGCTGAAAATCACCCAATAATAACACAATTGGAAAAAGTTGTTAGAGATCGTGGAGAAATATCAAGAAATATAAAAGATGCTGAAAAAATTATCAAAACAAAACGAAGAAAGCTTAAAGATCATGACAAAATTCCAACTGATTTAGAAAAATTGGACCTGGAAATGGAAGAGTTGAAAAAGAAAGAATTAGAAAAAATTGATGATGCTTTTAGAGCAGAGAAGCCATCTAAAAAACCAAAAGAAGAAATTCCGGACAAAAAAGAAACTTTAAAAATCGGAAAAGGAAAAGTTTCTGAAAAGCCTGATGAAGTTGATGAAACAGTTAAATTAAAGAAAATTCCGGAAAAAGTCGTAGAAGAACTTTTACCAGAAGCTAAAACAACAAAAGTGACACAAATTGAAGAAATTGAAAAACCTGACAAAGAACCTACAGAACAACAAAAAACAATTAAATTTGAGCCTAAAGATTTTGCTCAAGATGAGCCTGAAAAATTGGAACTTGAATCACCTGAAGTGGTTGAAGAAGAAAAAGATAAAGTTGAAAAGAAAAAACCCAAATATGAACGTAAAGAAAAAATAAAACCAACTCCTGAAGAAAAACAAACTACAATTGAAAAGGGTATTCCTAAGAAAACAGAACCTGTTGAAGACGAAGACATAAAATTCACAATTTCGCAAAAAGAAAAACCAAAAGAAGAGCCGGAAGAAATAAAACTAAAACCATTTAAAAAAGACAAAGAAGAGTTAGAAGAAAGTTTCCTTGAAAAGGAAGATATCGTGGTTCCTACAGAAGTTACTGAAGAAACAGTTACAATAAAAAAGCAGAAAAAAAGAGATAAGCCAGAAGAAATTGTGATTCAAAATGAACCAACAAGGGAAGAGGTAGATGAATTTGAAGATGTTGTAACTTTACCTAAAAAACCTATAGAGATAACAACTGAAAGCAAACCGGAAGTAACCATTACCATTCCCAAAGAAACTAAACCTTCTGAAGATGAAACTATAGTTGAAGTAATGATTAAGAAGAAACCGAAAAAACTTGAAAAGGAAAAAGAGGAACCGGAAGCTGAAATTACAATTACCAAAAAATTACAACCAGAAACAGATGAGCCAGAAACTATTGTTGAAGAAATTAAAATAAATAAAAGAATTAAAAAGCCACGCGACAAGCCAGAAGAAGAAGCCGCTGCAGAGATTACTATTAAAAAAGAATCCAAGCCAGAAGAAGAAAAGGAAAAGGTTGAAATAGAAGAAGTTATTATCAAAAAGAAGCCGCAAGAACCTGAAAAAGAAGAGCCAGAAGCTGAAATTACGATAACAAAGGGACCAAAACCTAATGATGAATCTGAAACTGTTACTCAAGAAGTTAAAATAAAGAAAAGAATTAAGAAAAAAATTGACAAACCTGAAGAAGAAGCGGCTGCAGAAATTACTATAAAGAAAATACTGGAACCGGAAAAAGAAGAAGTAGAAAAAGAAGAAGCTATTATCAAAAAGAAGCTGGAAGAACCCGAAAAGGAAGAAAAAGAGCCAGAAACGGAAATTACAATAACAAGAAAACCAAAACCAAAAGAAGAAAAAGAAGAACCAGAGGCTGAGGTTATATTCACAAAAAAACTTGAACCCGAGAAAGATGAAACGGAGACTGTTATTCAAGAAGTTAAAATAAAAAATAAGATTAAGAAAAAACTGGATAAGCCTGAAGAAGAAGCCGCTGCAGAAATTACAATCAAGAAAGAACTGGAACCGGAAGAAAAGGCAGACACAGAAAAGATTATAATTAAAAAGAAGCCGGAAGAACCTGAAAAAGAAGAAAAGGAACCAGAAACAGAAGTTACTATGACAACGAAACCAAAACGAGAAAAAGACAACGAAAAGATAGAAGTAGAAGAGGTTATTATCAAAAAGAGACCAAAAGAAAAAGAAGAGCCCGATGCTGAAGTAACATTAACAAAAAAACCGGAACCCGAAAAAGATGAAACAGAGACTGTTGTTCAGGAAGTTAAAATTAAGAAAAAGATTAAGAAAAAACCCGATAAGCCTGAAGAAGAAGCCGCTGCAGAAATTACAATCACGAAAAAACTGGAACCACAAGAAGAAAAAGAAGAAGAAGTAGAAATGGAAGAAGTTATCATCAAAAAGAAACCGCAAAAACCCGAAAAAGAAGGAAAAGAATCAGAAACTGAAATCACGATAACAGAGAAACCAAAACCAGAAGAAGATAACGAAGATATAAAAATAGAAGAGGTTATTATCAGAAAGAAACCAAAAGAAAAAGAGGAACCAGATGATGAAGTAATATTAACAAAAAAACCGGAACCAGAACAAGGTGAAACAGAGAGTGTTGTTCAAGAAGTTAAGATAAAGAAAAAGATTAAGAAAAAACCTGAAAAACCGGAAGAAGAAGCCGCTGCAGAAATTACAATCAAGAAAAAGCTGGAACCAGAAGACGAAAAAGAAAAAGAAGAAATAGAAGAAGTTATTATCCGCAAGAAACCGCAAGAACTTGAGAAAGATGAAAAGGAACCGGAAGCTGAAGTCACAATAAAAAAACCTGTAGAGGTTGTTGACGAAGAGGTTGTAATTAAAAAACTAAGAAAACCAAAAAGTAAATCTCCAAAGCCGGACGAAGAAGTATCAGCTGAGATTACTATTAAAAAAGAAGTAGAACCTGAAGGCAAAGCCGAAATAACAGTTGAAGAAGAAATTACTATAAAAAAGAAGCCCACTAGACCTCAAGAAGAAGACGAAGCAGAAGCTGAAGTAACAATTAAAAAACTGGAAATTCAAGAACCAGCTGAAGATGTTGTTGAAGAATTTACTATAAAAAAGAAACCTCCACTTCCACGGGCTCCTTCAATTGAAGAGCACGAAGAGCAAGAAATAACAATTAAAAAATTGCGAAAAGTTCGAAAACCTTCTAGACCAGAAATTCCTGAATATACAGAAGTAGAAAATGTTACATTCCGTCCAAAACAAGTAAAGAAAATAGAAGATGTAGAACAAGAATTTAAAATTTCGCTTGACTCTTATGCAGAAGAGGAAATTTCAATGTCAGGAAAAATTAAATTAAAGAAAACAAAACCACTAACTTATAATGAAGAAAGCGTAGACGAATCTATTAAAATTACAAAAGAAGTTGAAGACGAAGGACCCGCAGTTGAAGAAATTATAGATGAAGGAAGTGATGCAGAAGAGTTACCTTATGATGATGATGAATCAGAAAGTTATAATGTTCCATTTAAACGCAGGCCATCTAGAAAATATTCTGTATTTGAAGAAGATGAAGAAGAAGTACAAATTGGTTTGAAGAAAACGAGTGAAATTTTTGAAGAAGAGTCAGTAATCGTTAAACCAAAACGAAAACCATCACAACCATCAATTGATGAAGGTTATTTTTCATTAATAATTTTTTTCTCAGAAATTTGCATTTCAGCTTTTGTTCTTTATTTGCACCATACAACAGCTAGTTTTCATTGCGCTTTTTATCACTTTAGTGCATTATAGTGAGTGAATACTGTAACCATACTGTTTTTAGAAGCGGTAAGTTTGAGTATAACCAAGGAAACCGAAGTAATTGATGAGGGACCAGAGATAGTTGAAGTTGTTCAAGAGGGTGATGTCTACTTTTCTATACATTCCTACATAGCGGAAGCAGAACAAGCCATTGATTTAGTAGAAGGTGAAAGAGTGTACGTTATTGAAACTCCTAATTCAGACTGGTGGTTAGTGAAAAAACATCTTACTGAAGAAAAGGGTTGGGTACCAGCGCAAATTTTAATGGATGAAAACAATTATGCCATTTATGTACAGAAGAAGTTGAACGAAAAAATTGATAAACTTCCAGTATTTGAAAGTATGTTTTTTAAAACTATAGTTTAGATTGTTTATTTATTCCACTTTATCTTTAGAACCCAAACCCAATGATAAATCTGTCGCACCCCGATTTATTGAAAAATTGCAGCCGGTTATAACTCCTGATGGGTATACAGTGCAATTTGAGTGCCAAGTCGAAGGATATCCAAGACCACAAATTACATGGTTCCGTCAGACCGCAGTTATTAAGCCATCTCCAGATTTCCAGATGTATTACGATGACGATAACGTTGCAACTTTAATTATAAATGAAGTGTTTCCTGAAGATGCTGGTACTTTCACATGTGTAGCAAAGAACGCTGCAGGTTTTGCTTCTAGTACCACTGAATTAATAGTAGAACTACCTTTATCCGATCACGGATCTGATATAACCGGTTTATCTAGAAAGAGTATGTCGCGAGAATCTTCTCTAGCGGACATTCTCGAAGGCATACCTCCTACGTTCTCAAAGAAACCTAAATCTCAATATGTACCAGAAAAATCAGACGTTATTGTAGACTGCCGGTTGGTGGCAGTGCCAGAGCCAGAGATACTTTGGTATCGCAACGGCAAGAAAATTACGACCAAAAACAATGTAACTATCGTCATAACTTCCGACATGCACAGTTACACCACAATTTTAAAGATTAAAGAAATTCAGAAAAAACAAGAAGGTACATATGAGATTGTAGCAAGAAACAGAGAAGGTGAATCACGAGTGCAATTCACACTTAAAGTTAAAACAGGAGATAAAGAAGCTCCACAAATTCTAGAATCATTAAAATCGGTTACGGTTAGAAAGTCAGAAACGGTGGTACTGAGAACAACTATTGCCGGAAATCCAGCACCTACCATCAGTTGGTTCAAGAATGAACAGCCTATCAAAAAACCAACACCCAAAAAAGAAGGGGATATGTATTCGCTTACAATAGTTAACACAACAATGGAAGATACTGCCGAATACACAGTCAAGGCAACCAACTCTGTTGGTACAGCTGAAACTACGGCTCAACTTACTGTTGAGGGTAATATAATTTTGTTGACAATAAACAAAATCCAAGCTTGTGTACCTTATTTCGCTATATTACCCGCCTATAAACATTTTTTGTTTACTTTTTGTCTTAATTGGTTTGATTTTGCAGAATTTCCGGATAATGCTGAACCACCTCTTTTCGTGGAACGTTTCGAAGAACAAACTGTTGAAGAAAATTCTACAATTAGGCTTTACGCCAAGGTCATTGGTAATCCAGTACCAGAAGTGTACTGGCTGCGTAATAACAAACCTCTAAAAGCAACTAATAAAACAAAAATATCTTACGATGGAGAAAATATCGAGCTCATCATTCAAAAAGCCGACTCTGATACTGATTCAGGAGATTACAAATGTATCGCAAGCAACTCAGCTGGAAAAGCATCCCATGGTGCAAAAATCACTGTAGATGTAGATGTGAAATTCACCAAACAGTTAAAGAAGAGTTATGAAAGTACTGAACGAGAAACTATAGAATTTGAATGTGAAACATCTCATAAATCGTCTACCAAGTGGTATCATGAAGATGTAGAAATTAGTGGCATGGATCATAGAGTGGTCATTCAAGATGGCCGCACACATAAACTAATTATTAAAAAGACTACAAAACGAGATGAAGGGCGATACAAATGTACCATCAAAAATGAGAAGACTGAAACTATTCTTAGTGTTGTACCAACAAAACCAGAGTTTGTTAGAAAACTTCAAGATATTGAAATTCCAGAAAAAGAAGAAGCAACTTTAGAAGTTGAAGTTTCTTCTGATACCGCTAATGTTACATGGTATAAAGAAGGTGCGGAAATTATTGAAACAGATACAAAATATACATTCGAAAAAGATAAAGGAGTTAGAAAACTATTGATACGTAGCACTTCAATTCACGATGAAGGTGAATACAGTTGTAAACTTATAGATGATGAGTGCAAAGCAGAAGTTACAGTAATTGAACTCCCTCCAGAGATAATAACACCTTTGCAAGACAAAACCGTCAACAAAGGCGAAAAAACTGTTTTTGAAATCGAATTGAGCAAAGGTGATGCTTTAGTACGATGGTATAAAGATGGAAATGAAATCCAATTCTCCGAACATGTTCAACTTTCCATAGATGGTAAACGACAAAAATTGAAAATTTACCACACAGAAATTGAAGATGGTGGTATTTACACATGTGAAGTAGGTGTTCAACAATCTAACGCTATGTTAACTGTACAAGTGCCTACTGTAACTTTCGTGAAAACATTACCAGAATACACAATTGTCTCTAAGAAGGCAAATGCCGAGTTCTTAGTAGAACTTTCCCGAGAAGATGCAGAAGTAACATGGCTAAAACAAGGCAAGAAAATTACAAAATCATCTAAATATACAATTACCAAAGAAAAAACCTTCCGCAAATTAGTGGTCCATGAGGTTACGGAAGAAGATGAATTTGAATATACTTGTACTGTTGAGTCCTTAAAAACATCATCTAAACTTAAAGTAGGAGATAGACCATCGCCCCCAAGAGGGCCTCTAGAGGTAACTGGTATGTCTGCCACATCATTTACGCTCAAATGGATAGCATCTGAATCAGATGGTGGATCACCTATTATAGAATACATTGTGGAAATGAAAGAAACTAAGACTATGAAAGAGTTCAAAAAAGTTGGAGCCACAAAAGGCGACGTAACTGACATTCCAGTTAACTATTTGGAAAAAGATCATGGATATCAATTTAGAATAACCGCACGCAATTCTATTGGTTTTAGCGATCCATATGCTCCTGAAGATTTGATAGTAGCTGGTTCTCGCATTAGTAAGTATTTTTTTAATTTAAGTACCCATACAAATGCTTTAATCCGGCTTCTATTGCTATGTAGGAATTAAGTATGAATTTGCCAAGACAGATGAAACGCTTTATTGCTTGCTAGGCATTTTCCCCCCCGCTAAATTTGGTAGCAGAAGTAAGTAGTCTGCCAGAGTATAGAGATAATAATAAAATTTGTGTATAGCACCCCCAGGTCCTCCAGTTAACCTTATTGTGACTGAAGTTCAAAGCAGAAGTGCTACACTCAATTGGGAACCACCGCTCCATACAGGAGGTACTGAGATTACAGGTTATGTAGTAGAGAAGAAATTGGAATATATGCCCAAATGGGAAAAAGTTTTTACGCTTGAAGCCAATAGTCTCTCTTACACATTTGAAAATCTTAAAGAAAAAAGCGAATACATTTTCAGAGTATTTGCTGAAAACGCGATTGGATTAAGTGTTGCGGCGCATTCCGAAATTATTAAACTAAGAAGTCATGCAAGTATGTTAAATAAAAATTATTAGAAAAGTATCTATTTTAGCTGTTTTTTAGCTGTTCCATCCCCGCCAACTGCTCCATTAGAGATTCGTACAATTGGACCCAATGCTATTGTGATAGAATGGGGTATTCCAGAATCTGATGGAGGATCGCCATTACTTGGCTATAACATTGCTATTAGAGATACTAAGAAAACCATGTGGATGGAAATTGGACGAGTTCAAAAGGGTGTCCAAAAGTTTACTATACGAGACCTACAAGAAGATCATGAATACATGATAAGAATTTTTGCCAAGAATGAAATTGGTCTAAGCGACCCATTGGAGTCAGATGAGCCTTTCAAGGTTCTTCCATCTGGAGGTAAGTCCATTTTTTAAAATAATGTAAATAGTGTATTACTTATTGTATAGTATAAATTTAAAAAAAAAAAGGAAAGTAAAAGGTATCAATTCTACTGCAAGAGGGAGAAATGAATTATCATATTTAGTTTTTAAGATGCTGTTTGTATAGAAACAACAAATTATTTTTAAAAATTACTAATCACAACATTAATATTTCTGCAGAAACCGAGCAAGATGACTTCAGAGAAGCCACTGACAAAGAGCCCACATCATATAGCACAGAAACAACAACCTCTTGGCTTCGAGAGAACAGCATGGACGCCGACATTAGCTCATATGCTAAAGGGCAACTTCTGCGGAAGGATGAATACTTCTTCCGCATATGGTGTCATGCCAAAAAATTATTTAAATAAATAAACAACTGTTTATTAAATATTTTAATGATGTACATAATTTTCTCAAATTTTAGTTAATATTTGTAATTATTTTGACTTTACAATGTTTTCAAATTGATTACCACGAGCTTTGGGTTAAAGTTCATCAAAAATCTTTGCAAATTGCGAGCCAAAAACCCATCTTAATTCAAGCTCTTGAAATTACTTAATAAGGATACTGTGATACTGAAGATGATTTAATAAGTTAAATAAACGAAAACAATTAAACGAATTTAAAAATATATATATATGTATGAATTGTGTGCTTTATTGCGTTAACATTTATGAAGTTGTATACGAATTTTAAAAATTGTTTTTTTTGAGTTTTGTTATACTTATTAGCTTAATGGACGATGCCGTGCCTTATTATAATTGTTTATTGTTTATATAATATAAATAATTGTTTTTTATTTTCAGTACAGTTTTCAATTTTTGTGAGAGATAATATAGGTGCAATTCAATATCAAGATACGAATTTTGAAAACGGTATTGAAAATATTTTCTTGTAACTTCCGTTATTTAATAAACTATGAAAATTTTCAAATAGCTTTTATTAAATGTACACCTACTTGCTATGTTAAGTTTTCATTTTAAAAATTCAATTACTACCCAACAAAAATCAGATAACACCTTACTATAAGGGTATACATAGTAGTAATCACTCAGCTGAGACCCCATAAAAATGTTTGCGTTTTTAAGTCCAATTAAAATCCTATTTTAAAAGATTATATGCGTTACTCCTGGTTTAGACAAATTTCTTCTTCTCATTAGCTCTGCTATACTAATGTACTGTTAAATTTGATTTATTTTTAATTTTTTAGGCTTATTTTTGTGTGTTAACTTTTAAATAGAACTTGAAAATAATTTGATTGTATGCCAAATGCCATGAATTATTTTCCTGCACATTATGTTATAATTTATAGCACTGATTTGGAGCCGCTGATTTATTAATTGTTATTTCTTAGCTTAACAATATTTTGTGTCTGATAGTTTTATTTAAATCTCAAAATGTTGAATGGAAGATTTATTATAATAAGCAAATAATATCAACAATTTATTGAATGTTTGTGAACGCCTGCATCATTCCAATTCCCAACAAAATTAAGATTAATAATTGTTATATAAATTGATAAGAAAAGTGTTACCATAAAAAACCGAGTAGTCTTATGAAACAAATGACTATCAACTTCGAGCTTGAGTCAGTTTGTCGTCCTCTCTCGGTTTTTAAAGAAAAAATTGTGAAAAAAAGTGGAAATCTAGTGCATAAGTTTAATTCTACATGAAGATTCTATCGATTGAGATAAGTTTCTGTCTGGAAAACCTTCTTACTTAAAATCAACAAAAACTTTCCCAAATCTTTCTTAATTCCAAAAAAAGTGAAAATAAAACATGATAAAACATGGGGAAAATTTTTTCAATAGTTTAGTGCTAAACCGGTATTTCCATTCTCTAGGTTTTCTTTGCCTAGATGGTAACGTAAAGGTAAGTGAGCGCTATTATTGTACAGACAGAGTGTTTACTTTTGTGCTATTATTATTTATTAAACCAATTTCTTTATAATGCAAAGTGACAATTTATAGCAAATTTTCAATACTTTTTTAACAACAATTTGAAAAAACTTAAGATTTCTTGCATTAGTTAATGTACAAGTCACTTTTAAATAGTTTTTTTTACAAATTTTCAACATTTTTCCTAAATTTTAAACTTGTTTTCAAAATTTTAGCCTTTTTCTATAAATTTTATTACAATTTTTTTAAATTAGTTGAGTCTCTTTTTATTAGTTTTTTCCAAATTTATAAACCTTTTTACAAAATATCATGTTATTTACTGCTATACATTTAATTCTTTAGGTAAGCTCGCATAGATGGCAACGTAAAGGTAGGTGAGCGCTATTATTATATAGAGTGATTACTTTTGTGTTATTATTATTTATTATACCAATTCCTTTATAATGCAAATGAACAATTTTTAGCAAATTTTCCATACTTTTAAAAAAAAAATTAAAAAAACGTAAAACCTCTTGCATTAGTTAATGTATAATACAACTAAGTCACTTTTAAATGTTTTTTTTTTCAAAAATTTCAACTTTTTTTCAAAATTTTCAACTTTTTTCCAAATTTTCAACTTTTTTACTAAATTTTAAATTTTTTTTCAAAATTTTAACCTCATTTTGTAAATTTTAATAAAAAAATTTAAGTTAGTTGTGTCTCTTTTTTCCAAACTTATAAACTTTTTTTACAAATTATCCTGTTATTTACTGCTATACATTTAATTCTGTAGGTAAGCTCGCATAGATGGCAACGTTAAGGTAGGTGAGCGCTATTATTATACAGAGTGATTACTTTTGTGTTATTATTATTTATTTAACCAATTTTTTTATAATGCAAATGAACAATTTTTACCAAATTTTCAATACTTTTTTAACAAAAATTTTTTAAAACATAAGGTCTCTTGAGTTAGTTAATGTATAATAAAGTCACTTTTAAACAGTTTTTTTTCTAAACTTAAAGCTTTTTTTATAAATTTTGATAAAAATTTTTAAATTGGTTGAGGTTCTTTTTTCCAAATTTATAAACTTTTTTTACAAATTATCATGTTATTTACTGCTAAACATTTAATTCTTTAGGTAAGCTCGCATAGATAGCAACGTAAAGGTAGGTGAGCGCTATTATTATACAGAGTGTTTACTTTTGTGCTATTATTATTTATTAAACTAACTATTTTATAATGCAAAGTGACAATTTATAGCAAATTTTTAGTACTTTTTTAACAAAAATTTGAAAAAACTTAATATTTCTTGCATTAGTTAATGTACAAGTCACTTTTAAATAGTTTTTTTTCCAAATTTTCAACATTTTTCCTAAATTTTAAACTTTTTTTCCAAATTTTAGCCTTTTTCTATAAATTTTATTACAATTTTTCAAATTAGTTGAGTCTCTTTTGATTAGTTTTTTCCAAATTTATAAACCTTTTTTACAAAATATCGTGTTATTTACTGCTATACATTTAATTCTTTAGGTAAGCTCGCATAGATGGCAACGTAAAGGTAGGTGAGCGCTATTATTGTACAGAGTGTTTACTTTTGTGCTATTATTATTTATTAAACCAATTTTTTTATAATGCAAATGAACAATTTTTAGCAAATTTTCCAACTTTTTAAAGAAAAATATAAAAAAACGTAAAATTTCCTGCATTAGTTAATGTATAATACAACTAAGTCACTTTTAAATGTTTTTTTTTCAAAAATTTCAACTTTTTTTTTAAATTTTCAAGTTTTTTCAAAATTTTCAACTTTTTTACTAAATTTTAAACTTTTTTTCAAAATTTTAGCCTCATTTTGTAAATTTTAATAAAAAAATTTAAGTTAGTTGTGTCTCTTTTTTCCAAACTTATAAACTTTTTTTACAAATTGTCATGTTATTTACTGCTATACATTTAATTCTTTAGGTAAGCTCGCATAGATGGCAACGTAAAGGAAGGTGAGCGCTATTATTATACCAGAGTGTTTACTTTTGTGCTATTATTATTTATTAAACCAATTTTTTTATAATGCAAAGTGACGATTTATAGCAAATTTTCAATACTTTTTTAACAAAAATTTAAAAATAACATGAGATTTCTTCCATGGATTTCTTGAATTATGAGCACAGAAACAAACACTCTGTTTCTTGAGTCACACTCTATATAAAAAAAAAGTTTTCTTTTTTTTTGACGCTTAAGTTTATATGACAGACAAGAGCTGTCAATTTAATGTCATGTCTGTCATATTATTTAGAAAATTATTTATTACTCATGAATAAACAAATATTGAATGATAAATGATAGTACTCGTGTAACAACATAATGATATAATTATATTGAAATACGTACAAAATTTTGGTGATTATCAACTACAAGGTCATCAACCTTTAACCTCTTTTTTTTAGGTTATGTGATCATTTGGCGTAATATAATACCGTTTTTACCGTTTTTTAAGCGAAATGGCTACGATAAACCCAGATGTGTTCGAAAAATTTAAAAAAGCTACAAAACTGTCTTCGAGGCAAGAAGGAGACGGTCATGAGCTAGAAGTTGAGGTGCGAGAGGATGAGGAACAGTCAATTAAGCTACAGGAAATCATCGATTTATTGGTGGCAGCTGGATATTTTAGGGCTAGAATTAAGGGATTATCTCCTTTTGATAAGGTTGTGGGTGGAATGACTTGGTGCATTGAATCCTGTAGTATAGATATTGATGTAGATCTACTTTTCCAAGAAAACTCAACGATCGGACAAAAAATCGCATTAACTGAGAAAATTGTAGCTGTCTTAACTAAAATAAAATGTCCAAGCAGTTTGGAGCCTCATCAGATTCAAGGCTTGGATTTTATTCATATATTTCCAGTAATACAGTGGTTGGTCAAAAGATCAATGGAATACAGACAGGAGCGGTCGGAATTTGTGAGGAGCTATGCTGTCAATCAATTTAATAAAACTTTTAAAGGAGATTTGCATCATAATTGTGGAAATATCTTACAAAATGTAAATACCGTTACAGAAGCATACAGACCCAGACGCTTTTACAAAAAAAAAAATGCAATGGCTTCTCTCGATATTAAATCACAAGTGCAAATTACTTTGCTGGAATATGGCACACATGGAGGCCTCTCCCACGGACAACAGAAAACACCAGAGCAACAGATACACCATTTACTAAATAACCAAATGCTAGCTAAAGAGGATATTATAGAAATGGAAGAATTGAGCGAAGACGATATTAAAAAAATGGCTCACCACTATACTTTATTGCAAATGGAATTTAAGGACGGTGGTGTAAAAAGTCGAGAGGAGCAGCAAATTCTTCGAATTCAACAAAAGCTGGATGCATTTACAGATAGATTGAATACTTTGAGCGTACAAAAAACCGATCTGGAAAACACCATAGAAATAAATAAAGTACAACTACAAAACATAAGACTGAAACAGCAAGAAGCTGAACTTGATTTAAAACAACTAAAAACAATTGAAATTGAAAAATCGGGTAATGTGCAAGAAATTGAAGAACTAGTCATTTTAAATGATAATTTAAAACAGCAAGAAAAACAGTTTAGGGAGTTTTGCAAAAAAGAATTAGTGCGTTTGCAGAATCTAATTGAAGAAGGCAAGAAAGGGGAACCGCCTTCTCAGAATAATATCAGTCAACAAGAGAAATATCAAACAGAGCTTACAGAAAATGTACGTGTACTTCGCTTACAAGTCGCTAAGAAGAATAGAATCATTGCTGCTCTACACCGACAAATTGATGATGTTCCAAATCGGCCAGAGCTAGCACAATATCAACGCCGCTTTCTCGAACTCTATAACCAAGTTTCTGCTAAGCACAAAGAAACCAAACAATACTACACTTTGTATAATACTCTTGAAGACACTAGGTTGTACATGAAAAACGAGCTATCTTTATTGAATTCAATTTCCGAAAGTTATCCGGAAGCCGTTCTATCAAATTCCAGCAAGGAGGAATTTTTAAGACAATTCCAGAATATTATGGAAGGAGTTAAAAACTCTAAGCAGAAGGTAGAGAGACAGGTCACGGATGAAAAGAAAAAGCGAGATCAGTTAAGTTCAACTCTTCATGTTTTAATAGAGCAACAAAGAAAGTATGTGGCGGCCGTAAGGCAATTGAGTATCGAATGTAAAAAACACGAAGCTTTGTTGGCACGAGATTAATTCCAATTTTTTATTTATATGCAAACTGTATTGTGATATGTAATAATATTAATTATTTAATAAACATGTCTTTGAATTATGATATTAGAAGACGTACTTAAATTTTCCAATACGAAAACGGGAATCTTTATTCTATCACTGAAAATCTTCAAGAGTTGCTAAAGTGGTGAACTACCTGTTGAGAAAATAGAAGCTAAGACCTGTGCAAAAATTTGTTACCAAAAAGTCCTTACAGAAAATCTGCTGATATTGGCAGTTTCTTTATCACATTCACGCTTGAATTTATTTTTTTTAATCACTTCTCAATGTTTATTAAATTTGATCACTGACAATTTTGACAGCATTTGTCAAAAAATTTGTAAACCTAAACTTAACAAAACAATAATTTCTTTTTGTCTCTCACTATGAAAATGACAACGGTATATACAGCGTGGCCAACAATGACTGTTTGAGGTGCAATCTTACATTTTATTTTAAAATAGTACAAGTGCAACCCCTTCCTGTTGTTAGCGGGTGAAGTATCAGTATTGGGAGTTGTTAATGATGTTGTCTACTGACAACATCATTAACAACTGCCAATGTGCCAATAGTTGCTGTGACATAACCTACAATTTTTTTATGGGTGTTATGTCAAATATTTGTAAAACAAGCGTATCTGGTTACAGTGTTGCAACTAGGCATATAATGATGTCAGTGTCAAGTCAACAACAGAAAGTAGTTGCAGTTGTACAATTAATTTTAAAATAAAATGTAAGAATGCCAACTCAAACAGTTATTGTTAGTCACGCTTTATTACCAAAATAACTCATAATTATTATATTAATTTTCTTACAAAAAAAAAACACAACATATTGCGTTTTAAATTTTTATGGCGTCTGGTTGGCATCTATGGTTGGTATCATGCACAAATTTAAATTGTGGTAAAATGATTAATAATTTATTACTAATTTAATAAATAAAATAGTTATTACATTGCTGGATCTTATGGCTTTTAATTTTGTATAAGAGGAATAATGGCAAATCTGTCTTTCATATTTGAATGCATTTTTAAATGTCATAAACATGAATGTAGTGACTTAGTGAGGTTATGTTGAAAACGGTTGCGGTCGGTGGAGGTTTGAGTCTAGGATTTTGTTTAAAGACCAAATAATTTAAAATTATGTAAAAAAAGAAAAGCCTAGAAAAATTAAAGTTTGTCTTTCTGTACCTAACATTATTAGGCGATTCACAACGTTTTTTTTTAGAACTATACATTTGGCGAATTAAGCATAGACATTCACATTTTCCAAGTAAATTAATAATGCAGAAATGGCCTCAAGCTCAAAAATATCTGGGAAAATCAAGGAACAAAAAGAAAATGTAAACGAACGAATGAAAAGCACACGAAAAGATATAGAAACTCTCAAAGCTGATCTACAAAAATTAATACAAACAGCATCTCAAACGACAAAACCTTCAAAGCTTGAGTCTGCACTAGACAATAATTATGTAAAGTTAGAAGACCGGAAGACACAAAGAGGTAAAACTCCAATTATTAAACCTCTTCAAGTACAGTATATACCGAAGAAGCCGAGCCCTGTATCTCCTGGTAAGCTACCATCTGCAAAATCAAATACACCTCCAGTCTTGGATAAAAAGCGTCATTATAATGTACAAGAAGCAAGAGAATACATAAGAAAGCAGCGTGAGAAACGAGCGGAGCAAATAAAATTACAAACGAATCTTGCCGATAACAATATTGATATAAAAAAGCAGAAACTTAAGGAGTTGCAAGCAACATGTAAAGAATTAGTCGTGAAAAATGTTCAGTATAGCCGGCAACGTTCTAAATCGAGGGATACCACGCCACATGTTCGACCGGATCGCTCCCGGTCTCGTCCTAAGGGTAATGAAGCAAGCAGCAGACCAGATCGATCTAGATCGAGGACCAAAAATGTACCCAGTGCTTTGGAACCTCAACATAATATAATGCCGGAAAAATTAGGGGAGAATTTGGGTGGTCAGGAACGGGGAAGGAATCGGATTCGTGACAATGTAAGTCAATCACATTAATTAGTAAATCATTTACGGTATTATTATAGTGTCCTCGTTAAGATTTTAAAGCATCATGAAGTGCATTTTTACTTCATGTTTCTCACAAATTTAATGACCGAGGAGTTTGCCTAAATTTACTTTAATTAGACTTTATGTAGTTTAATATTATAAAACATTAGTTACGTATTAAATAACTACAAAGTTCTGTATTTGTGTCGCAGGTTGCTGGGGCGCAGCAATCTTCGAAAGATGCAGATCAAAAATTGTTAACGTCAGCAATTTCTACAAAATCATCTAAAACTATGCCTTCTCATTTAGTACAAAAAAAGACAGGAAAATCGACGGATAAGTCTGAACAGAAAAATATCGATTACCTTCGAGTTCCTTTGATTGAACCCAAGTCTACTATTGACCTTGATAAAACTGTGTATCCCGAAAATATAATATGTACCCAGCCAATAAAAGAAACAACAAAAAAATCTACTAATGATTCTCAACAGACAAAAATCGATTATTTACATGTTCCTCTGGTTGATAATGCTTTTGATAAAACTGTTTTTCCTTCTAAAAGTAGAAATAAAGACAAAAAGCAAAAGATTAAGATGATGGATGCTTATGTAAAAGATTCAAAAGAAACACAGACGAGTCAAGAAAATCAATATGCTTTACTTCAACCTGGCGACGCCGTGCCCTATCCATATAATTTTATTAATACGGTTAAATGGAAACTGCAACAAGTTGTGACAACAACACCTAAAGCATCTAAGTCAGCGTTTGAGAAAGACGACTTTACACCTCAAACCCAACAATCTAAGAACGAATCACTGAAGGACCTCAGAGAGAAATTAATTAAAAGTGCCAGTTCTATGAGATTAATGTCATCTCAGAAACCACCTAATTTGGATTTTGATGTAGTAGAGAATTTAGGCTTAGTAAATCACGTAAGCGATAAATCTGGTGTCGTGACGTCAAAAAGATTATTTGATAATTATGATAGTGAATCAGATACGTCAAAAAACATTCCAGAAATTTCTAGTGAGAGTATTTCTGAGAAAAATTTAAATCTTCAACTTAGTTTAGGAAAAGTCAAAGAATTAAAGCTTATTAAAAATAAATCTAATGGACATCCTCAAGAGCCAACATACAGTTCAGATTTTATGCAGGAAAGCAGTATTAAAGCCACAGCTCTTTCCAAACAAAGTAATATCAGTAAAGATCTTGCCCTTAGTATTAATACAAATAAAAGTTCTTTGAACAAATCACCTGCCGTTTTTACACCATTTTTTCTGAAGGAACAATCAAACGAATCCAGAGAAAATTTTCAGTCTTTGTTCACTGATAGTCAAATAAGTAAAACTCCTACTTTTTATCCGACCAATATTTCCAGTGGTGCATCCCTTTCGGAAACTGGTTTGAAACCTCCGCCACTATCACTTAATTTTCCAAATCGTGACATTAGTGAAGATGCTGTTAAAAATGTTACCATAAGGTCACTAATGTCGGAAGTTTCTTTAAATGCTCATGATAACGATCAGTCACAACGAAGTTTTACATCTAAACTATCAACTTCTTTTAGAGATAGAGCTGAGAATCAAATAAGCATTATGGGTCTTGAATTACCTTCAAATAGCAACAATAATCGGATTTTAGAGCCTCAGGAATTAATTGCAAGTAAAACTTTAAGTGCAGAAACCACTTATGAAACCAATCAAGATGAATCTATACAAGAACCTGCAATCTCTCCTAAAAGTACACTTTCCAAGCAACGTTTGGATGTTGGTAAAAATTATTTAAAGAATATTACTATTAGACCAGTAACATCAAGTTTGGTAAGTTTCTTAAAGATATTTTTTTTTTGTTAATATTATGTTTGGTAATTTTAGAATAACAATGTCAACGAAATCCATCTCAAATTTGAAGCTGAAGTTCGTCTTTTGAATGATTTTAATGAATCTTTCAAACAGTTTGTGGCCGTGGAAAAAGCATTTGAAGATTTAAAGGATAAGGATAGAGCGAAATCACGAATTTTTCAAAATGTTGATACCCAAACGTCTGTAATTGCTAAAACTTCTAATATTACTGATCGGTCTTCGAAGAATAGTATATCAACAATAAGTTTTTCTAGAGGCTCAGAATTCAGTGAAGAAGAAATTATAGATCCTTTGCAAAATAGCATTCTTAACAATAGAAGCAGCTTAAATTCGCTACAAAATAGTTCTTTTGAGTGGAATTTGCATGAAGTTAATGATAGTGCGACGACTATGTTGTCTGTAGCTGAAGAAGACAGATCTATGGTTTCGATGTCAAACGTTGAAAACTGTAACAATAGCAAAGGATGTGCAGGAATTCTGTCATTAAACATTGTAAGTACCGCTGCGAGAAATTCCTTAAGGTTATTATTATTATTTTATACTAATTGCACTTATATTTAATTTATAAAATCACATTAAATGTAACAAATTAAGAGTTATTGTCTTTTTATAAGGTATTTTAATCTTAATTCGAAGTAAGTTTGAAAATTCTAACTTAAGTTGATAGTTTAGATGAATACTAATCCGCTGGCACTATTAATTTTCTTAAAAATTACAACACAAAATTTGGGAATTTAGAATGATAAGTTTCTATTTAGGTCATTAAGGTTAAACTTTCACCTTATCGTAATTTCAGTTTTACGTTGGTTCAATTTTCAATGACATAATAATTGTGTATTAATATCGTGCACTAAGTAAACATTAGACATAAAGTAAAGATAACGATCTCAATTATCAGTTTGTACTTGGAAAGCCGTTGAACCAACAAAACATGATAACTCAATTGATTGTTTACTCGTTGACAATTTGGCGCCATTATGTTCTAGTTTGACCAATTAATTAAAGATGAAGATGCAAGAATTGAACATTTACGAACTATAATTAAAATTCGGGAGCAGGCCCTTCTGGATCGGACAAAGGGCGAATTGGTATGGCTTGAAATCCAACGAAAGTAATAAATACACATAGCAATTATTTAATGATGATAATAATGATTATTATTTTTAGACAACTTATCGAAACAGGAAAGGTTGAGAGAGCTTCGCTTATTAAAAAGAAACAAAGGGGTATCATATTAAAGCATGAACAAGAGCGAAATGAAATTAAAAGATTGAAACAAATGCAGAAAGAAGAATCGGAAAAAAGGAAAAATAGTTTGAAGCAGCAGCGTAATATTATAAAATCTCGTCTTTCAACCGAAAACATGTTGAGTGGAATAAAAGTAATAAAAACTAAGGAACGTCGTAGTTCTGGTCCATTGAGGGTTGTCCAAAGTTGTAGTGAATCAATTCATTCGGAAGTGTCGTTTTCTATCAAAAGTTCTATAATTGATGAAGTGTCTAGTGTCACATCTCGTTCAGTAAGATTGTCTGAAGTTGAACCGGAATTGGAGGCTAATGCGATTAACGATACCAAAAATTCAAAGTTACCAGTTTCAAATGCTAAAAGGTAAGCGTATTTCGAATATTTTTACATCTGTGTGATTAACATTTCAATTTTATTGAATTGCTTAGCTCTGATGTATCTGATATGTAAAAAATAGCATAGCTTTATTAGTTCAGGAGGAACCGGCTCTTACCAATCAATGGAAACAGTCTCTTTTTTTTCAATAAGCTTTTGAGTGTCAAAATCGGCTAAGCGTTTCTGGATTTATCTGCTATTTTTCAAATCAAAGTTTAACGCGACCTCGGAAATTTATTTCAAAAAACAGCTCAAAATTTGTGGTACCAAACCTGTTTGGAATTAAGTCTTTAGAAAACGACTATGTGTTTATGTTTAGGTGATAACGTATATTTTTCAAGAAAATTAATGTTTATTTTTTTGTTTCGCTTCCTAACGAACTTAAACATATTTTCAGCAACTTTTTGTAACTACATGTAAGATCACCAGTTTTTTTTTATTTACGTTTAGTAGATTGTGCGGTACACCTGATATCTCTTGTGTAATCACCCGATACATAAGAGCGGCTTCCGAAATTGAGTACGGTATTGATAACGTTTTTCTTGGAATGTCAAAGCTGTAATAGTATACTTTTTTATTAATTTTTTTTTTAATAGTAAGCAAATTCTAATTTGTGTTTGCATCTTTTTTACAATATTAGAGTCTTTTGTTCGTTTCATAATTAATATGAAACGCAACAGTTTCCACACAATGCTATGTAAAGGTTAATAACATATTTACACTTTTGATAAAAAAAAAATGCCACTTTGCGGATTATAGTATTAAACGATAAATGCGTACGTTGCACGCTGGCCAAGCACATTTTTTCTCTTTTATATAGTGGTTGTTCTGACAGTGGTGTGGGTTTTGGCTGTGGTTGTAAGGTTTTTTTACAAATCTAATTAGAGGATTCTGGATT
Source organism: Lagria hirta (assembly GCA_947359425.1). Lineage (NCBI taxonomy): Eukaryota > Metazoa > Arthropoda > Insecta > Coleoptera > Tenebrionidae > Lagria > Lagria hirta. The sequence continues at coordinate 6,346,637 of OX375800.1, forward strand.
GATTGATTGACTGTGGATGTCACGTCTGAAGCGCAGTTAGATGTGGTATGCTATTTTTAAATTTAAAATGATCTGTGACTTGGAAGTAAATGAGCTGAAAACTTTCGGATGTACTTATGTTTGATGTTAAAAAAATATACATATTTTTTTTATAAAAAAAAATGGTACATGATTTTCAGTTTTCAATCACTACTAATTTGCAGCTTTGAGCTTTGATTTAATTTATTAAAGTAAGTAATACATTCGCTAGGATGTTTCTGCTAAATCAGCAGACCAAAACCGAATTATAGCTGCTATATGTTTTAATGAATAATTTGCATGGAAGTGCATAGTTAATTAATGATTCTATAAGATGGTGTGCTGTTATTTGTGTACACATTATACAAGCTTTAATTATTACAGGAAATAAATTAGAGAGTCTTGACATGCAAAGTCAAATATGTATAAACAAAGTAAAAATGGCGAAATGTTAGAAACGTACACTAGAAGTCTACGATTGTTTTCAGTTTTTTCTTATATACAATTTGTGCTGTTATATTGGACATTTCTGAAGGTAATATTACACATAGATAAGGTATTAAGCTACAGTAGGTCGTTGTTTTAATTACGTATTTAATTAGATTTTTAGTTTAATTAATCGTTGTCAATTATCTCACTACTTGTTTCTTAATTTGAAAGTTACTACGGCGTGCAATTTTGTGACTCCAAAGGGGCACAAGCAGAATGGATGCGTTATCTATTGATACAAAAATGAATTAACTTCTCAAGGAATACGGTAGTACTGTTTTGGTAAATAAATATATTAAATCGCGACTTTGAAAGTATTGGAGTGGTGTTAATAATTTTCTTTGGGGTTTTAACATCTCCAGTAAATCTTATTGTTTAGTGCCCCAATGCATAATTACGTGAGTAAAAGTGGAAGTATACACCATTTTCCCTCCGACAAAAAATTAAAGAAAAAGTGGCAAATTGACTTAAAAATAGATATTTGTCTGTTTGCAACGAACATTGCTCGCCATCAAACTATTCGAAATAATATGTTCCGCGTTCACAATTTTTTTCTTATGCCAAAAAAAATTTAATTTGTGGAATAATTTGACAAACCCATCAACAAAACAACGTACTTGACACTAATGACAGTGCAATCGTAGAATTAACAGTGATAAGCGAGTCAGAAACAGTTGACTCGTGGCTGATGGACATAGGATGATTGTTTTCCTTTGGTCAAATTAGTAAATACATTAACAGTAATTAGCTTCAGGTTAGAAATATTTATTATATATTAAATACTTTTTACTATGAAACTAGAGACAACATATTAGTCTTAAATAGTTGTGTTGTATTCTTGAAATCGTAAATAGTAACAAACATTAATTTTCTCTCTAAATTATCGTAAATGTCAATGATATGACATTTATGAATTAGAAAATAGTTACAGATTTTCCTCGTGCTCTATCACATGCTCGTGACAAGGTAAACTGCCTTCATGCAATAAAAATCAAATCATTTTGTCTATCATTCGCGCCAACCTTGCTACCTATTTAAAAAGTTCAGCGTCGCCAGCATTATTTACACAACAAGATTTTCGTAACTGGCGTCTAGTCCAGATTTTCGAAAAAAAAAACCCGATCTCGCGACCGCTTTAACAAAAATAGTCCTTCATCAATTACGGCCGTTGAATTCTATTATTACGAAAGAAATTAGAAATGATTAAAAACAGCCTGATCTATTATTAGATATCCTGTTGGCAGTTATCCAAAATGTTAGGAAGCTTCCTATACGGAGGAAATACACGTTTCGAAAATTAGTCAGCACAACTCCATTCAGCGCGAATTGTTGAAACGTTGTAAACAAGCAACGCAAATCGGCGCGCAATTTCTTTCGAGACGTACGCAAAGGGTATGTGATTGCTGCTGTTATGGTTACGTAAACGGAAATATTTATTTTTGGGTTCGTATAGTACGCCAAGGAGAACACACATTGAGAATTGTAAGTAGATTCATCAGTGAATCCGCCACTCCCCCTTTAATTGAGTGTTTGTTGTTTCTTCTTCATATTCTTTCAAACACTTTTTACTCGTTTTATTTGCAATAAAATTTGCAAATTGTTGTTTTTCTTACTTTAACTACAAAATTAATGTTAAAGTTTTATAAGTTAAATGTTAAATAAGTGTCCAGATTTAGGTATAAATCTAAAATGTGGTGCTTTATTATTATTATTATTGGTTTATTGCTCAAATGACATCTCATTAAATACAGAGCAAGTAATAGTATATTAAAGAACTAGTTTCAAAACGGTTGATTTGGCCTACAAGTCCTAGAGGGTAGAAATCCTCTAATTAGATGTATAGGTACAACTACACCCAATATCCACACCACTATTTAAAAAAAGTGTGAGACTTTTTTTCTCTAGAGATCACATAATTTGAACCATTGAACCTTTTTTTAAAACACTCTTGGTTCAAAATATATAATTATTTTTTTTTTCAAGATTTTTATAGATCTATAAAAGACTCCAAATTGAAAACATAAAAAAACTTCTTGAAGTCGAATAATTTACGAATTATACGAACTAAAATCCTATTTTAGATTTAAATATAAGAAGAGCTTAATCTTCAGTGCATGTTGGGTACGAGGCCTAATGCCTCTTCTTTTTCTTTCGATGTCTTCCATTTATATCACTTATTATAATTTTAAGTATAATAAATAAATCGTCTAATAAATAAAAAGTCTAATGTTATTGGCACTATATTGGCTTGATTGGTTTTATGTATTTATCTTTTTGTTTAGAACACTTTTCATACGTGAGACCGCCCTGCAAAAGCGTCGAAAAACTGCCGAGGAGTTGCTACAATGGCATCGGAAACTCCTCGACGAAGAGAAAAAAATCGTCGAGTTAGAAAAAGCTGCAACGACTGTGATTGGTGGATCAACAAAATCACGGAAGTTCACCGGAAAACAACTAAATCAGTTGTGGACGAAAATGACGGGTTTAAAAGAAGATAAATATGTTGATGATAAAGTTTATGTGATGTCTCAGGTGGCGCTGGAACAATTGTGTAAAAGTGCAAGACAGTATTCCCACAAAATTAGGAAATCGAAATCTAGTGATTTAATAAATGAAATTAGTGTCATAAGTGATAGTGAAGGTAGTAATCGTAGCGCAAAGAAAATAACTAGTGAAACCAATTATTCTTCAGTATTTGAGTCTGATTCGGCGGCTGAGGAGAAAACGAGAATTTCTTCAATTGCCGAACTTATTGATAACTTTTCAAGAATCGAAGATGAAATTTCCATCATCAGTAGAAAATCTGTACAAGATATAGAGGAATTAAACACAAAAAGTGATAGTTCACTTGTTAAAACAGACATTTCTCTGAATAGTGGAACATCCAACTCAACTGAAAATCTTGAAGCTTCAGTGAAGATCATTAAGGATCTTAAAATTTCCACAAGTTTAGAGACAACTTCTGCGAAACTAGTTGAAGAAGTTTCACAAAACAAAATTAGCGACGAAATAGCTGAATCACAGATTACTTTGGCTGAAACGCCAACTGAAAGCCTTAGCACTTCAATACACTCTAATTTTTCCAAGAAAATAAGTGAAGTTTTGGATGACGTTATGACTCCTAACGTTGTCGAAAGCAGTCAAGAAGCAAAAGAATCTGAAACTGTGAACAAAGAATCTAGTTCCACTAATGAAATACAAACTGGTTCAGACGAAATAGTGAACGACGAAAATAGTGAAGAAGCAGAGAAATTGGAAACAGTGAATGAAGAATCTAGTTTCAACAATGATATAGAAACTAGTTCAAGAGAAAAATTAGACGACTATTGTAATGCAGTTGATGATCAAGAAGGGAGTATAATAATTTTATCTTCTGATAGTGAAAAGTCTACTCCAGAAAAAACTTCTCTTTATACTCCAGAATTTTTTGTAGAAAAAACTGAAGATCTTAGTGTTGAGGTGGCAACGGAAAGAACATCTGAAGTGTCAAACATATTTGACGAACAACTTGAGATACCTAAATCCACACTTATACCAATAGATCAAAATGAACAAAATCAATCAATTGCAAACTTATCGTTGGAAGAAGCATTAGAATCTGCATCGCATATTGAAGAATCCCTAAGTAAAATTAACGAAAAACTTAGCAGTAATAGTAACACACAAAGTGAGAGCAATACAATAGCAGATGCAGATTCATCAATTGGTTCAGAAGCTTCAGTTCAAATTTCATCTTCGACTGAAGGAGAGAAAACACCTCAAAAGAAAATCGATGTTAAAAAACGTGTTTCTGAAATTTTGGCTGATGCAAGTCCTAGAAGTGATCGAAGCCCAAGAGTGCAAGATCTATATGTTACAACGTATGATGTGGTGCCTATTGCAGAGTCAGGAGGTGAGTTTGGTTTTTTTATAATGTATATTTCAGTAGATTAATTAATGAATGTTAAAACTTCAGATGGTTTGGATGATGGGCGCCCAATCTCTAGTGTTTTAGGATACGAGGCCGAAGAATTGAGAAGAAAGCAACTGGCAATAGAACAAGAGGTAAGAGTACTAGAAACTAGATTCTTTGTAGACTGTTTCTGATGCTTTTGCTTTTTTACGACAACTTTAGGAGTCATAACATCATACAAAACTCCACATTTTGTTTAAAAAACTTTATAATTCAGACACTTAACTTGGATTATCAATAAACCGGGCACAACGTTGTTGTAACGCGTGAACTTTAAGCATACTTATGACACCCTTTGAACCGCGAGAATAAAGCAGACACTATATGGTAAAAAAGTTGTTCGCCTTACACTAAAAGACAATTTTGATTCATTGTTTTACTTTATATTTGACTCAAATCTTTGAACATTTAGAGATAAACAATATTCTAACAGTTAATTATGTTCCACAGATTAAACAGCTGGAGCTCCAGCAACAAGAACAAGAACTTCAACAAAAAGAACAACCTTCTTTCAGGTACATGCGAGAAATTCCCAACAAACCTCCACCTCCATACACTCCCCCATCTCCACAAGCCCCCGCCCCACCGACGATTGTACCTTCCGACGTGAGAGAAATCAGCGAGATCGCTTGTTACAGTTCTAAGGTCTTATTTAAAGCGTGCGAAACAAAAGCTTTAGATAAAGTGAAGTTTTCCGAAAATGGTTTCAAACTTTTATCGAAAAAGGAAGTGCCAAAAATACGTGCAGAATTCCTCTTTAATGTCTGCAAAGATATCACTAGAAATTACTACAAACAGTTTGAAGATACAGAACATAAACCTTCCTGGTTAATTCTGCCAAAACAACCGACCAAAACAAAACCGAAAGAAGCTTTTGTTTTGGAGAAGATTTTAAACAGGAAATTAAAAGAGACTTTTGGCTTTGTCAAAGCACAAGTTGCAGAAAGTGCCATAATTAAGTGGGGAAGAAAGAAGAGAGATCATGTAGATGAAGTGTTAGTGGTGGAATCTCTAGAGGAAGAATCTCAATGGACGAATTTTGATTTAGATCAACTGTTAGTGAAAGATCGGTTGACGGACGAGATCTTGAACATGCTGTTACAAGAAGAGTGTAATGTTTGTGTTAAAATTTTTGAAAAAAAGTTTCGGGTTGAGTGATATAAATAAGTCTGTTCGATATTTCTTAATGTAAATTTATTATTAATGATGTTTTTTTCTAATGAATAAAGTATTTTTTACAAGATATAATGAGTTAAAACTATTATTATCAGATTATACATCTGAATTTTCGCTTGTGCCATCTTCTTCCTCGTCGTCATCTTCATCTTCTTCCTCTCCCTCTTCACTTGATTCATTTTCTGACCCCAACCATTCTTGTTTAGAAACATCATCAGGTGTTATAATCTTCCACTCTTCCATCTTTCTTAAATCAATAGAATAGAAGTCACTAAATGTAATTTGTTTATCCCCATCTTCAAACATTCCCCCATACAGATATAACACGCCGTGTTTTATTGCAAGGCCGCAATTAATTCGAGGAGATGGTTGAAACACTTGAGCTTCAACTGTGTTTTTCAAAGCACCACCTCCCATATTGGATGTCGATGAAGGTCCTACTGTTACTTTAAATATACCATCATCTGCAATTGTGGTGCTTTCCGTTTTCATCTCAATTTCTGTTATTTCTTCCTCTTCAATTGGTTTCTTCTCTTCTTTATTCTTTTTAGACGAAAGAACGAGATTCTTCCAGCTTAATTTTTCCAAATCTAAGGAATAGAAATCATTGTAGAATTGTCCCGCAATATCTTCTTCATCGTCCTCAACATCGAAAACTCCTCCAAAGCAATAAGCTGTAGTATTATTTGGAGTGGAAGTCATAGGCATGCTGCAACGTGGTGAAAAGGGAACACCTAATTTGGTTTGAAGCCACTTGTATTTGGTGCCAGTTGTGTCATTTTCTAGAAATAAAATAATATTTCAGATTTAATTTTTTTAGAAATGAACCCTCAAACTATCCGTATTATTGTACCACGCGATTTTATTGGTAAAACGATGAAACCGCAAAGCACCCGACTCAGCAGTTTTAAACAATTTCAGTTCGGTAAAACAGATGGACAGCAAACTCGGAGCATTAATATTTTATTGCTAACCGAGTTTTTTCCACCTTTTTAGTGAACCTTGGGTCGATTTGATTCCAAAGTATCACTTGGTTACGTGCTTCGGTTCTCTAAGAAAATTACAAGTTGTACGCATTAGATTGACTTACTTTCTGGTACGAGCAGAAAAGCATCTGTAAAGACTTTTCCTTTATCTAAGTCCTTTTTTACTTTTTCTTTGCTGTAGCCCCCATAAACGAGTATTCTTCCATCATTTAAAGCTACCATACAACATGCTGATCTAGGAGCCGGTGCCGTTCCACTAGGTTCCAATTTAGACCATTTGTAAGTTTCTATATTAAAACTATATACATCATTAAAATATTTATAATCCCTAAGATTATCATGAAAACCACCAAACACAATCAAATTCTTTTTTGACATCACCATTCTGTGCCCACTTCTAGCACTGGGTCCATTTGGTGCTTGCACTTTATCCCATTTTTTGTCGGCCAAGTGATAAACCCATAAATCTCTATAGTGATAAAATTGTGCTTGTGAAGGACTGACAAACTCGCCTCCAAAAACCCATAATTGCCCCTTATTAGCAGAAGTAGGCACCATTTGGTGACCGCATCGTGGAGGTGGTGCTCCAGGTGCCTTAACTATACTCCAAGTGTTTGTTCCAATGTTATAAAAAAATAAGTCATTATAAATAAATGTCTTTTGGCCATTGTAAAATTCGCCTCCATAGAAAATAAGCTGTTCTTTATCGGGATGGGGAACAAAACTAAAATTCAAGCGACGTGATGGTGGTTCAACTGTAGCTTCTACCACTTTTAATTTCTTCTTTTCTTCGTTTTCTATTTGTGATAGAATACTTTCGATATCATCCTAAAATACTATAAATAAATAAATGAAATTTTAAGGTTAGAAAGCATGTACCTCTCCCATCTCCTGAAGCTTTTTCTTGAGTTTGATGGATATTTTTTTATCGGTTTTAGCAGCAGTTTTTTCAGCACCTTTGCCCTTTTTTTTGTCCTTTCCTTTTTTACCCATTTTACTTTGAAAATAAAAAAGCAGCCTCTTTAAGGTTATATTTTATCAAGTTTAAAATAATATTAAAAATGACATTTGTAGTGTTGACCACAGGTGTTGACAACCATTACTGCCAACCCAACTGTCAACGTCTAAAGATTCTAGTAAAAGCCAATAATGCATAGAGCATTTTAGAATGATTGGCATCTCAGTAGGTTTAAGCCATCATAGAAGTTCAAGTTAAATATTTCATGGAATATTTGCACATTCCTAGGCTTAAAATTCGCAGGCAATATTACAATCAATCAAAAAGTTGGGCTATCTGGACCAGAATACAGTTAATGTGCCGTTAATAACATTCAGCAATGAAACAATCATACGAATTTTTGATTATATTGGCATGAGAGTAGGTTATGATCGTGATGGTATAAGCATGTGAATAATTAATTTAAAAATTACGTTAAATTAAAAAAATAATTTAATTAATTAAAAAAGTTAAAATGTGAATAGAACCGGGTGACTTCATTTAATGATTGAAAATTTTTAATCTTACCTATACCTGCAGCGTCACTACAGTTTTCATTGATTGACTAGTGGCAAACGAATGTACTACTAGTCGTTTGCTTATTGAACTAAACTTCCAATTTTATTTACTACTTAAAAACTTTAAGCAATTTAAAATTGTGTAGCAAAAAGTCTAATAATAAGTTAAAAACTACCTACCTCTAAAAGCAATTAAAAATTATAAAAAAATATAACCGGTTGATCGCTTAAAAACTGATTTTGATCTTTTGTTTGCAGATGGCAACACTGCAACCAGCTGTCAGCTGTCAACGTAATGAGTAATAAATAAATGTCATTTTCATTAAATTCCGTCATTGTTATTTCAATAATTTTTTGATAAATATAATACTAAATAAATTGCAAATAAGTACAAAGAAGTAGTTGAAAATGGCGGGAGTGGATGAAACTCGGTTGCGACAACTGCTTTCCAAAGTAAACCGTGAATCGATTAATTAATTATCAATTAATTAATGTCTTTATCATTGCAGTATCGTAACCCTGAGGTGGCTTTCAGAGAGATTTTAACGGTGACAAACCATTATCAAGGTTTGTCGCCTGTCCAGGAAATATATAGTAAGTTTACACCTTATACGAAATAATAATTAATAATCACTTTCTAAACAGTATTTAATGATGGTACACAAATGGATTTAGTCAATTTAAATGGTACAATTCCTGTAAGCTACAAAGGTAGCACATATAATATTCCTATCTGTATATGGCTTATGGATACTCACCCTAAAAATGCCCCGATATGTTATGTCAAGCCTACAGCCGGCATGTCAATAAAACCCTCCATGTTTGTTGATCAAAATGGTAAAATCTATTTACCCTATCTCCATGATTGGATGTCGGGGTCGTCGGAGCTTCTAGGGCTGATTCAAGTTATGATTGTCACTTTTGGAGATCAGCCTCCTGTTTTTGCAAGGCCTAAGGAAAATGATGTTCCATACCCGTCCAATTGTAAGTCAGGCAATTCTCCGGCTATAGAATCGGTCAATTCGAGTCAATGCCAAGAATTAAAGAAATATAAACTAATTATGTACAGCGTAATCAACAATGACTGTTTGAGTTGGCAATCCTACATTTCAAAATGGTACAACTGCCACCACTTCCTGTTGACGGGAGACACTTTTGACGTATCCGGTTACAGTCTTACCACTAGGCAAATTTAAAAAGTGTTGCAAACTCAAACAGTCAATGTTGACCACGCTGTATGGAATAAAGTGAAACTGGCTTAAAATAAATATTTTATTTATTAATAGAATTAATCAATAATACTTCAATACTTGCTCAGTTGCTTTTGCTGCATTTATTTATAATTACTCGGTATATTGCTTAACGCATTTATTTTTACTATTTCATTACCCACTACATTTGGATTTGTTTATCTTAAAAGTTTGATAAAAACCTCTTTCTAAACTTGTAATAATATAAGTTGCTCTAATATAATTGTTGTTTTTTAGCATTTATGCCTGGAAATAATTTTCCGCTTCCTTATCCCCCTACATCTTACGCCCCAACCTCAGGATATGGTTATCCATCATATCCTCCAACTTCAAACTTTCCACCCTATCCTTCGTATGCTCCTTGCTCGTCTCCTTATACTTCATTTAGTGGGGCCAATAGTTTCGGGCCTCCTTCTCAGGTTCCGATTGGAACTGGAACAATTAAAGATGAACACATAAGAGAATCATTGCTTACTGCTATCGAAGAAAAACTTTTAAGACGTATGAAAGAACAATTCCAACAAAATCAAGCTGAACTAGAAACGCTTAAACGAACTCAAGACGAGTTGAAGCAAGGCAGGACTAAATTAAATACAATTTTGAGTAGGCTAGAGAAGGAACAAAGCGATCTTGATAGAAGTATAGCAGTTTTGAAGGAGAAAGAACAAGAGTTAGATAAAGCAATTGAAAGGCTAAATAACGAGGAAGAAATTGACGTAGATGATGCTGTGACTACTACAGCGCCCTTATACAAACAGTAATTGTCAATACTAAGTATTGCTATATCACAAATTGTATATTTGTTTTTTAGATTATTGACTGCTTTTGCTGAAGAAGCCGCTTTAGAAGATGCAATTTATTATATGGGTGAAGCTTTGAGAAGTGGGGTGATTGATTTGGATGTTTTTCTGAGGCAAGTTAGAACGTTATCGCGGAAGCAATTTATGTTAAGGGCTTTAATGCAGAAGTGCCGTCAGAAAGCTGGGTTGTCGGTTTAGATTTAAGAAGAGATTTAAATTTTGCTATTTTCACTTTGTATTTTATGCATCCAGTTACTGAGAATAACTTTTTAAGTTGTAATAACATACAAAATATATATAAAGAATAGTGTTATGGATATTACAGTTAATAAAATATTTAGATTAAATTGATGTTTTTTTTTTCAACGATTTTAAATAATTTCCTTGAATTAAAAAAACTACAACTAACGAGCTTGTTGGTTGTTAATTGATTTGTGTCCCTCGGGACTAATTATTGTAAAGTACGATTACTCTAAGAGAGCTAGCTTGCTATCTTTTATAAATTCACAGTTGATAGTGTCTCTGTTGCTAAGTTACGGCACGATTGAGTTGCCGACAGAGGCCTAGGAATCTAGTAACAAACGGCAGCTTTATAATTTTGATTTGAGAATAACGGCTAGGACAAATTTGGTGTTATAAAAATAACTCGAAAGATCTCTATTAACAATTATATTTTAAGAGTTTCATAAGATGTCAGGATTTACCTAGCTGAGCTTGAGTTGATCCGAGTATATCCTACTTCGTCACTGCTTTGTTACCTAAACATAACAAAAAGAATGGTGAGCGTCTAGCCTTAATATATCAATATAACGATCATTAAATTAACATGTCACTGTCTCTGCATTTCACTCATATTTGAATATCTCTCTCGTCATTAGAACTGTCGTTCATAGAGATGGGCATGTAATCTCTCAAAGCAATCTCACAATGTTTGCCTCTCTTTATTTAACAGGCATAATATACATTTCACTCACATTTGAATATCTCTCGTCATTAGAACTGTTGTTCATAGAGATGGGCATGTAATACTCTCAAAGCAATCTCACAATGTCTCTCTTTGTTTAACAGACATCACATAAATGGGCTACCTCCGCAATGTGTTCTCTCCTTGAATTATACCCAGATAGTGAGTTGCGCAATGGGTATAAAGGAACCGGAAACCCAGTCAATCTCATTATACCTGCCCCTCTTCGATAATTCCTGCCGACTTGATAGCGAGTTGTGCAATGAATATAAAGAAACCGGAAGGAATCTTTTTATGATAGGTCGCAATTCTCAAAATTTAAACATTTTTAATAAAAGCAAAAACACAGAGTAACGTCATTAGAAAGAAAAGCACCAGACAGAGTATTGTGCTTCAATCCCTGTAAAAGTCCTCTCGTTTTAATTGTTATTCTTCTAAATTGTTGATTTAATCAAGAATTTTCCATTCTTTTCAAAAGACATAACAATGTTTGAACTGTTGAAAAATGTGATTTTGGACTTTTCTCTTCAGATGCCTTAGCTCCTCCAGGTTGTCTTGCTTAAAGGCAATAAAAAAACAAAATTTATTAAATATCTGTATTTATTAAATTTTTTATAAACATACTAATATGGAAAAATAACAAAGGCACATATTCACATGAATGGCACAAGTTTAGTGCATATATTAACAAAAAATATTCTATTTCTACATAAATAAAATTATGTACAAATGAGATTTTCATAATTGAGAAAAGATTCAAGGTCTTAAATAAAAAGAACTAATTTAACAAACAATGAAACACAAAACAAGTAAAAAGAAAAAAGTTAAAAGTAATAAAAATTGAATATTTTTTCCATATTTTTGTAATTAATATGTATTTCATTTATCACAGATCTATTTGGGCAAGAAATTTGAAGGATCCGGCGTATCCACAACTCGCCCAATTTATTTAAAAAAACTCTAAAAATAACTATATACATAGATCTTATAAAAATTTTCGTAGTTTTTGTATGTATATACAAAATTTTCATGCCATATTTAATTAATGGCACTCTAGTTATTGTCAATTCTGAGACTTGACGTTTACCTATATCTAATATCCTATGGAATTAAGTAGCAACTATGCATGGAACACAGCCTTTTCCCCTCTTATCTTAAAAAAGTACAAAAGGCCGTCAATTTTTTGTACATTTTACACAAGCGCGCCATCTTTGTTCCTCTGCAACGGCTGCAGCTCCCTTTGAAGTCTATCAAAATCGTTATAGTACTCATGATCAGACTCCTCTTCTGAACTACGTTGCGGCTGTAGAGTTGGGTAGGTCCCATTTTGCACTGGCGGCGACGACGTCGTCACAACTGGCAGACCCACTGTTTGAATCGGTGCACTCATAAGGTACTCGGGATTGTCAATATTGTTTTTATAAAAATCTGGATAAGACCGAAACACACTGGGATCAGTATTTTTTGAATCGATCAAGTCCACATACGCTGAAGCACCTTGGATTTGTTGAGGTGACGGCATTAAGTAATCATCTTCGTCCACGGGCAAATCCAGTTTAAGCGAGCCCAATTGAGCTTTGGAAGGTCCAGAATCATATTCATCGGAAGACATATTATCTCGCATTTTGATGGTATTTTCCATAACTGGTGCTGTAGGAGGATACTTCAGTAGCTTACGATTCAAATGATTTTGGTATTGAGGATTACAACTACCGTCAGATGTAGTACGGTAATCAGGAGTAGGAGACGCGGATAGCGAAAGAGATGTCATTCCTGTACCATGAATTGGAATTCGAGACTTTGGCTGAAGGTATTCATCACATTCGGATTGACTACCAGAGTTCTCCAGCGTTGTGGCCAAGTGTCGAACCACATCACGATCACCCTGCAAAACAAACACAAAAAACTATTAGATACACTGTCTGCAGAAAGAAAATTGAAGTAAATAAACATCATCTTTCAAAACCAAAAGAACTAGTTTCCATAAGAAAACACACACCTGATTTGAGAGGTTTCGCAGTCTCATGAACTCATCTCCAAGAATAGCCAAATAGCGACCAGGATCCCGTGCCATTTTGCCAAAATTTTCTGCTAATTCATTAAAGCTAGGACGTGATTCTGCATCCAAAAACCAACACTTCACAAGAATCATGTACACATCAATACTGCAACCTTTAGGTTGATCCAAGCGTTTTCCGCTCTCCAGCAACTCTGGAACGTTTCTAGCAGGAATTTGGTCATACGGTCTGCCCCCAAAAGTCAGCAATTCCCAGATAGTTACACCAAACGCCCAGACATCGCTTTTATGTGTGAATATTCTGTGTTGAATGCATTCTAATGCCAGCCATTTTATAGGCATTTTGCCACCATCGGCTTTGTACTCTTCTTCGTTAATATCTAGTAGTTTGGCTAGTCCAAAATCGGTGATTTTGACGCAGGAATGTGTTTGTACAAGAACGTTTCTCGCGGCAAGATCTCTATGAACTAAACGTTTTTCTTCCAAATAGGCCATACCTCGTGCAATTTGGGCAGACCAATTGAGCAGTGCTTTAGAAGTAATTCTCTCTCGGTTTTTTCGAACAAAATCGAGGAGACAACCCAACGGCATTAGTTGAGTAATTAACATCATTTCAGAAGTCATGCAAACGGCCAGCAGTTGAAGAAGATTTGGGTGATCAACCGTTGCCATAATATATGCTTCACTCATAAATTCTTTGCTGCTGTTAGAACCATCTCTTAGCACTTTGATAGCAACTGGGATTTTAGAATTGTTTTCGTCTTCTAAAACCCAAACTCCTTTGTAGACTTTGCCAAAAGCACCCTCCCCCAGCTCATCTCCTCTCCTAATTTCAGTTTCTTTGATTATCCGCAGCTGTGCAACATTTGGTAAAACATTCGTTTGTCGTAAAGGTTCGTTATCTTCTAAACCGGTCAAAGCCATAGTCATTTTTATTGTATTTTCGGCAGCTTTAACTTTTTTACACCAAATACAAACAGCGAAAACGCTGACTGTAACCACTATAATTATCACTACAACTCCAATTGCTATAAGAAGAGTTGCGTTGTTTTCCGCAAAACTAGTGGAAGGAAGACTGATTGGTTTATCAGAGCAGTAAGAGTTTGCATGATCGGGGAATACTCTATGTGGAAAGTTTGGAGGACAGGAAGCAACACACTGGAAGCTGCCATTACCAAAAGGATCTCCATCATCAAAAACTCTGAAGTTCTCGCAAGACAAACAATTACCAGAGCCTGGCCCTTTGCAGCCTCGGCATTCAGAATCACATGCCTTACATTCTTGAAGCTCATCGTCGGGAAAATCGTTGTAAGGGCATTCATCTTCACATTGCTCTCCCTTTTTGTAATGCGTGCACTTCTGACACACCAATTGATGAAAACCATATCCATTGCAAAGCTTACAGCGCGGATGACACTTTCTGCAAATGGCTTTCCCAACCATGGACTTCAAAGATTCTCTCTCTTGTGGACCTAGATACTCAAAGTAATATCCATCTGGACAGCTTGCGTTCTTATGTAGGCAACTTGTCGTATCTTCATCCATCATCGCTTTTTCGCAGGAATTACAACCTCCTTCACCTACAATATTCGCTGGACCCGTGCAACCACCCACGCAGTTTTCATGGCAATGCCTGCATTGTCCTTTGTCTAGGTATTTGTTTGTGGGGCATTCGGGAACACAGTATGGACCATCTTGTGCATGCTTGCATGTTGAACATTTATCGGCACCCGGACCGCGGCAGAAAGCACCGCATTCTTCGTGGCAACGCTTGCATTCCGTTGGACCTTCTTGGTAGATTCTGTAACATATTTTAAAGTAAATATAAAAAGTCTTTGATTATTTAAAAGAAATAAGAATTAGAAAGTTTTCTAAGATGCTAAATATAGCAAATAAATTGCTACCGTGTTTGATAGCAATAAAAAGGTGGAATCATTTGATATATTGAAATTTGATAAGTATTAGAATTTTACATTTGAGTTAAATAGTTTATTAGTAAAAATGACGTCACACGCCACTCAGAGCTTCCACCATCATGATAAATATGACGTAATGTCGACTTGAGGTGTCGTGTGTTAGTTCGCTGATACATTTTGACGTTATATTTTAATTTTTTTTAGAACAACCACTTTATGTGGAAGACAAATTTTTTTTTTAATATTTTAGGATATAGGAGGTTTGCTTAGCTTTTGAAAATAAGAGATAGAAATCTATAAAAGTTCAACTCACCCTGGTTCATCTCTGCAATTGGTCAAACATCTGCCTTCCAAGTGGAAATGCGCACAAGATAAACACTGATCCGATCCGGATCCCCAACAGCCATCGGCGTTGCACTCTTTATCACAAACCATTCCCTCCTTCGTGCATTGGGATGCGTTGTTATTATTCGAAAGCATCAAAGCATTTTCATGATTCTTCATGATTTTTTCCCAACGAATTTGTTCCACGTAACATAAATGCTTGTTTTCCAAGATGGCTACCGTTCCAGAGCTTAGCTTTTTCAGATTGCGGAGTTCTAGTGATCTGAGTGAGGTTTTAACAATATATAAGGATGCAAAAAAATCTGTGAGTGTGCGTCCTCCAATTACTTCCAGATTTCGGAAATAGGAAAGATTTACGAAATTTTCGTGGTATGCTTGAATGTTAATGTATCCGGTAATTTCTTTGAGAGTGCTAAAAACTTCTAGCCTATCAGGGTCCATTTTGGCGTATCTAGGACCAAACGTATAATTGGGATAAATATGTTGGAAGCCTTCGAAGGTATTTTGTAAAATGGTAATATATCCGTCTATCACAGTACAGCCTCTAAATTGTTCAATATTTCCGGAATGTATAGAAACATCACCTTGGCAAGTCTTTGGACATGGTCCATCACAAGGAACACAAGCGCCTTCATGGGCTTTTTTTTGTGGGGGGCAAGTTCTTACACAAGCACCACTGTCTTTGAGCAAATGTTCCGGGCAATTTTTCACACAAGTGGCCCCATACGCGTATTTACCATTTGGATTATTTTCCCACGAGTATGTTATGGAGTTGTAGATCTGCATAGAAGGACATTCTTGCGTACACACACCATTATCATAAAAGTTTCTACACGCAATACAGTCACTTTGCGTAGGCCCCGTACAACCACCCGCACAAAACAAATGACAACACTCTCTCGGTTTTGGACCAAAACACCGGCCTTGGTAGCACTGAGGACTGCAATTTTCTTTTGAGAATTGTTGACAATTTTCTTCACCTTCTCCCCAACAGCCTCTCTCACAATTTTCGTGACAAGGAGGGCAATCACGTTCGGCAGATGTAAAGTTGTAAACAAACACGTATCGTCCTACGGAATCCGTTATAATTTCTTTCCAATTAATCGTCTTCATGTGGCATAGATTGTAGTTATTGAAGAGGCCAATACTACCTGTGAGAACGTCTCGGAGGGAGGGCAATTCTAACGTATACATCTTGGAAAGAGTGACTAGCAAAGCGAATTCTTCGTTGTGAACGTTCATTTTGAATAGAGTACGACCTCTAATAATTTGGAGACGAGGCAAGACAATGCGTTTGATATCTACATGGGAAATGAGCACATAACCAGTTACTTCGCGAATGTGTTGCAAAAAACTTAGATCCAAATGCTCATCTTGCAGCCATGTGAGTTCCAAATTTCCATCCACATACGTGCAGTTGGTATAGCGATCTTTAAGATTGCGGTAGTGGTGATCCCGGTTTGAAGGGACTGACATTCGGCCGTTTGTACCAATGCAAACTGAAATCAAAAACGGAAATTAGTATCTGGATAAACTTTTAACTGTTATTTTAAAGTAGCGACATATACTAGAAGCTTTTTACTACTATGACCGATTCCGATTTTGATACAAGATAATTTTCGAGACAAATAAACAAAAAAAATCGCTGAAGACACAACCAGGTCTATCACATTAACGCTTCTTGTCTAAAACGTATATCAAGATATGCAAAAATTGACTTTGGTGTCTACAAATAAATAGCAAACCAGAATAAAAGCAAGTTTTTTCAAAACAAGATACGTTGTTTTAAAAATAAAAAAAGCATCTTCAAGTGGCTAAAAAAATCTTGTCCTAAAGATAATAACTCAAATCATGTTCTTTTGTTTCTAGTAATTAGTAGTATCTAGTAATTGTGTTACTACCAAATCCCTATACTTTCAATTTGCATAACCATTTTTTTGCGTTTTTATTTGATATTAAAACACAAAGTATAAGTGATATTTTTTTTGAACAAGCAAACAACACTGTAGAATAGAAATGAAGTTGTTTTGTCCTTTTTGTCTGCAATTGTGGAAATAATGCGTTTATTGCCGTTGAAGAGGCCCTTTATTTGTTCCTTTTTCTAAGAATTTACCAGTTTTGAGTACGGTATCGCCAGGTAAGGAAAGTTGGAAGCTGTCAAGGGTGACTCTTATTCCCGTTACGTCGAGTTGATGGCGCCGCATCAGCAAATACCTCTGTACATGGCATGCAATAATCTCGTTGGCAAGATCTAGAACAGTGTTTCTCAACCTGTCTGCTCAAAAGACTTTCAAGATTTTTGCTTTTGTGCAAAGGGGTCCAGATGTCAATTAAAAAAAGCCTCTGATGTGTGTGATCTATGCAAAATAGCCTTGGCTAAAGGCTTGTTGTGGCCAGTGGCCTGCTTCGGAATGTTGTTCCTTAAGTCTTTACACATAATTTCTTTAAAGCCATTTTATAGCTGACGATAAAACCAAATTGAAACATTTTGAAAGTATTTCAACTAAACCGTATAGATAGATGCCTGAAGTATCTTAAAAATAATCTAAGCTTCACATAATAAAACAGCGTGACGCGGCCTACAAGTCTAAAGTTACAAAACCAACCGCAAACATTTAAAAATTAAAGCGAAAACGACATCTAGTTGCTTGATATTTAATACTATCTTGTTTTATATAAAAGAAAAAAAAATCAGTACACTCAGGGAAAAAAACGCTTACAAACATATATCTTTTCCACTTTTGCACTCTAGTGCGTGACAATTGCATGTATGTCGGTATACATTACACGATATTTTTTAAGTTGAGAATTCACCTCATAATTTTTAAACCAATTAAACCTTCTTTTTATTTAAATTCATCAAATCATACAGAGCAATTTCTCAAAAAAAATTTTCAAAGAATTTTTTTTGTATCGAGCAAAATCAGAGTCGACCAAGTCTTACTGACTTAAAGATCAACAAAATTTGACTTTGGGTGAATTCTTATGCCAAATACCACTCGTTGGTAGGAAATTGAAGAAAACTTTTGCTTTGCTCCTTCTTGGAAAAAGTTGTCGAAACAAATAGTAGTCATTTGAGTTAAAAATTTCCAGTAATTTCGTACACATTCGTAATACTATTTTTTTTTTTGGTTGAATATATATTTTTTGAATTCCTTTTTGTAATGCTTTTCTCATAGAAACGTTAGTATTTTTACTTCAGCATGCGTTTATAGAACCGTGAGATAAGAAGTCACAAAGCTTAACCAAAAGACTTTAGAAGCTGTTGAAATGGATTTTCTAGAAGAGTTTCGTAGACTATCAAGATTAGATAAAAAAAATCAAGATAAAATAAAAAATGAAAAGATATGGCGGAAAATAAACACACAAATTATGATTATTATCGTATAGAAACCAGGCGATTGAAGAAAATCAACAAGTTGGTGTACCTTTATCAGAATTACCTGAAGATATTGAGGTTATTGATATTACTACTACTGATAAAGTTCCTAAAAAAAAAGTTATAAAAAAGAGAACATTACTTAAAAACATAGGTCCCAAAACTGAAGCTACAGAAATTGTAACTGTAGAAGAAGATGATAAACAACCACAGCATACAGTGACTGTGAAAGAGTATCTAGAAAAACCTAAAAAAATTAAAAAAGTTAAAAAATCTAAACAAACCTCTCAGGAAGAACAAAAAAAGAGGCCAATACCAATGAAATTATTGATATAGAACCAACAAAAATAAAAATTGTAACAAAAGAAGAAATTCCTCTACTTAGTCAATTAAAGAAACCTAAAGTAGCGCCAAAACGCAGACCTCAAGAGGTTAAGTTTCCAAAAATACGTTTGACTAGTAGAATAACACAAGTAGTGTTCCCACCTGAATCTGAGCAAGAACAAAAATGGCGAATTGTCCAGAAATGCAAAAGAAGCAGAAGAAGTTCTTAAGAAAAAAAGATTCAAAGTTAAAGACATAGAAAAATTTGTTCCTGAGTTGGAAACACCTGAGGACACAAGTCTTCCGGACAAAATTCGGTCCAATGCAGAAAAGCCAAAAGAGCAATATCAAAAGAAACCCAAACCAGATGTAAAAGATGATGAGGAGACAGAAAAGAAAAAACTCGGTAAAGGCAAAATACCTACTCAGGACGAAGATATAGAAAAAGTTATTCTTAAAAAAATTCCTAAAAAAACTGAAGAAAAAATACCTGACAAACCTCACAAGCATAAACCTACAACAAAACCGAATTGGAATCAAAGCCAGACAAACCAGAAAAATTCGATAACAAAATTAAATTTGAACTATATGTTATAGACTATTCGGATTCCAAGCTTGAAAAACCTGACAAATTTGAAGATCAAACAGATATTCCTAACAAAGATAAGAAAAAAAACAAGTATAAACCATCGAAAAAAGAAAAACCGGATAAAAAACAAGATACCGTTGAATTGGTAAAAGATGAGCCTAAAGAGAAACCAATAAAAGAAAAGGCTGATATTAAATTAAAATACAAACAAAAACCAAAGCCAGAGGAAGAGCCAGAGCCAATAAAACTAAAACCTTGGAAAAAAGACAAAGATGGCAAATTACAACCTGTAAAATTAGACGATAAAATTCAATTTAAACTTGCTCATATTTCATACGTTGTAGAAGAACCTGAGAAAAAAATCAAATCTAGAGTACTTAAACGAAATTTGGGCGATGCTTTAGAAACTACTGAAATGTTAACTGTGCAAGAGGAAAACAAAGAACCAGAAACAACAATAATAACTACTATAGAATCCATTTCTGAAGCAGCTCCAGGACCTTTTAAAATAGAAGAAAAAATAGTACCAGCTATTATTATCAAACTCGAAAACGGGTAATATAAAAAACAAGAAATAGGCACTGTTGGTTGAGAAAAATACTCAAATGGCAACCGTACACTCGAAGAAAAAGAAAATAACCATCGAGTTTAATTCAAGACAAAAACAAAAAGCGAGACAAATACATTGAAAAATAAGTTTGTTTTCAACAGATAAGCTGTCAAGATTAAAAATCAAAACTTTACACTTCGACAGTAAAGACCAGGTTTTCATCAAGTAAATTTAAAATCAAGTTCAAGTAAACATGATTCTTATTATAAACAAATGATAAGATTAAAATATGGAGTAAATAATAGTAAAATAGTAAAACAACCAACTATACGTAATACTATTTACAAAGGAAAAACATAGATTCCTACTCTTGTTAAAAAACAGTATCAAAACATCAACAAATGAGGAGAATTAGACAAGACATCACAACATTAAATAAATCAAGATTGATTATAGTTTTGAGTTTTAGACACCGTTTTTATGATGAAGAGCATTTTGTGAAAGCTAAATACTTAAACAATACTGGACCACCGCAAATATTGCCCTCTCATATATCCAAAATTACTCATAAGAAGAAATAAAACAATACAAAATAAAATAATGAAAACGGGAGATTATCTATCAATGCTCTGAAAACAAAAAGAGGCCTCCCTATAACTTTTATTTATTTAAAGAACTTTCTCCAGAAGTTATTCTCAGACATTATTATATGGAGACATTTCCAAATATTCACAATTATTAAGAAAAAGAAAAGAAGACAGCTGGAGAGATTCATCGATGACTACTTCTAGAAGAAAAAGTACCACAAAATAGATTCTAGAGTGTAAAAACCTTGAGCGAGACCCGAAAAATCACTAGTAGACGAATCAAAACAATAGATTTAAAAAAAAACATATATAAACAAAAACTTTTACAAAAACAAAGCCGATATTATAAAATAAGCCAAAATACAATAATAGTAACTTGATGGAACTCATACCATAATAGCTTCGAAAAAACAAATTTCAAAACTGAAAATAAACCAAATGACTGGAAAAAAAATGTAAAGTAAATAAGATAATGTAAAGAAATTGTCATCTCGTGGAACTACTACATATTTCAATGTCTTCTCTGATTAATCCAAAACCGAAAGAAAAGATTAAAGATAACAAACCAAAAAAAAAAAAAGAAAAAACTTGTGAAAGCACGGTTTGAAGTCAATTTCAAAATACCTCAATTTTACAAAAACATTAAATAGAAAAAAAAGTTCGGAAAACTAAACACCAAACATTTTATAAAAAGAGTTTGAGAAACTAAATTAATGAATTCAGGATTACTGGCCAATAATCTTGACCAATATGTCAAGAGAAAATTTTCAAACAACGATTTCCTTATTCACATTTTTGCCTCAGATACAATACAACAAAACTAGATAAAACCATCTCCCTTTATCGCAATAAATCTTGGCAACAAAGCGACTTTGTCTCGTTGTTTTTTCAAGTTATCAATCAAAGCACAATGCGTCCTTTTCGACAGGTAAACAAGAAAAAAGTCGACAATAAATGACGTACGAAGCTTTGCAACTACTTTAAATGGTTATAGAAATTACCATTAATAACACACATCACGATTGTTTATTTATAATTTCGTCATAGTGGACTGGCGTGGGCGCCGTTTTTATAGTACGATCGACCGTGACTTTTTGGCGCCGCTCAGTATATTAATGCGATGGTCAGTTTTACTTTCGCGAAGGTCGGTTGTCCTCTAACGGTAATGTTGCAGACGTAATTGTAAATGCCCATTTAGGGGACATTTTTCCGAGCGACCTTATGAATCGACTAAATCATAACAACAAATTTTAATCAAAATGTGATTTGAATGTTGTATTCACAATCATATTCCAGGAAATTGCAAGTAAAAAGGTGGCCTGCTCTTAAATGGAGGTCTGGAGTTATTCTTCTAGGAGTTAGAGATCTATTTTCATCCCAAAAACTAATACATCTCGTGTTTGCTTCTCCAGCATGAAGAAGAACTTTCGACTTTTGAGTTTCTCAAGAAGACCTGACCTGACCCGACCTTCCTAACCATTCCAGCTGTAAAAAATGAGTGTAGAACATTTGTCCGCTGGTTTATGTAAAGATCGTACACCGAAGTAACCTTTTGCTGTAAAAAGTCTCTTAACAAGGTAACAACAAGCAGGCTCGAGGGGTAAGCCACAGGAAATTCTTAGCCTATCTTTGTGAACATGAGGGACGAGCAAACCGCCTGATAAACAGTCTATGGCATTTATTTTGATCCGCGTAGAAAGTCTCAACAAAATCCGTTGATGATGGATTTTATCAACAATAAAATAAAAAGATGTGCAGATTCATGTCTTTCGCTTTGTGCCTCGGCCTGAGCAAGTTTTAATAAAGTAGATTAATAATTTCACGATTGATATAATTCTTGAATGAAAATAGGCTACTTTAGATCTCTTTTTGTAGAGTAAATTATGAATACCAAGGCTTCTATCCTTCATAACCAAGGTCGCGTTTTTCGCGTTCAGACCGAAATTGAAGAGTGACTTGCAAGCCTCTGTTGATTAGTTCTTTTGTCCTGAAATAAACGAACCGAACGGTACAGAAAGACCGCGTTGCGATGGTATCTTCTTATAGATAATGAAGTTTGGGAAAGAAGAAGAAGAACTGTTGGGATCAATTATGAAGGCATGTACACGAGCAAGATGGTGCTATTCGCTGATGAATGCACGAACAGATACTTGATTGCCTTATTATTATTGATGATGATGATAATAATAATGAAAATAAGGATTCTTCTACCGAGATAGATTGCGACTGCCATATGGCTCAAAAAATTTTAGCATATGGTGCGCATAGCCTTTTATTAGTCTAATGAACACTATAGGTTTAACTCGTAGAGCTCACATTAATGTGTTTTATTACCGATTTTGTTCAGTTTAATAAAGATCCGAATTTGGCTCCATCTTGAACAAATATGGCAACAAGAAGAATGGATCTCCGCAGGTAAATAACCGTGTGTTTTGGTGTTGCTATATCTCCCATTTATGGTTATCGTAATAATTTCGAAACGTCCGATAAGAAGATTAAATATTTAAATTCACATCCTCCACTCCGGCATTAAAACTTTTGTTGACAGAAGCAGCTCTCTCTCGGAATTTGCTTCAAGATATGCTGGATTTTATTTTATTCTCTTGAAATTACCAATGCAAATTAGATGATAAACGAGAAAAACTGTTCAAAATTGAGCTCAGATAATTAATTTGAGAAGCTTCATTAAAACGTTGTCTTTGATTTCTATGATTCATTTCTTTAACGACTTTTACAATTCTAGACACATCTAAAAGTTGTGTCTGCTACATTTTCTTCAACTCGAATCCACTGCACCAACAACAAGATAATGCACGATCAAATATAGCAAAAATTGCAGTAAACTTTTTGAAAAAAATGAGATTCCTTAGTGCCTTAATCACCTCGCGTTCCAGACCTTTAACCAGTCGAGTCACTTTTGAGACATGACACTTTGTAATAATAACGTAGAAAAAATTACTTTACTCACCACAAAACAAGATTAATTATATATTACTTTGATAAGTGATCAATAATAAAAAAGTATAACAAAAGATCATAGAAATAAGAGGAAAAAGAACAAATGAATATACTGAGAACTGAGTGAAAAAGATAAAGATGTAGTCAATCAAGAAAGAAGAAAGTACTCGCAATAAAAACTATAATGAAAGATCAGAAAAATAAGAGCAAAGAGGACAATTTAAGATATTAAGAACTTACTTTGATAAGTGATCAATAATAAAAAAATATAACAAAAGATCATATAGAAATAAGAGGAAAAAGAACAAATGAATATACTGAGAACTGAGTGAAAAAGATAAAGATGTAGTCAATCAAGAAAGAAGAAAGTACTCGCAATAAAAAGGTATTGAAAGATCTGAAAAATAAGAGCAAAGAGAACAATTTAAGATATTGAGAACTGAGTGAAAAAGATGAAGATGTAGTCAATCTAGAGAGAAGAAAGTACTCACAAGAAAACAGTGGATTTGTGAAGCTGATTG
This sequence comes from Lagria hirta, assembly GCA_947359425.1. Taxonomy (NCBI): domain Eukaryota; kingdom Metazoa; phylum Arthropoda; class Insecta; order Coleoptera; family Tenebrionidae; genus Lagria; species Lagria hirta. The sequence continues at coordinate 6,370,973 of OX375800.1, forward strand.
GTAGGTAGTTCGGAAGCTGCCAAAACTACGTCAAAATCTGTTTTTCCAGTTTTGTGTAAAAAGTACCAACATTATAGGCTTTAAATGATTTTTATAACCGTAATTCGTTTCTTTTTGAAAAGAATTGATGCTGGTAAGTCAGAGTTCCTCTATAATCTTAATCTAATATGTGTGATCAACGATCACAGATCATTCAGTAAAACTTTACGACATTGAAAGTCAAACGCTTTGGTTCACGCAATAAAGATCCAAAAGCTGTGACGTTAAAGCCATAACTATACTTTGAGGTTTAACGTCGTCAAAGTCAGAAGAAAATAATCGTAAACTCGTGTCCGTTAAGTATCAATTCTCGTGGCACAACAATGTGTAATGTACATTTAATATCAGAAAAACCGCATTAGTTTAGTTTGTACGTGTACAGGTCGATTAGGTACCGTATTTCTGGGTTCTCCCACAAAAATCAAACAATTGCAACTTTTATTGGTCCCATCCCATTTATCCAAAAATGGAGCCCCTGCACTGGTTTAATCTCATGTTCAAGTTTTTATATGAATCTATTAGTAGATCCTTGTGAAACAAGTTTTTTGCGAGTGTAAATGATATGAGGAAACGGTTAGACTTAGAATGAGATCAACAGAAAGATTCTTCGCAAGAGAATGGAGAAGAAAATTATTTTTTAAATTGATCTCCCGCGGTACTACTTACTGCGAAGCAACGACAAGAGTTGAAACAAAAAGAACATTAATGTTGAGTGGTACCTGATGACCAAATCTCCTTTGTGAGATAAAACCGTCTTCTCACACTGGCATTCATTCTTAATTGCTTTTAGAGACACACTAAAACTACAATTTAACGGATTAAGACAACTTGCCTTGTAAAATTGAAATTGTTATGGTAATACCATAAGCGATTCAAGAAAACCAATCTGCTTATCTTCAATATACAGATTTTCTTTAATCGAGATTAATAACAACTTATTTTATGGTACTAGACCATATCTGGCATAAATAATTTGTTAGCGAACTTTAATTAGGAATACAACTAGTCACGGTTACGGTACTATGTACTGAAGTAAGCAATAATAAAACTGCCATGCACACCGCACTCAACTGATAGAAGATTCTAAATTATGCAAATTTCATTAGAAGTGATGGCAATTATGCGACCAATTAAATATATTGACAAATGGTACTAACAATATTGATGTTCAACGACAAAAAATACAAGTCAAGACCACGTACTACAAATATTTGAACAAATGGACACGAGTGTACCAATATCAGTGTTTACCGATTGAAAAACAATAAAAAATTGTACATGAGAGGCAGGTGTGTCAACACAGTACATCCAGTAACTATAGTTTTGAACGCATTAACAAAATCTCCGCTTTTCAAAATCATTAATTTTCAAAACCACCAAAAAAAATAAAATATAAAACACATACAGAAAGATATATTAACATTCACATCATATACATTAAAGACAATATATAAAAAAAAAACAAAATTTTAAACAACAAATATTAAGCATAGCCAATATGGTGATTTGATAGCGTTTATTCAAACAGAATCTAATGAATAATATTGAAATTTAACCATCTGTGAAATAAATGAAGGAACAATGTCCCAGAATTACATTTTGCAGAAAGCCTCATCTACAAAGCTGCAAAAAAAATTTAAGAAAAAAGACCAGAAAATTAGGAACTCAATATGTTCATGATCGTCTTTCTTTACCAAAAACAAGATTTTGCTCTACGTCAGCAAAATAAAACAACATAAAAAATAAAAACGTTTTTTTAGACAAATTAAATAATACCATAAAAAAATAGCTCAAACTACCTACACCAGTATACGTTTATACTTTTCTATCTTTCTTATAATAACATTCGTCTTAATAGGCTTTACATAAACACTTTCAGGCTGCAATTAGTCGTAAGAAGTGTCTTCCATGTCACAATAGTTATTTTCATAACAGGTGCGGGAAAACAGCGATTACAAAACCTGCACGAAAAATCGTTTTCCGCAAATGTTACGAACGTGTTTGCTAGTAAACGGAAAAAAGTTGTTTTTTTCTTTAAAAACAACTGAGTTAGAATTCTCGCCAAAAGTGGAAAAATTGGTCAAAATTATCAAGTGGTGGTTACAATGGAAGAAAAGCCAGAGCTACAAAAAGGCCAATATGAGTTTGTAGCCAACTACGTACAAATGACATACAGAAACATCAAATCACTTATGATAACTCTGTGCGAAAATTTAACTTGTTCTATGACTTATACATAAATTTAAAAATAGAAACGACAAATGCCGGATTCCATTCCCTTGGCGTCTCATAGAAAGACGATATAGACAAAATTCAAAAAAATATTTGTTTTCTCACCAAATAATTGAAGAAAAACACAGTTGTAAGAAAAGCTTACAAGAGTTTACACATCAAGTGTCGCAGAAATACTGTTATTTTTGATGACCAAGAAAAGATACATCAGGAAAATATGAAAAAAAGCCAACTGAATTAGAAACACATAACAAAACAGAAGCCGAGAGCTAATTCAGACATACAATTAAAAGATCAAAGGTAGACAAGAAGTGTAATGAAGTAGAGACCAAAAACAGAACTTCAAACAACAATGTTCTTGTAGAACATTGCTGCTCGGAAGAACTCCCTGAAACTCTTAACAGTCCATCCGCGAAGCCTTCTGATGATTTCACTTATTCGTTAATTCTTTTTTATAGTACACCATTTAAAAGCGCTTCCATTAACATACATTAAGCGCATATCTTGCCGCATTTTCGAAGACGATTAAGGTCGAGGACCGCAATGTAATCGTGACAGCAGCAATTTTTTTTAGGAATTTGCGGTCAAATGAAGAATTTTCCCACCAATGCCGATCAATGTTAAAAAGATTTTCCAAATATTTCATGTGAGTACAGCACGTGTAAGGCTAAGTGAGCGTAAAAAAGTCTAGTTTGGGTGGCGAGATTCATTCGTATCGGATTACGATTTTAAAAAGCTAACTCTCCTCTTCTGTCAGAGCAATCACCATAAAATACACTAAGACGAGCTAAAATATAAATTTTCTCTTCTTAGCGTGATGGTGAAGATATTATGCAGATAGTGTCTGAGGATACTTGATACTATGCCCAAGAAACTGAACACGGAGGCTTTTGTTTTTGTAATACAAGACGAAGAATAAATCGAATAAATCCGCTTACAAAGCCCAAGCCATCTTATAGGATCAAAATTGTTCCCAAATGACATTCTCTTGCAAAAATCACTCAAATTTCTTCATATCCTTTCAAAGTGTACTAGAATTCCGCTTTCTAAATCCCAAGTATGAGAGAATTACGTCTAAAGTGCGTCATTATCGAATAATTAGCACGACAAGTGACCGTTCTCTCGTGGATAATTAAATTTGCGTTATTAGCAGTAATTGATAACGACATATTCGTGAGTTCAACAATAATGTTGTACTGTTTCTCGTAACCAATCGTCATTATGGAAATATCACACCTGTGCAATGCGGAATCATGTGATAACATCCATAGACAAATTGGAATTATGAAAATTATGTTCTAGCAATGTTATTACATTGTTACACAAATGTATTGTAGCGATTTGAATAGTTCAATGGTAAAGCTTCAAGCACACACAAACGTCAGAATATACTAAGTCGTAGATTATTCAGTCTCCACATGCACCCAGACGACTGATCTTGATTAATGACGTGCTCGGACTTCATGTGGCCACTTTTTGTTTAAGTCTGTGTTGTCGGCCACTGATTTTATAAGTTGATCAAAACAAAAATATATACCCATATAATCGCCACCCCATCTTGAACAAACCATGTTAGTGTCCCACAAAAGTCCTGTTGGAACCCACTACTTTTCTCTAAAATCTTCAATAGTTTACTATTCATTGCGAGATTTTTCCGTTATGATTTTTATTGATAATCTAAAAGGCCCGTTAAAGCTTTTATGAAAATGAACGCTACGAAACATAAAACAGATATAAAAGTAATGACCAGAGGCCATTAACTAAGCAACTATATCAGATGCTTTTTTTCTTGGCCTTAAAATTTTTCGTGTTACTTTTTACCAACTTTGATTATAACTCTGTTAGATTACTAATTAAAGCTAATCAATCACATTCCACAAGATTTTTGACGCTGAACACCTGCGTATGGAAGGAACCTACAATTAATTTAGCATTTGATGTACTTACAACGCAATTAAAATGTTATGTAGGTATCTCAAGAGAAAATCGTAAATCTGCTATTCCACCAAAGACTTTTGACCGCCAGTACATACATGCCTTTCGGCATCCAAATTCTTTAGTTTTAACTCATGTAATTTACACGTGTCAAAAGCAATTTGTTAAAATGTGTTTTTCACACAAGAAGTGCAGATTTTCGAAAACCCGTTACAGAAATGTTAAATTTATGGCGAGATTAGATAATAAATTTTGAAGGATTTGAGTATACTTCAACCTGTGTATATGTCGTAAAAATATATAGACATCTTTTCAAGCCTCACCTTTGATCTTACAAGCTAAATATGTATTGTATTGCTGAACTATTAAGAAATGTAAATGTCAATCGACTTGTCTGCACAAACCACCACTTGCAACAAGACCAAGAGTTGTGATTTGGATAGAGGATGAAACAAGATCATGCAGAAAAGGTTGGGAGTAGAAACAAACTGGAACAACTAAGAAAATTAAAAGAAAAAAATTAAAGCAAAGGATTCTATGAATGAGGATAGAACGGAAATAAAGATGGAAATAATCAATGCGTTTTTTGTTGATTTTATAACTCTTGGTTTTGTGGCAAGACATGCTGGGTTGGGACAACAAAATGATGCAGGACTTGCTGGGTCTAGAAATTAACCATGGGACATTTAAGACGACGCAAAAAAATTAAAAGAAGAAAAAACAAATGAAAAGACATGAATTGGATGAAGGATGGAACGAGATCATGCAGAAAAGGTTGGGAGTAGAAACAAACTGGAACAACTAAGAAAATTGAAAGAAAAAAATAAAAGCAAAGGATTCTATGAATGAGAATAGAACGGAAATGAAGATGGAAATAATCAATGCGTTTTTTCTTGATTTTATAACTCTTGGTCTTGCTGCAGGACAGTGCGACAAAATGATGCAGGACATGCTGGGTCTAGAAATTAACCATGGGACATTTAAGACGACGCAAAGAAATAAAAAAGAGATAAAACAAATGAATAGACATGAATTGAATAGAGGATGAAACGAGATCATGCAGAATAGGTTGGGAGCAAAAACAAACTGGAACAACTAAGAAAATTGAAAGAAAAAAATTAAAGCAAAGGATTCTGTGAATGAGAATAGAACGGAAACAAAGATAGAAATAATCAATGCGTTTTATCTTGATTTTTTCTCTTGATCTTGCTGCAGGACATGCTGGGTCTAGAAATTAACCATGGGACATTTAAGACAACGCAAAGAAATAAAAAGAAAAAAAAAACAAATAAAAAGACATGAAATGGGTGAAGGATGAAACGAGATGATGCAGAAAAGGTTGGGAGTAGAAACAAACTGGAACAACTAAGCAAAAATATTAAAAGCAAAAAATAAAAAGATTCTGTGAATGAGAATAGAAAGGAAATAAAGATAGAAATGCGTTTTTTCTTCTTTTTATTTCTTTGCGTCGTCTTAAATGTCCCATAGTTAATTTCTAGATCCAACATGTCCTGCATTATTTTGTCGCGTTCTTTTTCGATTATTTCCGTTCACTAGTCTTCTTTCTAGAAGTCTAAAATGGAAGATATGCGCTTCCATTTTAGTTTTCTTTTTTAAAATCGGGATAGACTTTCTTTCATAGAATTTGCAAAAACCAACGCTATTGTATTCTTTTATTTCCCCTATTCGTTTCTTTACCTGCTTGTATACAACCTTATCTCTCTCCCTCTGTGTTTTGTCTTCATCGATTTTTTGGTATTTTGTGACGTAATTTAATTTTTACTTTTTTTTGATATTTTTTCTATTTAATAACTTTTTATTTGCGTACAATGATTTGTTTATTATCAAACATTTTTCTTTCATTATTAAAAGTAAAGTATGACTGCGTGAGATATTCGTAAGAACGAATTATCGATAAAAAGCACTTCATATAAAGCAGAGGTAAAAGGATGAAACAAACAAAAAGTACATTAAATGAAATGTCTAAGATCAAATCGAAAAGTCAGAAAAAAAACAAACCATATACACAATAAAAAAAAGTTGAAGTCAAGCAGAATGAAAATAAGATCAGAAAATAGACCGTAAAACAAGATGAATAAAAAAAACGCTAGAAAAACATAGTAAAAAGCCTAGAAAAAAATATTTAAAAAAAGTTTAAGCAGCACAACAATAAAACAATAGATAAAATAGAGAAAAATAAGTGAGAGGAATAAAGCTGTAAGCACACAGGAGGAGAAAAAAAGTTCCAAAATATCAAAAAAGATAAAAGGTGTGTGAAGTAAATATAACAAGAAATAGATAAAAAGATGAATAGGAGAAGAAAATATAAGCCAAAGAGATAAAAAAAGAGAAGAACAAGAATGCAGCAGATTATTTGAAATCTTAAAAATGTAAAACGCTAGGGCAAAAATAGAGCAAATTTTTAACCAAGGTTGTAAAAAAAACTGAAAAAACTTATTACAGATAATCCTAAGATTTATGAAAATGACCTCTTTTAATAATGTTAATAATTACGATAATACGACAAAGTGAAAGCAAATTCCTCAGTAACCGTTGGTGGCATTGGGATGCCACTTAGAAGATAAGTTGACCACAAAGCATACAATACTCACGGGAAAAAAAGATTATGAACTCTTTTCTTACAGATTAAAGTTTCTAACTTATACAATCGTTGAATGGTAACAATAGCAGACCATATAAAATAATATAAAAGCAACCATTTTGCTATGTAGTCTTGCATTGTTTCTAGGCCTTGAACCTATTGTTTGTGCATTTTGTAGTGTTCCAATTGCTCGAAACGGAGTCATTTTGCAAGATTGGGTTGTGTAAGTACCATTTTTATTATTCACATGTAACAACAAAGATTTTGAAAAGTAGATCAACATAAAATATGCTCTGTAAACGATAAACCACCTAGTTCAAACAAGCTAATTAGAACATCTTCAACACTGATGGGAAGGTAATAACACTGTGTTTGTACATTGACAACAGAAAAAATTTCACTGGCACCATCTTGTCGCGTACAAATAGCTTACCAACATATTTTCAACCATAAATTAATCAAAAAAAAGTAAATGTAGTATTAAAGCCCGTGTTAGCTGATGAAAAATTTAAAGATAATCCTTTTGAACGAGATGAAAAATGAAGAAGATCGCTTGAAAAATGAACGGAGCAAGAGAGAAAACCATTATTAAAAACAGTTTAATCATGAATAATTTCGTCAACGGAAAAAAAATTAATTGATACTATCATTATCGCAGACCACTTGTCATAATTTTAATTCGATAATTTATCGACTAGGTTCTTCGCTCACGTTTTACGTGTTTGCTACATTCCATTCGGGTAAACGACCGAATTCAAAAGATGGATTTTTGGGAAAGTCGCCAAAATTCGCGATCACGGATTCTTGTCAGTCATAACATGCTGAGATATATAAAATAATAGTTTGTAACAACCAGAAAAAATGCTCTTATTTTAATCAAATTATTGTAATTATTGATGTATCTCCATATAAACAAATGATTAAAAAAGAGTTTGTTTTATTTAAGAATGTTTCGGTATACCAGTATCTTTGGGTGACTCTATTATCAGGGCTTTGAATCAGATGATCAGTATAAGTCTGTGAAATCATCCCCAGCTTGTGCATTTTGATTCGCAAATCTTCTATGGTTTGTGAAGCGTGATGTCTTGTATTATAACAATTAATCACACTCCACTCATGTTCAATAAGTGATAAATCTGGGAAACGTGAAGACCAAGAAAGTAAGTTTATATTGGCGTGATCTCGGAATTCTATGAAATTTTTGAACAGAGGGTAAGTTTTTTGGAATACGAAAATAACCTATTCCGATGCCTTTTATCAAAAACAATGCTCTATGGAAAAAACAATCAAAACATATAAGGATATATTGAAAAAGAAGGAAATCCAAAATTCATGTGAAAAAATATTTTGAAAAGTTTCGAACGCCTAAAAACATACAAAAAAACTAACCCAAAATTTTTGTTTATCACACTATATGTTTTTCATTTGTTTCATATTTCAAAAAAAACTGAACTGAAAGAGCATAAACATGTTTATAAAAACCAAGGTGAATAAATAGTACGTATTACTCTTTTATTCCGTCGTACTTTCGATTTGAGCCAAAATCTAATCTTTGATAAAGAAAAAACGTTAAACGTCGTTGACACTGTGCTCCTTATTTGTTTATCTTTTGATATGCCTTGTATTTATTTAAAAAGATGTGTTTGGAGCGGTACGGTGGGACAAAATTAATAGTAGGTTTAGAAGATAAGAAGAGTATTATAAAAATACTAAGAAACACAAACAATTTAATGTAAATATTTAAATATAATATGGTTATTATTGTCACCTCAACTTCTATGTGAAACCTCTACCAAGTCCCAGGTACAAGAGCTTCAAAATTAGTCGTTATTTACAGCTAAGTGTCAATGTTGCAAAACAAAAGAGTTTCATAGCTTGTATGTTTTTTTATAAAAGTAAAAAACAAAAGAGTTTCATAGCTTGTATGTTTTTTTATGAAAGTAAAGTGTCAAGAAGAGAAAAAAAAAGGGGATAAAAAAATATCAAATGCGGGCAAAAGTAAAAAATAATAAGAAAAGTGATCATAGTTTCTGTCCTCTGACTGTGCAGAAAAATTTGTGAACCCTCCTTAAATTCAATGACAATTATGTCAAAAATGATGATATGACAGCTGCAACTGATAATCTTGAGTGTGATTTATGTTTGTAATTGAGTACTCAAGAGTGCGTCTTTTATTGAGCTTTTGATAACTTTCTGAAATAAAATACTTCTGTCTGATGGTTCCTTTTTCTGTCAGAAGCACAGGCTATTGTTTTTGAAATAATCTTCTTTTGCTAGTTAAAAAACTCTTAAATGCGCACTATTTACATTAGTTTTAATAATACGAATAGAATAAAGTGTATTTTTAAAAGTTTTAGAAGCTGATGTAAAGCAAATACTACTTATAATTTGTTCTGGCTTCAAAAACTGCATCTCTCTTTAGATTTTTATGAGGCAAAGAAAAGCAACGATAAAATAGCTGTACAATGATATAACATTGATCATGCGTTATTTGTTCAATTCAATATAATAATAGCACAACCAAAGAGGATATTGTACTCGGCAATGATTCAGATAAATTATTGTACAAGTTTTTATATCATATTTATTTTAGATATGTTCATCTCCCCTATACCAAGAATTCTTTATTACTCATTCTTGAAAGGTATTTCCACCTTCAATCTTTTCCAGTTGTCAAACACTTGACTTTAAATAAAAAACGATAGAAGTACTTAAGATTCAACCTACCTGTGTTCCTAAAAAAATGCAAAATTACCATTTCAATTACCCATCTGTTATCTTCAAATTTTCATCATGGGCCAATTAAGGCGAATAGAAACTGCAATTTGTAAAATTTGATCGTGGCCATATGGTACCAACCGTTAAACAGATAATTCTTTGATATTACAGTACATAAAAAAATATAAATCAAAATACCGACCAAATATCGCCTTGAAACGTCCTTCAAGATCATCCTAATAATTAAAAACACGACCGCCACCATTCTCCAGAGATCTATCTCGATATCTAGCCATGCTATTAATGTTCTTACAACGGTCATATTTGAGTGACGTGCGTTAAAAATGTTCGTCACGATTTTTGATTCGGTTTTTAATCTTCGATGATTACCTTTCTTATGGATCACTTAAAACATGACTAGGCTATGTAATGTATGTATGTATGGCATTCCTTAGTTTCTCTCACACAAAAATTACTGCTAATAAACTTAGGCACCTATTGTTCCCAATATACATAAAGAAGGTTGAAAGCGATTTTTTAAGGGTAATTTTCAGACATTAATTAAAGTAAAATTGAGTCGTAAATCCATCACTATAACGTTATAATAACCCAATAATAATTTGACGTCTTTAAATCGACCATTGTTGCTGTTTTTCTTTAAGACTTTTTCGGAATGGCCACTTCGAAAAGTGGTTTTGGTACTGGGTGACATCAGAATTGTGTCTTTGTTGTTTGATACCAAATTTAGATTAAGATATTCGCCTAAAATCGGATGCCAAGCTATTAAAACATTTTTTTTTATTTACAAAATTGTAACAAAAATTCTTAAATTTTGCGATTAACACATTATTATAGTGTGACACACCTACACAATTAATTTTGTAATGTTGTTAATAGCCCATAAAATTATAAAAGTATAGGTGGCCAAACAATTTTTACTCAAGAAATAAATGAGCTACTATTTAATTTAACCGCTGACAAAACAACATGGGCTCTGCCTTTCTTGAGACATCAAAAAGACTTGACACCAGTTGAATAATAATCCTGATACGCAGAAAATGAATCAAAATAAGGAAAATTTTTATAAAATATGGTAATTTTATGTTGGCAGGTGCTTTTCAAATCAAAATTTAGAAACAAATTAATGAAATTGCATTAGTTATTGGACTTTCATCATAATATAATCAATAAAATACTTTGAATGAATATTTGTAATCAACCTGTATAATATCACTTCAAATGAAGCAGTGTCAAAAATTGCCATCTCATTACTGTCACTTGAACCAAATGCAAATTTTATTATTTATGATAAGAAAAGATGCAATTTATCAATTTGAAGTGTTATTCTAAACCTATAAAATTACAATGTTTTATCCAATGAGAATAATCAATAATTGAAATTGGTATTATACTACGATGTATTTTAGTAAGTTTCCCAAGTTTTATACTGAATCTAGAGCTCCATTTCTCTTATTTAATGTTCAAATCTACAAATTCGAATAAATAAGTGAACTTTTATGTATTTTGCACTTTCAAAAAAGTGGTCCATACTTGTCACAGCATTGGTATACAAATTATCTGGATTTGTTGGAAAAATGTCACAATAATTAAAATATCTTTCAACTTCAAGGTTGGCCTGCTGATTAGTCGTTGTTATAATATAAAAAAAATTAATATAATTAAATTTTGTTTCATTAAAAAACTAAACTCATTTCAAATGTGTTTTTTTAGTTAGTATAGAGTCCCATATTCTCTCATGTAGTGATGGAATAGAATAACACTCTAAAGACATATTTCGATATAGCAAATCTAATTTGGTAAAAGCTGTCGCAATTTCTTAAAAGAAATAATTTACAAAAAAACATAAATGATTTAAATCTTAATTTTCATTTTTTTAATTTTATTTATAATGAAATTTTCATAGTTAAATAACTGAGTATTATTCCATTGAATCAAAAGATGAGGGAAACTTCTATTATTTTGCTTAATAATTTGTTGATGGGCATGCTGGAGTTTATTAAGTCCTATTAAAAACTGGAGCTAAAATAGAGCTCACCAATATAAATGAGTTGGATGCAAAAAATATTAAAACGTAGCAAAAATAAAAAACAAAGAAAAAACGATATATAAAGAAATATAGAATATATAAAAAAAATTGATATAATAACAGAACTGAATGTGGGTGGATAAAAAGGAACAGAATGAGAAAGAGCTATCTGTAAAACGCCGAAATGCAGATGAAACTATTATGAAAGTACAATAGTAATAGGCACAATTACATCAGTAAAACAAAAATTATAATAAAATTGATAACCTATATTAAAAAAAAAACAGTTTGATTCCATTTCAATGAACCCAAGCAAAATACCTAAACTGCAAGTTGGTAGGAGGGTTTTGCAAATTTTAGATAATGTTTCTAGAAAATGATTAGTAATTTCAAGACTGCTGAACTGATTTTACCAAAAGAAAAGATTAGATCAAACTTGATCAAGCTGTTTGGTAGCTACAGAGCTACAGGCAGAAACACAGATACAAACCAAAAAACATATAACACCGATCTTTTTTGTTGGCGGTTGAAATCGTTATCAGTACATATGAAGCAAAACAAAACAAATACTATAAGAAATAATCAGTAAGACGCAAAAACCTAATAATGAGCAAATACTTCAACGCAAAATATAGACTAAAAAACAAACAATAAACATACAAAATAAAAAAAGCGCGTGCCAAAAAAAAACACAATCATACAGAAACATAATTGAAAATCAGACAAAAAAGTTAACTAAAAAAAAAATCAAATTTTTATTTTGAAAAAAAGTAATGAAGAGACTAGAACCACTTGAACAATGAATGAACTCAACAATCATGAAAGGTATAAAAGATTTAAACTTGCCAAATTTCAAGCATTCAAAATACTAGTTAGAGTAATAATTGCCAAAATATTGTTCCAAAGTAACTATGTTGAAATTGCATTTGACAACGATAGTCAAAAACAACAACTGATAGGACACAAGATTAAGGAAGAGCCTCTTTGTACTCTATTTTGTATAAAATTAAGTCAAACAGATCACAAAAAATGATCTCCGTTGAATATTTAGATGATATATAGATCCACTATCTGTAAATAAAAATTGAAATTGTATGATATAGAAAGTCAACTATTTTAAACTTCTAGCTGCCGAAAACTTTTAAATCTTTATGGAAAACCACCATTTTCTAAATGCTTAACAATCTTTTCCATCGTCAAACATTCTGGACCTTCATAAATATTAATTATATTTTGAAAATATTCAGCTGCTTAACGTTTTTTAGTAAAGAGTCATTCAAGGCTTTTCAATATTTATGATTTTTGAGAAAACGAAATAATTGGTAGAATTGACATTTGATTAATTGTAATTTTAATTTTGTGACAGTTAACTTAAATAGTTGAATTAATTATCAAAAATTATTTGTTGTTGTTTGGATTATGACGTATCTACCATAAAGGCTAAATAATCCCGTGGGAGTTAATGACGTGGGGCAAGAGTTTATGCAATAGCCATTTAATAAGTACTTGTTATTAGTTCACAATTTGATAAAATGTTTTAACAGCTGAAATGCGATATACTCCTATTTTTTTTGTAAAAGCTTTTAGCACTTTTGGTCGATTTAAAAACGTTTTTTTTTCCGAAAACCTTCTTTATTTATATTTTTCACAGTGTAGGTAGAAAAATAGGTACTTACTTTTTCCTTTGACAAACTCATCCTTATCCTTCTTCTGACCTGACCTGACCAGGTGTAGGGGTTTATTAGTCTTATTACCCGCTCCTTTCCTTCGAGTCCTATTCTGAGTAGAGCCAGCGTCGCACAGCACCAAAATCGCACAAAACATCGCCAGCACCAGGAAGATCTGGTGGCGGCGAGAACGAACCGTTCCCGAGTCAGGGGCCATAACGGCGGCACACATCTCCGATCACATGGCGCGATCTTCACCGGATCGCACCCAACAACAGACTGACTCTCTCTTCGTCCATGCCTATGCCTTCGCCTCTGCTGTTGTTGTTGCCGTTGCCTCGCTCGTGACTCTAAAACCAAAGTATACAAAAGTTAGTTTACCTGAAATAAAACACTCTGCGCTTGCTGATCATACAGGTGGGTCGTGTCTTGTGGCCGCTTTGTTTAAATCTGGGTAAGAACTACCTAAAGCTTAGGTATAAGGCACACGAGAGAAATAAGCTTTTCTCGAGATGCGGCAGCCCGCGGGAGATTTTAACGAGCGGTCAGAAGAGGTGCACGGCACGCACCCTCTTCATAATCCATTTTATGGACTGGTGAATTTTTAAATTTGACAATAGGAATTTCTCTCCGAAGACATTTTTGTTTGTATTGTTTAGGACATCAGACCTTTTAAATTTTGTTTTTTTCAGTCATCATAACAAACTAAATTTCAACAAGTTTACAACAACCTAGATGCCAACCACATTTATTTATTTCCCACTTTTACATCAAAGTTTTGTATTTAATATAATTAATTGAAATTGAAAATAAATTTAATATTAAAAAAAGCTGAAACTTTAAAAGCGAAAAAGCCTCAAGCAGTGATAAATTTTTAAATCTAAAAAAACAACGAAATGTCAAATATTTTAAAATTCAGAATAATCTAAAAATCTGATTATTTGGTAAATCAACAAAACATAGAATCAAAACTTCAACAAGAACTCCCACAAGAAATATAAACCAAAATTAAATCTAAAAATTGAAAAAAATTAAAAAATAATTTCTTTAAATTTTAAAATATAATCTTTAAATAATCATAATAATCAATAAATCTTAACCCATAAATATTTTAAACATTAAAAATGTTATCAGTATACAACAAAAAAAAAGCAAATACTAGAAGAAATAACAAGAAATAACAAAAAGCAAAGGTTCCGAAAATATACATAAGTGCAAAAAATTACTAAAAAAAAACACAAACAAAAAAATCAAAAACATTAAAAAAACCAAACAAAAAATAAAAATAAGAGCATCATAAGAAATAGATTTTTAACCAAATAATGTAAGATAAACAAAAAATAGAAAAAATTCAAAAAAAAATAAATATGTCTATGTAATAAAAAGATGACCAAAAACCTAAATTTTACCATAATAAAGCATCCCTATCCTCAAAATATAGCAAAATTATCAACCGGTGGTAATAAACATGTATAAATAATGAAAAAAATGTTTTACAACATTTAACTTTAAACTTAAACCATTATTTATAATGATAATTTGATGTTATTTGTTTTAAAAATTCCGTGTATACAAAAATCCAATTCTAATAAGAAAATGGACGTTCGCTAATTAATTAGACGTTGTTCATGCTTGACTGTAGTTCACGGCTTGAAAGTCAAAGAGGCTATGAGAAGGTACCAGTTTATGGAAATATTTTACATATAATAAAAGTGAATATTTCAATTTTTGCTCAAAAAGTACGTGGTCATACGTAAACCCCATTTATTTATTTATCTATTTTTTACCAGTAGTAGAAGAGAAGGGTTGTAAAGATTACCATTATTGCCCATTGCAGCAAAGTTTCCTTATAAAAATAGAGCAAACAAAACGATACGTCTTCATATGATCTAAGGTTATACCGGGTGAGCCATTGTATGGCATTTTAAAAAAACAAATTTTTCGTATTTTTAGATGATTCCAGACTATTGCTTAATATATTTGCAATATTGCCCATTGTTCTCTGTGTTGTATAATCAACAATTTGTGTAATTTGTTGATTTGTCACCATGTGACCCAAATAAAATGGAAGAAATCAACAGTTTATTATGCATAATTTGCAAAAGCAAAATGCGTGCATGTTTATGACCTGAAAAGTTTTCGTATCAAGCCAAATACAAAACAAAATTTTGCACACATCAAGCCAAAATTGAAATTAAAACACAGAAAGGGATCGCATCCATTTTGGGATACTATAGATAAAATGAAAATACTTAAACTCTCCAAATCCTTTTATAGGAATATATTCTGCTTCAAGAACATAATCGTCTGTTCTTCCATCAATAAATCTTTTAAACAATAAAAAACATTGTTAACGTAAACTTTTATTTTGTTAAAACTAATTTCTGAATTTAGTCAAATGTACATTTTTCTGATTCAACTGTCAATAATATCATTGTTGCCGGTTTTATAATATAAAAACCTAACTTTTATTTGTATTTGTGCCTTGGAGTTTGCATTTTTTGGTACTAAAATCCATACCAATCTTATTTGAAAGCAGCTCAGTAATTTTTATTAAGGTTAGTAGTTGATTTTCACTAAAAATCAATGTGTTTATCAGTTTATATCCAAAACCTAAATTATTCAAAAGATTTAATCTCTTTAAAATATTCCGTTTTTGGTTGGCAACAATGCACTTTTTTTGTTTCCAATTGAAAGATGATGTGACGTTTTTCACAATTTCATAATAGGTTTTAATAATCGAAGTAGACTTAACTTGACTATACATTTGTTATCAACCAGCAATAATGAACAGAATCATAAGCGGTTTTAAAATCTATAAAAGCAGTGTAAGACGTTACGTTCATTTAATCGAACGAACCTGTTCAATCAATACAAAATAAATAATTGATTGCTTTCTACATCTAAAAAAATCCCTAATGCAATCTTTCGGATAAATAGTTATAATAATGTACTATTATTTATAGAATGGTCATAAATTAAATCTCTGATGCATGGTGTAAATAGTTTGTATAAAGGTTAAAAACAAATTATAGGTGTACAATTTGATAAATTTTGATTTTGTTATATAATTCTTTCGATTATTATTACCATAATTATTAATAAAACGCTATTAAAGTCCAATTTCATAAATAATGATTCGATCATTTTGTAGAAAGAAAAATTTAAGATTGTGTTCATATTTTTTTGATTATTGCAAAAAGGCTTATCTTTAAGAATGCCATACAATAACCTACCCGGTATTTTGAACTCACAACTCACAAAAAACTTAACAATCTACATTATTTTTTTCAAAAAAATTCTATAGTAGCTTTTATAGCAAAAAAAAAATTTTAAAAATAAAAATTTCAAAAAAAAATCAAATTTTAACAATTGTCCAATAATTATAGATGCCCAAATTTGAAACTTTTTCTTTGCTTATTTGTTAAAGAAGTGATTAATTCAGTCCCAAGCATTGTTCACTCGTTTTTTTTTTTAAGAAACGTTTTATATTTTGGATAGAATTTCTCTCTTCTATTGATTGATATCTACAATACCGAAGATTTATGGTAGGTATATATTTCGGCTTTTGTGACTTATGACTAAAGTGAACTGATGGTTAAAATTGGATATTTGACATTTTGTTACTATTAGAAACTAGTAGAAACCGTAACCGAAACAAGTTGCACAAAAGAAGCTTTTCTGCGATTCTTTCTAGTAATTATTAAAAAACATTTCCTTGGTTTGAGCAAGAACAAGAAAAGACATTGTTTAGATAAATATTTATAATAATACTATTTTTTTACAATATTGATAGCAATAAGCCAAGGTAGAATTATAATTGTGGTACTCTGATGATAGTTGTGCTATAATATAGTATTGTTTTATATTCTAAACTTAAATTTATTTGTCATATTACTTCTAAGGGATATGGCTTTCAAATTAACTTTGAATACTTTGACCTAAACAAGACATTTTTGTTTTGATAAGAGAATATTGCTGAGAGCAACTCCTAATTGGTAGAAACAAAGTTGAAAGACAGAGTGTCTATTGAACATGTCTATAAATAGCTATCTATCGTTTCTCATTGTGAGGACAGTTTGTACTTTAGTTTAGTTTATTTTAGTTTATTTAAGTTTATTTTAGTTTTTTTAGTTTATTTCAGTTTATTTTAGTTTATCCTAGTTTATTTTAGTTTATTGTTGTTTCTTTTAGTGTATTTTAGTTTTTAAAAGTCTTTAGCGCCCGATGCGATTGGGTTCTATTACCTCAAGCAAAAAAGTAAGATTGTCTAGTTTTTCTATTAACATAGAAGAGGAATGAACTGTAATTTGCAAGTGTTGCTAAATTATTGCGACTGCATTTTATAGACTTTGAGATAGAAGACTAAGCATGGTTCAAAAACGTGTAACAAGTTGAGTAAACATTTAGTGTTTGCACTGACAATCTTGCAAATAATTAAAACAACAATCTTCTGTAATCCTTATTAGTTTGCTTTTTCATAAAGGTTGAGAGTGGCTATATGCCTCAAACTATCATGAAAATGCAAGTTTGCTGTTGCACGAGAAACTCCAGGAAATTCCATTGTTAGGTAATTCATGCCATGTTGTAAACTTGGCTGAATTAAGAGATCTGCCACTCACAAACATGTACTGAATTTTTCTAATCGGAACAACAGGGCGCTAATTAGAATTTTAGCAAGCTAACAAATGCCATCTAACTACCCACATATTTTACCATTAAATGTCATTCAATGCACGTCTCGACATCAAGTTCATCTTTTGCAGATACGCCAAGAATTAGGTCAGGTTTCTGTATTTATGATGATACTACATTTTAATTTTCATTCTACATCTAGATTAATTTAATATTCCACTTGCATGTCTGACAAATACAAAGTGTATTTGATCATTCTTCCAAGCACCAAATTTATCATCGAGCACTTTTTTGCTCTTTGTCTCCATCAATCATCTCCAAAGTTATCTAATACCCCCCTTGAACAACCCCAGGTACAAAAACATCCAAACAAAACCGGCTACATGGCATTTAATTACAGCCTCCACAACCTAATTATGGTCTCTTTGGCAACAAATCAAAAAGTAAAAAACCGACAACAACGTGTTAGGGGTGTACCAGAAATGATTTAGTGATATTAAAACGTGCGGATACCAAATAAAAACGCACCGGCGCCATCTGTATGGCTAATTATAATATCTAAGCGCGTATACTAATTTGTATGGTCGTACCGTGAGAGAGGTGCATTAGTAGAAGTTGTTTTTGCCATATTTAGCAATCTACGAGAAGGTCGAACTTACGTAGATGTTTATTTATTTATAGATGTAACAAGGAACCAAAAAAGTCACATACCTTTAAAACTTCCAGTACAAACTTTAATACCTTAAAAAAAGTCATTGATGCTAAAGGTAGTTGAAAATACAACAAAAAAAATTGTTTTCAAAAGGTAATATGGCATGTTGTAAATCGCTGATAATGTCTTAAATATTTGCTGTAGGCCCCAACGGACCAAATACCTTGAGACTTTTGGTATAAACTCGAAAAGTCGTCGTTGAAGTTATGGTCAGTTTTCGAGAACAAAGAAATACCAAATTAGTTGCAAGAGCTATAAGACAACTATGGCATGTTGTAAATTGTAGATAATTTTGTAAATATTTGCTGTAGGCCTGCAGTAGACATAAATCGATTCTGAAAATTTAAAGTTATTTGCTCTAGGTGATCGGTTTGAGAACTGATGATTTTCGGCAATTGTAGAGAGCAGATACCCACGGCGAAATATAAAATCAGATGATTAAGCAACCACTAGACCACTAGTTTCATTCAACTTTGGAAACTGCAATAAAATTGACTATGATCTAGTTGGAATATCAAATTCAAAAGTCTTTAAAATAAAAGCTTCGGTCATCGAACACGGTCGAGGTCCAGCTCGTGACGAGATCTGAGATTCTGCAGGCGTGGTCGCGGCTAGGCTGTGTTATTACGAAGATAATAATTTCGAATACTCATTCTACAGAACGATTCCTCGAACTCGTGATTACCGATTTCTTTTGAGGAACGTAGTGGAATTATCACTTATTATAATCACAAAGCCAACGATTTTAATCGATTAAACCTGAAGAGGTGGCACGAAATCGCGGAACATTTTCGTAAATCTTAACCAAGCTTGAAAATACATAGTCACGAAACACGGGAGTAAACCCATCAATGAACATTCACAAAAAGGAATAAAAACTTGAAAATTACACCTGCTCTAGTCTAGTAGAATCGCTACGGGAAGCTTTCTGTACAATATGAATCAGATGATCCAGATCAAAGCACATCTTTCTTTAAAAATTACAAAATATAAAACAGTAAAACTATTGAAAATATATGTACTAATAATGTGACCGACCTTTTAAAGCAGCTAGTTTATCCACAAAGCTCGTAGGTAGCAACAATATTTATATGTTTGTTTACTTAAAGAACAAAGGAAGTTTTCCATACTTGAGAAAAACAAGAACAAAACGTATAAATATTTGTTATATTTATTTTTGTTCGTTTGCAGCATTAAATAAAAACTCTTTATCCTTAATTGATAAAACATCCAACTGTTTTAATTTAGAAAAAGTACCAAAACAAAACCAATTAGATTGGTAGAGAAAACCACCAAGTAATTTTTTTTATTCATTAATTCATTGAATGAAAAGACCACACCACTGGAGCTTAGACACAACTGAATATGTTGTCGTAAGGTTTATAGCAACATGACGACAATAAAATCCAGACCAAAAAACATCTAAAACTAGAAGAAAAACAAACAAATCATAGAAAGATGATAAGAATCCAAATAAGATCGTAAAACGTTTCAAGTATTCAACGTAGAACAGAACAAATAGGTGAATTGGTATTCAACGTAGAGCAGAACAAATAGGTGAATTGAAACAGTTGTCCAAATGCTTGTACGTTGGTCCTATAAATCCACGCTGCTGAGAACTATTGCTTGACTCATTTCTGTTTTACTTTTGCTTTATATCTATCAAATTTCAGCAATTCATATTATAAAAATTCTTGTAGAACTCTCCGTATTTGCTTTTCTTCTATATACCTTATCTAGTTGTATATCTTTTGGTAGTTCTATAGGTAGCTTTTTCCATCTGAGATACTCTAAAAATTTAAACAGATAAGCAACAGATAATAAATCTTCCGTTAGGTGCAGAACATAAGGCTTAGGTTTTTTTTTGAGCGCGATAAATAAATAAAATAAACCTAGTTACAATGCCACAAGTTTCCAGAGCATATGTATTTAAACGGTTAAATTTCTTTGGTAAAGCTTGCTGTAACTGTCATCGAAAGCAATTCGTAAAAGTAAAGACAATGCACCTGCCAAAAGTTTAGTTTAAAAATAATAAGAAATCAAATATGTAATTATATCAACTAACCGGTTTTGACAGTACAACTGTATAAATAATAGATTCTTAACCATTGTCCGTGCAGAAAAACATCTAGCATTAATAATTAATTTATCTAGTATAAGATGCGTTTCACGTATCATTAAACCACCCAACACTTGCTTTCGTACTGTTAAATGTGTACGTGTTGCTGCTAAGAATTTTAACTCGATTTTTCTTCACTAATCTATTTGTTATTACTATAGGGCCTTTTGAATTTTAATCAATGACTGCTACAGTTTCAGAATTAATGTATTGCTCGGGTGGCCTCTGACTCCCTGCTGTATTTTTGGGAATCGAAATGGTTCTTAGAACTTTTAGATACCTTTCGAAACGGAAAAGGAATGTATTGCAACAATCTTGAGGCGATTTATAATGAATAAGAGATACAAAAAAGTAATTTATGTTAGAATTTCAACCTTCAAATCGATAATAATCGATGCTTCACAGTATTACCTCAACCAGTATGTGTTTTCAGATGGTGGCCAGCTAATATCACATTTTACATAATCTATAGAATCTACACTTTAATCCGTAATTATAAGTTTTGATGCCTACAGGTTACTCTTTGTTAAATATGAGAGACATGGGAAACAATAGAGTTGAATCAAGATCACCAAAGTCACGATATAAAGAGATCCTCAGGGATCATAGCCTTAGTCTACTAAAAACTGAAATTAATGTAAAACATCTTTTTATCGCCAAAAATTTCAATTGGATCTTCACCACCGATTTGCCATCTTTATTTTTTGGTTAAATAGAATTTTTTATGTCACTTTTTAGATATCCTATATAGTTTTAAATAAAAACCCCGAAAACCAATCTTATTATAGAGTAAAACCCTATATAGGTAGAAACGTAAAAAGATCTAAAAAATGTATTTTTCAGTTCTTATGTTTGGCAAAGAAGAAGCTCATTTGCTGAAAAATTAGAAAAAGCTTATAAATTCAAGCGAGTTGAAACAAAAAAACAAAGTCAAAAAGTAAGTGCAAATCCAATATAAAAAATGTCTGAGAAAAAAAATGCAAGTGAAATGACAAAGTTAATGTATCAGAAATTAGAATACAACATATCAAAGCGCCACAATTAATCTACTGTCTATTAAATTAAAAAAATAATAATAAAAAACGTAAAAAAACATATTAGCACTATTAACAAATGATGTGGTAAAAACTGATTGGAAACTGCCTGACTGATCCAAATTGAAACAAAAAAATCATACATAGAACAAAAGTCTTGCCAGAGTGATTGTTACAACAAAAAATTGTTTAAAATCAAATAAGTAAGAAGATGATAATAGTAAAAAGTGTGTTGCACAATTTAGGTACCAAAAAAGATACAATAGTACAAAAAGATTAAACCAAAATTAGGAGCAAGAAAATTATATGAAAAAAAATCATAATAATAGACATAAAAACAGTTCCAAAAATTACTTCATCTAATAATATTTAAACAGTGCATGATTTAAACTATGAAACTTGTTATCAATTTTTCTTAGACCGTTACACCTAACTATTGCTATATTTAGCAAAATCCAATAAACGATCAATTATATAAAAAAAAACAAAAGAAAATGTTTTGCAAACAATTGATTAGGTAAATTATGATTTTTCATTGTTCGAATTATACCATAAATCGTTCAAACAATAGCCTTAGAGTCACCTTGTTTCCCAGAATTAAATATTTCTGATTATGCTATTTAATAATGTAAATTAGAAAATTTGAAAACAATGCTAATCAAGATAATACCTAAATTCCAAGCAATATATTGTCATAGTGATATTGATCTTTGACCAAATCAGACATCGGACTGCATAATGGAAATGAATAAAAACTATACAGAGTTGTTAATGAGGGTCTGATAGGACAAGTAACACTATAATATTCATTATTTTGGTCAGAAACATTGAACAAATTTGTTTAATTCATCATTAGATAATGTTCACAAAAGATAGGATAAGAGCCCCAATTGCTGGCAACTCTCCAGTTATCGATACTTATTCTAAAATCTGTTGCAATTGAACAAACTTTCTTTGACAGAAAACTGAATTTTCCATGCTACTGGCAATGGTAATTTAACATTTCTCACTTAATAGTTATTTACATAAAAGTCAGGAAAATTTCACATAGAGCTAAATTGAAATACGAGGCACTTTTTGCCGAGTATTTTAAAGCTCCGAGTCAAGTAAGAGATTTTACTGACGTGTTTTGTATTAAATTTTTCCGGAAATCGAAAAAAAAAACGAAATTTACAGATTTTAGAATTGTTTTTACAAATTCCACAAAAATCAAGTTTGTCAATTCTGTTGACAACCAGAGTTACTAGAGTATATTTTTTATTTTGCGTCTTGTAAAGTTTTTACAGTACTAGTCCGGAAAACTCAATTTTCCTGCGCGTAAATAAGCAGGAAAATGTTGTTTCCAAGTCGATTTCCAGAAAAATAATTTATTTGTTTTTTATTTAAATAAAGTTTTGATTTATATTTGCTATTTCAGCCAACGATTCAAAATAAGAAACAAACCGACCCAAATTTAAAAATCAATATGCAAAATGTTGTCTTAACGGAAAGTAACTAACAAATCAAAAAATGCTAAGCTTTAAAAAATAAAATACTATCATAAGATGAAATTAATGACAATTCTCTTTTTGAAGAAATAAGATTGACGATATATCTGGCAAAAGAAGCTTGTGCTGTTATACGCATCAATTATTTATATGGTTCTATTCAGGTATTAAATGTAACAAATGCACCAAGAATATATACAACATACAATCCACCATGCAAAATTAAAAAAAAAAATTGAAAAAAACGTATGTTTTAGATGTTGAAAAAAAGAATTAATGTAGAAAACATTAATTTTTTCTTTATTAGTTCATTACTAACTTTTTCCAATTTTCCAAAATGCAAACTAAGCTAGCTTATGTAATTGCATTTTTATTATTATTGACTGTACGAAAGACCTGTTTACAAAAATATAACAAGTGGGTATTTAAAGAGTGCAAACAATTAGAGAAAAGTGTCAATAAGATAAGTTGTAAACAAGCCTTAATTTAGTTTCAATTGCAGCTGCATGTATATCTGTTTTTGGGCTTTTTTTTTGATATCAACAATTGGACTATCTTACTCTTTAAAAAGTTTAGTTAAACCATATATTTAAACTCATTGTTAAGCAGCGCCACCTATTCAAGATATAAAAACTAATTTGCGTTTATATAGTCTGTGCTATTTTTGAAAAATGTTTCAAAACTTTTGCACTATATTGTGTTATTGTGTTGATACTTCTTATCATCTTGCATTATTTGTATATTGTAATATAGTTTTTCTTATCCCTATCGTATTTTACATGAAATCATAAAGTAAAGTCATATATCTTCTGGTTAAGTAATACCTAGGTATACATTATTCAGCAAGTCTGTCAGTATTAATTTCTAAAGAAAAAAAAATAGATGGCAAAGCTGCAATAAGTTTGTCTGAAATATTTACTGAAGATGCTTTACGATGTTCAAACAGAACAAATCACTGTATTCAGGTTATGTAAATTCAACCTAACCTTCACAACATGGTACAAAAATATGTTGAGATTTATAGACTGCATTTATACCGATTTTAAAAAAGCCCCGGGTTAAAGGTAATTGGTCCATTATAATATTTTTTCATCGAATTAAATATATATTTATGAAAATTTCAAGCTATAGTTTAATGTCTTGAGAGTAAATATCGGAAAATTTTGACTTATAATTTAGATAAACGTTAACGCTTATAACTTAAGCGTTTTTGTAACCTCTTAAATTGCCAACAACCAAATAGAAATTATTACCAATAATGACCTTTGTTTTTCAAAAACAAATTCAACCGTAAACATGAGATAATATGTATTACAAGAATTGTTAAAAATGAAAATAAATAATCGCTAAATCTGGTTGCTGTGGTCGCAGAAAATTTAGGTTTTATAACCGTACCATCCTCATTATGATGTAGTGTCTAATATAACCCTGTTGTGAGTAACTCCTCTTTTTACGCGGGCACATGCCTACTTGAAGAACCAAGTCCAAAAGTTTCTGGTAAATGTATACTTTCAAGGCTTCACAAAAAAGTTTTAGTACAAGAGCGTTAGTAGAAGAACCTCGGGGGAAAACAAGTATTGCATTGCAAGTAAAGCAAGTAAAAAACTTAAATAATAATTAAATAGAAACATTTGGTAGGACTAAAAAAAGTGGAAACTTCAAGTGAGGTTGAGAAATTTCAAAAAAAAATTAAAGAAGGAAGAACTGCTATAATCAGTTTGAATACCGCTAAGGATATCCCTCACAGTACAAGTACGGTCAAATATTCAATTTTATTTTTAATTATTAATATACATAAACAAAATCACTTGATTATGTTTACTTGTTTAGTAAACTAAAACTTTTAGATAAGTATCTACAATCAGTGTCAAACACTACCTATAATATTTTTTAAAAATGTTGTATAAGAGCCTCAAACTTTTGCTAAGATTAAGTTAAAAATAAAAACGAAACCAGAAAATACCAAAAAGTTTGTTTAGTCGAAGGTTTTTAAGATCTAAATAATCTGAGCTACAAATTAGTTGACCGGATGAAGATTGGTTACAAGACCCAATTATTATTTAAGTATTCACATGACTATATTGAAAAATATCTACTTTCATTTTTATTTCTTGACAATATGGCTAACCACTTGATGGAAAAAGTGTATTCATAAAAATGTCAAATAGATATCTCATTATTTAAAATGTCACTAATACATTGTCAGATTTGGAACGTCTTTCTTGATCTCCTTTCATCGATGAAATTTACTTTGAAACTTGTTTATTGATCGAGATCAGCCATAAGTTGAGTTCCTTTCACTTGGCCACATTTTAATCGAAGCAACGAAATTAAAAAAGTTTGCCTCACAGCAAGAAGAAAAAAAAATCTCAAATCACGAATGTTATAATAATTCATGGCTGCCATAGCACGGTGTTACTTGCTGCAATTAAAACACCTCAAAGATACTTTATTACACCACGTTGATTAGTTCATTATTGCAGAAGATAATAACGAAGCCAATCGAAACAAGCCATGCTTCGAACAAAAGAGAAACGCGGGTGATTTTTATCTTTTGTTTGTCCACGCCAAACAAAACAATCGTTCTTTTTTACTTTTAAAATACTAAACAAACCCAAAAAATTCCTCAACTAGTCCAAAGAATGCACAGGTGCTTTGACGCTTCTAATTATGTGGATTTTTACCATCAACTCGGCGTCATGGCAGGCCTCTTTTGTTTGTTCATACACTTAGAAGGGAAGATTCTGGATTGAAAGATGTTTTATCAGTTACACGGCGAGTATCAATGTAAACAAGCAACGGTAATATCTTATCTCTACAAGGCCAAAATTTAGTCACGTGTCTTATCAAAATAAAATAATACAGACACGGCCCGGCCTGAAAGCGTAGGTGCTACATCGTAGGAGCCTTAGAAAAAAAATTCAACAAACGCCCACTGGACCACAACTGTAGTGTTGCAATTGCATCACATCGTAAAAAGCGACCTGTTGAATGACACAATAGTAACCAATAGCGAACCAGAATAAAACGCGGCAAAAGTTTTTGAATTGCTTCAGGAATCGAAAACGGCCATAAGTCATAAAATAGTGACAGGTCGAAGATCGGATCGAGTCCATTTGCTTTTTAATCAGTGGTAATTGGACCACACGTGTGCCAATTAAAGAATAATTGCCTGTGGATGGCAGGGAATGCATTGTCGTGATTTGTACAGTGGGTTTTTTAAAAGCAATTCTTTATCATCGTAGCACTATTAGAGATCTTATGGACCAGCCTTTACATACGCCCAGGCTTGGCCTCTTTTGCTGAAATCACCTCACCATGATCGCCGACCTTGCCTATTACATAATTCTCAAACGGTTTTTCTTAAATTCGTTATTTTAAAATAAATTGTGCTTGATGGTTTGGAACAAAAATGACATTTCCTTCTTCATTACCATTCGCCAATACAAATAAAAATTACTCTTTTAATCCAAACTCTTTGTTAAGAGTTTTTTTTATCTAAGTCTACAAAATTGTAGACGTAAAAAAATTATGATTTATAACATTTTATGCAAGTTTAGAATTCTTTATAATATGAATTTTATTATATAAATTTTTTCTGTTTACCATAATCAAAACATTAGCAAAAATTTAATAAAAAATAAAACCGTAAATAGCAAATGTCCTTGGTTAACCCGTCAAAAATTTTATAAAAACAAGAAACTGAAATTTCTTCAGTCTTTTGAGAGGCAACAAATGGTTATTCAAAATTTAAAAAAATTAAAAACTCCGAAAATATCGAAGAAAAACTGAATTCTGTATAAAAATAAAAAACGTCGGAAAAACTTAATGTGGGCAACAAAAGAACAAAGACTAAGAACATGCGGCAAATATCCAAAAAAAATCTGAAAGTTTGTAAAACTGAATCTAAAACAATTAAATAGATGAAAACACGTGATATGAATGGTTAGGCTGCATAGAAAAATGCTAAAACACACAGTTAAAAGACTTAAAATCGAAAAACAAGCAGAACACAAGAGCAAATATTGCAGAAAAGTACCAGAAAACAATACGTCATAGAAAAAACTGCCAAAATACCCAACAAAAAATTAAGATAATAACACGATTTAGTTATAAAAATAAAAAAATAAGTACTGGCGGCTGAAAAAACAACAGAGAAAGTGCACAATGCAAAAAATAGAAACAATAGAGCAAATGACAAAAAAGTGCAAAGAGTAGAGACACAAAGAGAGACCAAATTGCTACAAGTAGAGACAACGAAAGAGAGTAATTTATATCTTTTATAATAAAACCGCGTGGAAAAGGGAAAAGAAAAAAGTATACAAAAGGAAGATTGAGTGATATGAGTGAACAAGAGAATGAAAAAGATTAATTATGCATAACAAAAAAGATAACTAGCAAGCGAACGAATGTAAATGAGCAGGAATAAGTAGTAATTTGATAAAAAACATTTAAACTAAATTTTAAGTTTGTAGAAACAGATGTTAGTCTTAGACTTTTATTCTAAGTTAATTGGTCGTCATAGTAACTCTTAAGTTTATTTGTCTTAGCGTTGTAAAATTTATTTTGCAATGCTCACTATATAGAGAGAGCGGCTCGATATATTAAAAATTCAACAAGCTTGAAAACTTCGACTTATAACAGATTTCAATGTTATAAAATCTAATCAAAACTGTATTCTACGCATTTCCTTTACTAATTTGAATAATTCCTAAAGACACATCTATAATTACCCAGCCTCGTGCGCCCATTTAAAAGATCTGGTAACCGTTGCAACGTACAATTATCTAGATGTTTACATAGAAAAGTCGTATGTTTTTATCTAGATATCGATCTTCTTTATTTGTAAATGTCTCTAAGCATCTAAACGTAAATAAACATAATGTGTATCTTATCTTTTTCAATCCAACCTATATTCTCTGTTTTCCAAAATCTTCAACAATCTTAATAGGAGCTCACTACAACAATCCTCGCCTTTACAGCCGACAGCCACCCACAGCCTTTTTCCCCACATTGTTCGTCCATTCCAGTTCCAAGGCAGATACTCAAACAACGTTCAAATCTTTACAACTTAATTAAACCTACCAGCAATCGCAACATGGCCTAATCTCAATGAAAAATCATAACTTTTCGTGACGTCAGTCCATCTTAAAAAGCGACGACAGCTGGAAATAGAATCCAAGCAGTGTATTATTCTACCCACTTGTCGTCCATCCTTGACTACAAACTACCACAGTCCTGAATCGTAGGCGTCCTCGTCGAGCTTTCTATTCTTGTATATTTCACGTGCTCCAACAAATGGATGATGATTGATGAAAAAACATTCGAAGATTTGGGTTTGTGTTGTCACTTACCGTTGAAGTCTCCATAGTGTTTGAGTGACTACAATTCAATTTGTTGAGTTTTTTGTTCAAAGTTTTTTAACCTTGGGCCAAGCATAATTCACGACAAAGAACAAGTCGTGATCAATTAGAATAGATTTAAATTGATTCACAGCAGTTTGGAAATAATTAACGTTTTTATATGACAGACTTCAAAGGCTAAATTACTAATTAAAATAATTAGAAAAACACAAATTTTGTCTAAATCTAAGGAAAAAAATTGAGAGATCTGTCAAAAATCAAAATAAAAACTGAATTTGTCTTTAATTAACATGTCACAATCAGCAAAATGTCTGATAATATTTAAGGGTCTTGGCTAATATTTGGAAAACAAGCTTAAAATCTTCTGACTCATGATGTTGCAAAAACTCTTAAATGAAATAATGTAGTCTCAACTCCAAAAAAGAAGAGCAAACAATCAGATAATATGAAATGTAAAATTAAAGAAAATTATCTTTATCGAGTATATTGTAATACCGCAGGAAAAAAGCATAGATCACAACAGATTCTTTCAATAAAAAAAAACAAAATCGGAAGCAATCAGAAACAATATAAAAAAGTTGATATAGTAAAGAGAGGATGATAAATAGTCCAGAAAAGTGTATTAGTGTCAAAAGGTAGCAAAAAGTCTAGTAGATTTCTAGTACGCTGCTAAATAGTAATCACATAATATACAGAAACAAAGAATGGTAGACTGAAACAAACGAATCTATCTTGAAGCAAAGCTAGTTCTATAAGTCATATCATTTAAGAGAAATGGACGTGATAGTTGCTGTATCACATGCTATTATTCAAATAGTATCATTTCAAGCATTACGTGGCATTACCAGATAAGCAAACGCTCGGTATTTAACGTGATGTGGTGCGATCATTTTGTCTAATCCAATAAAATCTGATGAGATTCTCCAAGTTTCTTGACTAAAACTGGAATAGGTTAGAAACTTAAGAAACGCTAAAGAAGAACAGTGGTAAAGGTTTAGTTATATTAGGATAGATTAGTTTAAGCAAGATCTTTGTGAGGATATGAAAAGATACAAACTTTTCGCAGAATACTACGAGAAAAATAAGACTTTTTTAATGGCAGATACGCTAATAATAGGTTTGATTTCAATTGAATTTCCACATATCTTCACGTTTTACTTTTTCCAGTCTCGAAGCGTTAGTTGTAGCGCCAAAAAGCGAATCGTGAGGAACTGGAATACCTATTTGAATTATCGCAGAAACACGATTGGTCCATTAAGTGGATAGAAACTTTATCTTAGCTAATCGTGAGAAATATGTATTCGCAGGGCCGTTGACATTTTGTACATTACTCCTGCTAAGTGTTTTTAATCTGCAAGTTGGATATATTTCTAATAATTAGAAAATAGTCTATAAGCGGTATGCCAAATATTCGTTGACCTACTTGTCTCTGCATTGGTACCACTCCTAAGTCAAAAATTCGCCATTCCGATTCATTGCTTCATAAGGCTCCAATCGACCGTGCCTTTGATTTTATTGAACTTATTAATTTTGACGAGACGATAATAAAATAAAAAATCTGACTCAGTAAATCACTCAACAACTTATGCGCAAAAATTCGTTATAATTTGGTTTAAAAAATAAACTACATACAAAATAAAATATATGCCCAAGTTTCAATAATCTAAAAGTATTGTCGCCATTTAATAAAAAAAAGACAAGACCACTGTAAAAAATATTTCGCAAAAAATTCTCATTTTCTTTGTTTTTCATAAAAACATCAAAATTTGGGCCGAGCATCTTAGCAAAATATGAAATCAGTATTCAAATGTCGAGATGCCTAATTTATTTTATTGCAAGACACTGTCAAGATTTCAGATAAATCTCCTGTGTAAGCAGATTTAGAAAGTTCAACAAAATTTGTCAAACAAAACGTCAAATTATTTTTGAGGATTTGGAACATTGTGGAACTTGGTTAAAACGTTGCACTGCACTCGTTCTTGTCACTAGCAGGCCATGTTGCGCAATTTGTTTCTAAACCGTTTATAGACTTTAACTCAGTTTAAACTGATAATTAGTCAGAAAAACAATCAATTATATTAGTTTTTGTCATTTTTACGTATTTGCTAAAGTTTTCAAAAAAAAATATTTTGATTCAAAATCTCGCGTCAAGCGAAAGAGAGCGTCTTTTTCTCAAAATCGAAACAAAAAAACCAATAAATAATATACAATACATATTGACCAACAAAATAGATAAAAAATTAGAATCCATGAAAAAATATTGGACTTTGCATTTACGAAGTATGACATGATGCTGCCATATTTGTGAATTGCTATTAGCAGCGGTATTCTTTATGGCGAACAAAGTTCGAGAAAAGTCATAACCTTGCAGAACTTATCGGCAAAAAGACAAGTTTTGCAATTTTTAAGTGTACTCGAAAGCTTCATTTTAAAAACTGGCAGAAAACGTAACATTTTTCGGTGTCTAAAGAAAAAATACTTTTTAGTTTTTTTATTCAGATTAATTGGTAGGACCTGTAAATAAACAAACCGATTTATAAATATACGCTTAGAAAATTGAAATATTGACATCTTTCGGAAAAGACGCTTAGAAAACTTTCAATTAAAAGAGAACAATTTTTTATAGTAGCAAAACAAAAAAAATGAAGACGTGAAAGCGAGAAGAGTGCAATAATTATTTTTTTAAAACTTTAGAGTATTGATAAAAAAACATAAAATGTAGGAGATTTAAAAAAAATTATTAACGCCATTTCCCACTGTCTGAGCGCATATTAATTAAATTCATTTTAAAACATTACTTATAAATAAATCTTACAATGTATTGAGGAATTGCCTCCAAAATGAAAATAAAATTGGTCGACAAGCGTTAAAACTCCAATGTCGAACAAAGATAATTAGGTTTTTTACGCTCTGCCCAAAAGTTTTAAGCCTAATGTTTTGTTTCTCTAAACGAAATTACTTCAAATATTTATTACAGTAGTCGTAAAACCGACCTAAAAGCCATAATAATACCTTTGGTTAGCTATGAAAAAAAAATTCTTCTTTTTTGTAAGTTTAATTACACGTTTCTGGTTGTTGGATGCTGTTAAAACCATTATTCAATCTAAGATCTTCAAACGGGAGATGTTAACAATTAGTGAGCTGTTGGATGTGCAGATAGAAAGAAGGTCTGACAGGTTAGACTGAAGATGGGTTTGACCCCATACCGCGATTTGTTAACCTGAACCATGACTCGGTAAAATACCATAGAAAATCAAGCTTTTAAAAAACTTTTACAACTAATGTTTTATGGTAATTGCTCAGAACTAAAAAGATCCGAATTTTGTGGGCTTGGGCTAAATGGAAAATATAATTAATGGAATTTTGAAAGTTGAAGCAGATATTCTAGTCGCTGACAAGGTTGGGTTTTTGTATATCTTGCCGATGTATTAGGACAATCAGTTAGATATTTGATTGAGTAATAAATACCTTCGCTTACACTTGACAAGTAGTTGCCATCAGAACTTTTATTTCTCTAATACCGCATTAAATTAACTGTCCAAGGCTTGTTTTTTACATGCTTAAAGAGATTATCTCGAATGCTGTATTTTACTGGAATTTTAACATCACAGATGGTCATTCGAAAACATTAAGATTAAGCATACCGTGTAAATAATAATGACAGAAAGAAAGAAATTTCCTCTCTTCCATATAAATCACATCAATTACTCCATCAAATTATCTTTAATTTCCAGTATGGCAACTCTACAAAATGTTGTCGGAAAAACTTCTCAAATATATTTCTTTTTGTTTTGTACTTTAACCGCTAAACGTCGTTGAAACAAAAACTTACACCTCTTAAACCGCCTCCGAAATTTCTCTTGAAATAATTGGGCAGCAAGCTTTTATCCTTTTTGCGCTCCATATGAGTTGTCCATTTCCAATTTAGCGGATCCACGTACAAACGCGCCATATATCTTAAAAGTCTCGACTTTAAAACCTTGTATTGTGTTTCTTTGGTCGAAATTCCATTCGAAAAACGTTCGGAATCTTATTTATAATGGTATACCGCTAAAGCCCCTTTTACCCTGCCTCGTCTTCCTTAGGGGACTTGAGAGAAAAGCGTGCATTGTCGCGTAATTGCGGCAAATAAAATATAATTGCCTTGTGATATGTCTTTGTGTAAGAATCTTGACATGATAAACTACGCAGCTAGTATTATTAAGGTATTTAAAGAATTTTTGCCAATTTTTCTGGTATTCCTATAAGGATCAGTTTCAGGCCAAGAAAAAAATTATGCCGTTGACATTTTAAACCAAGCATCTGCAGCAGTGACGAAATCAAAATTAGAATAAATAACAATATGGCTTTGTATTCGAATAAATTTTCATTAATCATGTGATTACTAACATATATACCTTGTCAAATTATAAATTATGATAATACATCGTTGTCAATATCCTTCTGATGTCTGCTCACCATGAACATAGAAATTTAAACGTTGATACTACAGTTAATTGATTTATACTACTTATACGAACAAGACATTAGAACGGCGGCGGTCAATTTATTTCTTCAAAGAAACGTTATTTCTTCAACATAGTTGCCAATTGAACTGAATTTCTATTTTATACACTTTCACAGCAGATTTGCATACTTATTTTTTAGTAAAAACATCCACAATACACAGTCATGCAAATTTTATTATTTAAATAAAAAAAAACATAAAAAAGCCAAAATATTTAAAGTAAATCATCTTCATACAAAAAAAAATATATAAAATAGACTGTAAATTGAACAAAGTAAGAAAGTAAACAACAAAAAGTAAAATTAAATAACACCAAAATTATTATTAAAGATTATTTATTATTGTAGATATTAGGTCGATCATTATGATTTATTACATCCAGTAGTGCCTAAAATGTTGTAGATATTAGGTCGATCTTTATAATTTATTAATATCAAGTAGTGGCTTAAATGTTGTTTCGACAAATAATTTATATTATAAACAACTTTAATATATAGGTAATAGGTTTTTACATAAAAGTCAGGAAAATTTCATATTACTGAAGAGGAGCTAAATTGAAATACGAGGCACTTTGTGCCGAGTATTTTTAAGCTCCGAGTCAAGTAAGAGATTTTACTGACGTGTTTTGTATTAAAATTTTCCGGAAATCGTAAAAAAAGACGAATTTTTCCACAAATTTCAAGTTTTTCAATTTTGTTGGCAACTATAGTTACTAAAGTATCTTTTTTATTTTGCGTCTTGTAAAGTTTTTACAGTACTAGTCCGGAAAACTCAATTTTCCTGCGCGTAAATAAGCAGGAAAATGTAGTTTCCAAGACGATTTCCGGAAAAAGATTTTACTGACGTGTTCTGTATTAAATTTTTCCGGAAATCGTAAAAAAGACGAAATTTACAAATTTTAGAATTTTTTTTGACAAATTTCACAAAAATCAAGCTTGTCAATTTTGTTGGTAACTATAGTTACTAAGTATCTTTTTTATTTTGCGTCTTGTGAAGTTTTTACAGTACCAGGTCCGGAAAACTCAATTTTCCTGCGCGTATATAAGCAGGAAAATGTAGTTTCCAAGACGATTTCCGGAAAAATAAATTATATAAGACAACAAAATTTTAAGAAAATAAAAACGACTTGCCCGGCAAAATTTGTTGGTAAATCGTTTTCCTAAATAAAAGCTTTCGGTTTAAGCTCTTTTCATTTGTCAGGCTATCAAAGCTGCGTCATCAGGATAGCACACAGCAAAAATGTTATTTTATATCTGTGTATTATTTGATTAATTTTCAAATCGAATAATATGGGAGCTAAATGAGTCTCTCTGTCGTATTCTTCGTTTTAAGTTTCTTCTATTGTCATTCTAATTTGTATTTTTTATTTATGTTTATATTAATCAGCCTAATTAGAGTATACATTTTACCCTATAGAAGACAATTTTTAAGCCAACTAAGCACATATATGCGGATTTTTTGCTTTCAGTTGACTTTTCTACAGTTTATCGAATTATAGAAAAAGCATTTCTAGCGTTTTTTTCTAAGACTGTATTATCAGGTAATAGTGTGGCCGTTAATTTTAGGTCCATTCCAAACTCATTTTTCCTTCGTATTTTCTTTGCTAAGAAACTAATATTATTTACGATCAACAAGTTTTAAAACTCCATAAATCAGCTAAAATCTTTGCAAAAGCCAATAAATTCCAGCCTTCAGATTTTGTAAAAGTTAATTATTGTTCCTCCCTCAATGTGGTTTACAGCGCGTGGCGCCAAAGTACTCACCACCTAACAACAACCCCAACAGCTAACCACTCGACTTTTAACAAAAGACTTTTGTAGTATCATTTCGAATAATTTGTTTGGACAACTGCCGAAGTTACCTGTTACATAGTCACAGCCGATAACTTTCAGGGATTACGACCCTCTTCAAACATAAAAACCTATTGTATTGGAATTTAGGATGAATATATACCTGTTATTGTTTTCGGCGGACAGGTGTATATTGTGAGCTTGTGATACAAGAACAATGCATCATTTCAGATAATATAAATGAAAAAAAAGTTAAATGTACAGGTAAAGATTTTTGGCAAATTAGAAAATAATAAATAGTATTTTAGCACCAAAATATACCCTGACCTTTTAATTTGTTGAACCCCCATTTCAATAAAATTCAAGTTCATCATATTCTTCATTTTGTAAAAGTTTTTTGATTTTTGATCAAATTATTTTATATTGTTAAAGATTTTATATGGTATGCAGTTTAACTTTTTAACTTTTTTATATAAAAATATTATGTAAGGGTATAGGACGAGGTTACTGTTAAACCACTTAGCTAATATCTCCACGGTTCCATTTCAGAATTGCTCAGACATACCATCATTTCTGCTAGATAAAACCAATGAAATGTCAGCCTAAAGAATAGGAAAG
Source organism: Lagria hirta (assembly GCA_947359425.1). NCBI lineage: Eukaryota > Metazoa > Arthropoda > Insecta > Coleoptera > Tenebrionidae > Lagria > Lagria hirta. Next base: position 6,406,478 of record OX375800.1, read on the forward strand.
TCTCTTATGTTAAAGCATTAGATTGGCTGACACTGTTTAAAAACAGTAGAAATAAAACTGGTCCTAATATCAAACTCTAGAGAAGTCCTTAACTTAATAAATTTGTTGGAGGAAGAATAAAGTTTTCTGCAATTGCCTCTTTTACTACTTTTTGAACAACTGAACCTTTCGTCAAACAGCGAAACGTTCTAGTTTATAAGATGTTTATTGCTTACACAATCTTACAGCAGAAGACCCCCAAGCAAGGCTTTGTCCCCTAGTAAAAGTTTTGTGAAATTCATAGCTTTTCCTGTAGACGTGTCAATTTGGAAATAAAAAACAAACTGAATGATCATAAAAAAATTTGATTCGCCTCTAAAAAGTTCAAATGAGTGTATACTGTATTCATTTTCAAGAAAGAGTGGTTCAAAACAAATGCATGCAGGCTCCACGTGATCATATCTATGAAGTGTAAGATGGTCGACGATTTTTCAAACAGAGCCGGCCGCAGAAAAAATCGTTTATTCCATTTTAGACCAAGTTGTTTTCAATTCGGCTTAAATATATTCAAAATTATATTATTTTCACTAGTATTTAAGTGGTTACGTTAAGCTCTTTTTCTGGGAGAACTGGAGTTCTGGGATTAACCTCAGTCTCTGTCTCCGTAGCAGCACACAGAAACAGCAACGAAACAAATGCACAATGCACCTCTGCGCTTTCGACTGCCAGCCCGGCTCAAATTTCAGGAAACTCTTCGGTATCACTTAGTCTTTACTCTTTATGGATGGATCACGCACTGATCACGTCCTATACATTATTTACTACCACTCTTTCTTGAAAATGAATACAGTATAGTTTTCAAAACCGGACATATTATTATAGTTTGTAGTTTCTGCGTTTTATAATGTCTGCAAAGTTAGGAAAATTGAACAAAATGATTTGCAAAATAAAATAGTTTGAAAGTGAGTTTTGTGCAATTACGAAGAGAACGATTCAAAAAATAAAAGCAAAAGCAAAAAAAAACATGGTAAGAAAGATCAGGAAATCGAAACTAATGATCAAGAATAAAGCAGACTAATGCAGCAAAACTAAAGCTTCGCCAGTAATTTACTAAAGACCACAGAAATCAATCCATGAAGCACAGATAGTTAATTATAATGCAGCTATAAATTAATTACGCATGCATGAGGAAATCAGTTCTTTCATTATGAATTTATGCAGGAAATGCAAAGCTTTAACCCTTTATATGTTTCAAATTGACATGAAAAGATTTTAAAAGTATATAAAAAAACTACAGTTCATAAATCTTCGCAAGCAGTATTATTGTCTGATGAATTATTGCAGTTATTGAAAGACCATAGAAGAAGATCGTAAATTAAGTATTAACCTTTGTGGTGGTATTATAACGCCATAAAGTTTAATATCAATAATTAATATTATTTACACAATGATCGCTTTTGTCGGAGGAAAGCAAAAATGGTCAAAATAATGATCGGTTCCCCTAAAGGCACAGCCAGTTCGGCGCCCATTCCACCCATCCAAAAGCTGAGTTACGTGTACAACCATTGGACAGGACACTGATTTGAAGTTTCATAAAATACTCGTAAAATTACCAATTTCAAAAAGGTCCCCGAGAGAAAAATTTCCAATTCCATCTTATCAGATCCGCATATCTAATACAAGATCTTGTCTTGTTAAAGGACCATCAGCAAGTGTTCAAAATTCGGTTCTTATCCATGTTCGGTGGTTGTTCCGCATAATGTCGATTGATGTAAACCAGATAGTATTGTTTGTCGATGACAATTTTGTTTTATTGTTGTAAAACTTAATATGAAGTCCCCTTATTATTTGTGTAGGCTGCAAAAAAATACGCTTTCGCCTACGAATTGTTTTTTTTTTCAACAGGAAATAGCAGAGTAGTAGAATTTGTGAAAGAGTACACCTACGATTAGCATTTTGTTCCACTTTTTTCCCACAAACCACAGTCAAAAACTTATGGACCATATGCGTAATTGTGAACATACCTGCGAACCAATTTTCCCTCCTGCCGCCTCCTTGCTTGTCAGAAATGTCACAACACCAAAATTTAACAAGTATCACAGTTCCCGGAACTTAAAAACGCACACTTTTTACTCTTTTTCCTACAATTTTTCAAAATTTTTGTAAATAAAACCTGCGCAGAAACTGTCCGATCTCCGGTTTCTTAACAACTGGTTGGTAAACTACTCTCGGAACTGGGAACAATGTGAGAGGTGGTAAATGTAAGATTGTGTGTTTGTGTCTAACTCTCTTTTTCGTTGGTTGTTACCGTTGTGTAGGCATCAAGAGTGCTGCAGCGGCAAAATTTGTTTATTTTGGTCCGAAGCTATGTTAATTTGTAACCCAGATTATTTTATAGAATGATAAGGATTCTAAAAGAAATTAACCGGGGACTCCCCAAATGGTTTTGGTTTTGACGCCAACAAAATAACAATCTTAACATTTACGACTACTGCATTCTTACATAATAGCGAGGTTTCATGTCACTTTATATTCTCGTTAATTGATCACAAAGCTGGAACAGCCAATTGTTTCAATATTACCATTGTTTTGTCTTGACCTAATAGTATGATATATAACCAATCCACCAGATACTGAAAAAACTAGCTCGGATTTAAAAAAAAACATATATTATGGGGGACTGGGGGATAAATTAATTTTACGATTTTAGCATGCATACAGGAAACAATAATAATCGAGTTCAGAACCACTTCAAAAGAATTAATTATCTTATTTAACCTGACAAAGAACTAGCAATCCAAGATTTTTGTTTTATTATCTTATATTTTATAATGTTATTTTATATTATAATATGTGCTATGGCAGACTCGTTCTACTGGATCATGCAATTTTATAATAAAACAATATTGTTACTGTAAGATCTTACGCCACTCTATCAAGTGTTGAAATATGGAATATGGAAATAAAGAAACATCTGTGTAATATTACTAAATTATTGTTTGTTGACTTTTTGCTTCACAACAATACTAAGTTCTTTAAGTTTAAACTGCAATAATATATAATATATTAATATAATTTCAGTGAATTTATATCAATTTTTTGGCGAATAGCTGTCTTCGTAGACCGCACTGCAAAAAATAGAATTGTAGACAATTTTTTTCACCACAATAATTATCACTACAAGTTAAAAACTTTCATAGAATCAAAGCATAGGCTTATATTAGGAAAAATAAAAATAACAATAAAACTTTAAAGCCAAAATGTAGAAAACATGGAAGAAACACTTTACATAGAAAATGCTGATATTAAATTAATAAAATAAAAATTCTCATAACACTGTTTTATGAGAAAATAATGTTTTAATTTCTATTAAATAGTAAAAAGCCTACTAAAAAACCATCAAAAGAATGAAAAGACAACTTACAGGCAACAACAAGAGAATCAAGATAAGAGAACAAAAATTTTCCTGCCAAACGAAGAAGAATAGTTATTATCACGAATTATATAAGCGTGAAAAATGAGGCTTGCTGATTTTTTTTACACTTATAAGTTTAGCTATTATTTTGTCGTACAACAGCTAAGTTAATATAACTTTATATTTTTGACTATTAATGAAAAAATACTTTCAAAAGTCAAAGACTTCCATAAATTTTGTTAAAAAATATTTAGAAGACTCCATAATAAAACGTCCGCTGATACATATAAACAGCTTATACAAAAGCACAACTTTAAATCTTGTAATTTGGTAGGAAGTGAACCATATTCAAATATTTTGCTCTAATCCAAAAGCTATAATTGTAAAAAACCGGCAAAACACTTTTAACAAAAATACGAGAACGTTCTCACAACAACTGCTATTACTTTCATAACCTTGCATTTTTTCCTCATTTTTATGACTTCATGTTTTTCTTTTTTGCTCATTGGATCCAGCTTTCAATGTTTTTCAAAAACCTCAACTCTTATAACACAATAAGTGCAGTTTTTTAGATGTCATAGATCTTTTTGCGTCATTAATAGCTTTTAATTAAGATAGATATTTTTGACATTGATGACGCTCTATTCCTATCAAGTCTTCTTCTATTTGACTGAGGTTATTTTTTGCTTTTCTCCAAATCTCAAAGTTAATTAGAGCATCAGGGATCAACTTGAATAAAATATCTCAACAAAAGTCTTTATGTCTGCCATTGATATCCTCCTCACCAATAAAGTACTTTTTAAACTTTTGAGCATAAAGTTGAAGTGATAATGCAAAAATTTAGATTGTAGAATAAAAAGTTGCCGGGAAGATAAAATTGCTCACCGTAAATAATTGAAATTGAAAAATAAAGACTGCTTTACTTAGCTATGATATAAATTTTCACAACCTTCTCTCCATACATAGGTATGAATTCTCATATTCATAACTCTCACAGTACGTCGGCAATATATTGGTAACCGACACTAGAATATTACTTGAATAAAACGTTCGACAAATCGTTGAAGGCCGACATATTCTATGAGTAAACAATTTCAATTAACGATGGCACGAAATGGCGTCGCTTTTTTATTATTTCGCTTTATCAATTTCGATCCTGTTTGCCTCAGCTGGATGTATAGATTCTCATAGGGTACTCACCACAAGTGACAGGCTAATTACAAATTTATTGAGTGATTTCGCTGTTTGCACAGCGTCTGCAAGATTCCATTCGTCAAATATCTTGTAACCTGTTTTTCATAATATATTTGTGGAATGTATTAGACGAGATATGGGGTGATTACAACTTCAACAGCTTAGATAGGTATAGCATAGCATAAAACAGGAATAAGCTTACTAGATCTGTCTCAACAGCCAAATTTGACCAACTTCTACTCAATTAGAGAAAATAATCTTCTGTGTAAGTAAGAATCTAGAGCTTCTTTAGACTTCTCTATCAGTTGTTGAGGCCAAGATTATAAATTTCGAATGCCAGACCATCCACATCTCGCTTATTCCCATCGTCTCTCATTAGCTAAGCGTTCTTTCTTATTGTCCTCTGGCCATTCTTTGTTCGTTTCGTTCCGATACTTGAAGCTGATAGCTTTAGTACAGTCGGTATGTAAGTCCGATGCGCCTCATAGTCACGATGATTGCTGATAACAGCCTAGCTAGAAGTAGAAGTGTACTTTTCAGCCCCCTTGACCCCTCCAAGTTAACAGTTTGCCATCTAGATCGGCTGGTCACGATGTGCACGCCATGCGTGATACGAGAATAGCCGCCTGATGGAGAATGGAAAGCTAACATTTGCAAGAAACGAAAGACACGTTTTTCGTTTTGCAAATCTAACATAACTTGCATTTTTCTATATGACTTTACATCTGATACCTTTCAAAGAAGAAGAAAACAAAATCCAAGTCGCCAAAATGCAACTAGTTTGCAAATCAAAGGCCCCGACACAGCGCCAGTAGAATGTATGCAATTTTACCATGACATTTATCAAAACCGAAAGGTTTCTACATAACTACCATAAGTAAGATATTTTTTAGTATTTACCCATTACACTGATATTTTTTTGGAATCCAGCAAACGTGTTCAAAACACAAGACTCACAAATCCTAAATCTTTTACAATAATTCATTAGAGTGATCGCAAAAAAGTATCTAATTACAATGACAAAAACCGAAGATTGTGCCCTGCGTACCGCAAGAAATTGTGACGACGGGTCCACTGTTATTTTTTTTACAAAAACTGCTTCAAATTTAATTAAACTGGTTAAATATTTTATAGATCATATCACATAAACTCGTTCTCGTAACATTTTGAGAGGAGATACACCACAGCATCATTAAAATATCTTATCTCTAAATTTTGTAACTGGATAAATAAAAATTCAAAAAAAAAATTTTAAATATAAAAACACTGAAAAACGTTTGTCATAAATTTAAAAAAAAATACGCAAGCAGTTACATTAAACAAATTGGTAATGATTCAACAAGGCTTAGAAGACTTGGATCCAAAAAATCTTGAAAAAAATAAAAAAGTTTGTTTGAAAACAAATTTGGGTCTTTATTTTTTCACATTGTGACGACGGAATTGATGCATAAGATTCATAATTATTTGAAACTAGCTGACCCGGCAAACTTCGTACAGCCTTAGCGTAAATTTGATGCACTACTTTATTTTGTATAGCTGACCTATCTTATGTATGCGTACCTATTCAATTTGAACTGGAATCTATAATATCCTCCATATAAAAATGAATACCTATTTTCCTGGTCTCGTCATACCTGAGAAGGACTTTACTAATTTTATTGAATAAAAAACAAAATATATATTTTCATAATAGTGTTTATTCCGTAGGGTTCAATAATTTCACTTATATTTTTACAAATCGCTATTGAACAACTGGGCATTTTGAAGTAAACACTGAGCTCAATATCACGTGCGCTCTAGAAAGCAACTAATAGCCTCTATACCCTTCACTGCTTCTCTCTATTCTAATGGTCTAAGTTGATAAACTATATTTTTAGTTTTATGTTCTAGCGCGTAAATAAATAATGTTGATGGTTTTCCGACACGGGAACAGGCGACATATAATTAGCCATGTAAAAAACATGATTTTTCTAGGTTGATGCCACATACACTTAGCGACTGCCCTTGCGATTTATTTATTGACATTGCAAATGCAAGCCGCACTAGAAACTGTAAACGTTTAAAACTGAATGGCATATCGTTCGGTATCATAGGGATGATACCGTTATTCCCTTTCAAAATGTTTGAAAGAGAAGTTAAATTAAATGACGTTGACATTTGTTAGCGCGGTTATGTCTGTGGTGTCATAGATCACCACAGAGTTTTTTGTTTTAAATTGAATGACGCTGACATTCGTAACGCGCTTTTTTTAAAATATGCAAAATTAAATGTACATTTTTCAATCTTTCTGAGAGATTTTCTTAATATTTTTTTCCGTAAGAACCTTGTACAGAGTATTAGAAAACTGCAAAAAAAAAATCAGCCAAATCGGTCAAGCCGTTTTCATGCTATGTAGTGACAACGGAAAACAGGTTTAATTTTTATATATATAGATTAAATCTCCGAAAATGTAATTCAATTTTGAGTTAAATCAATTTTAAAGAATATTATTAGAAATACAAAGTAAGTTATTTATGGCTTGACTTGCAGGATCGTAAAATAGGGTTGTCAGCGCTGAAAACTGTTGGGTAAATAAGTCCTTCATTTATTAGAGATGCCATAAATAAGCAGCTCTGAGTAGACTGATTGTCGACACAAATTACTCTTTTCATAAATTATGGGAAAAAATAATTTTATATTATCAAAGTGTAACTAAATATTAAAGTATGTAATCAAAAATACTAAAATTATTTTAATTATTTTGGAAATTGGAACTGAACTGGGGTTGGTTAAATTAACACCTAAAACATTTTATCGTAATTTTGATGTAATCTTCTACATCAATAGAATAAAATAATAATATGATAATTTTAGAAGTATTTTAAACAAAGTTTTTGCAATAAAGTTAAATTTGCCCCACCCATTGTATCTTTCTCTAATTATTCCATAGTTTGCTGTTATTTAATTGATATTTGTATTTTAGTCCAGTTTCAAAAGTAAAAAGCAATTGTGAAATTTGATTAATTCCAAGATTTAATTAATTTCATTTAATTTAAGTGAGTGGTAATATTTATATCTGGGTCAATTTCACTCCGTTTACTGCCGAAAAAAAAATTTGAGATTATTTTATGATAAAAATTTGCATCGAACGCCACTTATAATTTCAAACAATGTCCGTGAAATTAGAGGAAATAGATTAAAAATAGGATGCTGCACTTTCCACTCAAAATTAAAAATTTATTTGCAAACAGCAAAACAAATTATAATTAACCGATTTTTTTTAATGTGAGAAAGTTAATCAGCTTTCCGAAAAAGGAATTAATTGAATACGAGGCATTTTATTTATTCAAAAAAACAGTTCATGCTTTAATCCTCCGACACTTAAAATAAATAATCTGTCAGATTTTTTTATAATTCAACCAAAATTTATGATCTCCTCTTGCGACGTTAATCGGCAAATTTATCGAAATTATTTTCGATTAAATATTATAAAAAGTCGTACCGTTACTCTAATTGTGGCTTCGGTGTATGGTTAAAGACAGAACATACCGCGTGTCGTCAAAGTATACCTAAGAATTATGAAATTATTCATTTGCTTGTCTAAATTTTATGGAAAATTTATTAATACCGAATTAAAATCATTAAAAACCTCTTTTCGAATACTGAAATGCGGTCTACCGCCGTTGTAAATCTCTCTCCGCATAAAAATATTTCAACAGCCACATTCAAAACGGCATTTTTTGGTTTGAAAGAGCCGACATACTGTTTTCAACTTTGACATCAAAATATTACTTATGTTTTTAAAGGGGTAAATTAAATCTGCTTCCCAGTTAGTTATTTTTCGTCTGGTGTACGACATAGGTCGGACTAAAGACCCCTAGTTTTTTATAAATTATTTAAATAATACAATAGATTGGCTCAAGCTCAGGGTACTCTCTAAAATAATTTAATAGCAGTTGCACAAATGTATATCATTTATGATTATTTACAGCTTTAAAATAAAAAAAACTTTGATTCTCAATTAACTCAGCCCTGCAATGAAAAAAGTTGGATGAATATCGGTTCAACCGTTTGGCAGCTACGATGCTAAACGTGGTAAAGACAGACATACTAATGCACAGATTAAACTTATAACTTCCCTCCTTTTTGTGCAAGTGGTTAAAAGCGTGATGATGTATAGTTTAAAAATATAAGGTTAGAAAAAACGTAAAAATGTTAAAAAACAATAACAAAAAAACACCATAAAACAAAACACTGCAGTGGACCCAAAATTGGATAACAAAAGATGTATAAGAGATTGCAAGTGTGTTAGAGAAAGACTAATAAGTAGAGAGAGGAAAGAGTATTATACAGAAAAAGTTTAGTAATTACAGTACAAATTGAGAAAAAGAAAGAGTAGTTGAACAATGTTTGGAGAAATAAAACCAAAAAATAAAAAAGAGAGCAAAATAGATAAGAAAAAAAACATTTAAGATATAACAAGATTTATTAAAAATTAATAAGAGAAAGACCCCAAAAAATAGGTAATAAACAAAGAGAACACAGCAAGATGTAGATGTAAGAATAAGAAAAAAATTGTTGGTTAAAAAACAGAGAAAACGTAGAATGTACAGAGAAAGAATAAGCAGAAATCATTAAAGATAATGAAACAGAGCCAGAGTGATTTAAAATAATAGATGAGACCAGAGATTGTATAAGAAAGAAAAGAAAACAAAATTAGAAAAAGCAATATGAAAAAACAAAAAAATGTTAATTACAAATAGTATCTACATAAGGACAAAATGTTAACAGTTTCAGTCTGGTATTGTGAAAATCCAAAATAAAAGTAAAATTCCAACTAACTTATGGTTCGGCTTGTTCAAAATTTAATTTTACCTCATCATAATTAACTCAACTGTTAGCATGCCTTACTCCGGCTATTCCTAAACAAAATAAAACAAAAGGAATGATACAAAAACAAAAAAAAAAATAAAAGCCATTTGAAGCAACTTTACAAGATGAAGTGAAGCTACTTTTCCTAACCTGCTTTTACCTGATTACTTTGGTATTGTAAGTAAAAAATCAGGAAGTAATAAAGTCAAAGCAAATTCATTCAAAACAAAGATTTGTAGACTCAGGCATGTTTCGCGCTGATTAGCACAGTTATCCGTGATTTAATAAAACTGATTGGAATTCAAATTGTTATTAGGGTTCGATGATGACTACTAATAGAGACAAAACATACCTGATTGACTTTACATTCTGTACTATATACCACTCTATATGTAAAAGATAAGGAAAAAATAGAAAAAAAACCTTATAAAATAATTTGAATTTACCTGTACTTGTCGTAAATCGGTAGTTTTACGTCATAAATCCCGAATCTTATGAATAAAACACTTTTTTAAAGCACAACAAATTAAAACTCTCAAAGCTTCCAAAGATCTGATATCGACTAACATTTAAACAAAAATGTACTCGGAGCGAGCGCAGTCGGAGCAGAAGTAAACAAATGAATTTCTTCGAATTAGAGTTGGCGTCAAACTTCTTCATTAATAATTTATTGTCCTTTGACGGCTTATCATGCAAAATTATACTATCTATTTGCAACTCCAATTCTCACTTAAAAATAAAATAAATAATACTGGAAACCAAAAACTTACCGATTTTGGTGCCAAGCTGGACGGCTCCTCGTTTCCCATTTCCGAAAGTCATTCTCAAAACTGCCTATGGTTCGGGGAAATGATATGATGTGCTATAAAGCTCTCACAGAATACAATAACTCAAACAAAATTACGGCCAGGAATGATTTCCAAAGCACTTTAAAAATAATGGGGACACAGAACTAGCTGATTCCATGTCCATTTACTGCTTACAATGATGGACACTTGTCTCTATTTCGCACACAACAGAGCATTTCTAAATGATAGTTTATAAAGGGTCTGAAAAACAAGACAAAAAGATCATGAAGTGGTCAAAGTAGAACTCAATATTTTCTTTTGTTAACAAGATAATTTATTAATACCCCGTTTTATAGGGACCATTGTGTAAAAGCTAAGTGCTGCAACACTTCTTAAGACCCAAATACTACCCCATATTATAATTTTTTTTCAGAGTCCAAAGTCCACTATGTTAATATTTTGGTTTGCACTCCCTATGATTATTTCTTAATTGAAAGAGTCTTAGATTTCATTTGATTTACAAAACATTAAAATCCAAAACTTCAACTAGATTTTAAAACTTGTCATTAATAATCCTCTCTTGAAAATAATAATTTAATAGATTCTATTTTTTTAAATTATTTGTCGAATCAAGAAAATATACATTTTGACCACTTTGATGCTTTGTGTACACTATATTTTGTTTTGATATTATATAACGCGACAATTAGCTCATCCAGCATCGTAAAGCAGCCATATCATATTTTATATTGTTAGTCTAGAATATTACAATAAAATAAAACACGCACACAACACATAAAACACATTAAAAACTCAAAGGAATGCCATAACTTACATGCACAGCCAAAAAAAATACAAAAAAATTCTGAAAAATATTTTAGGTCATATAATCCATTCGATGTTGAAAGGTATTTTTCTATAATGATTTTTTTCTTTTTAATGAACGTTACCCTATCTATAAAATATGTTAAGAGCGGCAAAGTTTATGTCCTTCGAAGACGGTTCATCATCCGAGAGAACGTCTTGATTGTGGTGATAAAAGCGCGGTCAGCTTACCTGGAACAAAAACAAGCATGTTAACAACATTACAAAACGACAGACGCACAGATTTTAAAATGTTTCTTAAATTTTTTCTCTGAGTGCACTTCTCAGATATCATAAAAATGGGTTTTAGTGCTTTGTTAATGGGTTTTATATTTATTATATGAAGATCTAATTAATCAAGAAATAATGTCAAATAGTATGCCTTAGAGTCTTTAGACTTTTTAAAGTAAGTGCTTGAGCGAATAGTTTCCACTAGGTTACCATCCAAAAGCAATCACTAGTTGCTAAATGTCCATACATCGACGAGTAAACAGAAAAAAATTAAACCTAAACACCAAAAATGACACCAAATTTGGCTGTTCACTCTTCAGTTTATTTAGAGTACAGCAGGTGGCAAATAAAAACCCTATAAACTGGTTTAGACTTTTAACCTCTTTCTTTAGTTTGTACTGCACTCCAGGGTTCAATTCTAGAACCACTACTGTTTTGTTATTTATAAACATCTTATCAAATCATCTTACTAAATCTATCATTACTTTAAGCAGATAAACAAGCTTCTTAAAAGTTTGTCAAAATTGACAAAAAGTGAGCCAAAGACAAAAAGTAAGCGGATTGATAAAAAAAAATTGTTTCAATTTTATTAAAACGAGAAAGATGATATTCTCGGTAAACGCACGTAGTCTAGAAGAGAGTTCTAAAACTTTCCGTTAATAACAAGCTTTTGCAGAATAAACATGGGAAATCATCTAATATCTTAACTCTGCGAAAATTGCTACCGTTCGCTCAAGCAAAACTCAGAAAGTGACATCAAACATACGTCCAGTAAGATAAGAGTAAATAGACACTTTTCAGAAAACAGAATTAAAAATGAGTCTAAGGCAAAGAAATGTACCGTCTACAATACTTTTCAAACTGGTTCTAAAAAAGATTATCAGAAAGTTCGAGAAGAACTATTTTCTGCCCGAAACCTGCGTTTGCTGATAGCTGTAAACTTATACAAGCAAAAAATCTTTTAAATAAGCCAAAAGTTGAAATAACCACATTGTTGAAAATAAGCTATATGCACAATAAAACAGGTTTTAAAATCAAATTTCTATGCCATAAAAAAAACACCAAAACAGCTCAAAACAAAAAAAATATGCAATAATCTCTTCGATTAAAACCGGTACTTGCTGTATATAAATAAAAGGTAAACAAACGTAAACTTAATACAAATTTAAAAGTATCTTAAAGAGCTAGTTTTATAACAGAGTATTTGGCGCACAAGTAGAAACACGTGCGCCAATGTTTCTAATAAAACGTGAATGTTTTTAGGCTATTTTTTCAAATTTGTGTTTTTTCTTTCAATTCTATAAAAAAGAAATAAATTTTTATGCTCCGACAAACTTTGTCGCTAACGGTTGGTAACAGCAACAAATTCTTTGATTCAAAATTCAATAAGTCTACCGTATTAGGTTTAAAAAACGCTAGTTAGCATTGTTATCTGAACTAAGCATATAAAAAAAATTGTTTTAATCAATTAAGAATACTTTTTTTTAATGCAGTTGCAAAATCTGACTCATGCTAATATGGCAAGTAATATGCTTGTAGCAATATGAAAAGGTGGCATTTATTGTCATCCAAATTAAACTTGTATGCGAAACTTCAGTTCAATCGGTAATGTGATCAATTTTTTTGCAAATCTTATCGTTTTATTGTTGAAGTAAGTAAGGCAAAAACTGACGTTCGAAAAACTTTTGCTTCTAGGGTACCTAGTAACAGATGAGCCATAAATGGATCAACTTTGTAGCACCTTTTGCTATTGCACCATTCTTACATAATCTCCATTATTATAAAACAATGTATTTAATGTTTTTTTTATCTTGAGCAACTAACATCTCACGCGATATTGTAAAGATTTTTTTTGTGATATCCTTGCATAGCACAAGAGTGATTCAATTCAAAAGAAGATGGATAATGAGAGCCTTAAGGCATGCATAAAATCATGATCTTTGAAAAATGGGACTTTCCACTAGAATATTGATATTTTGCTATAAAGTACCAATGATTCATTACTCACTGCAAGAAGTGAAAGGATAATTTTACAGTGAACCCACACGTTGATTTTTTGATATATATACTTATTAAAGATTTAAATTTTTCATAGCGTTCTAGATCATTTTTCATTATAATATATTGATTGGAAGATTGAAAAAAAGTTCAGCCATTGTGCACTCAAATTACAAGCGGTACTATAATAATTCATTTCAAAGCATCAGCAGCTTTCAATTTATGTATAAAATTCATCACATTTTGTTACGAAAAAAAAACACAAGAAAAAGAATTATTATCTAAGACGCTTTTGCTACTGACCAATCAATCATGTATGGCTTTTATCAAAGTAAAATATTATTGGTTAATCATATAAGTTGTTTCCGGAATGCATCTCTTATTTCAGTAAAACTTGCTACAAGTGAATTTAAAAAAATACAAAGAAAACATAAAAAAAGAAAAAAGTTTGGTCTAGACTACAATTTCAATAACCAAAACGCCGAAAAAACTCATGTAAAAAATTAAGTATAAAAAAGAGGATATAGATTGAGAGATACAAAAAAAAATTAACAAAAAAGAGAATGCCAAAAAATAATATATTGAAGAAAAAAAAATTAAAAAAAGTCTTAATATATAATGCATCGATAAGTGCTTGACTTGGTTAGACAAAAAAACAGATATATGTATGTTAGACAGTGCGTGAGCAAAACTTAAAATAAAGACAGACAAAAGAACCTGTAAACTTAAAGATAAACAAAAAAGAGAACAAAACACTAGAATGCTTAAATGAAAGAATGTTGAAAGAGTGAATATATCAATAATTATTTATCGCAAAATTCAACAACCTAAGATTAAGAATAATAATAAAAAAAACAAATAATTTTTTTTTGTAACCAATCTTTACGTAACGAGATTTTTCGACGGCAGAATAAAATTTGATCGCATGAAGTCGCGTTTTTGAAGATGCCGTATGATAGCCCACATGGTTTAAAAGTAAAAAGAAAAGAAAATATTGAACAAATTTAAATTGTTTGCGCATGAATTTTACAATACGCGACCATTTTTGGCTTATAATTATACAAAGATATCATTAAAAAACCTAGAATGGCCTCATAACCTATTGGGAAATGTAGACCGCATACACGCTGTTTTTGTATATAGGATAAATAATACATTTATTAATTGTTGCAAAAATTACAAATTAATGAGAAATGATGTCAAAGTGTCCTAGCAATTTTAAGGTGAGCTCATGAACTATAACTGTTTAATTGCTGTATGAAATTCTTGTTAATTTTAGAGCTACAACTAATTGCCGACCGTCTAATCGTGGTCTTTGTTCTAGAAATTTATTTTGATTACAGTTATTAGTTGTCCCAAAAAAGTGATGTGAGCAGGAAAATTGTAATTTGAAAGAAAGCAAACATATGAAATACTGATGGTAGCTCAGATTACAAAATATACTCTTAGAAAAACGATTAATGCACAAATAATTTGTAGGTATTGCCTATAATTATGGTGAAGAAATACAGTTCTATAATAATGCGAAATCATTCCAAGTCAGCATTTTATTGTTGGTACTAGACTGGTACAAATTTGTCCTTACACTTATGTTCCAGATCATAAAACGTTAACTACTGTTCTCATATTGTTCATTACATCTTTGACATTTAATAAACGCTGTAATAACCAATAATGAGAGAAATAGAAAGTGGAATTGCCAGAACCATATGAATTTCTTAGAAAAAAAAACCAAGCAGTACTATGAATGCAGAACCTGCCGCAACAAGGTACAAATGCAATGTCACAGAACAATTCAACGAAATCTTTAATTAACACATTTTCGAAAACAATTCTAATAAAAAATGTAATTGGAAACACGTTCTTTAACCACAATGTCAGGCATCATCGCCTACGATAAATCTCCGAGAGTACCCTAGAGTACCATGAAATTTACCACATATGGTACCACTAATTAGAAATCTAGTAGGCGGCAATTCCTCGACCGACTTAAATCAATTTTTGACAAATTAGCACATGGTAAATTTGCAATAGAAAGCATTTTTAACACTCTTTAGTATCGTAATAAATTCAAAAATAGTTATAGCGCGAGAGCCGATGTGCAATATTTCATAAAAAAAACAATTAGCTTATCTCCTCCAAAAGTTTTGACCCGAAAATAAATGCTATAAAAGTACGCAAAAATGCTAAAATTATTATTAACAATTAACCAGCTGGAAATTGGAAAGTGAAAAACTCCGAATTTTTGAAGGTTTCAGAATAAATCGATTGATTAAAGTGCCAAATACCATGTCAAGATTCGTTATCAAATGTTCAAAGAAAAGACATCAAAAATACGGCAAAAGAAATAAATGACCAAACAAATAGTATTTTTCCAAACTTAACTCCATACCATACCAGAACTGGCTTACGCCAGAAATACTCGTATACAATATATCATACCCAGGGATAAAAATCCCCCATAATTTACTTCAGAGTTGTTCAGATGTCTGAACAAAATTGGCAAGACGATACAGCACGATAAGCCATATTTATTAAAGAATAATTTAATTTAACAAAATAGTTTTAATTAATTACATATTAAAAAAAATCATAACAGTTTATCCTGTAATTGGGCAAATCGATCTGTTAAATATATAAATGATACAACTTATACAACTGATCTATAAATTGATAGAACATGAAAAATAATGATAATTTCTATTAAACCTCTTTGCTTTTTATTTTCGTTTAAAGACATCCCAGATCCTGGACAACATTTTCCAACAATACTCCATAAATAAACCTTAACAAATTTGTGCTAATTTAAACAAAAAAAAAGATAAATGGCATGCAATTAAACAATGTATTAAACATTTTAATTAAACATAGTTTTTAATTGAATTTTAAACTGATACCAAACATATTATTTTGTTGTAATGTGGAACGATTTAAGACTTCTGTGAGTACATTTATGGTAATTGCTAATCAAGATAATAATAGACTTATTATTCACAACCTGGTTTGATGTATTGCAAAACTAAACTATTATGGAAATGTGGGTTCCCCGTTTCCAATATGTAATTGCATTTGATCAATGAATCAGTGATTTTTGAAGCATTTACAAGAAATTCTAGATTACATTATGTGATATGTACGTATACTCGTATGAATAAGTATAATAATTTTGCATTTTCTCAACTTCTGATTGATAATGCACAAAAATAACATTAAAAAATATTAATAAGTTGTATAAGAACAATCTGAGAGTTTCTAGAAGAAAGCAGAAAATATTGTGAACCCGAAAAAAGTTCCAAAAATTTTAAAAATCTAATATAGAACGTTTGCTGATGATGCTGTTTATACCATAGCCAAAAACATAATAAGAAAACCTAGGCTACAGAAGCATTATAAAACACCTTAGCAAATCTTTTAAGATAGAAAAGCAGTCCAAGAAACCAAAAGACTAACTTTACTTAAAAATGAAATTGCCAAAAAACGGAATAATTGTTTGAAAGCCAAAGACGACTCAAAATTAACTTTTGTAAGGTTCTTTTACGGAACTTGTTGCACGCAAAAAAAATTAAAAACAATTTAGTAATTTTGAAGGTGACTGTATTAGTTGTTTTTTTATGGTACACTGGGTTAAATGTCCGTTGAGTGAAATTGACCAGAACAATGGGTTTGAAAGCGGTCATATACTGATTGTTTATGTTTAACCAATAATGAGTAAGAAAATATTAATAACGTACATAATTTTATAGTTCAAGCTTAAAATTATTGACCATAAAAAGCCAATCTTTTTCGTTTACCTTCTTCTTAGTGCGTTTGGCGTTTACATTTTGTACTTAAACACGTATGACCAGCTATTTAAATAGCTCTGTGTTGAAATAACTAAAGGTATGTTTGCTCTTGCTCTTACAATTTTTTGTAGATTTTTTTTATTATTATCATACAAAGTATATAAACTTATCTTAGATCTCTTTGTCAGCTTGCTATAAAAAATCCCATTTAAAAAATATAATGCCAACTTGGTAATACAGATCATAGTTTTTACAATTGCCATAAAACAGAGAAGAATAGAGTTTATACATTTGCCGTTTTTTTCATGAAAAATTCAATGGAAAAGTGAGTTTTATTAGCTTACAGAACTCTTATTGGAAGAAAGCATTAATCAAATACTGTTGTAGTTCTCAGAATAAACTTAGTTCAATTTTATTGCTTCCATTTTGAATATTCTAATGTTATTTCAACTCAATTATAGATCATTATCGGAAACTAAAATCTTAAAAATCAGTGTTTTAGTAGGCGCAGTGTGGTCTTATACGAAGAATCTGGTATTTTTACATATTTACAAATTAAATTTATGTAGTAATATTCACCAATATTAGAAATACTTAATACATAAGAGTGTGAGATTTCTTTTTAAACGAGCATTCTTTTAAATTTTCTAATCTAAAATAAATATAATCTTTATTTAGATCTACAAAAACAACATATTATCAATAACCTCTTAATGCTTTAAGATATTTTATTTACGAATAATTTTATAAGAATATTAGATATCATAAAAATATTATTTAAGATCAAAGTTTGTCCAAGGATTAGAACTCTTGCCAAGTTTTAATTTCAGATCTTTCTCAAATAAAATAGAATATAATAAACCCGGAAAATAGAACACTGTTAAGTTGAAGAAGAGAAAACCTACAATAATAGGTTGTTTATTCGCACGATAACGACTTATCATTATTTTTCCCATGATACCGACACACATATATTATAATAATACCTTTCATCGGTGGGAAAATTATACAATTGATTCCATTTTTCTTGTAATAATTATTATTTCAACCTGCTGACAGTTTAACAATTTCTTTAGTAAATTACCATGATCTATAATTTTTAACAAATAACAGCAAATGACGTATGAATGTTAAACATTAAAAATATTTCTATCTACATTACAAATTCCAAAAGATGGCCCTAAACCAATACAAGAATTCTAAAATTCTTTTTATGTTGGCAGATGTTTGGTTGAGACAGTCAATATTTGTTATTGACACCTCGAGAAATATAGGCCAATATAGCAAATACCAATTGTTTATTTATAATTTTTATAATAATGTGCCTTATAAAAAATCCGGAAGAATTGTGGGAGGAAAACCGTATAAAATCGAGGCCTTTACCTCATATGGCCCCGTCATAAGTGACGTAATTCAATTGCTAATCTATTTGTAATTCACGCAAATTTAATACTAAGTATAGGCTTTGTACTTTTTTCTCATTAAAATCTTGTCAAAGTAAAACTCCTATCAATTTTTTTAGATTACTTTTTGCTATCTTCTAAACAACTTTCTATTTTGTTTGAGGAATACCAATAATTTTATATTATAATTTAGCCTCGAATGTGAGAATTGAGATTATTGAATATTCTCTAATTGGTTCGAAACTTTTTTAAATTATAATCATATTCAAATTTTCATTCATATAATGTGGGTCATTATGTCTTTATTTGATTATTCAGATTAAATTAAAATTCGATTCATTATCTCATCTCAAACTTGATTTAATGATTAGTGATCTTTGACAAACATGATTAGGCTAATTCAATAATTAGTTTTAGACTCAATGGTTTTAGTAATGAATATTATTCATACATCAATTTTATTAAAACCAACCTTTGATCTGTAATTTACATTTTCCAAATATTTAGAGGCAGGTGCCAACTTAACTAAAACAAAGAAATTGAATTTGTGACTCATTTTTTTTACATTTCCAAAAAAAAACAAGCACACAGACAAAAAAAAGTAGTAGAAAGCACAATGTCATAACTAGACACCAACCGTGGAAAAAAATACAATAATTTTCTAATCATTATTCACTTTAACATTTTTAGATTATTTCAGATTAAATTAAAAAATAAAACTTGTATCATCAATAATTAACAATAATCTTATTTCAGCCATATTCCTTATTTAAAAACTACTCGTCAGCGTAGACAGTGAACATTGTCGGTGATAAAACGCATTCCTGTCTCATCCCTTTTTGTCTCTAATGTGGTTGTTAATGTTTATTGTAAGTTTTTAATGACCATGCGTATTAGTGATGACTTGTGCATTTCTACTCTGTCTTAAAAATGTGTTTTAGTTGAATATGATGACCCTTGTCAAAAGTTTTATTAAAATCGGTATAAAAGCAGATATGTATCAAATTTTTATACTCTGGTACAAATAAAAATCCCTTTGTCTCCTTAATACCATAACCATCTATCTTCATAAAAAACAATTAATCTACAGTTCGTAGACATGTTTGACCTTTTTCTGTCACGATTTGCTCTTTGCGATGAGACTAATGCTTCTGCTTTTATAAAATATTTTTGACACTTTAATATAAACCATAACACCGCTCTCAACCATTATAAAATGATAAAACAACAACTTTTATTTGAAAAAAACAGGTGTTTTTAGACTTTAGCCTTGAACTGTAAGCCATAAAAATTATATTTAATTTTCAAAACGTCCGCGCAAAATCCACTGCGTGTCCCCTAATTGGTCGAGGAAGATTTATGAGCAACAATGTAAACAAGTATCAATTTCCAAAATTTGAAATTAGGCAATTAATAATCTTATCAAAATTATATACTTTTCTAAAATTTATTATTTTTTGACAACTTGCAATTATTGTTGAAGAATTTTCGATTTATTATTATTATTGAAAGATAACATAAAAAGAATTTATTGTTTTCAAATTTGGTAACAACACTTAGAGACGCAATGACACCAAAGGTGCTAAAATAATCATAAAATTTTAATAATACCCACATAAATTGCTTTTTAAAGACCCATCAAACGTTTTATTATATCTGTATAGAATAGAGCTCAAAACTTGAGACAAATGAAGTGTGTCCCAAAAATAAGCAAATAAAATTTTTACTGTGCAGTAAAAAATAATAGAAGCCAAAAATTCTTACCAACAGCAGGCTTCAAAGAAATATATTCCCAAAAAATTTTCTGTTTAATCTCAAGAGCTCGTTCGACTATCGTGTAGTCATAAAGAAGTGAATAAAACATTCGACAACGTTGTTTATCTCCTAAAGATTTGTATAAAAAATTTTTTGGCAAGTGGTAAAATGTTGTTGATACATACTATGCTCCAGATTACCATCAAATAGAAAATTTTATGTATTTTTTATTTTTAACTCATCAATGGGTATAGTAAACCCAAAAGTCTAAGATTGTTAGGGGTTGTAATTCACACAATGGGTTGGTAAAAATATTTAAAAATGCGGTAATCTATGACCATGCCCTTATAATGAGAAACTCACAATTTTACTACTCCGTTGTGCCAATTATAACCCCCAATAATCTTAGAGTTTTGGGTTTACTATATTTCCAAAGCTTTCAAAAAAACTTCAGTTTGTGTCGTTTTATATTATTTTTATGGCTTTTGCTTAAAATGACACGTAGGCGTAGATATTTGTATTTAAATGTTTAGAAAGTTTTTCAACTTTTAATGTTGCTGATTCTATGAGTTTTAAACGTATCCAGCCGTAGATAAAAGATTTTATTGTTTATTTTCTAAGATATTTAAGATAAAGAAAACTTAAATTTAATATATTTTAAAATTATTAAACAATATCTTCTCTATTTTTAGACTTGTCCTGCCTAATTGAGTAAAAGGTGCAAATGAGTTTGTGAGCGATTTTTTGTTACTCATGTCCAATTAGTGGCAAATGTCAGAGCCGATAAATTTGGCAAGCTGAATTATTGGATTGAGAGATTTAAAGGTATCTCACGTTAAAATCACCAAAACAACGTGGCATCCGGTGCCTCCTTGATTACCAAACATCAATCTTTGAAAGTATCGTAAAAATACCCAAAAGTATGCCAAGTCTACGTTTAATATTCGTGAAGTGTTTATAAATTGATTTAGAAGTGCCGAGCAGCTTCGTCCCCGCTTTCCGGCGCCCTTGCTTGGAATTTAATAGTCGCAATTTCATTTTCATCGACCGGAAACAAATCGCCCCAGTTTCTCTCATCTTTTATAATCCAATTCCCGTAATAAAAAAAACGACTATGAAGCAGGTAGCAGGCCATATCCGGGCAAAGTAGATCAAAGTGGGCGTCGACGAAATCTCCATAGTAAGTACTTACATAGTAAAAGTAAGCGCGTGCGCTCTCAGAAATGTAAACAAGTTGTTTTTTTCATCTTGTTGTTCATCAAGTCGTCGATGACCGACCGACCATGGTGACAGTTGAAACTGGTTTGCGGTACTTAAATTTTTTGATATTTCTAAGCAAAGCCCGACAGAGGACGCCAGTGCTCGAAGAATGTTCATTAGCAATCAGCCGGTTAGAGTTTTATGTTTTGTTTGACCTCCGCGGATTGCCGTTCGTTCTTCGTGGAGATATCAACGGTGCAGCAAGCGACGAACTCGCCGGAGAGGTGGTAATTTCAATGATAGCGCAAGCGAGTAGCGTTAGCCAAGCGCTTTGTACTTGCCAAAGCTTTTTATGGAGGAAAAATGCGAATTCCTTTGGTTTATGTAGTGCTGGGCGACGACGTGGATATTAAAATCCAGAATTAATAACCGTGAATAGTTACATGGGTCGACTGGAAAAATACGGTGCGGTTAGGGAGTCTGTCAAACGGCGCAACTTCAACTGTAGAAGTGACATTTCAATTTTATTTCTATTATTTTTTCCCATAAAATACCTACTTTAATGCTCTTACATTACAAAACTCATGTTAGGTATTTACAATGTGGAGGCTTGAACAATCTTTGTAATCAAGCAAAGATGAAAAGATTAAACGCTGTTGTGTCACCGGCAAAATTACATAAACAAATAATCAATGTAACTAAAATATTTAAAAAAACATTGTCATTTGGAAAAAAATGAACAATTGACGGGGAAAAAAAATGTCGAAAACTGAGAAACATATCTAGTCAGTCGACATTTTGGTATGAAGCTGTCAGTGTCAATAGAATAAAAAACATAATATATGAGCTGATCTTTTATTTGAAAAAACTCATTTTTCAGCGTCCGACTCTACTTTTTATTTTTAAATGGAACACCCCAAGATTTTGTTTTTAATTGTTTGCCGTCTTATTTACAACAGAAAAATCGTTTTGAGTGTTCAATAACTATAATTATTTTATCTAAAGATCATAAAAATGTTGTGTAGAAGTTTTGTTATTATTCATAAACAAAATTTTTGTTTTTAAAATATAACTGTAGAGGTTTTTGAGTTGTTGGAGATGGTGTTGAAAATTAATTTATTATTTCTCTATATTGAACGTTTCGCTCTTACATTGAGGCTTCATCAGCAAATTTAAAATAGCAATTCAAAGGGGTTATTATAGGCACAAGATACTAGTGCGCTTCAAAGACAATGTCAAAGTTTTTGAAGCGCAAACGTTTAAAATAAAGAAATAATAAATTAATTTTCAGCACCATCTCCAATAATCCAAAAACCTCCACAATTATATTTAATCTTGAATTATTCCAATTTTTTGTGCCTAGCAAAAAGAGGTTAAAGGTAACATTTATAATTTGTTTTAATAAAAAAAAAGCTTCTAATTTTTTGCGTTGTCAAAACATTGTTTGGACTGCGAAAATTGGACTGTATTTTATAGAACCCCACAGACCCAACATTCAACAAATCCAGTTTTGTTGAATATGGCAATCAAGGTGGCCACTCAGTTGACCCTCCCCTGCCAATCATCTCTCTAACTAACATTTCTAAAACTAGCAAAAAAAAGATAAAATCTTACCAAAAAACAAAGTACCTCTTAAATTTCCAAGATATTTGTCGGCATGCTTTCCCGCAATTTCTTTTATGTTAATTAAAATTTATGGAATGTGACAAAGTCTCTTAATTATTGGTCCTATGTCCATATTTGGTGCTTTTAATATGGTGAAAAACTAGCTATATACTAATTAGATTAATAATTTTTGAGTAAATATTGCCAATTTATGCAAATATTTCGCATATTTGTGAAGAGCCCTCAAGCTGTGTATATTTAATCACGTTGAATAAGATGACTTATAAACGGCTTGCTAAATGTATAACCCTTTCTAAGCTAGCAAAATTTTGCATATTAAAAAAATTACAAACTGTAATGTCCACTTGTCTGACATTTATCGTATACTTGTTTTACTCATCGTTTTTTAATTAATCTGAACAAGAATTAAGTCATAAATACATAAAATACATTTGTAAAGAGCTACCATAATCATAAATTGAGAATTTTGTGAGCGGGTAATAATAGACATCACCGAGAAAGTGGGAGACTCTTTTCATGAACACACAAATGCTGCTCCCTGGCAATTTTTATAACCACATATGAACATTTAAATGACAATCCTACAACGTTGCAAAGCTTGTAGGACGATTTTATGAACGGAAAATGTGTAAATATATTATAATGGCAATCTTGTTTCAAATTGTGTCAAACAATTTGCCCAAAATTTTGAACGCCAGATTTAGTTTGCAAAATAAATTGTTTTATCTTCATAAATCATCAGGTCATAAATAAACACCTCACCAGAGGTCCGGTCTTACATAGTACCAAATTTTGTTAGTCAAAGAAACAGTTGAAATGTGATTTATGACGGATTTGTCCACAGATTGCTACCTCTAAGTCAATTGTTATTTCACTGACATAAAAACAAAATAGTTCTTGCACCATGAACTGTGTGTGATTAACCGATTATCTGGGAATTCCCAATGAAAGGAAAAAATGAATTTCACCAGTACTGATTTTAGTAAAAAATTGTTGCCGCGTTGGAGATTAATTTTTAAAAAATAGTTTAAAGTAAATGAATATGAATCTTAAAATAAGATAACTGTCTTATTTTGACAGTTGTGTTCTAATACTAATTAATATTTCTTTTGTAATATTATCTGAAAGACAACGACATGGCTGACATTTCCATTAAATCTACAACAAATAGCCAACCGCCACAAACAATATCCATTACATGACAAACAGGTATCACTAAAAATGCAAATTCCAGCAATTAAATTCAAAATTAATAACCGCCGCTGGTGGCGGTGGTAATTTGCCGGCAATTGTTTGAGGTGTCCGAAGAAAGACAAGACAAGATAGACGGAAGAAATGATGAAACTCTCGGCGAAGACCGACCGTCCATGACCTTCCTTCCTCACTTCTTCCCTCTGCCTACCTCTTAGCTCTCACTAGTTTCTCTTCTTTAACTTTAACCTAACCAGTCTAGAAAGAACGCTGGAACGCCGTTTTATTAGATAATTTTCTGGATATAAAGCTGAGAATATGTGGAAAATTTCGAAAAATGGAAGACAAATTAAATCTAAATTGGCTAGAAATATTTTCTCTATTATAACATGTCGCCGAAAAAATCTGATTTATCTAAATAAAACCATTGGAAACTAACGACCGAGAACCCAATTTATGATAATTACCAAAAATTTTATAAATATTTGAAAAGATGCCCTGTGTTTCAAGAAATAATATTTGCTATTTCACACGAGAAAAAACATTTAAATAAAAACGTCTAAATTCACATTAATGAGAAAAAAGATCTGATAAAGTAGTTAAAAAAAAGTCAACGCAGAGAAGAAAGAAAACATGAAGAACCCAAATAAATAAAACTTAAAATATAAAAAAGAGAATTGCGGCTACAATTTAACACGTTTTGTTTAACATGAAAGCGTGAACTTTGACGAAAACTACAATAATTTTTTTGCACAAATATCGGCAGTTTTCGGTCGTTCCCAATGCATCGAAAAACGTTTTCCCGCACTGCGGTGTTTTTTACTTTTCTGCCGAATCTAGAGGAAAATGTTCTTTTATTTCAATAAAACCATAGCAACCAAACAAATTTTAAATTTAAAAAGTCACATAATCGGCGGGAGCTACGCTACCAACCGAAAAATAAGTAAAAAACTAAATCATTTATTATTGAAAAATTAGAGTTATTCGTTGCAAAAAAAATCTAATTTTTTCGGAAAGAAATTTCCCCCATCCGCACTACTGCACTCATGTGGGAAATTTCACTTTCAACACATTAGGTAAATAACTATTTTTACCAACCTAATTGTATGATACAGTTATACCACTTGCCCAAAAAACTGCAGCAATAATTTTCAAAAATTTTTAGTAATATTTAGAAAAAGAACCCAGTGTAAACGTTTTTAATTATTAATTAATTAATAAAAAAAGTTTTCTACTTATAAAATTTTATTCAAATCTCTGGTTCTGAGCTAGGCAACTTTACGGGCTTTAACGTTCCAAAGTTACTTTGCCATCTATCGGTTAATTTAAAAACTATTAATCATCCGTTGTCGCATTGTTCATTTCTGGTCATTATTTACTATATATCTGATATTTATAAATGTTATAATTAATTTAAAATAATTTGTTATTAAAATTATTTAGAAAAAAGTAAATTGATCATACTTTATCAAAATGTGATGTATGAAAACTATTTTAGCACAAGCTGCCATCTAGCAGTGAATCGACAAAGTTTGTATTATTTTCCGACCAGCAACCTATTTTACCAGCATAAATCAAAATTTGCTTTCACGATCGCCACTAGATGGCACGACTACCTAAATCACAGCTTTCTTGATGTTGAAGAGAAATGAATTTGAAAATACCTACATGTTGTGACTTCAAAAATACAAACATACTAAATAAAAGTAATATTTATAGTTTACTTAGATAAATAATAGCTTCTTGCAGTAATAAATTTTTTTGTGACTTTTATTGTTGCAATATAAAGTTTGTTCAAATACAGAACCTTCAAGCGTAAATTTGAGTTTACTTTCTCACAACCACGTTGCCAAGATTGTATTATAAATGCTTGAAAACAATGGAGTCAACATACACGCGTATGCGATGAACCTTAACGGGTTTTAAACTTTTTTAAAGATGTAAAGGAAGTTATATAAGAAAATCAAAAAACAATGCGTCTGGAAAACAAAGATATGCCAACAGCAGAACAAATAATCATATGAGAAATTTAAAATTTCTGATCATATAGGCGGCATTCAGCGTTTCACCTTTGAAATTTAATGCCTTTTCATGGCATTAGTTACAGATGAAGAAATAGCTTTGAAAAATTACTAAAAGTACCCAAAAAAGATATTATACAATTTGCAAGTTCAGAAACTTTATTGTAAAGATCTATTTGGGAATTATTCACGGTTAGAGTTTGGATAATATTGCGATAAAATAGCCAAAATAAAGTACATAGGTATCTACAACATTAATGATATATTTATGACTTTGAAAGTAAAATAGTCTTTCGCATGACCTTAAAGTGTTTGTAAACAAACACGTAAGTATATACTGCAACTTAAAAAATGTTACACCTCGTTACTTCAGTATTTCTTCACTTCATAGGTAAACTTTATTTTCTTTATTTCCAATTTATATTTGTTATTGCGTCAAAAATATGGCAACAGCGCAGTTATTATTAAATCTGCTCTTTTATTGTTCTCCCCATTTTCTGCACAGATTACTGTAATATATTTCATCAAATCATTGCTCTTGAGTATAGAAAACATTAAACTAAAAAGTAATAAAACAAAATAGTAATGACCCTGTATATACAGCTATACAGGACCATTAAAAATTAAGTCTCTAATTTTTAAAATAGAAAAAAAGATAAATAGAAGATCGAAAAAAAAACATTTCAGCTTAACGTTTTTAACTTTAACAAAAAAAAAATTTTTTATTCACGTAAAAACCTAGACATAATATTATTTAGTTGGTTAATAAGGTTATTAATTTTCAAATATTTACAATAAAAATTTAAATACTATGAAAGCCATTACAATTTGATAGCATTGATTCGACAGAGAAAAAACAAAAGAAAAAGAGCAAAAAGTTGTATGTTAATTGCAACACAAAAATAATTAATTGACAGAAAAAAAGCGGAAAAAAAGGAATTACCAAAAAATACACATAAGATAAAATAATTTATTATTGCTACATAACATTTTGCACACGTCAAGAATGTATTGAATAAATCTTATTAGAAGGTTTAAGTAGTATAATAATTTAAGATAAGCTCCCTAAAGTAAACTTTGTATATCGTGACTAAGCGACATTAAAAAAAGCCAAATTTTAAAAAAGAACTCCAAATTAGATAATCCTACTGCAGCTAGAATGAATAATAAAGCATAAATTATCGCATAAAAATACTCTTTTTATGAATAAAATCACTTTTCAATTTATTTTATTGCAACTGCAACTAGACGCTTGATAGTCTCTCGGTCCTTCAATGTAATTTAAATAATTTGTTAAATACTAGTATTAATTAATTTACAATATAATAGATTATAGCACAGAAAGTAGTTCTAAAACCTCTCTCTCAAAAAAATGTTTTTGAAGTTTGTGTCGGTAAGACTCAAGATATGAGAAAAAAAGAAAGAATGATAAAAACATTTCAATGCAAAAGTGAGAGAATATAAAGCAAAAAAAAACATAAAAAAAACAAAAGAAGACAAAAAGCCAATAAAAAAAAAAGATTTACAAACAATAAGTTATAGATAAATATTAAAAAAGGTGTTAGTCATTGACTATGTGACAAAAGACAAAAAACTTTTATCGAAATAAAAAAAAATACAAGCGATAGTGGAAGGAAAACCATCTGCCATTACTTGTGAAAGAAACAATTTTGCCCAATTGTTAAAAAGGGAAGGAAAAATTGAGTATGAAAAAAGACCACAAGTAAGCAGGAATCAAGCAAAAATAGAAATTATTTTAGTAAACGGAGATTAAGACAAAAAATTCACAGAATGTGACAACTAAAATCAGGAGCACACGGTGGTAGAACCTTATAAAATAAATTTAATTTTTTTTTAGACTTGTAGACCAAAAAATGAATGTTGCGAAGCAATTGAGGAACAAACAAGACAAATTAAAAATTTTGAAAAACCGACCTCATTATGATTACTTAATTATTATTTTATTTATTTAATTTACTCAAATTGCTCATAAAGTAATAAATATTTAATTATTATATTAAAAACAATTTTTTAGGATTTTAATTTCTCACTTGTAGTTTATAATCAATTAATTATAAGTATCCAAAATATATGTCAAAAAAAGCATTGATATGAATAACTTGAAAACCACTGGTCAAAATTTGATCTTGATCAAATTTAAATAGGACCAAATAAAAAGCACCAGCTTCCGAATAAAAAAAAACAGTTCACCCATAAAAAGGTTATGAGGTAATACACATTAAAAAAACAGTCGAATTGAAAACTTCCTTCTTTTTTTTTCAGGTCGGTTAAAATAGACTAAAATTGTTTAGCAATAAGAACATACTTAATACACTTTTTAAACTTGTAGAGAATGCGAAAAAAATAAGAGATTACTGTACTGATAGAAAAAAAAATTACTTTGTTATAAAACAATCTTTTGACTTGTTCCCCAATTCGAAAAACATTGTATCCAGCTCATGATATGCACTTACAAAATAAATGATTTCGTAGATGGCAAATCATGTTTCAGATTGTATCATGTGAAAGTCACACTTTGTTAATAATTTGCGTAATGGTTATCGCACTATTTCTTGCTTCGCACTCCTAACATTTTGCAATCCCTAACTTTTATGAATATTCAAAGTGTTTTTGGTAACACTTAAGTAAGTTCTCATATATTTAAAAATGTAGATGATAATAATATTCATAATTAGATTTTTGATGAATTGACTAGTGCTAGTTACCGCAAGTTACAGAATTTTCAAGGTCCATTAATAATGAATAATCATAACTTCGGGCATGGTGCAATTACACGGATCCAGCCTAATTATACAATAATTTTCTTCATAATTTTTCTTTCTTAATCATAGTGTTGTATTGTTTAATTTTATACTTATCATTCAAATCTATTTCAAGTGTCTCAAATGCCAGTTTCTGTTACTTCTTCGCTAATAAGTGAAACAATAGTTTCTCGGGTAATTAACTTCAATTCAACACCTATAAATAAGCTTGTTTTCTATTACGTAAAATTAGCCTCAACTTAAGACGTATTTCAATTAAATCCGGCTTGAATGCACGTTTTTAATTATCAGCGATACATTTCTTAACTTCATCAGCATAAGAACCCCAAAAACTCTGCAATCACTTGCTTCTTTCATTAAAAAGTTAATAAATGTTAAATTAATATAATTCCTACAATTAATTTTTATAAATAATTATTCAACAACAAAATACTAAAAAAACCTATTTATGTAGATATAAAACCTTGCCAGTTAGCAGCAAACTTGCTTAGACTCGATATATCAGAAAAAACCCTCCTATGTCTGATGCAAAATACAATACAATACTGTATTCATGATACAAAAATAACTATTTTAAAAAACCAAACCGGCAAATTCTTTAAATTAAAATATTTAATTTTTTTTCATTCACAAGAAAATGTTAAAAAAAAGATACGTTTTAAAAAAAATTGTGTTTTTTTTAAATCTCAGATCCATATGTGGGATTTGGCAGGTTTCAAAACCACCATAAAACCTAAACTTTGTTATTAAAATAGGCTATCTAAAACATTCGTCAATTTATTTTATAATTAAGTCAGTAAAAATTTAATTTATTGTACCTAGGCAACGAATTTCTATTATGTGAATGTGAAAGAGATAAGATAAAAGTAGACGCTACAAACCAATCGAGTAAGTGTGAAGAGAAACAGTCGAGGAAAGACCAAAACAAACAAAAAACTACAAAATCATCTTAAAAAAAAGGTCTATGAAAAAAATGTGGAAAAACGATAGGTAGGTAAAAAATCTGTTGAAAAGAGTTTTATAGTGTTCTTTATAAAGCTAAGGTTGCAACTATTAACTGAATTTAGAGAGTAAACATCTGTTCATAAAAAAACATTTCCAAAAGTTTGCATCTGTTCTTGTACACCTAAGAGTTGAATTATTAAGTTTACTAAATTTGGATTTAAATATTGTTTTTGTTTTGTTTTCAAGACTATAATAGCTTCAGTCCCTCACAAAATTATTACATTAAATGTTTTTGTATACAATAGACATTCCATGATTACAAATTACAGATGCAAGACATTATATTTGCATAGAAAACTCTTATTGAGAGAGCCTTGACAGAATTCTAAAAAACTGTGTTTATTATGTAAGACATTGTTATCAAATTATGCAACAAAAACTGCAATAAAATATGGTAAATACTATAATTTAGAAGCGTTTCACAAAAAAGTTTTATTCATGAAGATCACCTTTTCTCTTCTCTAGATAAGGCTTCATAAACTTCTATTGTGTCTTATTGCATTCAATCGTGGTCTTATTGTTATTTTCCTACCTGTAATTTCCAATCAGAATCTAGAGGGGGACGTCTATAAAAGACAGGTGAGATGAGTATAATACCACACAAATGGGTGGGTGCCAACCATCACAAAAAAAAGGTTCAAACACCGCTAAATGATAACTTGCGAAGAATTTCTTCAGATAAAAGAATGTCGTGTGCTGGCTTAGCTTGCTGATTAAAAAAGATTGCAACCAACTCTGAACCCTAAGTAAATCTATCAAAAAACTTGTTCTGTGATAATAATGCAAGACTTAATTTTATTACTAAATTAATAAACTGTAAATACGCTTAGATAAGATAATGAAGTTTTTAGATTTTTATGAAAACTTTGATACAAATATTTGAAAAAGCAAAAAAGTAAGGGTAAAGTTAAAAAAACAGTGAAAATAAAAGGCAACATTGGCAGAATTGACAACATAATAATTGAAATACAGATATTGAAAACTGCAAGTAATCCAAATCTTAAAAAACGCAAGAAAATGTTAAAACATTCTGTTTCCAATTTTATAAGTCTAATTTTCAAGACTCAAATGTCATTTTTAATTGCATTAATTTTGACCTATCTTTTACAGTTCACGTATATTTTTGACAGAAAACACAAAAATAGTGTATTGTAAACCTAGGAGGCAAAATGGTATTTTTCCAGGCCGAGAGAAGATATGGACAGGCGAGCCAAAGGCGAGCCTGGCCACTTCTCAAGGCCTGGAAAAGCACTTTGCGGCCGTGGTTTACACATTATTTTTTATCCTACACAAATTACCTTATAAACGAGCATTATCTTAAAATTGGTTTGAGGTTATTACCGCCAATCGCCAATTCAAAATGTCAAACCTTGACAGATGTCAAAAATTTATGGATTATTTTACTGCACAAAAGTAGTTTTTTAATAAATGTGAATTAAAATTTCAACACCGCTCATGAATAATGGGACGTTCAGAGTGTCCTTGGTGCGTGACGACTGTTCAACCGTTTATTTAGCTTTAATTTTTCTTAACAGCGACGCCTGGCGGAGAAAATCAGATTTTTTTTTCTCGGCTAGCCGAGAAAGTACATCTTTTCTCGGCTAGCCTGGAAATGATGTACTTTCACGGCTGTCGAGAGACGAGAAAATTCTATTTTGAGTTGGTGTAGAAAAAAAAATATACATATTTCATATTATAAACGGCTTTTTTTACTTTTTTTTCGCATTTTTGTAGGACCATAAGAACGAGTCCATTTTCACAGGTATGAGATTCTAGTGTATACTACATAATTTCAGAAAAAAATCAACATTAACGTTATTGTTTTATATTATTTTTCTCAAACTATTGTCTCGCTTTATATTCGTTGTAATTAAAACAATTAAATAATCTAGCTACTAAATAGGAAATTTTAATTGAGTATCTTTGACATATTATTGAATTAGTTATACAAGAAACTGGAAATAATATAATGTGCCAACTGTATTTAATGACCTAACGAGCTGTAGCAGTTATGTTTTATTATTAAATAAAAAAACAGTCAACAAATAAATGAATAAAGATAAAAGAAAATTCCAATTAATGTAAATGATTGAAAGATCAGAAAGGTAAAAAAAGCAAAAAAAAAAAATCTGCAAAAATAAAAAAAAACCCAAACAAGAAGTAAAATGGTTAATTTAGGGTAGTTTGTAAAGCTTAAGCTTTTATAAGCAAAACGTTGGTAAAAAAATACTAGTTAAAATTATGTCTGGACCTGACTAAACCTAGCTTGGACCTGACTTAAGTCTAACATAAAAGTCACATGTGTCAAAATAAGCCGTAGAAAAGAAAAGCCGAAGTTTGACAGAAGAATTTAGAAAAAAATTATAAAAAATGATATAAGTAGGTAGATGGTTGCAAAAAAAATTTAAATAATTTTAAAATACCAGTGCTGGGTAATGTGAATTAAAAAAGATATCAGACTTTGACAAGGCTACAAGAATTTAATTGGCATGTTAAATGTCATTAAAAAAAAGCTGACTAGTATAAAACCGAAATAATGAATAAAAATAATGTCAAAATTTGTTGACAAAGACTAGGAGGCCGTTTCTCGTCGCTTATTGTGTGAACGTGACCAAAATGCAGAACGTTCCGCCACATGTTCCCACCGACAAAAAAGCAATTTCTTTCCATATTTCTTAAGCAGTTGGAAATTTCTCAGCCGTATGTAGGGCGTTTCTGTAGATAAATTAGTGCCTTGTCTTCTAATATTCACAGTTGAGACTTTTTCTCAAGGGCTTGATGTGTTATTAAAATGTCTTTTGATGCCGTACCCTCATAGCCACTCGAGTTTTTTAAATGAAGGTCTGGTTCGTGTCTTGAGAGAACGTTTGAGACAAGACTTTCACATGGTCGCAGAAGATCTTCTGAAGAACAAAACGCTTTTTGTGGCGATAATACAAGCCGTATATGAACAATCAGGATTTTCTTTCTTTTTATTGCAGTGATGTTTTCACTCTATTACCAACGATCTTGTGGTTGCCGCAAAAAAAATCTATGCAAGAATCAAAATTATATGAACATAAATGGAAAAGAATGCGGCGATTCTCATGTCACAGAAATGACAATTATTGTAATACAATATTGTAGATTATATCATGTATCATGAAACCGTAGGCGGTTGAATGACCCAACCATAGAAAAATCTAAACAATAAAAGCTAACAAATCATAAAGTGCATGATAAGGTGCAATAAAATACTTTGTGTGATAACAGAATTTTTGAATCTTCAAATATAATGAACGTAATAAGTATCACTTCATTTTTGCAAAACTTTATAGATAAGCTAAATTAAGAGCTTTTGACGATGGAAATTTAGCAGACGTGACAACTATAACATCCACCCCATCCTTTTTTCATTTGTCTTTTTCAAAAGCACCCTTATCTCAAGAAGGATTTCCATGCTTTTCTCCGATAACAAAAACGGTCGCTTATGAGGGCCGGATAAAATTCTTGTGGTTCTGCTGGTATCAAGTTGTAGCATCTCTTCTATATTACGGAACAAAATGATCTTATCTTTCACTAACAAATTCTTTATTGTTTCATCACGTCGTGCTACGTGGATGACAAAAATCGAGTAAATTGGCTGAGTCATGGTCAGTTTTTGGTCATTGGCCACACGCGATCAAAGGGCGACTCGTGCATAAATTAATAATGTACGTATTTATTGCACTTATTTAACAGAACAGTTAACAGATTTAACTGAAGACGCACCACATATGAATTCTCCGAGGTTAAGTTTTAGTTGACATTTCGACTTTTTAATCGATATAACATTGACGATTAAGCTGGGTATTTAATTAATTTGATGGCTGTACGACACAAGTGTCCTGTACTATTTTCTGGTCAATAACATTTCGAGAAAAAGTAATACCTTTCTTAACTTTCAATAGCTTTCATTCAATATTTCGCTTAATTTAGAAAAAAATAATACTGGATTATATAAATATTTGACTCATAAATAAATCATACGTGCAAGATATGTGAGTCAAAGTCTATTATAGATAGTTATGTATTCATAAAGTTAAATCTTTGTTACCCAATATGTATTTCTGTTGGGCTTTAATAAAACGTTAAAATTTTATTTTTCATAAATGCAAGACATTACCACGCACTAATTTGAACGTATTTTTAGTTTAGGTTACTAAAAGATTTAGGGCTTGCTTATGTTTTAATGTATGACAAATGCTCTGAAAATAAAAACAAAAACTAATGTCGTAAAAAATCTAAAAATACAGTGTCTCACTTGTAATGATAAGTCTAACATTTTAAAAATAAGACCCATAAAAGATTTAAAAATTTTTCTAAATAGCATTTTATTTTAATTTTAATCCCATTATTTATAAAATGTGTCCGCTCAAATTCTTTACATCTTATTTATTACTATATTTACACAAAAAGTTATTCTTTATAAAAATTATGTATAGTCTAAAACCTAAAATCAGATAACAGCAATTTTTCAAGCCAATTTTAACAAGAATAGTTCAAGAAATAAAATCTGTTCAATAGTAAAGTACATACATACTATGTATCTTGATTTTTAACAAAGACAAAAAAGTGGACTTAAGTTGAAAAATACGTTTAGATATTTATTTACACCCATCTACAATAAACATAAAGTTTAAAGAAAATATTCCGCTTAAAATTGACAAATGTAATATGGGCGTAATAAAATATGATAAAATGTATACATTTAATTTTTCATGTAAAAAAAGACTTTCATTGTGACAAAAATGTAACGTTTTTCTTTGATCAAAAAATATTGCAATTATTAGTTCCAATTAAAGAAGTCGTACTGTACTTGAATTATAATGAAGTTTTATCTACTTAAAGCGTTCATTATATCTGGTTTAAAGATCCATAATATAAAAGTTTTTTTCAAAAATAAATAACTGTTATAGACACAAATCTTAGAATATATTGAATTTAATTAACGTTACTTGAGTAAAGAAATTTCTACAAGTATATACACAAAAAGAGAATTAATAACGTTATATCTTTTATGGCTACAGATAAGTGGTATTTTAATTGCCTTAGTGCCAAAGACAGCAGTACACGTTGTAGCTCATGTTTTTTGTTGCAAATTAATGTCAAGCCAAAGATCGCACTCCGTTGTCTTTTAATAGCATAGTCATTATTTTTCGAAACTATTTCAATTTGACTCTCAAATTCACTCGTTGATCAAATCTCAAAAAATCTTAAATTGTCTTCTTTCTCATCTGTTTGAAGAAGTCACTCATGGTATTTTAATTGAAAAAATATATTTTAAACTTGCCATCTTGCTATGTGTTCGCGTTTCTTCACAAAAGTCACTAACCTATATTATAATTACTGTCTAATAATACGTGTTATTACATTGCAAAAACTGCTACTAAAACTAGTTTTTTGCTATCATCATCTCTTATTATAATTCATAAAAAACCCTGCTGCAACACGAAATCTTCATCTTCATACCAGTCTATTTATAAATCATTAAACATACCAGTTTTATCCAAAGCATTCTTCCTCTACCACAATACAAAACACCCTGAACGTACCTGCAAAAAAAAAGATCGTTAAAAACTGGCAATGACCTCAAAGGTTTTTTTTCAACTTGCACGCCATTAATTTACCCAAGCAGCACATCTCTCCCATGTTTTTGCTGGCGTGGGCGAGCAAGTCAGCAGGAGATTTTAATGACAGAAAAACAGCGTACTACATCTTAAAATTAGCAATTACAAGACCAGTTTCGTTCAAGTGGACCAACGTGAAATCGGGCTCATTTTTTCAAACCGAAGTAAGGCTGCTATTATGAAGTATAAAATTATTATTTATTAGAAACGGTTTAATGAAGCAAACTATGAATGTTTTTACAAATAATGCAATAGTTGCCAACCCAGCTTTTCAATGGCATCATTCCACTCTCAACTCGTAATAAGATAGATATCTTGACAGTGGTCGAGGAGTAAACCCGTTGGAATGAAACGGATTTTTGGTTAATCTATTAACAAATAAAAAAAAAACAAAACAGTTTTTTCTTTGTTGGTAGACCAATTGTTTATCAAAGCCAGTGTTATTAATAATGACAATTTAAAATTAGTTGATATATTTTTGGTACCTTCAAAATGTAATTTTATTGATTAATCCACATTCAAGAACAAGATCCACATTTAATATAACTAAGCTTAAAGCCAATTTTGTGGAAATATTAAAAACAATAATATGTGAAATAAATGTAAAAAAATTATGCTTCTGTTGAAGACGTGTAAGTCAATGCAAACAATAAACAATATTGACGTCCAATAACCAGCCGTTTGAAAAAATAACAACAAAAATTATACGAAGATCCAGTGCGATTAAATTCAAAGTGAGTGTTTGTATTTCAAATTTATATAATAATAACAGAATAGCCTAAAACCAAGATTTCCCAAAAAAATTTACCACGGTTTCGATTACGGCTAAAAGTAGCAAAAATCTAATAGTTTAGTTATTTATGACACCAGACCATGAGTATGCAATTGAAACATACTCATTTAGATATAAATCTTGATATAGTAATTGCAAGAGCTTTGCAACATGTTTCCGCTCAGTATACACAAAATATTTAATTAAATTGGTTGCTAATAATGTGACGTTGGGTACTCTAATGCTACTTGGAAAAAACTTGCACTATGGCATATTTGTTCCCTTGTATATTAAATACAAATATATTTAAATCATGAGGCCTGTATACCCTTCCTAAAACCATCACAATTTTAAACAGCTACTGTATACACAACTGACAATTTTTGATGTAGAAAACTGCAATATTAAAACCTTTTTTCTTCCGTTGAAGAAATATTAAAGCATTCCAATTTCAGGCAAGACAAACTATTTCGGTTCAAGTGGTCCATTGCAAAATCCGCCCTTTCTCTCAAATTTATAAGTTAAACCGCCCTTGAAAATGAAACCATCTTTGTGCTTTTTGTTGAGTCCGGTCATCAATCTTCAAAGTTGAACAGTGAGGTGTTGGGCAGTTTTTGAGAGCTTTTTGACTTGAAAAAGGCCATTGCTCAGATGATTAACTAATGAATGGTACGAGTTTTGGAATTTGATGCTGGGTATGTTGTGTATTCAACAGATGTTTACCGTCATTTTGACTTTGCTCTTCTGACCTTGTTGGTCAATCTTCAAGTGTCCGGAAATTCAAATTTTGCTTTTGTAATTATTATTCCAATTAAAATTTGAATATCATTTACTCTATAATATAAATAATTAAACCTGCTCAAGAATAAATTACTCAATAATAATACTCAAGCAAAAAAGAGGAAATTTGAGCTTTCAGCTTGAAGAAGCGGATACCAAACTGTTCCTCAATTTCTTTGTTTTGATTGTTATTTCATTGTTTACTTCCGGTATTTTATGTATGTAAATTGGTATTATCAGTGGGCGATGATCAATTATCTATTTATTCCTAAAACAGTTGGCGATTCCGTTTCTAGCCTTCTCATTACAGAATTCAATCGGAAAGACGTCTTTAAAATTAATCTAAAAGAACCGCTTTATTTTTTCAGATTTCAATACAGATGTAAATTTATGCTAAATTATTTTTGCATATGCTAATTGTATAATTATTGTTTGTGAGTACCATATGCTAAATATTTAATAAGTTTTTTTAATAAACTCGCTCATTATATCAAAATCAAACAAAAATAATCCCAAAATAAAACCATTTTTTTAAGTTTCTGTAAATATTCCATATTACCTCTTTTATCTCTGATTTCTTTGCGTTTCACATTGAGTTTGATCTTCACATTTCGTTCGTCAAACTTCTTAGTTCGTGTCGTCATTTATTGCTTAATTTATAGCAATTTCTTCTCAATTTATTACGTAATAATGCGTAAGAAGCAATTGCACTCAACAAAAAAGTAAATTTCAAATAAGATCTAAGCTTGCCCGAATTAGTATAGTCTGCAAGGATATCAAGACGAGCGCAAGTACTAATATAATACAGTCACAAACTTTTATTTAAGAAATTATTAAAAAAATTAATATAAATCCGGCGAAAGTTGCACATTGTTTTTCTATAAACCACTGTAATTTTTTAGGACATAACATGCACTGAAATTATAATGAATAGCTTAATAAACGTATAGAAATTGCAGCGGACCAGAAAACCTGGAAATGTTACGGAACCGGAAAATTTATCGACGACCCTAAAATGTTACATAGTTTTTTGATGATTTTCGCTTAAACGTCATACTCTAAGATCTATATGTTGTACTTTGCAAAAAATAGAACAAAAGTAACACAAGCTAAGAGAAAAACCGGAATCAAGCCAACTTTAATACCATAAAAGTATTATAATGTAGAGATATGAGTTATCTTTTTGAAAATACATTAGGTAATTGATACTGTTTCCTTTCACCTGATAATCCAGCATAGCAAGTTTTTTTTGCGCTTTTGCAATTTATGTATTGTTCGCGATACAGTATTACCAATAGTCAAGCATTCACTTCGAATGTTGTCGATGACAGGGTCAATTTTCTTCACGCTAGAGCTATCGACTTAAGCTCTAGTTCAACCAGCAATTTTTTACGCTTCGTTTTTCTAAGCTATTACGTCTTATAATAAAATTCCATCATGGTTTCATCAAAACCACTGATAGAGCATATTTTTCTTGACGCTGAAGCTCATGTTATTAACGATGGTATATATACCATTGTTCCGATGTTGAAGCACTACCTCTGGCGTTCAACCTAAAGAACATAATATAGACGTGATTGTGTGTATATCATGATGACCACTCCTTTCAAATTTACATTCCAAAAAAGATCGTGTTTGGATGCTTCTTTGCAATATACCGTTACCGATTGATTGAATTTTGAACATTCTTGCAAATACTCAAACTTAAGACCAAAATACTGACACTGTCGACAAAAACGGCTAAGGCTATGCTTTGTGAACACTATTACAAAGAATTAACATAATTTTTAAGTGCATACTTAGTCCATAGACCGTGACAATGGGTTACAAAGCAGCCAACGAACCCAAACAAAATTTCACAATATTTTTGTAATATGTATTGGAAACGATTTCCTAAATCTATCGCCTATATGCAGCAAAAAACTAAAAATTTTATTTAAATTTTATGTGCAGAAACCGCAAATAATTTGTTAACAATGTAATAATTTTGTAATATGCCACAAACCTTGTTATTATTTCAGCTACCGCGAAGATTGTGGGTTTTGTTTATAAAATTTATGTGAAGTAAATCGAAGTATAGAAGACGTTTTCTATGTTGATAATTAACTATGATGCTCCTTCAAGAGACTTGATGACAAATTTAAATACATACAGCCACTCCCGATAATTATTTTTTAATCCAGTAGAACATCTTCTGCTATCTGCCCATTAGATTATCTTTTAAATGTCTAAAAGCTTACCCCTATGTTCAGAAATTACCTATTACTACAATGTTCAATTCTTTTAAGATCAGTAGACATTTTTATCTTTTGTTGAAACCTCAAACCAACCTTGATTTTTCATTCCTCTCATGTACTGTATCACTAGCAAGGTCGTCGACGTTGTCTTAAACAATTTCTTTTTGAATTTTTAATTTCGCTGTGAAAACGTTTACAAGTCATAACTCATAATATATTAAAATCTAGGTATATTCAATTTTTAGGAGACACAATGTTTACAAGTTCAGTAGTTTAGAACAAAAATGCCTTAGTAGCTCAGTGAACAATAAGGACAGGTACAAGGTCCAAAACCCGACATAAACCAAATAGTCTCCAGTAAAAAGTTACTGAAGTGTCAAAATTACACATTCATATAGGTGAACAAGTAGAGCAATTGACTGACCGAGACCGCTGACATTTCAATATACTCGAAATACAAGCAATCGGTATAAAAAGAAGCAAATAAATGCAAAAAAAGCTATCTAATCGACTTCCTAGCCCTATAACAGAAACTTACTTTGACTTCCACTACAAAACTCAGTGATTTGTTTTTTTTAACATATGGCAAGTCCATTGTTTATAGAAATATTTTTTTTACTTTCAGTTGCAGATTTTTTTGCTTCAGCAAGTCACCCAAAGTATCATTTTTCCCAGCTGAATTTTAGCTTATCTATCAGATACTACATTTAAACTACTACTGCACAAAGACAGCTTAGGAGTATATGAGGCAAAACGTTGGTACTATTGTTAAAAGTGGTTTTTGACTTCTATTTGTTCAAGAGCTATAATTATAGCACAAAGAAGAAAAAAAAAGTTATAGAGAGAAAAAAGTATAAAAAATGTATATTACTGGACCACTTGCTAAACAGAAAGATGAAAAAAAAAAGAAAACAGATTCATAGACTTCAAAACAGCATTCGGTGAGATTAATCAGAAAGATTTGGTAGAGAGAATAAAATAAATGCATTTTCTGCCTGTCCCGATACAATGGAGAATTATTCCTTGCAGAACTTTCCCTTGATGTAGTTTCTTATATTTTTTGGCATCGAACCAAGACGCTAAATACAAAAATCAATAACTGAAAAAACATGTAAAAAAACTCAAAAAACTGGAAAGTGAGAACTTTAAGACAAATAACTAGGACGCTCATTAAGTTATTGCTATTTACCATATATTTGGAAAATTTAAAAACAACGTATCAAAAAAAAAACGCAAACTAAGGCTTGGTGCTATCCTAGCGTTTGCAGATAGTATAATGTGTTGAAGAAAAAAAAAATTAAAAAAAAATGTTAAAAAAGTATATAGAATAATAAAGTTCACAAAAGACAAATAAAGTGATGCTAATTAGGAAAATATAGAAAAAGCATTAAATATCAAAAAATCACAGTAGACAATTGACAAAAGCCACAAAAACACACTATCAACAAAATTAGTCAAATATCCAAACAAAGCTATGAGAGGAATATGTGAAATAATTATTGATAAAATCAAATCACAAAGCTCAAAAGTACTTATCACAATAAAAGCATTTTGATAAGTAAAACAACACCATAAATACAAAATAATAATAATAACAACCCTCCCTGCGCCTCTAAAACAGAGAGGAAACAAAGAACATAAATAAATTTGTAAAAAAAAAATTACTCGAAGTTAACAGTGTTAATTTCAAATGTTTCAGATTATGTCCAGTTCGATAGATGATTTTATATATTTTTTTTGCAATCAAAATATCAGTCAAAAAAAACAACATTCAATTAACTTTCTAAATAATTTTAATAATGACTTGGAATATTTTCAGACAATATTATGTACTGCGATTTCCGTCGACAATCTCTACTAAGAATGCGCTTAGTAACAATCCAACTTTCAAAATCGTAGATTATACTTTAAATAAATATTATTTCCATATTGAAAAGGTCAAAGGTTCTGTAATTACATAAATAAATCCAAGTCTTAGCAAAAATTTAAAAGTTATTAGCCGTTGTGTGTGTATGATTGATACTAAATCAGCAATTTCAACTTATATGTTATTAATACTATTAATAAGTTTTTTTTCTTCATTATAGCCATTTTAGCAAATTAAGATTCACCTGGATTCAAGTAGCTTATTCAGAATGCTTAACTGAAAATAAAGTTAATCACATCAAAAATCACAAATTTAGCAGTTCGCAAATCAATTAAAGCTGCTGCTATACAACTGGAAACCATTTACTTATGAAAAAAACTAAGTCAAGTTAAAAATTGAAAAAAGAATTGAATGTTCCAAATTTCAAGTAAACAATGTAAATAGCAAGGTGGAGATTTCAATGCTTGGATAAAAGCGATAAGGTACTCTTAAAATAAATGAAATCTATTTCAATACTTCTAATTGTTCGTGTGAGAGTTTTAAAAATGAAAAACAAGTTTGAATGTGTTATTGAAAATGTTTTATGTTTAGAGAAATTGACGAAGGAGTTTCATCCAGAGTCTAGTATTTATGATCCAACAAGACATAACTAATGGAACACCAATTAAGCAGTGTTTTCTCCTTTATCATCTTGAGACGTTCTAGTTTTCTCGTTTGAAATTTATATTATCCATTACATATGTACCACCGCGAACATTTTCTGTTCAACAGATGTCTTCTCCAGAGCCGTGGGAACCATTGGAATGACGATAGTCTGGTGGCATTGTCAAACAATTACAAGTGATTACGCTCGTGTCACCGCGTACCGTACTATAATATCACACGACATTTAATCTCAACAGCTGACCGCCAATTAGGAGAAAGGACTGGCCACAGATAATACGGGTAATATTAGAAGATTTTACATAAAAAACAAATAAAATGAATTGTCTAATTTACACCGATTATCATATTTTGTAGTTTTATCTCTGCTTTGGGGCGGGTGTGATATATAAAATTAAACATAGCATAGATAAATAATAAACAATTTCAGATATATAATAAAACAACAGCTTGTGACAGATTACAAATAAAAACTTAAGAAAATATTTACTTTTGAAAAATGTCATTTTAAACCTATAAAAACTATTTCATATGCGGCACACAAAATGAATCATTTGGTAAAATGCTGCTTGAAACACCAACATAAATCTGGAAAATACATATAAAAAAAAATATATAATTTTGCAGAAGAAAAGCAACATTATATCAATAAAAGTGCATGTAAGAGAGGATAGAGAAATAAAAAGTAATATAGCCGAAACATATTTTTTCAGAATCAAAGACTCATAGACGTAATCATGTTTCGAGCTTATTGTCTTTCATTAGTTAGACTAAAAAATCTAAGATTAATCTGGCTTATAAACTGAATTAATCATTCCTCTGTTCTGAAAGAACTCGTCTCGCTTATATTTTTATTCTAGTTCTTTCAAACTTCCGATGTATTACTGAAAATGTGCTATTATCACACTGCATAAAAAAACAGCCTTGCTGTATCATAAAAATAAAATCATATTTTGCTGACGCCAATGTTTCAGATCACAGATTTAAACTAAAGATTATTTCATTCAAACGCAGTGCTAAAAACATCCAAAATCATCTCTTCTGACTCATGAGACAGACAAGTTCTAAGAAATAGTTCTCAATACTCACTTTTCGTAACTTTTCGACTCTATTTAAGGTCATTCAGTCAAGACAGACACACACAGCTAGACTTTTGTTAAAAAAAATTTTGATTATGAGTTTTACTTACTGTTCTGCAGAATTTTTCTGCAGAACCATATTAGAACCATTCTGAATAAGTTTATTACTTTAACTTGTCATCAATTAGTATTCTAAGATTTTAATAATTAGATTTAAAAATAAAATCTATTATGTAGGTTGAGTTCTACAAGAATAAACATGAATTTACGATAAGGGATTGCCACTGTACAGGAAAGGTGTCAAACTAATTATATTTTTAGCTAACTAATAGATTTTAT
This sequence comes from Lagria hirta, assembly GCA_947359425.1. Lineage (NCBI taxonomy): Eukaryota > Metazoa > Arthropoda > Insecta > Coleoptera > Tenebrionidae > Lagria > Lagria hirta. Next base: position 6,449,949 of record OX375800.1, read on the forward strand.
TTTTAAATCTATTATGTTCTTCATTTATATTATCAAATATATTTTTATCCAAATAGTTTTTTTGCAAATACTTAAAAAAACTCCAGTTGCTGCTCAAAAAACCTTCTATAAACTGACGCATGTTTTTACAAAAAACGACATTCTTCCCTAATAAATTGCAAATTTTTCAGAAAGCCTCTACAATAATGCCGCTACCAAAGCACCGCACCACAATAATTCTCTGCTAATTAGTTGACACTAATGCCAAAACAAAAATTTCATAACTCAATTAATGTAAAAAGAAAAAAAACAATAACCGCAACAAAGCTGAGGAAGTCATAAAAGTCTCATTACAATTTATTACTTTGCGTTTCGTTTAAAGATGCATTTGATAATGAGTAAAATTCCATGCAACAATACAGTAAAACAACCGTTCTTCATAAATAAAATCCCCATCATAGTTATTTTAATCAGAGTGAAATGCTCTATGATTTGGTATTTGTGGCACGTAAAGTTGGTACATGTATCATTCTCAAGTTGGCATCGTGTAAAGCGTGTCCAACATGAATAATTTTGATGTTTCTTGTCTTGTTTTGCTGAGGAAAAAAGTGCACGGTTATTTTATTTTCTTCTACAAAATGTTGAAGAAGAGCTGTTTATGTTTCCTAATGGTTTTTGAAAGCTTGTGTTTTATTCATGACGTGTGAATTAAGCAAATCTTATGCTAAAAGTAAGAAATGGAATGGGTGTGGGAGTCGATTTTAGTTTTTCTATTAACGCTGATTCACACCTACATTTATATCAATTACCATTATGATAGATTTTTATGTTTAAACTAACCTAAAACTGCATTTTCCAGGTTCTTTCAAGTACAAAGTAAAGCAGCATCTTCCAGATAGACAACAGACGACTGCTTCTATGACATAAACCTACAACATTCATATTTTTATCATTTGGCAGTTTTTGCTTCCACGCATTGTCAAATTCTTTTACATCACATTGCTTAGAATCTTCACAACATAGCCATCAAATAATATCACAACATTTTAACAGATCTGAAGTCTAAGTTTGTTCACAATGCCAAATCTCTAAGTAAAAACAATCAACATTGTAAAACTTTACCTGCACATACTTAAATTGGTTGATATTTTACACAACATTCAATGTCGAAGTTGTTTTTATTGCACCCAAAAGGCGTTTTATTTAAAATTATTAGGTCAACTTGATAAAAATTAGCACAGAACCAAGACTAAGCTAAAGACTAAAATGTGGAATTAGAAATACATGTAACAAAAGCAAGTATGTACTTACTATCATTCCAGGCGTATGTTTAACCTATAGCATAAAAAAAATTTGTTTTATCTTGATGATTCTAGTCAGGACTTATGAGAGTTTTTATAATATTGTATTGTTTGACACGTATCCAATCCCATCGAACCGCGAGTAAAAACGATTGATCAATATTTTGAAAATCAATTTTTATTGTACGCGAATCCTTCAAATACAATTCAAGAATTTATGTCGACTATAAACATTACATAACACATTGCAGATTTCCTTGTTCCTTCCGCAAGAACGTTTATTAGAGCGCATCCGGCATTCTGATAAAATTAGCAATGAGTACTGCTAATTTAAAGCCCGTTTGAAAAAGTGTGTTTCCTCTTGTAAACAGAAAATTATAAACACATTTTCCCATTTCCATATAAAAACAAATCCTTCAAGGCAAAAATAAGTCTGCATAAATTAAACATTATAAGATTAATGAAACTAATTTTTATTTGAGATATTATTATATTTTTTGTTTGTTGGTTGATTAGTAAAATAAAAGTTATAGATGAGTTTGCATGTAGACACTATAAGATCTTTTAATTCTTTCAAAAAAAAAAATGTTGCTTGAGTGCATGTCTCAAGGGCTAACTGACCAGCTGTCATGTGTAATTTGCTTTACTTGGCTGATTTATATTACAGTAAACGCAATTAATTTTACAGTATGTATTTCTGTCTACATACTCTAATAGTAAAATATAAAAGATACGTTAAACGCAAATTGTATTTGACCCCATTGTGCAAAGCTAAATTTAATATTATCAATTTTTTTTGACATTCCCAGAAATCAAACTGGTAGTTTCTAAAGTAATAAAAATCACAAGTTCCCCTTTACACTAGAGACCAGTCCATCTATCTCGTTTATCTCTGAACAGGATGACGGTCCAGGTATGCAAAGACATACGACATCCGTTTTAATTTTTACCAAACATCCATATGCATGGATTATATCAGCAGCCGCTAACACCATAATGTCACATCAAAAAATTATGACATCTCATAGCTTATACGCTAAACAGATGTTAATTATTATCATTTAGAAAAAGACAGATCATGATTTATCTATGGTATGGAAACTGAATTAATTCCAGACTGGAAAAATGAGAGTACTTGTTTGTTTTTACTGATGGTAAAATAGTTTTCTCAGATAATGAAAGCTGTAGCACCTAACACGCGTTATAAATTATTTATGTAATTACTGCAGAAGAATTGATGGCAAGAAACAGTTCTTCGCCTATTACAGATAGGTTATTATTGTCATTACTAGATCTTTTTTTTCAAGACAAAAATGCCAATACATAGCAAGGCTATTTACCTAACGGAAGCTGAGAATTATAGAGCTAAGCCATATTAGTACGCACTATCTTGAAAAAACTTGCCAAGTTAAAAATACCATTTCAAGCTTAAAACTAGTCGACAGTTTCTCATCAAAATAGATTTAATAAAATAATTATTTAATAACTAAACTTCAATACAACTAATTTAAAAAATCACGTTTGTTTTTAGCAATATATTTTTAAAGTTTAATAGTATGATTGCTCATGTGGGAAATTTCGCTTTCCGAACTTGTTGATAAATAACTATTTCATTATTCAATATTTCACTTCTCCTTTTATTTTTGTATACTTCACTTAGATAACTATCCATTGTCATGTATTAATATTTAATTGCAATATTTAATACATACCAACAAATGAAGTTACATAGAAGTTTGTAATATTACAAACTTCTATAAAACTTCATAAATAAATAAACATAAATAAACGAATATTTATATATTCGTTTATTATATTTTATTTATTATATTATATGATCAGTGCAATGTTATTTTTACAATACTTTGGTCATAATTTTTATAATAAGAAAATTAGTGGCTATTCGAAATACTATCCTTCCTCCAACAATTTTACTCCCATTCCGCCCATTTCTGTGCCCGACAATCAATTTCTAACCATGCTTCCCGGCTCACTCTGTATATTTTTTAAAGATGGAAAAATTTGTGTGTGAAAGTCTCGTAACCTTTAGTAATAATTAGTTATATTCATTTATTAAACGTCGGCTGGGATTTTAAATAGAAATTTAAAGTTTTATTTTCCATTAATTATAAATTATTAATTAAATTGAAAGGTAATTCAATACCAAGTGTTTAAATGAACTAAAAAAAACTTAACAGTTCATAGAAAATTTGATTTTCAAGACTTTAAACGTGCCACAGTTTCATTTTTTAAAATAAAAAATGATTTTTTTTTAAACTATAAAATGGCTTTAGGGTTATATTCAGCGTTTACGATGCTGTTTTAAACCGTGATTAGCGTTTTACGCAACGTAATTCTACACAATTGTTCAAAATTTTATTTAGAAATACTTTTTAAGATTATATATTCCTAGAAGCAATGTTCTAAGAAAAATCCCAATGATAGGTACCTAAGTCACCTAAAAAACTTGAATGAACGAAGCATGCAAATTATTCGCCATCTTACAACTGTAGCCCATGGCAATGAAATTTCATCTCACGCAATAATCTCCGCGAGAATTCTGGTTTTTTAAATCATTCATAAATTGCTTCTGGAAACAGGTTCTACTATTTTAAAAAAGATGCTCAACTAATGACCATTTTCTCTAATTCTTTCGTTACATTTTCCTAGAGTTTCCCAGTCAAATGAGTCATGTTGACAAAAAATAGTAATCATTAAATATGATTGTATTATTTAGATTTTCCCATGAAATTTTAATGAGAACTCATGAGAAACTCTCTTGGTACTTGTTCCGTTGCGAAAAATTTACAAATTTCATATGTGGGTGATTATTAAAGATAAATATTTTTCGGCTCAGCCGACAGGATATTATATGAATGAGAACCAACAAAACCACCTGCTGGAACCTTATGTCAAAAATTCTGTTTCTTGACCTCGTATGGTTTTACCATAGGAAATGATTGTTTGCACTACAAGCAAATAGAGCAACACCCATTTTTATAGTTAACACCTTTTTCTGCAAATGGTTTCTTGAGTAATATAAAAAAAACTAAAACAATTACTCCAATTTGCTGATTATCTAAGCAAAAAAATTCCAGTATTTTTAAATTAATTGTGGGACTGAATATATTTAGCTTAAAATGGTTTCTTTGACTGCTATTTAAATGCTAATAACATCAGGTTAGACTATTGACTCCAATATCGTTAATTTGCCAATAGCACTAAAATGTCCATAAAAATATAATTTGACAGAACTAATACTTGTTGTATTAGTTGTAAAAACTTGTAAAAACACTAGGAGCAAAATAAGTAAACTTGTATTTCTTATTTTACTATTTGTCTTGACAGAAAGAGAATGACACTTTCTCGCCATTTGGAAACTCAGGAGTTATTGCAATTATCTAGTTCTTTCTGCACATATTTTTTGGAAAAATTTGTAAAATGTAACAATCATAAAGCACATTGAAATACATTTTTTTTAAACTGGAAAACAGTAAGTAAACGTGTATGCAAAATTCTAGATTAATCTATTGTAGATAGATGTTTTTACAAAAAAAAGCATATCTAAGTTAAGTAAAAACTTGTAGTTAACCAATAAATACTCATTCCATATTCAGAGATTTTTTTTCAGAAGCTCTTGCAAGTCAAATGTTGTTGCAAAAGTAGTATTTCACAGTAGTCTAGAGATGCCAAATCAAGACCATAAAAAAATGCATACAATAAAAATGCAAAACAACCCATATTTGAGAAAACCAAAAATTAGCATATTTCGAGCATGTTTTGGCAACAAGACAACAGTCAGATCAAAATGTTCATCTCCAAGGTTGCTTGTAATATAAAACATGTTAAATATTGCTGCTAATGGTGAACAGTGAACAATAAATTATGATCAAGTTTTTCTGGTCATAAAATTGTTGTTCCTCTTTCCTCATGTTAAGTTATATGCTTTTCAAAATAAATTTATGAAGCTATAATTCCAACGTTTATGACTTAGAATAGGACTTACGACTTACTTGAAATGCTTAAAACAACCAACCAGTAGCCAATACATTAAATTTATCTCATACATAATGCAAAAAGACATCTAAAAAATTCCACGTAATATTATTTACCTTACAAGAAAAACAATAATTGTTAATATTTAGTTTTTATTGTAAATGACTTATTTTTGTACACTTGTCTTTGTAGAATAATCAATGTGTAAAAATAAACTCTATTAAATTAACAAATAATAAACTTAGTCACATCACAAGGTCTTGGAGTACCTGGCAGAGCATAGTTAATCAGTTACAAATCGGCTTTCTCCTCAAAGCCAATTTCGCCAGCCATAATATTTCAATAATCGACAATCAAAGATTTTACAATATTTTATTGAAACGATGACATCATTACAATTTTTATAAATACCGTCTCAACCTTTCCGGTTCTAAATTGTTGCTCAAAAACTTTAAATTCGATTAAACTGGTAGACCACCCCGATTATTAGCTTGCGGTAGAATCATATTAGTTTTGGTTTCAAATGTTTGCTGACATGTTTTCGGATTATCTCGCAACAGATTTGTGGTATTTGACCAACCTTTGGCGGTTGTGAATTAAGATCATTTCAAGATAGGAAAAGTAGTGAAATGTCGCTGCTCTCAGCTTTTTATCAAATCTTATTTTATGAGAAATTAATTAAATATGATCAATTTTGTAGTATTTTTATTATTTTGCTGTATTTCATTTTCAATTTCTCTTCCTGTTTTCTGTCTTTTGTTGAATTCTAATCAGTCAAAATTTTCGACTTGCTTATAGATTTTTTGATATAATTTTTTACCGAATAATTCAACTTTCTTTGAAAAAGTTGATAACCAATTTTTATCTAGCATCTTTCTTTTTCCGAAGCCTATTAGAGCAGCATTTAAGCAACAGCTTCTGTTTTTAAATTTTGAAAATAAAACATCTTTTCTACTTCATTTTGGAAGAGAGAACGGAAAACCATTTCGGTTTTCCGTGAGAAAAAGACTTACGATCTATATTTCCTATGGTAATATGTAATTACAAAAACTGTCTAGATAAACCACACCTTAAAAGATTGCTTTTGTCATTGAGAATAGTGATTAAGCAAAAATGGTATTTATTCTTATGGCCCTCTGTACTTATTTCATCTCTCAAAGCAAATATCTGTCTTTACACACGATTGTTTGTGTTAATGACGACTAGGTGTGGATAAAAATACACAAAAGACACGCTTTACCAACTGCTGCAATTGCCATTGTTTCTGAATAAACAAAGATACACACACATTTCGCTATTTAAAGTTATAAGACATTACTAAAAAAATTTTTTACAATAAACCGAGAATAATAATTAAAAAAAAAATTAACTGAATTTTGTTAGTGTCCAAGCCACTCAACCTTCCAAAAGTTTTATAGCCTAATTATAAACTGCATTTTTAGTGTATCTAGTTTTTCAAACTTATTATTATTAAAAAAACATTTTAATGATACGAAAATTGAATAATAAAACCGTAATAAATAAGAAAACTGTTTTATAATGATTTGACCAAGACTCTGGCTTGACAGCTCAATGCGTTTCTGCTTTTAGATTATCAGATGTTAGGTTCTCATATTACAAAATCTAACATAGCTATGACAAAAAACAATAAACATTGCATTTTGTTTTGATACTTTCAGCTTGTACAAGAAACATTCAAGTGTAGTGTTACAACCCATAAAACATGGTTTTGTCTATTTTTCTTTCAGTTAATGAGCTGGAAAAGTCTATATTCCATTATGGGTTATTTATTTCCAATCTTTAGGCTTGGTTTACAAAAGTCAAAAACATTCAATTTCTCCATTTTAATCGTCATTTACGTAATATTGGTTTAATTGATTAACTCATGCTTTTAATAACGTTATTATACGAGTAGAATAAAATTGATGAATTTGAGTTATACCAGATTTGGCATTAAAAGAATATATTACAAGTTATACAAAAACTTTCAAAAATCATGCAATATCAAACAAAAGCGTAAAAAAAGACTCTACAGGCGTTCAAAAAATGTGAGCAAAATAACATTCATCACAATGAGGCAACTATTTATCCGACTGGAAATATTGGCAGCTCAGAATAATTGAAGAACTGGCCCAAAGCTCAAAATCTCGCATATGTCATAACAACTCAACCACAATAAAATATTCGTTTTCAGTTGCCTTAAACGACAAAAGTCACAGCTGCAGGAGTTTTTTAAAACAGCACATTAACTTTTTCATCAAAGTGAGACCTCACTGTGATGGAACACTAAAAAGTGAACTATACCTTTTTTTTCACTTATTGTTTATAAGAAGTGGCAGTTCTTTTACAAAAGCCGCTATTTTCAGACAAGAGCAATTTACGTTTTAGAAAAAAAATTTTTATTGCTCACAATTATCTTAAAACGATTCTAGAATATTTTTTATAATAATCGTACAAAAAATGATCTAGAACGCCCAAAAAGTTTTCTCTACAAGAATGTTCCAGAATTTTAAATTTAATAACAATTTTATAGTTTTAGACTGATTTTTCAAAATCATTTATTTATTTTTCACGTATCAATTATTATTTGGCCAATGGATACATTCAATGCGTCTTTATGACAAGTTTTAATTTTTCAATCCATATTAAATGGTACGAAAACCCATTGTAAAGCAGGTTAGTCGGTGAATCTTCCAGTTGCTATAAATAACAGTTTCCGGATAGTTGTTCTAAAGAATACAGCAAGGATGCACAGGATATCCGTTTTTCTGAGACATATAATTATGAACGTTCTTCTGCGTTTTTATGTTCAAGAAAAGAGGTTAAGGGTTAAAGACTTTTTTGAGGGGTGTCACATGTTCGCATAATTTTTTTGGTATGGCGTGAGAAATAACACGGTTGATGGCTTTGAATTGAATATTTTTCCAAAACTTGGAACGCGTTTTAGAACAAAATGTTTCACACGTTTTTTATTTGTAGAGATTAAAAAAGAAATAATATGTGTCTTTCCCCAGCAGACCTCTTATAATACAAAATCACATAAAAGTAGATATTTATTTCAGATATTTTTAATTATTTTGACAACACAGTCTATGTTTAATAGTTAATTTCAAAATAAACATATTAAACTTAATAGAAATATAAAAATGTTCAAATTCTGAAAAAAAAATAACAATACACTTTATCATTAAAGCTTTTGTTTTTTTTTTAATTATTAATTTACTTTAGTTTATTAATTGACTGTTGATTTAGTTGTAGATTTTAAACCATACCAAAAAATTTGTTTTTATTTTCATTTTTTAACTGTTACAGGTATTTACTAAACAAAAGTCGCCAAATCAGAAGATAATCAGATATTCAACGTTGCGTGCTTAGACCTGAGATGGCGTTGCTAAATAACCCTTTCGTGCGTTTCTTATAAAAAAAAATTGTAACCAAAAACAGTAAAAATATACACACTGCTTTTTAACCAAATTACACCCGCACAAAAAACAAGTTGAGTCGCTAATTTATGCATAAATAAATTTTATTTCCATTAACTTTGCGACTCCAAAAACTGATGCATTACATGTACTGAGTCAAAACGTTAAAGCTTTATAGATAAGTAACTGTACAGTGCAATAAATACTTGAAATGTCTAGATTTATTAGACTATAAACGTAATAGGTTCTGTTGGAATAAATTATAATGCACATAAGCTGTAGCTTATATAGAATTGATTTATGTGGTACCAACAAAAAATAACCATAATGTTGCCAGAAACAATCTTGACGATTTTTACCGTTGGATCAGTGTTAGTAAAGTGCAGTGCCAGCATCACAATAGTAAGCCAATTACGGAGCAATTTAAAAATATATTGGCAAAACAAATTACTGTAAAGTTCCTTGTATCGTTAACAAGGTTTAATTTAAAAAATTACATGCTGCAGTCGCCAGAATGTGCCCCATTAGTACGATGGTACTCATTAACAAAATAACATTGATTATGTGGATCCCAAAAAAACTAATATTTTTTTTAACTTAAAATGTGATGAACAGGTGTAAATAGTGTTTATGAATGATATAATGTGTACTTTAATAATTACTGCGGCTTACTAAGTACTTCCCACGTCTTCCCATATGTGGAAACATGCGGGTGTGATAGACTAATTTATTAGCCAGTGGTTTGTTGCCCAAAAATATTAGCTGCTAACTGTTTATTTTACTATGATAAATCTGATTGAATTTTTTTTTTAATTTCAATGTAAGGTATTTTTTTCTAAAAAGCCATTTTAAAAATCATAATAATTATTCGACTCCTGCTGCATTCGAGCTGTAAAATGCATTTGGAAAAAAATCAGGTCAATTGAGTCGATATTAATTAAAAAAAAGTTTCTTCTGCCAAATAATGCTTTCAGTCTGGTTTCCTTCCATAAATGAAAAATTAAAAGACCATGTCAGTATTAATTAACGATACATTAATAAAGGCGCGCAGCTGATTCATTAAACCCAAAACTATTAAGTGTGTTTACAGCTAATAATCTTAACTATTGAAGTTCTCCAAATGTTTTTGAATATACTGGCATTTTATTACAAATTAATTAAGGCGCTAGGGGGTTAATTAGACCAAAACAATGCTAGACTTGTTGAGCTTAAATTTATGACAGGCTTTTTATACTTTTATTTCGTCTGTTGAGTGCCTAAACATTTGGAAAAATATTTGTAAATTAAACCGAAAATTGCATGTCCGGAGTAAAGGTCGCTGGACTAAAGTGCACTCTTTGTTTCAAAAAACATAAATTCATATTTTGAATTCAATGCTCTAGGCTCGCTCAACGACATTGATTATTGTCTACGTTCTCCACAATAAACTTTACTGAAATGAAGTAGATTTAACGACTTGTTTTAAGACACACACGATATGAATTTCTACAGTTTTCCACAGTATTTTTAATCACATCCTTAACAAAGGTGTGCGCCTAAGAAAAAAAATTGTCAATTTGCGCTGCTACAACTTGTGCCATTATGCTTACAAGCTAAGACAAACACGATTGTACTATGTATAATATGTTACCGGCCAAACCCGATTTTAAGATAAACTAGTTTCGTCTAGAGTAAATCAGTTCTCTCCACAAGCGATAGGACAAATCTGTATGGCCTAGACCAAACTCGTTCATCCTGTTAATGATGGGATAAACCAGTTTAGCCTAGATCAAATCAATTCATCCTAGTTGGAATGTACAAGTTTTAGGATAAACTGGTAGGTCCTAGCCTGAACTAATTTTGCCTAGTCGGAGATTAGTTCAGAAACCCGGTGGAATAAGATCTTAAAGCTTTTAATTTCCATCTAAGATACAGGGATTTGACCTAGGTTGATAGTTGGTCCTGTCATTGACAGGATCACAACAGTTTAGCCAAAACTATACTGATGTGTTCTTTAGCGTGTAGAAAGAACTGATTTAGCCTAGGCAAAACTATTCCATAAAACTCTTGCTTGACAGATTTTTATTGTCTTTGATAGTATGTTTGTCGTCAAACGTCAAAGCTCGTCTACTAAGACACAACACGCCTGTACCAACGTATGAGCTAATCAAAAAACAATCGTACGTTTAAAATTTCGTAGCAAGGGTTGATTTATAGTATATTACACTACAAGGGACAAAAGTTGAATTTTCGGCCCTGCGCGCCATAATGCCCGAGGTGAAGCCGAGGGCATCATGGCGCGCAGGACCGAGATTTCAACTTCTGTCCCGCGTCGTGTATACGATTTTTCTTCATACCTCGGTCGAAAGTACGTACTTTTATTTTTAATTTTATTTTTTTAACTTTAAATGCTGATAGTTTTTGATGCCTGCCGCGACATTTGCGGCACGAGCGAAGCGAGTGTTGCTGGTCATATAACATAGTTACGAGTATAAATAAACACGATGAATTCTTTCTTTCCTATTATAGGGAAGAAAGAATTTCATCTTACAGGGACTAAAAGTTAAACTTTCGTCTCTGTTATTAGGGACGAAAGTACGTACTTTCGACCGAGGTATGAAGAAAAATTATTTTTCTTCATACCTCGGGCATGATGGCTCGGCCTCGGCTTCACCTCGGGCATTATGGCGCGCAGGGCCGAAAATTCAACTTTTGTCCCTTGTGGTGTAATATACTATATAAACGCACGTTATAACCCAAGCTGCATAAATGCTAACCATCTTTTGAAAAAAAAAGAGTAAAATTAAAATAGTATATGGCAACAGACATCAAAAAAATGACAGTTTCTGTTGGAGGAAGAAACATAACAACTCATTCTTGCCTTATATACTGTTTAGATATGGAAAAACATCTAAATAAATTTTCATTCTCGTATTAGCTTAATTGATAAAAGTTGTACTTGGCTATCGGTTAGGTAATCAATGATATAAAACGGTTTCCCACCGTTAATAAAATATGGTGACAGCTTGATAGGAAAGGGCCGTATTTGGTTTCTTGATTCTTTAGATGAATCAACTTTGCAGGCATTAACACAAGTTACGGTTTATTGACCGCTGGTGATGGCAACGATCAGAAGAACACGATGATTACGGTGCACGAAAGTCTTTTGGCAAGAAAAACTGCCCTCAACGCCAAATTTTCAACTTTCGAAATTCAATGAAGCTTCATCAACGGTACTTCAGAGCGCCGAAATTACTACCTACTTCCGCTCGATCAATTAAAAGTGATGATTTAATCAAGGATCAAAACATTTCCGGCTGGACATTCTTTGAGAATAAGCTGCTATTAACATATCTGAAGTGGTCTTTTCACCTAGAGGAATAGTTCGCAGTCTCGGGCGTGCTGTTATGGCATTTATCAGGATTGGAAGTGATAAAAACGATTCCGACACCATTCAAAACAAATATTCTTTTTATTTCTGTTTGTGTTACATAGATTATTATGTTTATTCTTCCCATTATGGTAACAATAAAGCAAACAGTGAAAAAGATCTGCTTCTTTGAACTTATATCTTCATTATTAGTAGAACCTCAAGCACAGTTTCTTGATTACAGACAAGGTTTATAAAATAATGTTTTATCCGTTTGACAATCTATAATACTTTCCTTTTGCAAGATAAATCAACATCTTGATCAGAAGAAGCCTATCAAAATTTAATAAAGTGTCCAATTAAAACTCTGATTACCAGTATCAAATTTCTTCCATTTTAATACAAGTCAATATCCAGCTGAAAGAATTATTATTGAACTGGATTGACGAGTTACAGGCACAAGAAGAAAAAAATGATGTTCATTCATTATCTGACACTCCTTACATCCTGTTGACGATGATATTTTGATAGAGATTAATTATGCAAAATAGCAAATTTTAAATCAAAATATCTATCTTTGATTAAGAGATTCTTATACCAAACGTTTGCATTTTTTTTAGACGCTGTAGCTTTTTATCAAGTTAATTAATTACAACAGGATAAAATAATTAAACTCGGTGCTATTTTGTTCATATTTTAAACGCATTTACTCGACCCAGAAAACCAGGAAATTGCAATTCTGAATGACATTCGTATCTCAAGATGTGAAGATCAATATGCTGGATAGATATCAAATCGGATTTTAAATAATGTCGCTTCTCTGAAAAACCTTGTCTGTATCTTATTAATTATTGACTTTTCAACTTAATTAGATTTCCGATCTTGAATTTCAAAAATCTGTGCAACGTTAAGAAAGATTTGCGGTTACAATAATTTCAAATATATATCTCAAAACACGGATCTTTAAAATATTAACAAAACACCTTTAGAAACTAGAATTTATTAAAGTCTAAAAAGAAAAGTTAATTTTACAAGTGAACCCTTTTTGCAGATAGATTAATAACATTTATCATTGGGTATTGTATTTTATTTTGCACTTTGTACAATGACAATGCCTAATTATTGTCTTGTATCTGCCAATAGATACACAAACCCAAAAAAAAAAAGGTTGCAACAAAATGAATAATGGTAGTTGCAATAAATGAATAAGGCTTGTTTATTTGATTTTGTCGGCTTTTTTAAAAACAAAACAAAACAAAAATAAAAGTCGACGTATTAGCGTAAATTTACAAACCAAGCAAGAGTTGAAGAAAAAGTGAAATCAGAAATAAATTATCTAAATTTTGAATAAAAAAGTAACCAAATTAGGAAAAATGTGACGTGTCTTAGGTTTATAAACAGTACCAACCAGGTACCTGAGTACTACCCTGAACAGAGAACGGTTTTCATTTATTTATTTTCTGGTTTCGGATGTCAAACATTCTGAAAAATTACTGCAATAAAATTTGCTAGCGGGTATTTCTCAAACGTTTTTACTATAGATAGATATAGTAGTCGCAAATAAACTTACATTCTTGACTCATAGATTTTGAATGAGCTTAGGATAAATAAAACTGTTAAGATTATAACAACAAAAGTTTATTTCGTAAAAAAACATACAAATTTTTGTTAATACTCAACATTACATTCAATAACTAGTAAGTAGATAAAATAAAATATACTGTCGGATGATTACCACTTACATTACAACAAAGGATTATAATCCCACTGATTATAATCCTAAAGTCAAAACCAAATATAACATTTTTATAATATATTACAATTGAAATATATTATACTCTGTATAATATATTACAATTGCAAAACAATATTGTTTCTATTAAATAAAAAACACAATTTATGATGGATTGTATGAAACCCCACAGAGCGCAATTATAATTATTTATTTTGGTTGCGACTAAAAAAAGAAACCAGCTTTAAAGAGAAATTAAAGATAGCCCCTTTTAATTTTTTTGCGGTCAACGATCACTTAAATCCAGGACTTCCTCTCCCAGCTTCCAAGTCGGTTTCGTTTCCGGACACAACCTACCCGATTTTTTCCACAATAACAATCCAAGCAGCGTCGCGTTTGGATGTAAATGTATGGGGGCCAAGGGCCAAAGGGCGTGGGTCAATTGGCAACACTGTGCATGCAGCCGTCGAGGAATTCGAGACGAAGCAAACGAAGATCTCTTTTTAAAAAAGGCCTTCACGAGAGTATAAAATTTCATTTGTCTATAAGATGTTCCTATTTTTTTTCAACAGCCAGGTAAATATACCGAACCCACCTGTCCTACTTTCCCATACGAAATGGTATACTAAATAAATAGGAAAATAAGCATTTATTAGCTATTTACCTGATACTTTGAGAAGAACAAAAAATGCTTATGTGAAGAGGGTGGCCACTCAAAATTCGATTTATTTGTCCTACAACCTGAGACGGGCCTGATAAGAAATTCTTGATTCTTGTGGTAAACCGCCATTGACTGTGTACTTCACGCTGAGTGAGCAAGTTTACCTTTGGATGAAAATTTTTTGGCGACCTGTATTCAAGATTTTTTTTAAATAAAACAAATTTCCTTTTCTCCATTTTTAATAAGTGATTCATTAATTAAAAACAATTTCAGACGAGATGAAACATGGAGTGATGTCAAGGCCCACTATTAATAATTTTGCAATCATAAGTTGTTTGGAAGTAGATTACTCCTATATATGGAATTGTTTTAAAATGACTTTTTTTGTATTGTGGCCTTGGATACCCATCAGATTTTTGTTCAAAGTTCAAAGGCAAAGATTTCCTCTTGCGACAGATGGTCTCAAGACAACTTCCGCGCCTTAAGGAAATATTTAAAATTTATCTTTCTTATCTCGTCCAAGTGATGTTAATTAAATAAATGAAAAGGTTAATACAGTTGTCACAGTTCTCTATAAATATGATTAACAAACAAATAATATTTCCCGGAAAAACGGCTAACAGTTGAGATTAAAGCTCGAATGATTTTTATAATGACAGCTTTTTCTACAAATTGATTTATTTATTATAGATTCTCGAAAATTATATTGCTACTGTGTATCCTGAAGGCCGTCAAACCTGATCATTAATTTCCCATCCAGCTCTGATCAAAGTTGAAGGAACACTTCAACACAAGGTTGATTGTAGTAAATGTTGAGAATTATTTAATTTTTAATAAGTAGACAAAAAATATCGTAATTATAGCCTTTGCAAACAACTCTGAAGTTTTGAAATTAATACCCAAATAGCACTTTTTCAGATTTTTAAATTATCAGAACATTTCAATTAATCATTTACAAAAAAGCACAGTATCTTCAGATGTTAAATAATCAGCCGAGATGAAAATTGTCTCCACGCAGCTAAAATTTGATTATGTTGATTTTTTTTGTCAAATAAGTGTTAGGACTTAAAAAATCAAGCTAAAGTCGCCATTAATCAGATACCGGCCCATACAATCTTCTGCTCTGACAAAAATTTTTGAAAATCTCGGTTTGTTAAAATCTGAAAATCATTTCTAATAAGAATAATAAAATAAACAAAAATTAAAGAAAAATGTTCATTAATTTAGTATGTATTAATCCTTTGACAAATAAAAATAAAAAAAACAGTTTATAGATATAAAATAATTTCTTCCAGTGTCGAGATGTATTAATCAAGTTTTGAGAAAATTTTAGTCGTTTCGAATTTTTTTTTTCGCAGAAATTTGGAAGTCTTTACAAGCCTATGTACTAAATTTTGTCTAAGGAAAAAAAAGATGATTTTTCAAGATAGCTCATAACCATTTTTTATGCAGTGGCAGTAGACAATATTTTAAAAATAATACCCTTCAAATTGAGTGTTACTGTAGAGAAAATCTCAAGATTCTTTTGTTTTAATACTGTACACTTGAAGCAAGTCTTAAAATAAACAATAATTCCTTTATCTTAAACAAATACACATTATATTATATTCCGTTACTTTGACAGCACCACGTTTTAAAAGATGTGTTTTCAACATTTTTTCATTCTCTGAACAATGCAACAAGATTATTTATTTATCTATCCTCTTTCTCAACCGATTTTTTTCTTTCTCGAGAAATAATTTCCTGAATTTATGTGATTTTATAATGCAAAATGCTGATTGCAAAAATAAATGATGAGCTTACAGAAAGAGTAATGACTGCCTGCGTATATCAGAAAGATCCAAAATGGCTACATAATATATTGCCATTAATATTTTTCAGACTTTACTATTTTTCTTGAAATCAAACGCTGATTTGAAAATAAATAAAGCTTCGAATTCCTGGTAAATTGTGAACTAAATGATAACAAACAATAAAACATGTATGTATATAAATAAAAAAATATATGTATCAATTTTGAGCTTATCGCTCGATTATAAGAGATAGAAAAACAATTTTGATTAAAATTGTTTATATATATTTGTTATTTTAAAATAATGACTATTCAATCCAAAGTTCAAAAATAAACGATTAATTGTTTTAATGTATTGCTCAGAAATATATCAAAAGTAAATTTGCAACATAACTAAAATTTTGAGTGGAATTTTTACAAGAAATATTTCTAATTTCAATAAAACTTTGCGATAAAACGACCAAAACTAAATCAGGCTATTCTCAGGCCCGCGAGGTATTTAGAATAATTATTATAAAAAAATCCTCAATTGTATAAAAAAAACTAAATTCTGCATATAGCTAGTTAATTAAAAGCAACTTGAATCAGAAAAGTTGCTTCTAATTATTCTAATCTAAAACCAAAAGAACCCATCAGATCCGCTGTGACACAAGTTTATTGGCATTGAAATCTCTGGTTATATCTTCAAACAACTTTTTTTTTATTCAGACGGATTATAGAAATTAACACTACCAAAATAAAATACGTTTGGAAATTTTTGATGCTTCTGGTTTTTGATAGAGTTGATTATTATTGGGCTTTATCATTAAAGCTTGAATTAAAATATTCGGTTGATATTAATGATTATTAATTAAATAAGTGAATAATTGTTTCGGCATAAATAAAAATTATTTTAAATTAATAATAAAATTAGTAGAACTCTAATGATTTCCCTTAAGCGGCACCTGATACCTTTTTTCCCAATTAAAATACTTAGATTTGATAGAAGGATGTACAGGTGCTGAAAAATCTTGTTACGTTTTGTCACTTTCACCAAAGATATTTTCGATATTGATAGACCACACATACTTTTTTTTGACTTTTTACCAAAGTGGCTTGAATTCTTTCACTATAATAATCACTGTTATCTGTAAAATGCGGATAAATAAATTTTTGTGTATAGATTTCTTAGATTTTTGTGGATTTAACAGCTTAAATCGGTATGTAAACGTCAAGAATACCGAAAGAAGACTAAATATATAAATTTCTTTATTTTTTAATTTATTAAAATAATTTATTATTAAATTTAATAGTTATTTACATAAAAGTCAGGAAAATTTCAGATTACTGAAGAGGAGCTAAATTAAAATAAGAGGCACTTTGTGCCGAGTATTTTAAAGCTCCGAGTCAAGTAAGAGATTTTGCTGACGTGTTTTGTATTAAATGTTTCCGGAAATCGTAAAAAAAGACGAAATTTACAAATTTTAGAATTTTTTTTACAAATTTTACAAAAGTCAAGTTTTTCAATTTTGTTGGCAACTATAGTTACTAGAGTATCTTTTTTATTTTGCGTCTTGTAAAGTTTTTCCAGTACTAGTCCGGAAAACTCAATTTTCCTGCGCGTAAATAAGCAGGAAAATGTTGTTTCCAAGACGATTTCCGGAAAAATAATATTAAAATAATTTATTTAAATACCAATAAAAAAAAGTTGAATGTAGAAAACTTGTATATAATGCGGTACAATCTCTCAGAAGTAATAATACATATATCCCCCTCGGATATTTGATTCTGAGAAAGTGTCTTTTTGCATCAACCAATTAACCTCATAATTTATGATTGAGAATTTAGAATAATCTGTATGTCATCATTTGTATTAATAGAATTAAATTGCTACGTTTAAAAACAATTTTAAGAATTTTGATTACGGTTTCCAGATTGTAAATACTACAAAGATTGGAACGTTTTTCATTACTAATTATCTATTATTTATCTACAAATGCATTTCTAATCAAATTATTGCTGTTTTAACTAATTATTAAATTCCAAAAAATGATTATTAACACAAATATTCAAACGCAAAATAAACAGATGCATGAATCACGAAATATGTTAATCAAAGATAATTAAAGTATAAAAAAATTGAATTAACACCATAATTATTATTATTATTCAAATTTCACCTACTATGCTAGTACTGTAATCAACAGGGTCATACATTTTCAGATAACCCAAATTAGACCGTAAAAGTACGTGGTCTACAGAACCAAGTTTTTCATATTATTTAAAATTTATGATATTCTAATTTTAAAATTTTTTGGACACTATTTGTATAAAGCAAGCTTTATGCGTTCCCAACTCCTAAACAGTAATTAGTAAAAACACAAATTTTTTAATACAACTAATGATTCACATAAGATATTGAAATGCCAAACCCGCATCGTCAGTAATAAATAAAGCCACTTATTTAATTCAACAAAAAGAACACAAACTGATAAAAACTAAAAGCTTGGAAAAGCAGTGTTTTAGCTCACAAAAGAACTACCTTTTACAACAAAACTTACATTAAACATGCAGTAAATTTATACATACTATTATTTTATAACCATTACTAATTAATATTAAAAAACTATTTTTTAATAAGTATTATAATTCAACGCCAAATTTTTTTAGTAACTTGAATTAGTATAATTAGCTCTAGATTTCATTATGGTATTAGGTGATAATTAAATGGAAATACACTGATAATATTAAGAAGCAGTTCGAAAATTAGAAATTATTCAAACTTAAAATTATTAATACACTTAATAAAAAAGCAAACCTCATAAATATTATTTTTTATTAATTCTGGCTCAGATAGCTGTTATACTTTCTGTATAAAAATTCTCGTGAATCCGCGCACAACTATTTGATACCGACAAAAGCCAGTTTAAATTAATTTTTAGGGTCTTTATTGTCTTAATATTAGGCCAGAATTATCTTGATTATAATAAAAAGCTTTGCTGCTGTCGCAATGCGCAACTTAAGCGTTCCAACTTTTATAAAGAAGATAACATACCAACATTCATTATTTTTAATTATATCATTGTGCTTATTTTTACAAGGTCATAAATAAAAGTCTGGGGTTGTAAAACAAAACGTAACAGTTTGGAATTTCTTCTAGTAATCTTAGTTTTTTGTCAAATGTGACTCTAGTCATGCTTATTTAATGTTAGTTTTAATTCAATACCTTTTTACCCTAAATAGCCATTTTGCGTTTGTCTAGCAGCTCAAGCATTACCTACTAATAATTTCAGAGGAAGTCAATTTTTAATCCCCTTGTATTTGATGGATTTAAATACCTCTTTTCGACTTTGTTCAATTCTATGAAGCTTTTTACAGGACTCACCTGTCATTTAGTTCCGTCTTAGTAATAATTTTTGACCAGTTTATAACTTTTAACACAAAAGCCTTTCCAGAAAACTTTTTGTTTTATTAAGAATACTTTTACTGTGCAATCGGTAAATTCACAATAAAATACATATATGAAATTTAAATATTTTGTCCTTTAAAACATGTGTTTTTCATATCTTCTAGCCTGAGAGCTGGGCACATGATATAAACGCTGATTCCAAAACATATCCTGTCATAGTGCACTATTTGCAAATGTGCACCAAGGGATGTGGCGTAGCAGAAGTGGTACTTTGAATATGGTAAAAAAAGAGCGAAAAAGCGCACAATTTATTATTATTATTCAGGTGTGATGTTGACGTAGCAAGTTTCAATCAAATTAAATTCTGTAATTTTTTTTGCATCATATAAGCATTTTCACACATTTCTTTTGTGTTTAAATCTAAATATTAAAAAAAACCAAAACTATTGAAATTTCTTAAAAAAGCCGACTGTGAAAACTAAAAATCCCGTAAAAAACATTCTGCATTCGACCAGTTCCAATGCAAAATGGAATTGTCTATCAATGTTCTCAAAATGTGTAAATCTCCAATTAAAAGCAAAAGATTCGTCTGAACAACCCTTTTTGCTTTCAACTAAGCAAAATATTATTAATAAATGAATATTGTTATTACTAGGTTTATATTTTTTATAGTTTAGCAGGTAGAATTTTAACTAAATAATAAAACTAGAGCAAAATTTAAGCAAAACTACAATAAACTGTGTTGGACTAGATTAAACAAAGAAAAAACTAATAAAACAAAACTAAATAGATCAAGCTCGATCGAAAAAAAATAAAGACTAAATAAACCAAATAAACAAAAGTGACCAATCATAATAACTGAACTAAATTAGCGTACATAAGTTAGTTAAGTAAACCACCTTAACCAAATTACAAAAAACTACAGCAAATTAACTTAGCTAGACTACATTAGACTATACTGATCTGTCTTATATGAACTGCACTAGACTAACTAGTTTAAATAACCTAGTCTGAGTTAATTGTTCTGAAAAAACAACTAAAAATATATTTGATAAATTAAACATAATTATTTAATTTTAAAAAAACAACTCTTTTATGTAAGAGTACATACCACCTTTGATTTTTTCAAAATTTTGAAGTTCGAATTTCTTTAAAAAACGATGTAGATAGTCATGATAGAATAAACCATTTTTCAATACTTTCAATAGTTTAGAATAGTTATTTACATAAAAGTCGGGAAAATTTCACATTACTGACGTGTTTTGTATTAAATTTTTCCGGAAATCGTAAAAAAAGACAAAATTTACAAGTTTTTGAACTTTTTTTACAAATTCCACAAAAA
Source organism: Lagria hirta (assembly GCA_947359425.1). NCBI lineage: Eukaryota > Metazoa > Arthropoda > Insecta > Coleoptera > Tenebrionidae > Lagria > Lagria hirta. The sequence continues at coordinate 6,470,911 of OX375800.1, forward strand.
TCAAGTTTGTCAATTTTGCTGCCAACTATGGTTACTAGAGTATCTTTTTTTATTTTGCGTCTTGTAAAGTTTTTACGTACTAGTCCGAAAAACTTAATTTTCCTGCGCGTAAATAAGCAGGAAAATGTTGTTTCCAAGACGATTTCCGGAAATAGTTATTTACATAAAAGTCAGGAAAATTTCACATTACTGAAGAGGAGCTAAATTGAAATACGAGACACTTTGTGCCGAGTATTTTAAAGCTCCGAGTCAAGTAAGAGACTTTACTGACGTGTTTTTTATTAAATTTTTACGAAAATCGTAAAAAAAGACGAAATTTACAAATTTTAGAAATTTTTTTACAAACTCCACAAAAATCAAGTTTGTCAATTTTGTTGGCAACTATAGTTACTAGAGTATCTTTTTTATTTTGCGTCTTGTAAAGTTTTTACAGTACTAGTCCGGAAAACTCAATTTTCCTGTGCGTAAATAAGCAGGAAAATGTGGTTTCCAAGACGATTTCCGGAAAAATATATTATATTAAACTAACACCAGCCTCAGAGCTATGTATGTATACCTACTCAATGTAGTGTCAAAGCAAAATTATTAATTAAAGATATTAAGAGTCTTTATAATGAAAAAAAGCAAGTTATCACTTTTTTTTTTAAGTTTGAAGCTTGACAATCAAAATTGACAACATTCGCAGACAAAAAATTACTAATTATTTGACAATTATATTTGCTGTAGACCGCGCACAAATTCAGAGGTTAGCTGCATACCCTCCGGGTGGCCGCCAACCTCCGGTTGATATAAAATTTTTTTTTTTGTAAAATTGCTTGACATTTCTGACCATAAATAAGACTAAAAACCCAATTCATGATGGTTGGGTAGATGAATGTTGGTTGTGCGATTAATTAAATTAATTATTGAATACCTATATCTGGAAAAGCATTCCAAAAAATGTATTATTAGAGAAAAAGTAGCTGGATATGCTGAGAATTTTTCAAAAACGGCAATGTTCTCACGGAATACAGTTATAAAACGCTAATAATCATCTACTTCATAATTAAAAGTGATTAAAGGCCTTTGAGACGAAGAAGTGAAGGTATTGATACTTAGCAATCATTGATGAGAGAGGTATCGTTTTTTATCGTCGTTTTCAAAGAAATGATTGAAGGTAATTGACATGCAGAATGAATGTGGTGAATTGCAAAAATCCAATAAGAGAAAATTGCTTTTTTTAATCTTCTAGTGTGAATTAGGTACAATAAAAAACAATTATTGTCAACAAAGAAGCATACAGTAATTTTTATCACCGATAAGATAATAATAATTAAAGACTGGCTTGTTATTACGGTTCCATTTAATAAATACGGTTCTATTCCACTGATCTTATGACTAATCTTTCAAAATGAATTAAAGACGATAGAAATCTTTGAAAAATCTTACCTCTAACAGTCAGATTATCCGAATTGGCAAAAATTCCTGAAGCGCCCCACACCAAAACCATCCCTAATCCCAGAAAGATTCTCAGAAAACCACCCATTTTTTACTCCAAAATTCATCAACTTTTTAAAAACAAATAACGCACATTATATTTAAGCACAACACACACCAAAAAAATTCATCGTTTTTCAAAAAATCACTTTTTCGCGCAAAATATCAACAACCTGTTGATCGTGGAAAAGCACACTACGATGAGGAACACAACCCAAAGCGTCTAGTCAACGAATGACAATTGAACTCCGCGGTTCTGGCTAACGCCTCGACGGCAGCCGATGGTGAACGAAGTGTCACAGGTAGATGGGCGACCTTGGAACCATCAGGTACGAAGATGGGCTTTTCGGTGAGAGCGAAAAAGATGGAGAATGGGTACTTCTTTGCGTTGTGAAGAATGTTTTTGATCCGTATTCACTCGCACAGTGGGAGTGGTGGAGTGGATGGTAGTCTGGACCATTGGTGTAATGGTGATGGTATCTTATCGTGGGAATCCCATCATTTGGACTATTTTTCTGATCTGGTTGTACGTAATGCGGTAGCGAACGGTGATTGAAATTTTTTAATTATGAATGGCAATTTGTGTGGGTTTATTGCAATGAACCCATGAATGGGTGGGTGTCTTGTTTAAACTAAAAAATATCGAGCGATCATTAAAATGTTGAAAAAATTGTTATTCAGTCTATTGATTTTCTTTAGCAATATCGTATTTCAATAACTCTTATGCACACCAAGGGAGAAGAAATTTTTTATAACCGAGCTGTATTAGCCCAAGCGTCGAACGTTAAAAATAATCTTCTTTCCCAATTTCTCCTGCAAAAACTTTTTTGTTTTTATGACAATAACAATTGACTTAAAGGTAGCAAACTGTGGTCAAATCCGTTCTAAATCACATTTCAACTATTTCTTGCAAAATACGGTTTTGTATTAGACCGGACCTCTGGTGATACTTTTATTTATGACCTAATAATAGTTAGCGGTAAGTCCCTATAGTGAATACTATTAACTTCTATACAATAGTTACCGTCATACAAACAAAACAGTACTTGGATGACTATACCTATAGATAGTTATAAGATAAAAAAGCTGCGTGGGCATGTAATTCTGGAATATATACACTGTGATCAAAAAGAACACAAATCAGAGCAGGCGCTGCAAAGTAATTTTAGAAAATAAGCGTTTATGTGCGTAGACAATTTGTGGTAACAAACGCTACTTTATAATAAATCATATCTCATAAATCTTACACGTTGAAATTATATTTAAGCATTTTATTATTATATTATCAGATAATGAAGAAAATTTGTAAAACAAAAAAAGGCTACATTTTACATTTGTAAGAATGAGTAAGTAGCCAACTTTAATATCACATGTGCCGCCACTGATAGATAAATCTTTCGCTGAAATGTTAAATGTTAAAGAAACGTCAATTTTAAAGCAACGGTTTGTTAAGCTTAAAAATATTTTTTCGATTTTCAATAATTTTTCTAAACAACAAGAACAAGTTATACAATATGCTTCACCACGGAAGATAAAACATTGTTATTAGAATGTTACTTTTGAAAGGGGGTAAAACAAGAAAATAAAAATTGATTATTTTACTTTATCCTCCCTTGCGTTGAAGAATTTTAAGCCAGGTATCCAGGCCGGATAAATACTAATTATAATAATGAGTAAAAAGCAGAAAAAAATCGTTAAGTGACACGAAATTGGGGAAAGTTTCTGTTAAGTAGTGTTAGAATTTTTTTTAATACATTTCTGTTTGTTTATTTATACAGCTGCTGCAAAAACATTCAGATAACATTCTAAAACTTGTTCAAACTTGTGCTAAAAAATCGTACACTTATCAGAAACTAAACAATCTATATATACGAAAATCTTGCTGAAATAATATCGAGTAATAACTCGTGGTAATACGTTAATTTATTTAAACAATGTTATCTTTAGCCTTAAATAAATAAGGTTTAGCTAATACCAATGAAAGCAGCGAAAAATATAGTATGTAAATGTTTTTTGGAAATAATTCTATAATAAGTCTTAAACCTAATGTTTTAGAAAAAGCATTTCTCTTACTTTATCTTACTCTCAAAATCAACAAAATAAAAACATTTAAATTTTTTTTAAATAACAGAATTTACAGCCTATATCAAATTAAAAATTTTGAAAAACTGACCTTCTATTTAATTATCTACTATTAATTAATTTATTCATTAAGTATTGTCGATGTAAGACATACATCTGGCGTATTTCACGGCTTTATATGCTAGTTGTCACTGAATATTACACGTTCTATTATCTAATAGAGTGAACCAGTGCAAACAACACTGTTAAATACCGCTTACGTATATGCAATGTTTCATTGCTTGTTTGATAGGTAATTAAGTGATGCTAAAGAAAAAAACAATTGCCGCAGAGAAGTCTCTTATCTATGGAGCTTACTATAATTCAAATTAATCTATATATATAAAAGAAAGTCGTGTTTGTTACAACACTTATAACTCGAGAACGGCTGGACCGATTGCCATGGTTTTTGATTTGTTGAATTTGTTTCCGTCCTGAATAGCAGAATACATCTTAAAAACAATGAAAACTCGATATGTGTAATGAATACTTAATCATTTCAATAGATGCTGATTTGTTTATTACATGTCAAACATTTGTTGTCCAATCCTGTCAAATAGTGTAACAACTATTTTTTTTTTGGGGCTTATGGCCTGGTTGCTGAGACCTTTAAGCCACAACTTTATTTTTTTCTGAAGACATCATGTGTGCGTTCAGAAATTTATTTTTTGTAAAATGTCTACAAAGTTCAGGTACTGTTATATTTGTTTGTTTTAGACATTAATTCCCGAAAATAATACCTAAGATATATTCTACAGTAAAAACATAAAATCATCGGAAAGGAAGGAACGGAATTTAGGGAATAAAAAATCAGTTGGTAAAGGTTATAAGATTAAGGAAAAAATATCTACAGGTTAACAAAACTGTAAATGTCTTTTTATAGGTTGTCTATGATTTTTCTTGATAAGCTATTCATACGTAATGGTTATATACTCTTTGAGCTATTATCTATGTTTAATCCGAGTTTTATTTTTTTTCCCAATCTGCACAACATAGTTTTCAATCATTTTTTTCTGACATGAGTTTGAAGTACTTAATTATTATTTTTTATTTTTTTTTATTTTTATTCTTATTTTGTATGTATGTTTTCATCATCATTCATCATAATAAAATACTTTTTTGTTTCTATCTATATAAATATATTATTTTGTATCATTGTTTTACGTTCATCAAAGCCTAAATTAGTTCAGCTAAAAAGTAACACGACATTCATTGACTGTTAGGGGGTACGAAGTTCGCCGGGTCAGCTACTTGTGTATAAAAGACTTTCCAATTCTCAAATAAGCACGGAGAATACCGTCCTTATTCTCACTTTTAGTTCCCTGTTTTGATGACGCCTCCACCGATGGAGTGCGAAACGTCGACAATTTTATCAAAGTTTTCGACACGGTTTTTTCCGAAAAATGTCAATATTCCAATGACTTCAGGCCGTTAAAGCCTTTCTTCTTCAATGTGTAAATTATTGCACATTTTACGGCACAATACCATAAAGTAGGTGCTTAATAGATGATGTTTTACAAACATACTATTATGAAACTAGTCGACTACGAATATATTTGATTATATTATGATGTTGTGAGATTAAATGTTGAATAATTAATTCAGATACTTGTAGATATAAACCAACGTTTCATTAATAATTCAGCATTATTTATTTTGCTCTTTCGCTGCCATGCTTTGGTATTTCCTTCAACAATTGAATAAATATTTTTTTATTTGTTTACATGAAAAATAATTGAACAATTTATAATTGTTTAAATTATACAAAATCTAATTGCAGTCATATTACAAAAACATGTAGAATTAATAATGTAGAAAAACTCCCGTTAGTTGCAATTAATTTTTTTTTTGTTAAGGTTGTATGAGTGGTTAGTATTTATTACTTTTTACAATCAATTTTCTCATCAAAATATTTGCGTTGTAATGTTAGGTAATTATAAACTCAAACTATGAAAGAAACTTATTTCACTATCGCCATGCTTGAATTGGTAAAATACAAAACAGGGTTTTGTATTTTAAGAACGTTTTGAAGACGAACACAATTCAGTTCTTGCTGTCCCATATGATTTTACACGTCAGCCGAGAGGCGGAGGTAACTCTGTCATTTCAGTCACTCTCTCATCTTTTTCTCGTCTATCTACAGAAACCGACCCTTGAAGGGATACCATAAAATTGTACATGTTACAGCTTCTGATGTATTTATTGACCATTGAGTAGATTATTCAACAAGCGCAAAATAAAATTTGAAGCACGAGCCGAACGAAGTGGTGTAACTATCTAATTATTAGTGAGTTATAGCCGTAATGCGCGAGATAAATATTATACTTTGTCAATGAAAGTATTAAGAGCTTTAATATAAATCAACAAACATTAGGTAATTTTTTTTTAAATCTAAGTAAATATAAATTATACAGAAAGAAGATAATTTATATTAAAATCATACAGAGTGATCAAATAAATCTATACTGGTAGCCTGACTTTTCTCCTTGAAACAATTTCTGTTTAAACAATTGCAAAGAATTGTTATTATCTAACCGGACAATTTTTTTCTATATTCTTTATTAAAACTTAAATACAATTTTTTTACGACTTTTTACGTTTGAAAAATATATATAAAAAAAAAGTATAAAAAATATATTTTCAAATCTATTTAAATTTAAACAATAGTTAAACTATCGCCGTCGGTTTTTGACTCATAATCGGCTTTTCTTCGTTTTAAATAATAATTATTGATTTATCTAAAAAACTATCTATCAAAATTGATAAAAGTTATTAATAGCAAATTGTCTACAATTTGCTTCCAACTATTTTTTTTCCTAAAATCTCTTTTACTAAAGTTATTTAAACATGTAATTGAAAAAAAAATAGCTAGTTTTCATTTAAAAACAAGTATCGATAACGTCATCGCTCTAAGACAAATGACTGCTTGGAATTTTATTTGGCATAAAAATATGTGTTTTTATAAATAAAAATTAAAGTGTCTAAAGTTTTCTTTGAAAAAAGAAACTGTTTAATGTTTTTATTTTTAATGTTTTCCAAAATTAATATTTTTATTAAAACTAATTCTTGAATATTGAATTTTTATTAATTTTATTATATTTATCATTTATATTTATTTTGTTTTGAATTTATCCATAGTTTTGACGCGCGCTGTACAAATTTGTGATTCCAAAAAATGTTCAAATACTATTATACCTTATTATTATCTACACTAATATTATAAAGAGGAAAGATTTGTATGTTTGTAATGAATAGGCTCAAAAAGTACTGGGCCGATTTAAAAAATTCTTTCACTAATAGAATGCTACATTCTTCCTATTTGACATAGGCTACATTTCATTTTGAAAAAAATTAGGAATCCTTGGTAAAATTTAAACAATGTAACCAAAGGTGTAGAAAAATGAGTCTTAAAATGTCTTTCGTCGAATGCGCTGCCGAAACTATTAGCGATAGAACAAAATAATGTACAACAATATTGAAGAACATCATAATGTCTACAAAAAACTCCGCGGTAGCATATGTCCAACTATTGTAGTTATGTCACTACAACAACTTTTTTCATTTTAAACATTAATGAAAATGCTAACCAAATTCAAACCATGCTATTTATGTGTTTATATTAATCCTTATCCAAATAAATTATTTTATGGTCAAGACCATTTAACTACCTATAAAATAGTTTTTAAATTATTTAAATTGGACTTTCCATTAAAAAGATAGTACGAATTAAAAAATTCAAACAATAAACAAAACCGCCATAGCGCCGTGGTCGTTGTTTGCGATGCAGTCTGAAAAGCGCGCCGGGTGGGGTGGGGAGGGCACTGGGGGGGGGGCAATATTTAATAAAATTAGTAAAGTCCTTCTCGGGTATGACGAGACCAGGGATATAGGTATTCATTTTTATATGGAGGATATTATAGATTCCAGTTCAAATTGTACGCATACATAAGATAGGTCAGCTAGTTATTGATAAAAATGCGTAAATTATTATGCCAACGACATTCCAAAAAAAACAACAATTTTTTTTAGTCCAAGACAGTTTCTAGTTAAAAGCGTTAACTAGAAACAACGTAGTGCAACGATTTTAAGGTGTTACATTATACTATTAGTAATTTTGTCTTATCCAACCTGTGTAAAACATTTTTTTAAAGTTGACAAACAATTGAAATGTTAAGCTGCTGGAGAAAGTCTCAATAAACAGACGAAACGTTGCCAAATTACCAAAGTTTAATTGTTTTTATTTTTGTCCAATTATTCAAAAAAAACAGTTTTTTTGAATTATTGTGTGTGAACTTAATATAAATAGATAGATAGATAAATGCTTTATTGTCTTAAAAATTACAAAATTTTTATGGACAAAGCAATACACATAAAAATAAGAACATGAAATCACAACAAAACAAAAGGAAAGGAACCAATAACATTACAAATTATTGAAAGTCGACAAAAGTTAATATAAAAAACAAGGAAAAACAACAAATATAAAAAACAAATAAAAACAATAAAAACAAAGATGTAAATATGTGTATATATATATATATATATATATATATATATATATATATATATATATCAAAAGTCTACGACGTCCAGAGATATTCATCGCAATTCATATGTGTAAATAAAAAAGAAGAAAAAGTTAAAAGGAAGTTAAAATGTATCATCTAAAAACTCGTCAATGGTGTAATAGAGTCTTACCAACAAAAATTGTTTAACCATGAATCTAAACTTAGTGTCAGTCGGTGTCGTCTTTGTGGTAAGTGGTTGTAGATTTTTATAGCTTTATAGAATACTGAATTTTTTACTAATTCAGTACTAGGTATTTGCAAATGGATATTCAAATTTGAGCTTCGAGTCATATGCTTGCTAGGTTTTTTTTTGGGAATATCGTCGATATGTTTTCGTATCAGACATACAGTTTCCAGAATGAAAAGTGACGCCAGAGTATTAATTTTGTTTTTTTTTTATATTTTTATATAGGAAGAATATTATTTTTAAAGTCATGTTTCCATCATGGAAACCGTATCTAAAAATGAAAAGCGGAGAAAGAAACCAACAATGGACAAACGTATAAAAAATAAAGAAGACAACAACCAAACAATATTTTGAACATTTTATTAAAATTAAGTAGTGCTTAACTTAAATCATTAACAAAGTGAGGCACAATACGATTATTCATCACATGATTCACATGTTAAAACATAAATGACATCGCAACAATATAAAAAATTAACAGTATCAAAGGACACCGATCAATTTGTTCTTAGATAACATTAATATTACGAAAATAATACAAATAACCAATATGTTTCTTTCTTCCCTTAGTTAATTTATTGAATATCATTTTATTAGGCTCCTATCAACAAGTAAAGCTGGTTCTACTAACTATGTATTTCCTTAAAATTCCAACTAATCACAATGAAAGAAAAACACTGGTAGTTTTATTAGTTCTATGTTTAAGCGCACCTAGTTTTTCTCTTAGATAATAATTTGCTAGGCTGTCGAAACGGCGTGATAAATGTTTCGTTGCAAGATTCAAACGAGGTCCTTGATTCGCTTAGGCTTCAAAATACTTGAATCCGGACCTGATGAACATAAACTAACTAGAGGATATGTGCTTCTGAGGGGCAGTGGCCAACGAATTTCCTGCATTGAAATTTATTCTAGCCCGTTTTCGTCAAACGAAAAAATTATCGCGACGCCTTACCTGCCTTAACAGCGACGCACAGGGTTGTTTTCAACTAGTAATGCTTGAGAAATGAAAAAATATGCTTTGTTGAGATTCTAGTGTATTATTACAACCCTGATATAAGCTCATTCCATACTATGCCCAACTTGGCTAATATTAAAAATTCCAAAACCTAACTAATTAGCGTTTCAAAAAATCACATGCTTAAGTAACACGTTCCGGTTGATGCCATATACAAAGTGTAATCACAGATTATACACATGGCAATAAAAACTATTGCAACTTCCCAGGTTTTTAGCCTCTTTTTATCATAAGAGTTACACCCTAGAATAACAAACAATTTCATCAAAACGTCCGCCAATATAACCATTTTGATGAGATCGCCTGCTAAATTTCAATACAGTTTTTAGAACGTGACTGTGAAGTGTCAAATATAATGTGAGAAAGGGTGAGCAATGGCGGCGTTTTTATGCGTTTGAGAGTTATTGTTATTTAACAGACAACTGCCGATATAGGATTCTCCGTGATATGAATAACGTTCGTTGGCCACTGACCACCATTTGGCAGCTTTGACTTAAGCAGTTCGTCCAAAGATGTCTTGCGGAAAAGAGCCATTTTTGTAGGCGACAGAGGCGCCACTGAAATTGTAAACAATATATCAAATTTCGGTAGAGGAACGTCCCACGCCATTGTCTTTATTCAATTTTTAAAAATGTAGAAAATGAGATGTTTCATCACATTAAGACGGTATTGACACAAACCAAATGTAAAAATATTTTTTTATTATCATAAACGCTCAACATCAAATTTACAAAAAAATTAGAAACTTTATAACCAATTTATTATCAGAAGCAAAAAACAAAAAAAAATACATCTAGTCGTCGTCTAGAAGTACTCTTACTATGTCTTAGTACTCTGCTTATGTCTTTACCATCTATATTCGTTTCCTCCAATAGATTATGACAAACAGCATCCAAATCTTTCTCATAGTCAATGAAACGTATGAAAATGTATTTTGTTGGGTCGTACATTGTTATGTACTATTAATCTACTCGAATATAATTTACTTTTTAAACCGTTTAGTTTTGACAATTATTTTTCTTTTTTTTTCATTTTTTGTATATGTTTTCTATCATTTCTTACCGACATGTCTTCTATCTCATTCCGTTTTGACATAATCTGATTTGGTTCGTCTAAAGTTTTTTTACAAGTACATTAATATATTCCAGTTTTAGAATCACTACTAGAATAACTAGCAATACTACTTTCTTGTCTCTAATAGGACCGGTAACATTATAAAAATACATTATTACTGAAGGGGAAACTTATTAAAGAATACGAGAAAGAGAAGAGTCCGAGTACGTCTACAAAGCCTTTGCATGACGCGTTAGTTCATCCGATTGGAGCCGATTTTAGAACCACAACAAAAATAAAATGACCTAAGTAGGAACCACCTTACGCGTAAACAAACATTGAAAAACGAAAAAAATGGTTTAAATTCACCCTCAATAATGCAAAACATTTCATTTTCATTAATTTTGTAACATACAGCTGGAGTCCAAAACATTTTGCGGCATGCAAAATAGCTTTAGAAAGTGTATAACAAAGTAATATTTTGAACTCAGCCAGTATTGCTTAATCAAAAAGTTTTGATTATTTTGAAAAATACTCAATTAATACTACTGTTGTGTTTAATTGTGTCAGTGCAAACTTAAAACAAAATAAATAATAAGCGACGCCAATGCAAGTCAAGCAGCTACACAATGACGTCATTGATAGATCAACATAAATTACAAAATTATTTCAATAAAAATTGTAGGAGACATTGTCGGGTATACGGTCACAACTCACAATAACGACAGATGAAGATCATGCCATTCCAACCTATAAGAAACTATAAAAAAAATTGTAACTCGCATCATCTTGTTTATAATAGATGGCTGTATAAAACCAACACCATCACAAACTACTTAATCAGTAAGTGTATTCGTGTTGTTTAGTGTCAATCAGGCCGTATAGACTTACGTGTACTAGTTTTCGCCTTTTTTCAATAGAGGTCGCTCTTTAATGACAGGCCAGGCTTTAAAAACATTTACCTTCGATTGACACGCTGTTACTAGCCCGTCGACAAACTTGTAAGGCTAAAACAACACGACATTACGATGATAAGAGTCAGGCTGAGGATCTACAAAAGAAAATCAAATAGGGCCCCAACAACTGCTAACTCAAACAATCAAACAAAAAATAAAATAAAAAATTTATTAAAAGCAAAATCACTTAAATAAGCCTTAACATACAACTATATCAACAAAAATAAATTAACATATTGGGAAATGACTGATTAGCAAGGTGTGGGGCTCTTGAAATGTATTGCTGAAAAATAAAATAAAATAAATTAAAATTCGGTAATTAGATGGCTTGCTTGATGGGTTGTGGGTGGTAATACTATAAACATGAACTAAATCTATTGCGGAGCTAACAATGTCGCTAAAATACAGCCGTTTTATTTAATCGTTATTTATTTATTTAATGTGGTACATGAGTGTTGCTACATCAAATCAGCCAATTTTCAATTTTATAAAGCTAGTAAAGATCAAATTACCATAACCACAAATACAACAAGATATAAAAATTTATATTATAAAAAACACCAGTACTCAAACAGTTTAAACATCTGACCATTTATACCGTAGAAAAAATTTAAATTGAAATAGTGTCTAGAAAGTCTAGCGTTTAAACTTTTTAAATATTGTAGAATAAAGTGCTACGTTTCATAAGTGTTTATAATATAACGCACTTTCATAAAAAAAAAACATAAATTAGCTATTAAAAACACAGAATTCTTTTGTTTTCGTAATGTTCTTAAGCCACTTGACTGGTGCTGGTTTGACAGTAACAGATATAAATACAAATTCTTATTCATTTTTAATAAGAATAACAAATACTCTCATTTATATTTTGCCTTTAGCTATGTTGCAAAACCCATTTTAAATAAAAAGCTCTTTAACGTTTTTCAAAATTTTAATTTTCAACTTGGCGTTTTAGGTGGCTAAAGTAACTTTATGAAAACAAATAAATTTTATAATTTCCATGATTTGCCAAAATTATTTTTTTTAATGAAAGCTGAATATTAACTAATATCCGTCACACCGTCAAGAACAAACAAGCATCTTTGTCTGTAAATTAAAGCCATCCATAAATTACACAACGAGGTAGCGCTGAGGGAGAGTAAGTGGTATTAATATTGTAGAGTTGTAGACGAGTAGCGGAGGGTAGTAAGAAATAGTCTTACAAAATTCCAATGATCATATGATAAATACTACACACTAAATTGAGCATTAATGACGTTTATCCTAAGATACAATATCGAATAGAACAGCGCAATGATCTATTTTTGAATATAAATTGTAAATATATTTAACATTGTTTTTTTTTAACAATCATGTTCAAAATTCAGTAACGTTATCTCAAGATAGGAGAAAAACGTTAGGATAAAAGTGCGTTCTGAGAAAAAAGTATAGAAAGTGTTACGTAATTTAGGGATGGCGCCAATAAAAAACTAATAAGCCAGTAATAGTTATTTCATAATACAAGTACCGAAAGCAAGATTTTATTTTGTGGGTGGAAATATTGAATAACGCAGTGAGCTAAAAAACCCCACAAACCAAACAAAATCACTTTCCTTTTCTACAAATATCATTTAAAACAAAACCATCCATTTTAATTTTAACCAACCATATTTGAATCAAAAACTATATTTTCTTTAGACTAGTATTAAACTGACTTTTTAACAGTGTTTGGAAGAAAATAATGTAGCAATTAATTTGTGCATATTTTGCCTATTTATTCTGACCGGATGCATGACCTCGTTGCATATACTATAGCTTTGTATCACAAGAAAAAATATTTTTGTAAAATTGTTAAACCTAATATTTTTCTAAAACTGGCTCTATTCTCGGACATTGTTTGACCGAGCTGGCTGCACTAACAACAAAAAAAAAATAAAAATGAAAAAATGCGTTAGAAAAAACACAAATTATTTTTAACAATACATACCATTCGCGCATATCCAACCAACGCAAACAATGTAAAATAAAACAAACTCAGTGTATGATCGTGTTTTTCTCTCTAAACTAAATAAAAAGACACACAGATAGAGGAGGCTAAAAGATTGCCCGCCCCTCTCATTTTATTATTTCGTTTGACATTTATTCTACTGCTTGGCAAGGCGGTGTTTTTTGAGCGTGTTTATATAAAAACTGAAAAATCGTTTTTGATTCTACATTTATCTTTCAAATATTGAAGATAGTGAGCCGGAAGAAGATCGTACGGCAGTCTTAAGGTGAAAGATAATTCACTTACCGTAGCCTTCGCCTTGTAAGAATAATCTGAAGGCCTCACTAACTTTTCCTGGCTGTTCTTCGAGTGCCATACCACAGTCAGAAATCTAAAACCAGAAATTAAAAGCAGCTGTAAGTACCACTACTGTTGCTTAAATTTATTGCATAACTTATAAAAAGACACTAATAATAGAAGAACCTAAGAGGGAAAACCTTTGTTGGCATTGATTATCATCTCGCTTGATTATAGACAATATTAATAATAATTAGAACTCTACCTTCATCCACGAGGAACTAGTGGGGTCTAATCGTCCATTAAAAGTAACAGTGTCATCAACATGAGGACTAAGAGATCCAGTTATATTCATCACAGGCATCTTTAAAGTAGTCGATTCTTTTCGCTTTGTCGGATCCAATTCACGTTGAATACTCAAATCTGTACGAGCTTCATAACTTTCGATCAAAAGTGCTAAATTCGTTGGATTAACGTTCCTTTCAAAATAACTTTTATAAACTTGTACTAAATCATGATTCCTCTCTTCTGTATTCTGCAATTTATTGAATAATTAGTATTTTAGCACAGAAAACTCAATAATACCCTTCCAAAGTGATGCCACATCAAATAATCCAATACACCCTGTGTCATCCCCTTTGATCTCAAATATCTGGCGTTTAGCTTTTGATAGCCCCACTCTATCCAACCGGCTTGAGTGCTGACACAATTTATCAAACACAAAGCAGTCACTTGATTGGGGTTAATTAAAGCAAAACGAGCTAAAATATTTGCCCCGGCGCCAACACCAAATCCGATAAATTGTTTTATTCCAAAATGAGTTATCACGTAGCTTATTTGACCGGCTAGTTCATCCATCGTCGGGTAAATATATCTAAAAAAACAACAAAACATAAAACAGTTAAATACATTTTATTGTCAAATAGTACAGAAAATTTACAAGTAGTTACATTTGCCAATATTCAGAATGTCCGATAAAAAATAATTTTATAAAACAATTGACAATTGAACCTATTTCATCTTTGATTTAAATAATTTCGATTGACGTTGTACGCAGACTCATATCTGACTAAGCTTAATCCGCTTTTGACTTCCATTACAATTTTATGATCACTACATCCTTTCTTCCATTGTGCAATTCACGCAAGGATGAACACAAGTAACAAGTCTCAATAAAATTTGTCTACTTACTCTTCAGGTAACGTTTGTGCTCCTTCTTCCTGACCGGGCGCATTTACGTGGTAAACGCAAAAATTCTCCAATAGAGCTCGCATATCTATGTAGTTAAAAAAAGCTTGAAAATTCGAAACATCTAAAACCACATAATTTATATGTCATCAATAAAACCAACTAATACTTTACAGTTTAGACCAAGATCATGATACGTTAAAATCGCTGGTTTGTTGCGGGAACCCTGAATTGCTACAACAATATTACCACGATCAGTCTCTACAATTTCTTCTTGAGCTGAACAATCGTCACGAGACAATGAGCGTGCTGATGGAAATTGAAGTTGAATATTTTTTAATTCGATGTCGTCCATGCTATCTGAAGGCATTGTACTGTCAAATAAATAAATAAATATAATGAAACATGCCTTCTGCGCGACTACATATAAAATAACGAATTTCACAGTTAATAAAAGTACTCAAACGTATAATTTTTAGCAGTGTGGTAAAATGTTTCTTACCCCAAAAGGGCTGCCTCTTCAGCAATACCAGATGCTGGCATTTTTCTGTCAATTATTGCACTTGCTGATTCTGTCCTATAACAAAACATAAAATGCAAATGGAAAACCAGCCATAAAAAATGTAATTTTAAGCACATTTTTCGTTGAAAGCATAGTATCTAAAGTCTTTATACTTCTGGAAATATCAATATATTATTTACCTTAACACCAAAAGTTAAGAAAATAATCTGTGCCTCATATACAAAGTGATCCCTACATACAGAATGGTATTCTTTATTGAGAAAATGTCATTTTTCAATGTTGTTTCTTTAAAACATATACAAAAATTGTTACTATTTGATAAAATATATTTTTTTTGTAATAACAGCGATATTTCTTAGCAATGTGAAGAAAAGAGATTCTAATTTGCATAGTCACTCTGTATTTGATGAAATATCTAACAGGCACAAAGCATAACTTTAAACTTTTGACGTAAGTAGGTATATACATAATTTATATTTTAACTAAAACTCATTTTAGTAGAATCAAGTTTAAACTAAATATTACAGAAGAATTGTGTCAACAGTTTCTTACTTAAATAAATGTGTAAATGTGAAGTGTAAGTGCTTTTCTACTTCGAACTAGTTTACAGAAAGCTGTCTTTATGATTAAAAATTATATAAATAATAAATATGTTGTAACCTACTCGGTAGAACATAGAATCGATAGCCTGGTTAACAATAATGTCTCCAGCAAATTAAATTAGCACTCTAGATTCGTGTGGATCAATACCGTCTATAGAAAAACAGAAACACCTTTATATTTAATGTTTACGAAACATAAGGTGTTGTTTCCGGAGGAAGCAATAGTGGTTTTACACTGTTTATTAAAAAGTGTCATGCATTCATGCAAACTTACCTCACCATCACCAGAAAGCCAAACGTTGACCCTTAAATCGATTTGAAAGCGCCTCTTATATCTGTACAAACCAGAATCAAGGATTCTTGCAGCTAAACACAATCGATGAAAACTCAATTTATCAAATGGAAGGCATTTCGCTTCGTATTTTAATATGTTGAAGAGATTGAGAGAACAATGCAATTTCTTAATAAATGCCTCGACCTTAGTCACGTACCACATGATGCGTGATGTCGCCGGATACTTTCATTAAAATTATAGACGCCTCTTCTAATTTTTAATACACGCTTATTTTGTTTTAAATTAAAAAAAAAGCTACAATTGTTTAGAGTTCTAGTACAAGATGAGATATTTTGTATAGCTATTAAAGAAGTTTATTGATTTTAACTTAAGAGTGGAGCAGCTTAAACTCCTATTGTAAGGAAATAGTATATACTGTGGCGGAAAAATGTTGCATTTCTGTCGAGAAATTAAGAAGTTGAAGAAGACGCGAAGTAAACTTTATTTCAAGATATACATTGGTTGAGAAGGCTTGGGCTATGATTACTCCCCGATTGCCAGGTTTCATACCTTAGCTGATTATTATCGCCTTCTCGTTATAATCTGAATAAACTTGACACTCGGACGTTAATAATAGTCTTCATATCGAAGGGTTATAATATACTTTTTCAAAACATGTTACCGAAGCCACCGAACTATAGAAATCTTTTCTGAAGTCAATATTCCGATTTATTGTTTGGCAAAACTTTTTAAAACTTAATCATATTTCTAGACAGTTTTTGGCCTAAACTTAGACTTATCAAAACTAATTAGAACTGTTTCCCCTACTTAAAAAGAAGCTTTAATTGAAAGCCTATTAACTAAAACTTGAAGATTTTTAACTTTTTTTTGAAACTTTCTGCAAATAAAGCTTTTAAAACAAAAAATTATAGAAAAAAATGAGTATGATGTTCATTCAGAACAATATTGCATAGTCAGCTCATTGCATTGCACCATTTATTGTAAACCTGCCAAAGGTAAACGTGGATAAGTAACCTAATCTACAAAATCGATACCCAATTTCAAAAATTAGTTGAATACAAAAATGCAACCTCATCAACCCTCAACCAGTTTAATCACAATGCAAATTAAGTCCTCCCTCAACCACCTGATCGATGCCTGACCTAGCTAGTCCGACAAGCTACTGACCGCTATACAACTCACTTGAAATACATAGTTTTAAAGCAAAAAGCCATGTTTTCCTCCGGAAAACAGCCAAGAAAGTAATAATGATTAAGTTTTCTACTTGGCGATTTTCCAAAACCCAACACCTCGCCTTCACCTTTGTACACCACCCTAGCTAAAATTACTATACCTGGATGAGATGATAACGGGCCCGCCGCCACCAACTCTTTCGATTAATTTCTCTTCATTTGTAGTCGACTGCCGACCTGCCATGAAACTAAAAGCTTTCTTCATTCCTTCAAAGATTCCGGTGGTGGCAGCGGTTGGGCCGCCACCGGATACCGTTGTCGAGCGGTAAACATCGCTCGAACCGACCAACGAACGGTACGAGCCGCTGAGGCTCCCTGGCATTCTGGGTCTTGCCTGGTCATTATTACCATTTAAATGATGTTTTTCAGTTTTTAGAGAAAAGTCTGCTTTATGATGATTTAAAATTTTTCAATTTTATCGAAATAATTAAGCCAAATTTTATTTATAGCAAGATTCCGCTATCTTATTAGTAAAATTTCTTACATAAGAGGTCCAATCGACGACAATTGTTTTTAATAATTTATTAACAGTTGACACCAGTTGACATGTTTTAGTGCCAATGAAACAATGTTATTGCAAACACATATCAAACAGATTTAAAAATAATAATTCTTAAATTTCTCGTTTAGCTTATCTACGTAATTAAGGGATCGTTTAGTCAAAATACAACATAGACTTTAACTTATCCACTACTAACTCACAACATGGTACACAAACTCTCACAAGTTTTCACTATATATCATATCATATATGTAGTTAAAAAAGCTCATGACAAAATGTATATGTATAAAATAAAGTCGTGTTTGTTACAACACTTATAACTCGAGAACGGCTGGACCGATTGCCATGGTTTTTGATTTGTTGGATTTGTTTCCGTCCCGAATAGCAGAATACATCTTAAAAACAATGAAAACTCGATATGTGTAATGAATACTTAATCATTTCAATAGAAGATTCTGATTTGTTGTTTATTACATGTCAAACATTTGTTGTCCAATCCTGTCACAACTATTTTTTTTTTGGAGCTTATGGTCTGGTTACTGAGACCTTTAAGCCACAACTTTATTTTTTTCTGAAGACATAATGTGTGCGATCAGAAATTAATTTTTTGTAAAATGTCTACAAAGTTCAGGTACTGTTATATTTGTTTTTAATTCCCAAAAATAATACCTAAAATTTATTCTACAGTAAAAACATGAAATCATCGGAAAGGAACGGAATTTAGGGAATAAAAAATCAGTTGGTAAAGGTTATAAGATTAAGGAAAAAAATCTACAGGTTAACAAAAGTGTAAATGTCTTTTTATAGGTTGTCTATGATTTTTCTTGATAAGCTATTCATACGTAGTGGTTATATACTCTTTGAGCTATTGTCTATGTCTCGAAAGTTCAGGCACTGTTATTATATTTGGCGGTTTTATGCGAGTGCACATTTTAATAACAATGCCGCGTCCTAAAAGATCCAATCTTTCCCAGCGAAGCCGTAATGCAATTAGGCAACGGAATATCGCGAGTCAATTATCTGCGAGAAATTGCACGCGTCGATACTTAAAAGAAAATTTAAAGATGAGGAAGTTCTTATTCCAAGGATTCCGATGATCCCAACGGATATGCCCTTTGAGTTTAAACGAATTCAATTCCCGATTCGTCTTGCCTTCGCCATGACGATCAACAAATCACAAGGTCAATCCTTGACTATTTGTGGCGTCAATCTAAAAAATGCATATTTTTCTCATGGTCAATTGTACGTGGCATGCTCACGTGTCGGCAAACCATCCGCTTTATTTGTTCTTGCGCCTGACCAAAAAACAAAGAATGTCGTTTACCACAAAGTGCTTGAATGAAAATCCTATTAATGAATTAATCCGAGTTTTACTTTGTTTTCCCCAATCTGCACAACATAGTTTTCAATAATTTTTTTCTGACATGAGTTTGAAGTACTTAATTATTATTTTTTATTTTTTTTAATTTTTATTCTCATTCTGTATGTATGTTTTCATCATCATTCATCATAATAAAAATATATTATTTTGTATCATTGTTTTATGTTCATCAAAGCCTAAATTAGTTCAGCTAAAAAGTAACACGACATTCATTGACTGTTAGGCGGTACGAAGTTCACCGGGTCAGCTAATTATTTATAAAAGCGTATTTTAGCCAGAGTATGCCCGGTACGGTAACAGTTTTAATATTTTTATACTGTGTTTATTACACCTGAAAAGTTGATAAAAATCTAGTAATAGTAATAAATAATAGTATATTACACTACAAGGGACAAAAGTTGAATTTTCGGCCCTGCGCGCCATAATGCCCGAGGTGAAGCCGAGGGCATCATGGCGCGCAGGACCGAGATTTCAACTTCTGTCCCGCGTCGTGTATACGATTTTTTTTCATACCTCGGTCGAAAGTACGTACTTTTATTTTTAATTTTATTTTTTTAACTTTAAATGCTGAAAGTTTTTGATGCCTGCCGCGACATTTGCGGCACGAGCGAAGCGAGTGTTGCTGGTCATATAACATAGTTACGAGTATAAATAAACACGATGAATTCTTTCTTCCCGCTATTATAGGGAAGAAAGAATTTCATCTTACAGGGACTAAAAGTTAAACTTTCGTCTCTGTTATTAGGGACGAAAGTACGTACTTTCGACCGAGGTATGAAGAAAACTTTATTATTGCTAATTAATAAAAAAATTGTAATGCTCTTTATAACCAAGAAAGACATCAACAAAAGTGAACAAGAGTCCGGTCGCACCCATTGTCCTTTTTTTGGCACAATCAGGATAGCAAACTTACCGTATAGTTTTTTATGATCACAGCGTACCCCTATTGGTTTTTTACTGGTTTGCTTGAAACAGATAATTTTTATTTATTAAAACGCATTTATCAACACGAAAACTATTTTTTTCTGTAACCGATACAGAAAGCAGGCATTTGACACAGCTCACAGCTGACAACGCAAAACAACATGTCACTTTGTCTCACAAAACGCTTGCTATCCAATCAATCAAGTACAGTTTATTTCATAACACGTAAACAAACTTTGGCTTGAGCGCAAACATTTAGTAAACGATTTGATAAAATGTAAAGGTTTAATTGTTCTCTCTTAATCGACAATATATCAGTTTGCGCTCTTAATAGACAATTAGATATTTTTTAAAGCATTTTTGAGGCTCAACATCATGTTTTTTCTTAAGACCAACTCCCATTTTTTAGCCGACTTCAAAAAAAAGGAAAAAGTTATCAATTCGACTGTATTTTTTTTATGTCTGTTACCTCATAACTTTTTTCTGGGAGAACAGATTTTGATGATTTTTCTTTCATTTGGAAACTGGTGCTTTTCAATTGGTCTCATTTAAATTTGATCAAGATCTGATCAGTAATTTTTAAGATATTCTAATTATTATATTTTTGACAATTCCAATACTTTATTATAAATATTTGTAAAAAATTAAAAAAATATATTTAAATTATTTTAAGCAATTTGAATGTTATTAATTATGTTGTTTCATGTGTTACAAAATCAAGAAAAATGTCATGTTGATAAATATAACTTATATAAGCGTAAATTATAAAAAAAAATGATATAAAATAGTATTAATTAATTAAATATTAATTAAACAGTAGATTTTCTATTTTGAGATAAATGTTTCTCCCTTTCTTCGTTTGTCTCATTCAAGAAACGCTGTCTCATATTAGCAGCGCGTTTAGTAGGTCTACCTATATTAAAATAAATAATAATGATCGAATACACTAAAAATAAAGAAAAAAAAAATTTACAACAAAAAAAAAACATCTTCTAAAAATAAAAAGTGCACTAAAAAGTATAAAATAATTGCGTAGACTTGTATGCTTAAAAAACAATTAAATTATTTGGATACTATAATGAACAATTATTGATATTTTTGGAGTCGGTGTCAGTCAAGGTAAAATGAGCGCCCGCGTCTGCTCGCCTGTAGTTAGTTTAAATGTTGTGTATGTTAATATTAAGATTAGTATATCATAATATATACAACTTTATACAAACCTACCTTGACTGACACCGACTTCAAAAATAACAATAATTGTACATTATAGTGTCCGAATAATTTGATTGTTTTTAAGCATACAAGTCTACGCAGTTATTTTATTCTTTTTAGTGCATTTTTTATTTTTTAAAGTTAGTTTTTTTTTCTTAAAACATTTTTTTTCCTATTCAAAAAGCGATTCTCAACTTCTTTATGAATACAACGATATCGCACACTAAAAGATTCACTAACTGCTTCAAGATACAGGGTGTTTTGTTAAACAGACCAAATTCCATTCAGTATAAGGTCATTTTCAAAGATAGTGTTTCAATCATTTTGCCCTGTTGTGTCTGGTTTTTGGTTAGCTTCTACACCAATGTACTAAAGTAAGTAAATAAATAAATTAAGAAGGAAGTAACTTTTATCTTTGCGTGACAGAATATTATCTATGTCCTTCAAAATTTTATGCTTTACTATATATGGGAGTAATCGATTTTCTTCTTAATCAAGAATGCATTTAGTAAACTTAGAAAAAAAAGTAAACACGAACGAATTTCAGCAAAATTCATAACTAAAATAGGTCTGCGTCAATGATGTTAATTTATTGACAAAAGGCAAATGCTTACAAAGAAAATCCTGTCAAAAGTGCAAATTGCTATGAGTAATTGAATTAGGAACATAGTGCTAAAAAATAAGACTTGCCGTTTGACCAATAATGAAAATGACAGCAGAAACAACTCTACTATATTCCAATTTATAAATATTTTTGTTTACTACGCATGATATATTTTTAAAAATTAAGTACTCTTCATCATAAAGCTGGAGGACTATGCTAAAAATACCTACTCATTATAGTTGTTCTCGTTTTACTCCATTATTTGGCATATTTCAAGTCTCGCAAAATACATAAATAAATAATAGTATAACAAAAACACCGTAGAAATAATTAAAATAATAAAGCATTAAACGTTACTTTGTAACTTTATATAGAAGAAAGAAATATTAAAAAACCGAAAACAATACATTTATTAATTACAAGAGTCTATCGAAAATCGTCCAACATCACAAAAACAAAAATCCTCAATCTCCCATCCCAAAAAAGATATAATATGTATTAAAAATGATAAATCATGTAAAAAGTTAACATTAAATTTAAAAGTTACTTTGATCTGTACAGTACTAAAATAGTTCCAAACAAAGAAATAAAAAAATAAATACTGTAGAAGAAAAAGGTTCAGTGAAGAAGAGATTAGGAGAAAAAAGAAGCAAAGCAATGGATGAATGGAGAAATCAGAGACAGAGATAGAGACATAGAGAAACAAGAAAAGAGGAGAGAAATTAGAGAGAGCAGATATAACGAAAAATATGAGAGGCTGGTATGGAGAGGAAGAACTACATAGTTTTCAAAAGTAAAAAATGAGAAAGAGAGAAAAATGATTGCAATATTCAAATGTGGAAATAAAGAGAGAAAAAAACACTAGAGCACATGATGAAGGAATGCGTGGAGGTAAAAGGAAGTAAGGTGGCGAGAGAAGACATCATGAAAGGAAAAAAAAAGAAATAGAATAGATAAAAATAATAGAAAGAGAAAGAAAAAGATTAAACTGAGTGAATGAGGTAGAATGAGAGGAATGAAGAAGAAAAGAGAAAAAGCAGAGAATAGAGAAGAAAAATCAGGGATAAAAAACAAAACAAAATTAGGGTTTTTTATTTTTTAATTTTTTATCTTATGTTTCAAAACACTGTACAGTAGGGAAATAAAGATTAATTTTTTATACAGGGTGCCCAAAAAGTATGAAATAATGGTTCTGCAGCCGTGACCGCACATTTTATTACTAAACTTTTCAAACAAAAGTTGTGTGACAAAATAATTCAAACATTGTGCATATACCAGAAAAAGTAGTAAATTTTAAGTTATGACGTTATCAACAATTTTTTTAAATTTCAACCCTATATTCTAGGGTTAAAACTAATACTATAACTAATCTAAAATATTAAAGAAACATTGACACTTTCTTGAATTTTAGCTACTTGATTTGAGCTGTGCTTTTGTCGGTAATAAAATTTAAGTTCTCCAACTTTCAATAATTTTTTTTTCAAAAATTTTCTATTGTAAGATATCTAACTTTTTATACTTTCATTTTAACAATTGAAAAAAAAGTCAAAATCGTGAAAAAAAAATGTTAAAATTAAAAAAATCTGTCGATTACGTCATAACTCTAAATTGAAAACCAAAATATTTTTTGATATATGCCCAATGTGCGAGTTATTTCGTCAATACTAAAATATTCTCGAAATTTTGACTGCTCAATTTTTCTTACGATACTAGAGACTTTTGCATCATATGCCTGTTAATGTTCAATATGGAAGCTAAAAACGATAAATTTATCTCTGCGCCGCCTGATATAGGTACGTAAAGCCGCTCAAGACAATAGGGTAATGAGAATTTCTGGTCTTCAAAATCAAAAAGCAATATTATTATAATGAAAAGTATAGCACTTTTAATGTATGACGTTGAATGTCAGCTGTCACCAATATAATAAAGCTAAATGTTGCCAAAATCAGTTTAATAATACGATCCATTATTAAACTACTCTCGATAATGAGTCCATTTATATCTAAGTAGATAAAAACTATTA
Source organism: Lagria hirta (assembly GCA_947359425.1). Taxonomy (NCBI): domain Eukaryota; kingdom Metazoa; phylum Arthropoda; class Insecta; order Coleoptera; family Tenebrionidae; genus Lagria; species Lagria hirta. Next base: position 6,495,036 of record OX375800.1, read on the forward strand.
AAATTTGATCACTTTATGAATTTTATTTTTTAGCTTCTGAAGAAAGTCTCGATAAGATAAAAGATGTAAGAATAAAATCTAAAAAAAATTCAACTTTGCGCAATGTATTATTGACAACAAATATTTGTATACAGTAATGATTTAAAATAACAAAATTACCGCTACAGGCAAAACAAATGGTAATATTTGACAATTATAAGACAAAACGGCCTCGATTTTTCTTTTAAATCATCATAAAATCAGACTTTTAACATGCATAAAGCTCACATCCCACTAAAAGCTTTACAAAAATAGCAAAACTTGAACATTTGTTTCTCGAAAACTGTGACATGCAATAATGAAATAATTAACTCAAAACGTCCAAGGCCCGAAATACAAAAGAAAATAATTATAAATTTAAAAATCAAGTGGGTAGACGTCAAAACTATTGATTTTTTTCTTGAAAGATATTTATACCTGGGTCTCGACAACACCCATTTGAGAAACTAATTAAAATAGGACTTACTGTTCAAAAAACGAAACTTTTAGAACTTTCTAACACAGCACAAACCGCAAAGTCTCTTACTAAATTTTAATAATTCCCAAAAACTATTCGAAGCGATTCCAATGACGTTTCTCAACTTGGTACAACCTTGCTTGTAATGGAATAAGAAAATGACGGCTGATTGGTCGTTATCCTGTCACGTGACTAGGTATCAAAAACAGCCAAAGGCGTAGGTAGCGGTTTTTAAAACATTTTTACTGCTGAAAGGCATCGTTAAGTGTCTTCTTACACAAACGAGGTTAAAAGTGATTTTGCAAGAAAGCAATAAATGTATTTGGCCGTTATCGCAGTAATTTACTGAAGTTTTGGCTTTCTTATAAACTATGAGACGAGCCGTCCATGAATTTAAGGATGTTCTATTGATTGTCTTGCAAATGTTTTTGAAAATCTACAGCGACACCTATTCGTAAAACATTTCTTTAATAAATGCATTCTACTATAACAGTATAGAATCCTGTATTTTTATTCATTTAGTTCGACCAAATGCTTGCGTTTCTATTAGATAAAAAAGACTGAATTTTTCGTTGTTATGAAGTTATTAATGTTTTCAATCTAGAGTCTTTTAAAACGTTAGTGTTCTTATTGATATGTTTTTAAAGGTTGGTATACATATCTGTCAACAAAATAATTAAGTCAATTACGTCAAATGTCAATGTCATTATCATAAACTCTAATTTTTTTTATTGATTTTCATCGTGGTAAGCGTTTTTTCTAAAGCTTGAGCATTTTAAAACCACTAATTTAATGCATGTATTTTTGAAACATTTAAAATAATCTTAAATATAAAAAAGTATTTAATGTTCAGTATGTAATGGTATAGAAAAATCAGAACTTTTATTCTAAAAAAATAATTATAAATTTAAAATTACTACATAAAACAGGATACAATTTATTAAAAATAAAAAAGTTTGCTGGCCCATGAGGGGATCGAACCCGCGACCTTCGCGTTATTAGCACGACGCTCTAACCAACTGAGCTAATGGGCCGATGAAGACCTTTTTACATATAGCGCTGACAAGCTAGTCGCATCATCTAAAAAAAATATTGTTTTTTAATAAAAAACAACATAAAGTGGGCTATGAATTGCCGAATTGTATAAGCGATCTTCTGGCGGTCATTTTAAAAACTTGTCTTAATGAACAAAACCATGGGGTCATAATAGTACCTATATTAAAAAACTAATTATATAAGGGTTGATTTGGCGCACAAGTGCCAGTTTAGAAAAATAGCTGCAAACGAGTTTTCTATGGAACCCGTGCGCCAACATCCCTTGTAAAATGTGTTCTTTGGGTTAGTTTTTTATTAATTTGCGCTTTTATTTAATTATATATAAAAAAAACATTAAAATTTTAAGCTCTGAATAATTTGTTGTTAATTTGTTCTCGGATGGGTAATCTCTACAGCTCGGTGGTCCCTGTAATTGGGCTTACGCCTGTTGGTAATTCAAAACAAATACTAAAAAAATAATTTACTGATGTTGCCAACTAAAATCAATCAAACTTCAAAACTTTTTGTTTTTTTTTTCTATTGTAAAAATTAAGCATTTAATTTTTTTTGCAAAACATGATTTAAAAATAACAAACTAAAAGAAAAAATAAAAACGTTTGAGTACTTTTATTCAACTTATAGTGCAACAATTTAGTTGATAATAAAATAATGATAAATAATCTTACCCGTCAGAGTTTTCAAAGCCGTAATTGATGTGTCCATTGATATTTTTGGCAAAAAACGGTTCAGCTCTCAATTTTGTTGAAGTTGATGTCAGAGGCAAAGGTTTGGTGGTTTTTGTTGTTCTTGGTGTCGTAAGAGTCCTGAAGCAGCAAACGTGAAGCTCTTTTTAAACGATTAAATGATAATAAATGATCCAAATCGGACCATACGCTTTCAGTGCTTTTGTTTTTCATAGTCTGCTTGGATTTTGTTGAACTATTATAGTTTTTGAGTTAAAAATGTTTTAAAATTTATCACAAAATATTTGACTCGGTGTCAAAAGCTCGGTCAAAAATAACACAAATAATAATAATGTGTAAAAACCATAGTTGGGTAAATTAATTAAAAAAATTATTGCATGAGATGCTATTAGTAAATTCGTAGAAGGCTCGTTATTTTAGAGAAAAAAATAAGAAACAAAAATTATTGACAAAACAGAAATTTAATGTTAATAGAGTGTTTTCATGACAATGTATGTACTTATTTCTGGTATGGTACTCGATTTATATAAATAAAAAATGTTTTTAAATATATTGGTTTAGATTAATAAAATGAATTCTTACATACCTATTATAAGAAGTTAACAGATCGGCAGCGTTTAAAGACTTCATTGCAATAAACTAAAAAAATAATAACAAAAACTGTTTACTGCTCGTTCCACTCTTTAAAACATACTGTCTCCCGAATTACAATTACCATTTTAATCTCAGTAATTGCAATAACAAGAGCGTTTTGTAGTTAAGTCAACGTTTTATAAATTGTTAACGTTAAATAGATAAAAGCAATGTTTAATGTTAAATTGTTGTTAAAGGTGCGGTATACGCTGGGCTGGTCTCTTTTGTGTTGATAAAACTGTTTCATTTACAAAACATAGCGCTTGTTTGTAGTAAATATTGAATTTTTATGGTAAGTTATACAAAATATGTATTTAATGTTCACATACGTCGCAATTTTTTAACGTCCTTCTTTTCTACGGAGAAGGTTGAACATATAGTATAACGAATGAATTTAAAGGTTTACCTAAAGTACGTTTTTTATCAGAGCACGATATAACATATATGTACATGATACTGTTTTAACATTTCTTCTTTTTGTAAATGTGGTTTGTACATAAAAATGCCTTGTATTTTTAAGTGATAATAAAGCGTATAGTCGATAAACGTTATGTGCAAATATGGTTTTATTGCTACTTAACTTTCCCTAAGCTTTATGAGGGTTCACCGCAGGGTTTTTTGCCTGTGCAGAATCTTGAAGATTCTAGGACCGTATTCAGGGTGCTTCTACTTCCTTCTCCTACATGTTACTAAAAATAACAATTAAATTACAGATAAAATCTAAACACATATTTATTAATTATTGGATAATATAAAAATTATGTCGGTGGGTATGGAAACATTAGCCACCATAATTTTTGTCTAATCATTTGCATAGAAATCAGAATTATTGTCACTAAAATATTATGCGTTTTTGAAGTTTCTAGCATTTTCAGCAATGATAAACCCAACTATAAAACTCATAAACATAGTCAATGCTATAAAAGCAGTTGAAAATAAGTATTTGTTAAAAACACCGTTAATTAATTAATAACTTTTTCTTGCTTTTATCAATTTTGATTCCAATCAGTGTATTTGAGCACATATTTTGCAAAACTTTGAAATATTCTTAAATAAAAAAATAACAATATAAAAATCTAATACGCTTAGCTACAAACACGATTTAGCCTTAAAACACAATTTACGTTTATATCATTTCTAGAATGAGTGGAAGCTAATCTTTCACCACCACGTCGTCTATAATAAAGTTTTACCGACTCTTATCTCCATGCCTACCATTACATATTCAAGTTCGGAATATTTCACGTGAACCCATCTTTTCCGTACCTACAATGTATCTTATACGTAATAAAATCCGGAAAGTACACTTGAGGGACTCATTCTGCTTCTTTCAGTCAATTTCCAATCTCCCGTCTAAAATCAAGGGTTTGTATAAATTTTAACAAACTTTATAACCATCATTAAAAGAATCAAAAAGGAGCAACAGCAATTAATATAAATAAAAGTGATTGTAGGTATTTTTTAAGAGTAGTTTATAAAGGCGTTTTTACTCGTTTTTTGTGTTATCATATCCACCCAGCAACCCCATTTCACTTCCCGATCCCGAATGACAGTTGAGGGAAATAGATAAGACTGTTAAGATAAAGGGTGAAAGAATGTTAAGGAAATGTATGTTTAATTATTGTTTTTTTCTAGAATGTTGGGAGAATGGATGTTTAGTTATGTTTTTTTCTGGAATGTTAAGGGAGAAAAAATGTTAAGGTATGTTTAGTTATGGTTTTTTTCTGGAATGTTAAAAGAGTGTATGTTCAATAAGGGAGGAAAAATGTTAAAAGAGTATGTTTAATTATGGTTTTTTCTGAAATGTTAAGGGAGTAAAAATGTTAAGAGAGTGTATTAGGGAGAAAAATGTAAGAATGTTAAGGGAATGTATGTTCAATAAGGGAGGAAAAATGTTAAGAGAGTGTATGTTTAATTACGAAGAAAAATGTAAGAATGTAAGGGGAATGTATGTTTAATTATGTTTTTTTCCGGAATGTTAAAGGAATGTATGTTTAATTATGTTTTTTTAGGGATGGTAAAGGGAAAAAATGGAAGAATGTTAAGGGAATGTATGTTTAATTATGTTTTTTTTCTTTAATGTTAGGGGAATGTATGTTTAATTATGTTTTTTTCCTTTAATGTTAGGGGAATGTATGGTAAATTATGTTTTTTTCCTTTAATGTTAGGAGAATGTATGTTTTTTCTATTATGTATTTATGTATTATGCCGTTATTTTTTGACAAAATCTAAAAATAAAAAAAGATTTATTGTCAGGATATCAGTCTTCACATGCCTCTTTAAGTCAATTTTTAATTTCTTTGCTTTAAACATAAATTAAACTAATAATTTCATTTTTTAGAAGAAAAATAAAAAACCTTAAACGTTGCAGAAACTTAAAATTATATTTAAAAATCCCTAGCATAAAAAAAATTAAAATTGATTGAGCAGTTTTTGAATAAATCGAGAAGTACTTTTCCGATAACTTTGTCTCTCTTGCACACTTGACCGTCCAGATTCGCCTTAAAGCTATTGACTGATTTAGTGCACAAAATACTTCTGCTCCAGTTGGGTAGAAAGCTGATTTGAAAATTTGTATCACCAAATTTTGACTTAATCAGTCATGTAAAAGACGCTTACATCCACTTTTTTAACCAAAAAAGATCTGATAATATTTAAACAGCTAAGTAGAATATTTTAAACTATTACTAAAAATACTGTTAATTACCTCAGTTTTCAATTAAAAAAAAATGTTTGGATTAAATAATTCGTTCAGGATCTATGATGCTACACACAAACACATATACACAGATTTATAGAAACACAAAATATAGAGTAAAAACTTATAACATCTTTTTTTGTGTAGGTTTAAGCATACAGAAGTATAATTATAAAAAATATATGTACCCAGTGAAATTGTTACCATCGGAAAAAGTCAGTCAGAAAAAAAAACTTTATACCCTGCTGTCTAAATATTAACTAAAAACTTCATAAACTGAAAAAAAAAATAATATGATTAAAACATAATTTAATTTGAATAAAAAAAAACCTTTCCTGAAATGATTAAAATTGTTAAAAAATAGTATGTTGTAATCCTAGCCTGGCCACTTCTCAAGGCCTGGAAAATCACTTTGCGGCCGTGGTTTACACATTATTTTTTATCCTACACAAATTACCTTATAATCGAGCATTATCTTAAAATTGATTTGAGGCTATTACCGCCAATCGCAAATTCAAAATGTCAAACTTTAACAGATGTCAAAAATTCATGGATTACTTTATTTGGATTTACACAATTTATCTTGCACAAAAGTAGTTATTTTAAATAAGATTGAAGTTCAAAAATAGATGTGATTTAAAATTTTAACACCGCCCATGAATAATGGGACGTTTATAGTGATTTGGTTATATAGATTTCATTTCTCTTTTAGCAGCGACGCTTGGCGGAGAAAATCAGATTATTTTTTCTCGGCTAGCCGAGAAAGTACAACATTTCTTGGCTAGCCTGGAAATAATGTACTTTCTCGGCTATCGAGAAATGAGAAAATTTTATTTTGAGTTGGTGTAGGATAAAAAATATATAAACAAATTTTTTTTTAAGGTTTTTTACTCAGAGGAATGATATACAATAGATATAAGAAAAACATTACAAACACAAAAAAAAGTTGTGCTTATTCCAGCCTATAGTCATCTACTGTGTATCTCAACTAACGAAAAAGATAATTTGCTCAGTTTGTAAGATGAAAATTTGACTCCAATAAATAATCATTTGCATTAGAAAAAAAAAATTGCGTTGAAAAATTAGTCTGTACAAACGTTTATTTAAACAATGCTTTTCACAAACAAAAACACTGATTAAACTTCTAAACTTTTGAAACAAACTCGCTTTCTGAACGCTTAGAACATTTGTATGAAATAATAATTATTGTTTTTAAATTAACTATTCAAAACATTTTTGGGTTATATAAAAAATTAATATATAATAAGCGCGGTAATAAGTTCATCAAAACAAGGAAATCTATACGAGAAGCAAGTATCTTTTATGCAAAAATAGCTTTAAAATTCTGAGCTCTTCTGCAATTTGTTGGAAAATTCTCAAATTGTCGTTGTAGTAAAAAGAAAATTTCGTCTGAAGTAGGACACTTGAAACAAGCACGAGTTGTAAAATTTATTTTAAAACACCTTTATTTACTACACAGGCAAAGCTTGCCAAATTTACGATCCCTATTCCCTCAAATATTTTATAAGGCTGAGAATTTGTACGTATGAGTATCCACAAGTCTATTTCTCGCCCAGAAGCATACGATATTTTATCATTAGGTTAACCACCTGTAATAAAATTAACCGTCTCGTAAATTTCACAAAATTTAGTCTGCTCTTACTTTAATGATTACCAAAATCAAGCCTAATCTTTGTTATGTTTGTGACAAAATACAAAATAATCAAATATTTTGTGTTTTTTTTTAGTTCTTGTCAAAGGATCAATCATTAAATATGATATTTTGAAGCCAAGTGACCGTATACAACAATTTCTGTAGCGACAAGTTATGACAATTTGTAGCTTAGATCCATAGATGACCTGAGCGAATCAAATAATATGTTTCTTAAAAATTTTAAAACAGTCCACTAGTTAGTGTTTTTAGTGATATTTAAATAAATAGAGTTTAATTTTTGTGAGTCCTAAATGTCATTCGGAATAAAATGTCACATGAATTTCACTGACAAGCCAAGCTTTTACAGAATAATCTTATCACTTTTGTCTATTTCGTATTGTCGAGAATACCATTCTGAGACTAATTCAATTTTTAATTTCTTATAGATATTGTTATTCTATCGGAAACTTAGCTCTCTACTGACACCTTTGATAATAAACTTTTTTGACTCTAGTTATAACGTATACCGTCAAGATTGCGGTAACCTCTCTTCTAATAGAGCTCGTGGTGATGACATATTAACTGCTATTAAACTTTTGCAGTGACTTGTACTTGTATAATAATCTAATTTTACAGTAGGTACATTTTATAGTTGATTTAAATCATATTCTCACCTTCTTGTTACTTTCAAACATAACGTGAAATTAAGTTTGTTAGCATATTAGATTTTTTGATCAACATGTAGGAAAAATTATGAAAGAAACAGATTGTTAGAAATATAATCTATCAATGTGTTAAAATAACAAAAAAATACTAATAATATTAAAATAATATAATTTTTGCTTAATGTAAATGCCTATTTTGTAAATACTATGCTATGGCTAAATGCTTGTATAACCTCAATAAGTTAATTATCAAAAATTGTACTACTTAGACTATAAGATAAAATAATATCATTTTTCTTTTGTCAACAATAACTAGAATATACTCTAAATGGCACAAATTCTTCTCTTTATCCATCAAACATTTTTCATCACTGCTTGATTACACTTAATTTGTTCTTTCTTTATTTTCACCACTAGCGCCGCCTCCCATTTTTAAAGCTGCTTCAATATCCTCTTCAAAAACAAAACCGGTGCTTCTGCGATTGGATAAGCGGTTTTTTGCGCGTTTTTTTCTTTGGGTCTCACTGTTATCTGAAGTACTGAAATTATATCAATTTAATTATTTGTCGTAAGCTCAAAAGAAACACACCTTTTATTCCTGAAACGAACTTCCGGATATGTTGAAGAAGCTTTGCAATCGGCGGCTGCGTCATATTTATGGTTGTCCATTACCAAGCTGGTCATGTTTTCTTGCCTGAAACGTATTTTTTTATGTAAAAGAGTTGATACAACACTTGAAAAGAGTTTGATAAGTTACATGGCTGCTGGTGTGATTAGTAGGTAGTTGAAATTGTAATGTTTTAGATGACTTTGTTCAACGCATTGGCATCAATATTTCAAATATAAATATTATTATTTGGAATACAATGATAAATTAATGATGGAATAGTTTATTACGATAAGAAACCAGAGCATATTGCGCGACCTTGTCATTGATATCAGTTGTTACAGCAATACTTATCAGATAATATTTTGTTGATATAGTAAAACAATTGGTAATTATAATTACAGATTTACTTATCATTTGACTAATCAATAAATTAATTATTTTAACAATTTGTTTCCATTAGTTTTAAATTCAGTTAAAATGTTCGTACTATGCGGCAAAAACTACGAGTAGATTATGTTATTAGGAGTAAAAATAATAGATTATATTATAGCAGCAAAATTAAATTCAGCAGAGTCACATAATCTCACGTTTCCTCACTTCCTATAACATATACTCAGCATAAATATAAGAAATGGTACGCTCACTAACCGCCATTTTGCAAGCCAAATTAGTCTTTGCTAAATAAATAATCTATAAAATTCTCCTAGATCGCAACACCATGCGAGAGACGGTCACAATTGACTCTTCAAATTTAAATTTGTCAGTTTAGTGAAAACGTCACTGACAAAAGTCAGTCAGTGACAGTTTTTCGCACAGTAACGTCATTTAGTAGTAATAATTGACTCTTATAGCTAGAACATTATTTTAACTGAGAGATAATAATGCTTTCTTGATAATAATAATTCTTTGTGACATCTTCAGAAAATATAAAGTAATTACATAATATATAATATACTAATTGCGCATCAATATTTTGATTTGCTTAAAAAAAAGATTTTTTTTAACTTTTTTTTATTTGAGCAACAATCATGTCACAACAATTCAAGCGTGAAATTTATTTTTTTTGTCTTGTTTTTAGTTTATTTATAAGCTTTTTGTGATTCAAAAATTTATATATATACTTATTTCTCTTCAAGATTTTTGTATAATCTTTCAACAAACTGTGATAACTACAAAGCCGTAATTTTTGAATATGCCGATTTTAAGAGTGCAGCGTAGCGTGAGTTGAAAGAGACCAAAGAATTTTTTCAGAACTTTCTTTCAGACGTTTCTCCACTGAATTCTATCTGGATTAGAATGCAAACAAACCGTATTGTTTAAAATATTTTATTATTTATTTTTCTTATAAATCGAGTGAAATGAAAGTGGCGATGAAAGCGTTTACTGCTTTGCTTTATTTAGGCGAGTTTCAGCATAGAGAGTTTAAGTTTGATTCAAGAAAAGTTACATTCTTCAGGTAATTCCTGCTTGTAGCTTTTCTCCGCAAAAATTTATATTTTTTGTAAAAACTAAACGTTTTAACAATTTGACACAAGAAAAGAACGAAAAATGGGAGCAACTTGTTGGCGTTAGACATATTTAAAAAATTTACTATGCAGTGTTATCAAATTTGTAGAATAAGTACTTTTTGCAAACAGAATTAGAAAAATACTAAAATTTTATCTTAAAAAAATGAGACGCACGGTTTATTTATTTGAGATAGTTGATTTGTTTTAATGTATGATAGGTTGATATTGTAAGATAAGACAAAACTTATCAAATTGTTCTGTTTTTCTTTTGCGTATGAACAGCTCTTGAATGACATTTTTTTAAATTAGGCTATTTATCGAATTCTAGGTGTTTTTCCAGTGCAATGATAACCTAGAGACCTAGACCCTTTAATGCCTAGACAGACTTATCTACCGACACGTGATGAACTTTTTCATCTAGTCGAGACATGCATTCTCATATACCCAAACCCAACATAAACGAATTGTGTAATAAAATTTACAAAATAAAATATTTTGACGTCCGTTCATAAAAAGAAAGAGAAGCTGAAAATAATACCGCTTTTATTACGGCGCTGGTAATAAAATTTTTAATTTTCTTAGATAACATAACTTGAATATTTAACAGCATTTTGCAAAATACACACCTCTCTACTTCAGCCATTATCCAGGAGAACTCTAACACTTCGTAGCACTGTCACAGCATCCGATCAGACACTAATAAATTAAAACAATGTTATCTCTGATAAGAATCTATTGTGCTATTTTCGTTAATATTGTCACAAAGTTGAAGGACGATCTCCAAAAACGAAAGTACGAGAATAAAATTCAATGAGTTTTTCGACTTAAAATATTGACTTCTTTATCTCTATAGAAATATGTTTACATAAAGATACCAACAAATATGTGATTGGGGCTTCATAAAACCAGCCATAATGATTCCATTTTGAGAATTATGAATATTTTGTATTATTATTTGCTCGAGCAATAAAAGGTCGTTGTTGAATGTGAGTCAGCTTGACAAATAAGTGCTGAAATGGTAATTACTTTGATATTTGTTTTACAATTTCAGAACAACTTTCGATGTATTTTGAGTTTAATTTCTAAAGTTTAATTTATTTGAATTCATCCAATGTAGGTGGTTTACCGTTATCGTATTGTAAATGTTATTAACTTTGAGGTCAAGTTTAGCTTTATCCATCAATTATTTCATTAATATTCAACATTCATTAGCCTTCACAGAAGGTACATCAGTTCAGCTTGTCTTATTATAGACAACTAACAAACTTTTTTGCTTGTTTATTGTCTACTTATCTCAAACTAATCCAGGTGTTTGTAGTTTTATAGTGACATCTTAAAATAATATTTACTAAGTACACACTCTAAAACATCATTTTATTTCATATTATTTTGACTATTTGATAAAGCCTTAAAAAAGATCTAACTTAAATAACAATGTCAACTTAAAAAGTTTATTTTAATTCATTTGTTTGTACATATCATTACAATTTTTGTGGCGCCTTCACCATTATTCTTATGCAAATTTCGTTCAAAAAATTGCTTTTTACACTTAATTATATTATTACCGTTACCCTGAAGCTCCTTTTAAACAAGTTGCCTGATTTGGTACTGATGAATGTAATAAAAAATCAGTACTAAGTGCCATTGTAACAATAGTAACAAAGACAAATATGACATCTAATTTTTTGACACAAAGTTGATTTTGTCACTTACCTTGCAAAATAAAGAATAAAAAGCTTTAATAAAAAGCTTTGAAAGTGAATGTCCTGTTCTTATTCAAATAGAACAATGGAAAGTGGTTTATTGCACACCAGAAGAGATCATAAAACAAGCACAAACACGCATAATAACGCATCATCACTAAACCTAGCTCTTGAAACTTTCATTTTCTTGTCGTCGAACGAACAAGAGAATAAAATGAGTCAACTTAAAGACCATTAGAAACGGTCACTTGTAGGACGACATTTCCGTATATGTTTCGTTCATGTGTGATTGGTACTGTACTATGCTGATTTCTGATCTCTTGATTTATCATGGTTTAAAACGTAACGATATGTGCCCATAATTGTAATGGTATCAATGACAGACGGATTGAAAACCGAGGAAACGATAGTGTTGGATAAGTGGATGGTGAATCATAGTTGACGAAAATGGGAAAATTGGTGAAAACTTTAACACACTTGACGTACTCAAACGCCTACAAAGATTAAAATATGGACATGGAAATTAATTGGAACTATTATAATTCTGAATCTAACTATGATTGATTATTGCCAACAAAACCAGTCGTAAAATTAAGACAACCTCAATTGAGTCATTCTGCAACTTATACTAAAACATTTTCAAATATTTATAAATTAAAAAAACCTATAAGTAAAGAGTGAAATTAACCTCAATAATTTTTGATAAAAAATTAATTATATACATCTTCAGGGAGAACCAAATAGAATTGTTTTTTCTACCTAGTTTCTAACCAACTTCAAAAATCGGTTCATATCGCTTTCTGGCTTTACGATGTAAATAACTATTGATGAGTTAGTGATTTAAATATAAAACATTAAAGTATTATCTCAACAATTGAAACTTCCATTTATTTGTTAAGCTGCATTATAGTTGTTTTTTATTTTTACATAAAAATGAGTATTGCCAATTATTAGTTGTGATTTAATTTGAACCGTCTTAAATTTTAGATGCTTACGTCAAAACATTATTAAGTGAAAACCTACATTCATTAAAGCTTGCTTGACATTGAGTAGCAATGTGTCAGTTTGTTGTCATATTAACCGCTAATTGCTCGGCACAAATGATTTACGTAGCTTTAAAAGGCAGAAAATCTATACTATTTAACATTTATTAAACATACAAAACGAGTTCAACACCATTAGTATGTTATTTGAAGCGTTTGCGTTGATTCAATTTGTTGTTCAAATATACAAAGGGTGCAGTACAATAATAAAATTTTTACTGAAGCTTAATTAATTCAATGATTGTACTAGCATTTGCTTGTGACATTATTTAAAATAGCTATGCACAATTATAAAATAATTATCAAGTTGTTCAGAATTTTAGTATTCTATTAATAAAATATAATTGCATGAATAAATAAATAAATAACAATAACAAGTTAGTTTAGATACTAAATTGAAACGTTTTTAATTGTCATTATAAATAATTAATATGAAAAAAACTATTTGAGATATTAATAATAGTAAACTTTAAGTCAATTATATATTTTGCATGTGTTCAAATAACGACTGCCTGTGTAGTAACTGCCAGAGTAACCAACAAAGCAAAACAAAACCTAAAAAAAAAGAAAACTTTAAAAAGCAAAACAGAAAATAATAGTAATTTAAATTTCAAGTAAGGACATAAACATAGAACATGCATAAAATGGTAGTTTTTTGTTCTTTATTTTTGACAAAGTACGAAAACGAATGTTTTGTCGAAATTTTTTTTCCACATTTTTATTATATATCAAAAAATTTGACAATAACGGAATTCTTAAAGAAAAAAAAAAAGCGGAAATTCAGTCAAAAAAAGCCAGTGTTATTTCGAAAAAAAAAGTTTGCTAAGATTTTACTTAAAGTTATAAACAAAAAAGTTATAAAGTCAACTTACGGTTGAGTTTGCGGTAGCAACAGCTTACTATCTTGAAAACATACGCAGTAAAAAATTAGTTGCACAAAAAAAAAGAAAGAGAAGTAGCTTAAAAAAGAACTGAAGCAGTAGAACTAGAAACACAAAGACTAAAAAATTCAAGAAAAAAATATAATAAAATTTAAAAAATTCTTGCCGTCTTTATTTATATTTAAATTTTTTGTATTGTCATTTGCTGTTCTCTGTTCTTCTTTGTAAATTTTATGTTTTTTGGTTAAATTTTTGTTTATTTAGCTTTTAAAGCGTAAAGTATAGAATTGTTTTTGAAAACGTTGAGCTTTAAAAAGCTTAAGTAATTTTAGTTGTATTGTAAAAAAAAGATAATATTAAAAAAAATGTACAAACTTTGGAAATGATAATGCTCTGTCATAAACATAGCCTAACAAGATTATATTAGTTTGTGGAACAAACGTATAGATTAAAACATACTTAAGCGAAAAAATAATGAGTTATTCTCCATTAGGCGTTTCTTGCCTTTTAAGTGCCATTTCACATTAAAGAAAAATTAAATTTTAAATATTTTTGCCAGAACATTTTAGTTAAACCCTTATGAAATATTGCCTACATTTAAGTAACTGAGCTCTCATAATTGCTCTGAACAAAATCTTTTATTAAACTTTTTATGACAATTTTTTATAAAATCTTGTGCTTTTTATCCTGCCGCCTGAAAAAAACTTTTAATAAGACTTAATAAAAACAAAGTTTTAAAAATTCAAGACAGGCGCGCTTGTTCTTAAACCTGTAATTTATAGGGAAATATTTGGGTTCTCTTGAGTAAACATAAAGTTTTAGAAAAATATAAAAGCAAAGTTTTTTTCTATACATATTTAACAATAATTTAAATGTGAAATGAAGTTACCATTAACAAACTTCTATACCAAACGTGTAATACACAAAACTTTTTTGCGCTTCAAAAATTCACAGAAAATCTTTAATTTGCAACTAATAATCAACTAACTAGTTATTAAATTTACGGTTTTGTTTATCTACATTAACAAGTAATTAAAACAACAAAAAACGAAAATCTTATGTAATGTAGTATTTAAAAAAAAATACAATATTTTTACCAATCACGATAATGTTTTATAGGTTTTTCTTTACAACCAATTTCAATGCAAGCCTGGGTTTATAGCAACAAGCTTTGTTAATTGTGTTTACCCATTGGTTCTAAAATTGATCTTTTCAGTGTGATTAATTGTAGTAACAATCAGTTTCACAATGTAAACAATCTTTCATCAAGAGCGGTATGTTCGATTTACTGATTGAAATCAAAAAAGAGCTTATAAACTAATGTCTGGCAGAATATTTTCTTAAAAAGTTTTCTTTTCAGTTTAAAATTTTACTAAAAGAGTTAATTCTTAGCGTGCAGCACGTGTCTGCGTCATAGTTTTATTTACTGATTTTATACTGCTGGAACTGTCATTAAATCTATCTGACGAGTGGTAACAAGTCTAAAACCGGTATTGTGCTAAAACGTTGACTTTGTGATATATCCTCTCATTGTTTTATATATTATACAAAATAGAAAAAAAAGCTGGTTGGAATAAGGAAAAAAATCTTATAAATCAATTTAAAGTAATATTATTTATTTAAAAAATGATATGCAAATAACGATAGGAAAAAATACAAAAATTAATAAACTCGGTGAAGATGAAAATGTAATTAATCGCGAACATATTGTACTGAGATGCTACCATGAGGATCTTTAACTACATAGCTTCCTTTTACAAGATGTCCATCACGTACTTCTTCTTGGGATTTAATATCGCCGGTGTGCTTATCTTCTACGCCATATTTAAATTGATATTTAGGATAGCTTTTCTATAACATAAAAAAAATTTAATTTTTGGAATAAAATAAATAAATATCTCACTTACATAATCGTCTTCAGCCTCTACATAAACTACTAAAATAGCAGCAATTAACAAAACCTGAAAAATAATAATTAGATTTATAGCGTTCACTAATTAGTGGTCCACCAATACCTTTAAAAACATTATGAGCTTTGAATATAAAACTGAAACTGATTGATAAATTACCGACGTTGTCTTTTATACTCAAAAAATCTAAATAAATTTACATAATTTTTGAGACAAGAAACAGTCTTACATAAATTTTGCAATTAAGCGTCTCAACATCAACGTACCAACTTTATAGCATTACATAAGTTTGCCTATTTTAATTTGTGCTTATTATGCAAGAAATTTCAAAATATATAATTTTTTTATTAAATATTTACACCATTAGGTACTAATTTACATTTTTCTATATACATATCTACATAAATTTTTTAATACATCAAACATTATTAGGTTTGTAATTTTGTTAGCGCTTTTCATTAAATCTAGTTTTTTGCAATAAAGGTAATAATAATAATAAAAATGGAGAAAACGAAATTTTAAACATATCAGTAATATTACATTAATTAGATGGAATAGATAAAAAACTGTCTTTTTATGGATTAAGAAAAGTACTTTTATTCTATAAACTGAAGGTTTTGTTTTTGCAATTCAGGATAGGGTAATTAACACTAAGAATTATCGTGAGTTTGTAATTAAAATCATAATTAGTTGATGACATTTGTAGAATGGGTCTCAATTTGTTGCAAACAATAGAACTCATTTTATCTTCTTGTTCAGAGCTAGTTAATAAACATTATAAAAAAAACATGACGCGGTTGCAAAAATAATTCATTCAAGTTTAACTTTTAAATTTATTTTGCTCAAAAATGTTGAGTCATATTATAATTATAATCCAGAAAATTTCTAGGAAAATCAGAGTTACAATTCATATTGGGATCGAACGTCACTAACTGGTTCAAAAATTGAAGTCAAGAGGCCGTATATTATTATAGTATTTAAGGAAACTTAAATTGCATATTTTATAGAAATTGCTGTTTTAAATTTGGATTTGAAACCAGCCTCCGAAACAGGGACGGTTAAACATAATAATAATAATTGTAAACTAAATTTGTGTAACTTTGTAAACCAAATTATTTCACTAGAAATGCTGCTAATTAAACAATCGTTAAAGGTTTTCTATATACGAGTTTTATACAAAATTATAGAAAAGCCAAAAATTGTTTACAACAGTTTACTTTTTATTTATATTTCGATTCTAGCATAGTTTTTCTTTTCTTTTACAAATGTAAAGATGTCTAGTTTCAAAGAAATATTTTTCTAGCACAGCAGAAAGCAGGCTGATTCTCCTCATTGCTGTTTCTAGATGGGTAAACTTTGCAAACTCTACAACTCTACTTGAAAAAACAAATAAAACCAGGAAACGAAATAACTTTTTGCTTCTTATGCATGATACACATATTATAATGTTGCTTTGAATCTAAACAACAAAGTGTATGTAATTTGCTTCGGTTTCCTTTGAATCTAAAAAGAATTTTCTTTTCTTTTTGGAAAAGTTTCTTTCCAGTATCATCAATTCATCAGTAAAATAAAAGCATATACGGTATTCAGAGAATATAATATTATTTTGTAGACAAGTAGAAAAGCCAAAACCGACGTTGTTTTATTTATTTATTTTAAATAAAACTAAGTAAACTGTTTACTCAAAAACCTTTTATAATAAAGTTTTCTAAAATAAATTAGAAAAATAGATGTGTAAAAATACGGTTTCAAAGATGCTTTAAATAAAGTCTGACCGTAATGTAATTTGATGACCGGTTTTTGAAAGCAGACAAACATAGTCTAAGAAACAAACAAAAGCTATAGACCGCTAAAATCTCATGTTGATAAACTTGTTCTAAAAAATATTTGTAGAGATTTTATTTTTGTTTCCAATCGTTTTAGATATGTCAAAAACAAATTCTAAAAAACACTTAAAACGTTTCTTTTGAATGTTGTGTTGGTTAAAAAATTAACAAAAAAGATATATAATATATAAAACTTTATGTTTAGTATTATTTAAAATAAAATAATTATTAAAATTATAATTTATTTAAAAAACATTTGGACAGAACACAGTTATTTATAATATATAACACTTCATAAAACCAAGTTTCTCAATTGTTAAACCATAATAAACAATAAAAATGTCTACAAAGTACCAGATTCATACATATAGAATAAAATTGATTCAATTTTTTCGTAAAACAATCCTTTGTTAAAAGGAATGTCTGTCAATGTTTCTTCTCTCATAGTTTCGGGAAATGCTCTGAGTATTTCTTTTTGTCTTTGTATTTCATTTTTACTGACAAATTTAGCTCTTAATAGCAGCATTGACAGCAACATATTTGATTTTGAATAAATCTTCCAGTCAATATATATTTGGTGCCTAGGCAACAAAATTGTGGGATCTTTGTTAAATCTCCAAACTGTGGTACAAAAACTGTCATAATAGGCGTTTAAAAACAACTCTAAAACTTCAATGTGCATTGATCCTTCTATAAACATAAAGTATGATAGATCATGTACTGGTGATCCAAATCTTGCCTGTTGAAAACCTATGAACTTTACATCGTCCACTTGATGCGTTTTACTCTAAAATCAAATTTAAATATATTTTATTTAATTATAATTGTTTACAGTTCTTACGTTAACTCTAAACATCATATTTTGAAGAGTGCAATCTCCATGCAATATACACCCATATTCTCCTTGATACAGAATCGTGCTCAAAAAATATTGTTTGAAATCTTCTAAATATCGTTCTAATGTTTCTTTAATCACAACATGTTCTGGGTCATTTAGCATGCTTATACACTCTTGTATAAGCATTTTGTACTCTTTTACAAATTTATCATGTGACACGTTAGCCTCCCATATGTTTATAAAAGGCTCTACTGCTTCTCTGAAATCTTGTAAAGATTGATGTTTCCAACAGAAGGAGTGTGCGTGAAATTTACCATAAGCTCGAAAAATTAATCTTATAAGATCTTCATCTAGTGGTCGTTCTAGTTCGTCAAACATCCTATATCCTTCAGCTCTTAGATCTTTTAAAACCACCATTTCGTTCCCTCTGTCAGTCTGCGCGGTGATATATGAAGCAACTGGCATACTTTGTTCTAACTTTGATCGACGTACAAAAGGGTAAATTTTAAAATTTACAATTGCGTAGAAACGAATTTCATTTTGGTAAGCCGCTTCAATTGAACGTAACTCTCGATAAACTTTTTCGGAGGGTGCTTTTTTTATTATAATTTTAATCGTTTTTTTTGAGTTTGCATCATTTATAATCGCATGGTATATGTCACTCATAATTCCATCGTTCTGACTATAAGGTTTAAAGTCTAACTCATTCAAATAGTCATCAATTTGAAGTTTTTCTGCAGCTTTATCTAAAATAATGAGAAGCTGTGTATCAATTTTAGATACAGTTATGAAACACAGATTATCATTCATCGGCATTGCAATCTAAAACATTTATAATGAAAAATGTTGCTAATAAGTATAGGAGATTATCACCATATTTGAAGCCATAATGTGTTCACTTTATTGAATATTTCAAAAATCGTGTTTTTAATAAAAATCTTGATGGGACAGTTACAAATAAAATTTATTTACAGATTTTAAAATATTTAATCTGAAGTTTTCTTTCTTATCAAGCAGACAAAAAATCCAAACGCTTATCGATATTAGTTTAATGTTGAATATACAGAGTAATTAAAAACAGTTTTAATAACTTTAGCAAAATGCATTTATCATAAAGGATAATTGAAACAAAAAATCAAAAAATAAAGATTTTTTTAGTGTAAGGGATACATTAATAAAAATAAGTTAATAATATTAAGTCGACGCCATCAAACAAATTAATAAACATGTTATTGTTATTGTCTGTGTTAGAGTTACAACAATCAAATGCTATTTCAATCCGGAAAAAAAAAAAAAAAAAAATATGATATTAGAAAAGGGATTGTTAAATGTTTATTTATTAAAAAAGTACAATAACTGGCAAAAGCGAGAAAGAGAGCGAAATACGGTAAAACAATGACAAAGAAGCAAAATGCTTAGAAAGACTTTATAAAATATTAAAGTCGAAAATATTACAAAATGTATAGTTTGCAAAACCATAATAAGACCAGTAGTCATAAGTCAAACATAGAATCTTAACTCAAAAGAAAAACAAGCAATAAAATTATTTGAAAAAAAAAATGCTAAAATAAATAGATCAAAGAAAGAAGATAGGCAAAATATGAGAACAAACAAAAAAAATTGAAATTTATACAACAAACCATCTATAACTAGATTTAAATGGTAGAAAAAGATCTGAATGAAATAGAAATGGCAAAGATAAGAAAGCAGACAGAAGATTTTTTTAAATTTTAAATTCAATCAAATTGTTAAGAATAATTTGATTCATATGGTTGCTAATGCTTACTTTAGATTGATTTTTCTATAAACGGTTTTTTTTTGTTGTGCCATAAACTCAATTTGTTGTTTCTGTCTTTAACTTAATTCTTCAATTGGTTTTTATGTTGATTAGGTTTGGTAGAATAAATTTTTTTATTTTTGTTTTTTATTTCAGTTTCTTATTTGTGCTCTTAATTCGTTTTGTTTTGTTTTGTTTTTATTTTTGCATCAATCAGTAACTTGACCAAAAATTTTTATTAACAAGACAATTGAACAAAAAATTAGCAAAACAGTTATTTACGAATTTATTGTTAATTACAACACGTTATGTTTTGTGATAAAATTTTACAACAGAAATACAAAAAATAGCAATTTTTAAACATTTGATTTTTAATAAAAACAGATTATTTACCTTTTAAAATTTAAAACTATTGATCTTGTTATTTGAAAATCTTTCTAAAAATTATGTTTATGTTTATTTAATATAACTATTTCTACGTATTGTTTTGCTTCTCAAAGAGTGAAACATTAAGTTATTTTATAATATTTACATAGTAAAAACTCAAGTGAGAGATGAAAGATTATTATTTTATATTATATATTTAAAATTGATTCATTTTATAAATTTACAAGTTTTTTTACTGTTTGAGTTTTGAGTAAAATCTATCATCTTTCAACAATAAAAAAATTTAAAATTTCTATAAAACACCAGTATTAAACATATACTGCATCATAGTTCGTGCGTGAAAAGTGAATAATTCTGTCTGTTCTTCTATAGGATTTCTATTTTGAGCATTTTTTATGCCAATATACTTTTCATTTAGCCATCCTAATGCCAAAAGCATGCTTGGTTTTGCGTATATCTTCCATTCTTCTAAAAGCTTTTGATAAGGTAGTAGCTGATTAGGATCTTCATTAAAGTGTTGAACTGCTACAGAAAAACTGTCATAGTAGCTTTTGAGGTATGTGTCTAAATTGAGAAGATGGACTTCTGCCTCTGCTGCTGCACGATAAAAAAATTCTGACAGATCATGAACTGGAGACCCATATCTGACATGTCTAAAATCTAGCAGTTTAACCTCCTCTACTTGGTTAAAACTCTAAAATTTACTATAAGTAATTAATATTAACATAAATATTTTATGGCTTACATTGTATTTAAACATCATATTGTTCACTAGAGAGTACCCATGCAACAAACATCCATAAATGCCTTGATATCTAGTGCTTTTTTGCAATATTTCTTTTTCATTTCCTAAATATGTTTGCAATTTGTCCACAATATGTTGTTGTGTGAGAGAATCTAGTATGTTTAAGGTATTTTTTACAGCAGCGCTAACATATTTTGACGTGTGCTCCATGAAATCATTTGCTTCGACAACATTTTTTATTAATTTTATTATTTGTTGAAACTCTTCAAAGTTTTGATTTTTTAAACAAATAGATATTGCATGAAGATAACCATAGGCTCTGAAAATCAAATGAAAATGCTCCTCATCTAATGGTTTGTCGCTTTTCTTTTTAAAACCATCAAAGGAAAGGTCTCTTAGATACACATTCTTTGCTTTAGTATCGGACATAATATATTCAGGAACAGGAATCAGTGATGTGCAAATCTGAAATTGATCTTCTAACAATCTTAGTTTTGGATAGATTTTTGAATAAAAATATATTTCATTATAACATAATGCTTCTCTTAAATTTGTCATACAGGCATCATCTGGGGACTTTTTTAGTACATATCTTAAAAACACTCGCTCTTCTGTGTTGTATATATTCACCTTAAACAGATTAGTTCGATAATCTGGTCTGTGATCAGACATCAAATTAAATGAAATATTATAGCGGTTAAAGTTAACTTCATGAAATTTAGTATTATGCTTGAGATTTCTTGCTGCCGTAGTTAAAATGCTAAGCAAATAAGAGTCATTTATAGAAGTAGCCATTTAATTAACAATTTTTTTTAACACTACGACTAGTAATTATCTGTAAAATCACTATTTCTGTGTAGCTTCAATTCACGTTAAAAAAAACACAAATAAATTAATAAAAATAATAGGTTATTTTTTTAAATCACCCAAAATTGACATACAATCAGTACAACACACATTACCAATAAAATAGATTTTATGCACTTAAAATTATTTTGTATAGATATGATGTTTTTATTTAAAAAAAAACACAAGATATCTTTTAACCCAGCTAACGTTTTATCAGAAATTTAATGTTTTTACCGGCATTTGTTCTTGATTAAAAATACAATGTGGATTAATAATTTCTAACACGTTTTTACTAAAATAGATTTATTATTTGGATCTAGCTGCTACTGAAACTGATAACGTTTTCTGTTTGTTAATATAAACTAGTATGTACATAGTTTTGATTTTAATTAGCTTACAATTTGCTTTACTTTTTGCAACAAAATGTTATACGAAATAAAAAAAAATGTTTTTTTTATTTGAAATTGGTCATTAGTTCGCTGATCTTTATTCTATTTAGTAATTTAAAATTTGAAGAGATCTTGAGTTAGCGCGCTCCTTCGTCATGCAACAACACTTTAATCAACAATATATTATTTTGCGCTCTACCACAGTATCACTTGCTCATAGTTCACTTTTTGTTTTACGTTTATTTCATGTTTTTTTCAAAGTTTACTAAAACATGTTTTAAAACTTTCGTTCCTCCAAAAACTTATAATACGCGGCTTGACTTTAATCTAGCATTTATTTGATATTAGGGTCACATTACAGATATTTTTAATAGATTAATTTACAACAATTTTATATAAAAAATATTTAAAAAACATTAAGATGATGCATATGGTCTAACAAAGCGCAATTTTGGGTCGTAAAGCATTTTTCAGACATTTTTCCTTCAATGGTATATTTGTCGGTTAACATGTTCAATGCCAAAAACATGTAAAATTTCGAGTATATATTCCAATCTTCTAAAAGCTTTACTTTAGGTAACACTTTTTCTGGATTTTGATTAAATTTTCTGACAGTATTACTGAAGCTTTCGTAGTAGTTTTCAAGATAGGAGCCTAAATTTTCAAAGTGAGAACATGCTTCTTTTGTTGAAATATAAAAAAATTCAGCCAGATCGTGAACTGGTGATCCAAATCTAGAATGACCAAAATCTAATAATTTCACCGATTGTACTTCTCGTGTTTTGTTCTAAAATATACGTCATAGTTAATGATAATAATATTTAAAACAAACTATTACCATTACATTGTATTTAAACATTATATTGTTTACGCTGCAGTCTCCATGCAGGAAACATCCATATTCTCCTTTGTAACGTGTTAAGTTAAAAATTATTGAGTGTATTTTTGTAGGATCAGTTAAATATGGATTTAAGTATTTTATAAGATAGTGTTGTCTCTGCGGATTTAACATTTTTAGTGTTGTTTTTACAGCATTGTGCAATATCTCTTTAAATTGATCCATAAACAAATCTGTTTTCAAAATAACATCTAAATGGCTTGCTAGTCTTCTAAACTTTACTGGGTATTCATATTTTAAACAAAAAGAAATTGCATGAAAACGACCATAGGTTTTGAAAACTGATCGGACATGGTGTTCATCGAGTGGTGCACTTAACAGGCCTCTTTTCATCTCAAAACCTTCACAACTGAGGTTACTTAAAACTACTATTTCACTACCTTCTCTTCTAGAGGAGGTAATATAGTCGGGTACTGGAATCAATGATTCTAAAATATTATACTTTTGTTCAAAAGCTTTGAGCTCAGGACAAATTTTCTGATAGAAATGTGCTTCATTTTTATACATATTCTTTATTAAACCTGCCTGTCTGTAACCACTATTTAATTGTGCTTTTTTGATTATAAAATTTGATACAAAATGAGCCTGATCTGTGATTACCGTATTGAATATTACCGATGCACGTTCTGTAAATCTACTACTTAATAGAAAAAATTGAATATAATAGTTATTTATCTCACACTGTTTAACAATATTTTCTTTTGATAATTTTCTTAAAATCTGAAGAAAATGTGTGTTATGGAAACACTCCATAATATCTCAAGATATATAAATTCTAATTTCTTTTAAATCAATTTTTAAGTTAAAACACTGGTAAATATATAAACCTATCACTTAATTAATTTGTTTATTTGTAGAATTCTCAATTCTTTGTCATCACTTAAATTTTTTGTTAATTAGACAGCAATTTTAATCGCTGCAAATATTCAGTCTTTTGAAACAAACTTCTCTCGGTTTTTTTCCCTAAAAAATTATATTTTAATCAAGTCTCACCGCGTTTATCAGTTGAAGAAGCAATGTCAATGTTTTTAAAAGTTTTGCACATACAGGGTTGTCAAAAATAATCAAAAATTGCATTTTTTGAGTGTGACACAATAGTTATTCTTTTATGCAACATCACAGTCTTCTACCTTAAAAAAACAGTTTATTATGATGTTGCTGGTTTATCGTGCTTCTTTAGTTCTTCTACTATCAAGTTTTCCAGTGGAATTGAATAATTCAACGCATTATAAACCATTTGTCTTAAAAAATTAAGTAAATACCGTTTTTCTTTCATGTTTTTATAAAAGAGTTACAGAAAGAATTAGGAAAAGTTTGTCTAAGCAAGAATATTACACAGTTTTCTAAGCATCTTAAAAAATTATTAAAGTTTTATTATTTTCTAAAGATAAATATGACACTTTCTTGGTTTAGAGCTTTTATAACTTTTTGTTTTCTTGTAGAAAAGTTTACATTGAAAAAGCAACTCCTACAATTAGGTTTCAGTTTTCTGAATATAAAAGTGCATCAAGTCAGATTTACAGTTACAGTCTTCGTCACAAAAACATATCAATCAAAACTCTTTATAAAATATTCTATAATTTGTAACTTTAATATGTTTTATAACCGCCAAAAAAACATAACGTTATTCTGTTGTTTTTGATCACGTTTTTAGCAAGCATTGTTTTCACTTTTATTAAAATCTATAAATACTCGTATATATAAATGAATCCCGTTTTTCGTTGTCACGACATAGCATGAAAACGGCTTGACCGATTTGGCTGATTTTTTTTTGTAGTTTTTTAATACTCTGTACAAGGTTCTTACGGAAAAAAATATTAAGAAAATCTCTCAAAAAGATTGAAAAATATACATTTAATTTTGCATATTTTAAAAAAAGCGCATTACGAATGTCAACGTCATTCAATTTAAAACAAAAAACTCTGTGGTGATCTATGACACCACAGACATAACCGTGCTAACAAATGTCAACGTCATTCAATTTAACTTCCCTTTCAAACATTTTGAAAGGGAAGTACGAAGGCAAAGATGTTTTAATCTCACGCATTTCTATGATACCGAACGATAAGCCATTCAGTTTTAAACGTTTACAGGTTCCAGTGCGGCTTGCATTTGCAATGTCAATAAATAAATCGCAAGAGCAGTCGCTAAGTGTATGTGGCATCAACCTAGAAAATCCATGTTTTTTACATGGCCATTTATATGTCGCCTGTTCCCGTGTTGGAAAACCATCAACATTATTTATTTACGCGCCAGAACATAAAGCTAAAAATATAGTTTATCAAAAAGCATTAGAATAGAGAGAAGCAGTGAAGGGTATAGAGGCTATTAGTTGCTTTCTAGAGCGCGCGTGATATTGAGCTCAGTGTTTACTTCAAAATGCCCAGTTGTTCAATAGCGATTTGTAAAAATATAAATAAAATTATTGAACCCTACGGAATAAATACTATTATGAAAATATATATTTTGTTTTTTATTCAATAAAATTAGTAAAGTACTTCTCAGGTATGACAAGACTAGGGAAATAGGTATTCATTTTTATATGGAGGATATTATAGATTCCAGTTCAAATTGAATAGGTACGCATACATAAGATAGGTCAGCTATACAAAATAAAGTAGTGCATCAAATTTATGCTAAGGCGGTACGAAGTTCGCCGGGTCAGCTAGTATACTAATAAAATCGAACTTCACTAAATAAATTTAATAGTTTATTCTTACAAAACACACATTTAATTTACAACAATTTACAAAACATTAAGATTATTCATATGGTCTAACAAAGAGCAATTTAGCATCATAAAATATTTATCAGACATTTTGCCGTCAACTGTATGTTTGTCGGTTAACATGTCCAATGCCAGAAACATGTTGGCTTTTGAGTATATTTTCCAGTCTTCCAATAGTTTTGTTTTAGGCAGCACTTGTTCGGGTTCTTTATTAAATTTTCTGACAGTATTACTAAAGCTGTCGTAGTAGTTTTCTAGATAAGATCCTAAATTTTCAAAGTGGAAACATGCTTCTTTTGTTGAAATATAAAAGAATTCGGACAGGTCATGAACTGGTGATCCAAATCTAGAATGACCAAAATCTAGTAGTCTTACCGATTCTACGTCTTGTGTTTGGTTCTAAAATATACCTCATAATTAATATTCAAAAGCAAAGTATTAATTGTCTTTACATTGTATTTAAACATTATATTGCTTAGACTGCAGTCTCCATGCAGTAGACATCCATACTGTTCCTGATATTTAAGAAAATTTGAGATTATCAAATCTATTTTTAAAGAGTTTGTTAGATATGGTTTTAATTTTTGTATAAGATAGTTTTGTATTTGCGGATTTAACATTTTCAAAGACGTTTTTACAACATTTAGAAAAATTTTTTGATATTGATCAGTAAACACATTTGAGCTGGAAACAACAATAAATGCTTCCACTTGTTTCCTAAATTTATCTGGATATTCATGTTTAAAACAGAAAGAAGTTGCATGAAAACGACCATATGTTTTGAAAATTGATCGGACATGATCCTCATTAGGTGGCGCGTTCAACTGACCTCTTTTCATCTCAAAACCCTCATAACTGAGGTTATTTAGAACTATCATTTCACTACCTCGTCTGCTTGAAGAAGTTATATAGTCAGGAACTGGGATTAATGATTCTAAAATGTGATACTTCAGTTCAAATGCTCTGAGTTTAGAGCAAGTCTTCTTATAGAAATGTATTTCATTTTGGTACATAGGCTTTATTAATCCTAATTGTCTATAACCACTATTCAATTGTGCTTTTTTTATTAAAAGATTAGATACAGAATGGGTTTGCAGCCGAATTAACATCGTCTTGAATATTTCCGATGCACGATCTGTAATCTCATTAGGTAACAGTTGAAATTCAATGAAATGGTTATCAATCGACATCTGACGAGGTGTGATTATTTGTTTTTTTGACATCTTCCTTAAAGTCTTAAGAAATTTCTTGTTATGAAAACAATCGCACATAATCTTGTAATTTCTGAATAAAGTAGGTACTATAATAAATATTTAAAATTTAATAAAACTAATAATTTAATATTTTTTAAATAATTTAATTTTTGTTGATTTACAGCAAAAAACTTCTTTTTAATCAGTGTTTTTTGTTAAAGAAACAAGAGATTTGTTTTCAAGTATCAGACACAGAGTGGTCAAAAATAATCTACAACAGCTACTTAGCTGAAAATGAAGAAAATTATAAAATTGTATGTTTGATTGATAATCACCATACAAAATATTTTGTAACTTACAAAAAGCTCACAGAAAAAATGTGTAAAAAAATGTACACTTTTAGTCTAAGGGAGTTGTTTTGTTTTCAACAGTTGCTTGACCTAATAAATAACAATTTCTGACACTATTACCATTTTACCTATCTATCACTATCACTACTCTACCATTTGCTAAAAAGAATCTTTTTTGTATTAAAATTTTTTTATCTTACATATAGTCGTTATCAAAAGATGAATAAAACTAAACCACAATCAATACATTTAATATTTACGTCAATCACAGTAAGAATGCAGACTTTTTCTGACATGTAGATCCGTCAACAAAAAAACTAGATGTAAAGAAATTGGAATGGTGAAAATTGGAAGGAAAAAAAACTGGTGAAAAGTCTTAGACTTTTCACCAGTTTTTTTTCCTTGCTTCCAATCTGATTGGTATTCTTATTTGTGTTACAAGTGCAGAGAATAGATTATTCTTTCAAAGTTTTATTTTACTAAAAATTTCGTTTTGATCATTACGCAAAATAGTACAAATTAGCGCATAACAGAATAATGGATATGCGCTGTTTTAGAATAATTGTAATCTAGAAAATAACCAAAAGCAACATTGCTTGTTATTTCACTATTTTGTGCACAAGAAAAATAAAATTGACTAACATTTGATAAAGTTGTTGAAATTGTTTGAAAATAAATTTAATTTATTACATTTATTAAAATCTTACAATTATTTTTCTACATTTTTATTAATAGCTACAATAGTTATTTGAATCACAAGGCCGGAAACAAGCGTTTTGCAAGGCGAGTGATTTGAGCGAGGCCCCTAAACTACGAGCTCTTGCAAAAGTGTTTTCGTTTTCGGGCGTGTGATTCACAAGATGCCGCTGCCGATTTTTTATTTTAAAAAATAGAAAGAATTTTTTATTAAAAAAAGTTTTTTCCATGTTATGGCAACGCTAAGTAAAAAATCCAGATGTTCTGTTTATTAAAAAAAAAATATTTGTTTTAACATTTTACAAGTTACCTATTTGCGTTCTTAAAAAGTGAAATTGCTGTTTTCTGAAAAAGTCGATACTCTAGCACACATTACGGCTAGGGAACTTTAGGGGGCTATACATTAATTGTAATATTATACAATACAAACCGTTAGTTGTCGTTGATAAATGTCTGGCAATGGCAGCAAATGTTATAGTAATCATTTTCTAGCCTAGGCTGGCAAGACGGCGTTGCGGGCCGCTTAGGACACGTTGAAAGTTACGTTTTGCAGGCGCAAGGCACAAAAACAAAATTTTATTACAACATGTATTACGTGCAGTAATTGAGCTTTCAATTCAACTTTATTTTTTCTGAAAAGCTGAGTTTTTTGTGTCAAAACATGTCTCAAAAATGACAAGTGTGACAACTAAAACTGTTTCTTGGTGCCTTGCGCCTGCAAAACATAACTTTCAACGTGTCCTAAGCGGCCCGCAACGCCGTCTTGCCAGTCTAGGCTAGAAAATTATTACTATGACATTTGCTGTCATTGTCAGACATTTATCAACGACAACTAACGGTTTGTATTGTATAATGTTAGAATTAATGTATAGCCCCCCAAAGTTACTAAGTCGTAATGTGTGCTAGAGTATCGAGTTTTTCAAAAAACAGCAATTTCACTTTTTAAAAACGCAAATAGGTAACTTTTGAAATGTCAAAGCAAATATCTTTTTTTAATAAACAGGACATTTGGATTTTTTACTAAGCGTTGCCATCACATGGAAAAAACTTTTTTTAATAAAAAATTTATTTAATTTTTTAAAATAAAAAACTGGCAGCGGCACAAAAAATTTTGTGAATCACACCTTCGAAAACGCTTTTGCAAGGGCTTGTAGTTTGGGGGCCTCGGCCTTCGGCTCTGGCCCCCAAAATCACTCGCTTTGCAAAATGCCTGTTTCAGGCCTTGTGATTCAATTAACTATTGTTGCTAAATAAAAATTACATTTTTGATCTCTTTTCCGTACGTTAATATAGTAGCCCATATATATTTTCTCAACTCCTCTATCTTGGGTTTACTTTCTTGGTGACTAAATACGTTTAAAAATTATTGAACGGAGACTTTGAAAACAAAGAGTATAAAGATAATAAATAAAAGAGTGTGAAAGAAGAAGATCTTTCTCTACCGACTCTAATAAAAACAAAACAGTTGCAAAAAAAAACTATTCTATAAGACAGTTCACATAAAAACAAAGCTACTTGTAAAAGTTTGCAGAAGAAAAAAGAACTGCTTTTTACATAAAGAAGATAAGCTTGCACTACGTAACCAGTAATATCAGTTTTCCAGCTTTCCTGTTTCAATAAGAAGTTTGTGAAAAATTATTATCTTGTAAAACAATTTGTTTATATTTTTATTTTTTCAACTTAATTATGTTATTATTAAATATGTTTTACTATATTACTGCTATTACTTAGAATTGATTTTTTCTATATTCTTTTTTTGAAGAAGAGTAGTTTACTGGCTAACCTCTGTTTATTGCTTTGGTCAACAAAATAATTAGTTATTGAAAGTTCTTTCCAGAACTGCTTAATGTGAGAAAAAAAAAAGTTTCTTGAAGATAACGTTACGTTAAGACAAAAGTGAAAACTATATTGCAAAATATGTAATTTAAGTTGTGAATACTGCTTACACTTTTCAACTTTACTAAATCAAGTGAGACACTAGTTTTTTTCTTAAAAATAAATATTGAAGCAGCTAGAAGTAGACATTTTATTAGAAATAAAAAATAGTATCAGCACAATTATATTTACAAAACATCAAGGCAATACAAATGTTGTAACAAACTAGTTATTCGATTATTGAAGGATGAATATGATTTTGGAGTTTTGTTAATATATTTTTGTTTTAACTCGAACATCACCATAATTATGCTAATTTTAGAGTAGCGACCCCAATCTTCTAATAGTTTTTTTTTAGGTAATAATTTTTTGGGATTTCTATTGAATGCTCTAGCCGTTTCACTGAAGGATTTGTAGTAAGTATTTATATAGTGCATTAAATTACCAAGATGGTAATCAGATTCTATTGCTGAGCTGTAGAAAAAATCGGAGAGATCGGTAACTGGACTACCAAATCTAGCATAACAAAAGTCTAGTAATCTTACATCAACTACTTGATTAAGTTCTTTCTACAATTGAAATTACTGTTGAATAGTCTTTGAATGTTATCTTCTCTACTTACATCGTATTTAAACATAACATTATTTTCACTGCTTGATCCATGTAACAGACATCCATAAGGTCCTTCATAGTTAATAGCTTTGATTATCATTTGACGAGTCTTGGCACTATCTGCAGCATATGATTTTAATTTTCTTATAAGATGACTTTGGTGACTTGGGTCTAATCCTAGCAAAGCTAATGTTATAATTTTATAAAAATTGGTTTCAAGTTGATCGACAAATTTGGTTGTATTTAAAACAAAATGCAATGGTTTTATTAATTCTTCAAATTCTTGTGGACTCTGATCTCTCAAACACAAAGAAGTTGCATGAAATCGTCCATAAGTCACAAAAATTAAAGTAAAGTGATCCCTGTCAAGGGATTTATCGGCTTCTGTTCTTCCCATTTCAAAACTTTCTTCATCGAGATCTTGCAACATTATCATTTCTTTGCCTTTAGTTGTGCAGCCTCTCAAATATTTTGCAACTGGAATACAAGTTTCACTTAGATTATACTTATTTTCAAACGCTCTGATTTCATAGCATATGTTTGAATAGAAATGAATTTCGTTTTCATACAGATGTTTCATCATGGATAACTTTCTAAAGGGGCTTTCTTCTGGTGCCAGCTTTATTACAACATTACGTTTTTTGTTTGTACATGCGTGATATGTTTTAAACTTGAATATACTTGACTTTAAGTCCATATGATCTGTAAGAAATAATTGAATAGTCATGATATAGTTTTCCTCCCCCTTTCTGTTTTTCTCAGTTATCACAAAAGTTCCAGTATTACGAGTTCTTGCGACATAATGAAGAGGTAATAAAACAAAAAAATTATTTTTTAAAATAAGTGACATAATGTTGGTTTAGATCTTGACTAAAATTATCAATAACTATCTTAAGATTAAAAAAACGTAAAAATAAAATTAGAAAACTTAACACTATTTAAAAAAATGAAGCTATATAATGATTTTAGCACAAACTTTATATTAAATTGTATTATAGCATTTAAAAATGTGCTTCTGGATACCTAAATTGTTTTATTTACATCCTGATAAAATGTTTTTGTTTAGTTAAAAAATTACCGTTCTAATCATTTTACCAGAGCTTATCAGCTAAGAATTTTTTATATCAAGTATGCAAAGCGAAAATAACAAAATGTGAAAAAACTATAATATAAAATTTATTATTAATTAAATTTTTTAGAGGTTTGTTTGTAGCAAGCTAGTGTATCACTTTTTTACTATAAGATTTTTACTCAAATTTTTACTCAGATTTAGTCTTTATTTGTTTTTCTTTTTCAAGTTGCAACAGGTTATTAATAATAATAAAGCTTAAATTTTTCTTGTATTTCTTTATTGTATTCAAAACTTGGGATTTTTATTTGTATGTTTTTGACTCAGTATTTTTAGTTTTTTTATTTTTATGTCTTATAAATACAAGATTTTACATTAAATTAAATACAAGTGTTTAAAAATTCATCACGGTTTACAAGGCATTTAGATTGTACATATGTTGCAGCAAAGTGCTAGCGTCAATAATAAATAATTTAGTGGCTAGTTGCGTTTCATCAGAGTATTTTTCATTTAATTTGTTCATTCTCATAAAGATCGAAAATCTTGAGTATTTGCTCCAGTCTTCCATGAGCTTTTGTTTTGATAACAACTTTTGCGGGTTTTCATGAAATTGTATAGCTGCAATACTAAAGCTTTCATAGTAGTCATCAAGATACGAGGTTAAATTGTCCAAATGCCACTTTGCTTCTTTTGCTGTGTTATAAAAAAAATCTGATAGGTCTTCGACGGGAGACCCATATCTGGCAAAACCAAAATCCAGTAGTTTTGCTGCTTCCACCTGTTTTGTTTCTCCCTAAAATTTAGTTCATTTGAACTTTAAAATAAAAATGTTTATCTATCAAAACTATTTATACATATGTAAAGTTTTTAATTTAAAACAAAACTGAGGCTACAAGTTAAAACATCTCAAATTATTTATGGGAAGCTGACTCCACTCTCTTCAATTGAGAGCAGTTTGGTGATACCAGAAATTGATTAAAAAGTGCCAAATATTTAACAGTGTGAAATAATTTAGCAACAATGTGAAAGAGAAAGAAAGAACAAGTAATCAGGGAAACATAACTCTAAGAATGTAAGATTTAAAAAAATGAAATAAAAGAGAATAAGAAAAAAGTAGAATCTTAGGTTTCCTGAATATGTGTATTTCCAGTTTTTTTTTTATCAATTTATTAACTAGAAGAAAATCAACTGATAATTAGTAATCGCTTAATACAATATCAATCAAGTTGTATCAAGCTGAATAACCTAGAAAGTAATAATATATTTTAAAATAACGTAAAAAAGTGTTTTCTTGCGGACCGCGAGTAAAGTTTAGGCGTAGAGTTTAGAATTGCCCAAGTCTGCAAAGTCACTTTTTTACTATATTTTAAATACTATTTTTCTAGCAAAAAAAAAAGATTTATCTTCAAATCTCAGCTGTAGTTATTATACAAGCAACTCACACAAAAAAGAGTACAGTTCGTTCAAATTTCATACTTACATTGTAATAAAACATCGTATTTACAGCGTTGCAGTTTCCATGCAGTAGACATCCATTCTCTCCCATAAAATTTACTGAATTGAAGATCACGTCATCAATTTTTGTAGCATCTGCTAAATATAATTCTAATTGTGGTTTAAAATTTCTTGGTTCATCTAGATTTAGAACGATTTTTTTTACAAGATTTATTATTATTTCTTTACAATAACCCACAATAATGTTTTTATTTAAAATATTGTTAAATGGTTGTACTAGTTCATAAAATTCATGTGGATTCTGATTTTTATAACAAAAAGAGATTGCATGAAAATAGCCATAGGTTCTAAAGACTAGTCGAAAATGGTCTTCGTCTAGAGGGTCATCTAGTCTATCTAGTCTGCAGTCTATATCTCTAAAATCACCATCACCAAGGTCTCTTATGGCTAACACTTCATTATCCTGCTCACTGTCAGACATAAAATATTCGGCAACTGGTAGAAATGATTCAATAACCTGATATTGCTCTTCAAATGCTCGAAGTTTAGGACAAATATTTTTATAAAAGTTAATTTCATTTTTATACATGGGCACTACTTTGCAAAATTCTTTGGTTTCTGGTTCTGTTGGAGCCTGCTTTATCACAATACTAATCGTAAATTGAATTGGTGGCCATTGATCTACTATCGCCGCAAATAGCTTTGATTTATGTTTAATTTCATCAATAGGAAAAACTTGAAGTAGAAAGTTATAGTGATCTATAATAACTGCACTCATTTCTGAATCACCTAATCTTATTCGTTCTTTTATTGCAAGCAGTAATTTTCCACTTCGCAAATAACCAAACATTATAATTGCTTTCATTTATTATTTTATAGCAATTTTTGCATTTTGACTACAAATGCTGCTAAAATGTCAAAAAACTGCTTCATATTTTTTAAACACAAAACTTCTGGCACAAAAGTAACAAAATATTAGCGAATACAGTTTGTGTAGTACTTCAATATATTATGTTTTTATTATACGTTTTTCTATATTATAGTGGTATTTTTATCAGCAGAAAAAAATAGGTGGTTTTTGCAGGTGGTATTAAACCGGCAAGTTCATCAAATAAGAAATGGTAAAAATTGATGGCCGCTAACAATTCTAAATTATACTGTTATAATGTTTTGTTGCAACATCTTAACTTATACAATTTGTGTAAAATATATCTGATATGAACATCCAGTTAGACGTTATCTAAAAAACCAAATCTGATAAAAAAGGTTTTACATTTTCCATCTACAAATAAAGTCGCTGAACACAGATGTCACTAGCTGAACTGCCAAAAGATTAAGATTATTTTATAAGTAATATAAACCCACTACGAAAAATGTAGTTTTAAGCATATTTTTATTTTTGACTTACAAAAATTATTTTGGTGTAAATTATTTGCTTAAAAAATATATAAACATAGATAGAAAAATGAAAAGAAAAATATATAAACTTTTTCGAAAAAAAGTGTACTTGCTTCTGGTGGCATGTACATTTCAAACTGAACTTTTAAATAATTACAAGAAAATTGTTTAAACTTAAAAATAAACTCTTGAATGTTTTGCTGAAATAGAAGACA
Source organism: Lagria hirta (assembly GCA_947359425.1). Lineage (NCBI taxonomy): Eukaryota > Metazoa > Arthropoda > Insecta > Coleoptera > Tenebrionidae > Lagria > Lagria hirta. The sequence continues at coordinate 6,529,876 of OX375800.1, forward strand.
AAACAAGCAATAATCTTTGTAAATAAAATTATAAAATAGTAATAATGATAATTACAGAAATAAATATATTTATTGGTAGAGCAACAATCAAACTTGTATTAAATTAAAATTAAACAACGAAAGGCGCTAATGTGATATCTTTTTGTTCGACTAGCAATATTCTTTATTATTCTTAATTTTTGTGCTTTTTTTTGTAAAAGTTACGCGTTCAATTACATAACATCGAGTTTAAACAGAAAAAATTAGCATAGCTAATAATTTTTTTCTTGATTTATTCATCAAGTTGCTAAAGCACTGGTAGTAACTCTGTTCAATGTCTTCTCTCTACGAAACGAGCTTTGATCCACCGCCTTCTGATATTCGATTCGAAACTCGCATCTGGATCGCTTTAAAGCAAGGCAAGGTGGTCGTTTTTAAATATTTTATAAAGCAAAAATGACTTTATAAATCACTCACGGAAATTAGAAATTACTGCACGGATATTTAATAGGTCGACTTGACCTTTATGGAATGCTTGCTTTTTTTGGAATGGAAGTAGCTAAAAAATTATTAAAAAAATCAGTGATCATTATTTTTAGATTCTTGATTTTTACTAAAAAAATGAAGAATCAGAAATATAACGCAATACAAAAAACTGCTTGTTGTGTCTTGTTTTATGTGATATATAATCGTAAAACACTGACTGAAAAAATTCATCTAAAGCATACTTATACTATGCAATATTATCTATATATTTTGATTTTTACTAAGAAAAAAAAACAATTTGTTTCGTTCCTATTAGAACGCTTCAGCTTTTTACATCAATTTATAAACTAGGATTCTACATCTAATTCCTGATTGGATATCACAGGTATGCGTTTCCGACAAAAAACGGTAATGTGATAATTTGGCTGTTCGGTGTCACAATTATTATTTAAAGCATTCTTAAATAATTTGCGATTACGAATGAATCACGATGTCTTATTTATTTTGCGCTTTTGTATTAAACGGTTACCGCTTTTTTGTTGAATCTTACTAGGGTTTGAAGTCTTGTTGGCTAATGTATTAAAAATATTAATAATAATAATAATAGCGGTTGCAGATCAAAACCTGCTTCTAGTATAAGCTTATTTGAAAAAAAATATTTTAATATTTTTCAGTATTATAGAAGCTATTTTTCAATTGTTTAAGTTATAAAATTTTAAAATTATTACAATGCATTATTATCGTACAAATGCTGTAACATAGCAAATATAATAGAATTAGAACTTTGACTGTTGTTAATTTTATGAGATCTTGTGTTTTGTGCTGGAACTTGCTCGTTTTCAAAAGAACGTTCACTTTTTAACAATATCAATGCTAAGAGAGCACTGGATTTTGCGAACTTTTTCCAGTGTTCTTGAAGCAAATATTTGGGAAACAACTGCTCAGGGTCTTGATTAAACATTCTAACTGTCGTACTAAAACTTTCATAGTAACTATCTAAGAATGAATTTAAACTGTCTAGATGTTGGTTTGTTTCCGATATTTCTCGATAGAAGAACGTTGATAGATCATGAACTGGAGATCCAAATCGAGTATTATGAAAGTTTAGTAATTTTACAGCTTCCACTTGGTTTGTTTCAGCCTAAAATTAAATTTTCAATGTATTTTAAAGTAGGTTTTGTGCATACATTATATTTGAACATCATATTGGTGGATTTGCTGTCTCCATGCAAAAAGCATCTATTATCTCCTTCATATTTTACAGAATTTAGAAAAAGTTTTTTTGCATTTTTTAAATATGGTTGCAGTTTTCTTATGAGGTGATTTTGCTTACATTGCTTTAACATATCTAAAATTTGTTTTATTGTAGCTTGCAGGCAATGTATAATTTGATCAGTAGAATCCTCTTCATTCAAAATGTCTTCTGAAGGAATTACTAAACTTCTGAACTGTTCTGGATTTTGATATTTTAAGCAAAATGATATTGCGTGAAACTGTCCATAAGTTTTAAAAACTAATCGACAATGATCTTCATCTAGTTTGGATCTTTTCATTTCAAAGTCTTTGTGGTTGAGGTCTTCTAAAACTATCAATTCATTGCCAAGTTCACTATTGAAGGTTACATATTCCGCAACTGGAATAAATGATTTTAACACGCGATGTTGCTTTTCAAATTTTTTCATAGAGACATAAGCTTTCGCATAAAAATAAATTTCACTTTTGAAACTAGATTCCGTTAGAAATAATTCTCGTTGAGCTTCGTTTTTTGGTGCTTTTTTAAGAACAAGTTCAATATTTTTTTTTGTGTTTTTAATAAGTATTGTTGCTTTAAACATTTCTGTCACCCCACTATCATTGCGGTTAAGAGGAACAATTGTTATGTCGTATTTCTTAAAAACAAATTGATGCATTATCATATCAGGTTGAAGTTTTTTTGCTACATTTTTGACTGCAATATGAAAGTCCGGTTCTGCCATCACAACAAAATATTGTTGAAAGTTTTTGAAAGTAATCTAGATACTTTGGTGACTTAGCACTTGTTTTTAAATTCACAAGCTTTAAGCAAACAGGTATAAAACAGTAGAACTGTAATGAACTTTTCTTTCAAATAACTAATCTTTTTCTTTAATTAAATTAACAGTGTTTATCAGCAGATTAAAAATATTTGGAGTTTTTCAAATAAATGGTTTGATAGCTGGTAAACAAAGTTTTTTTTATCAACGGCCGTTTTATCAGACATCAATTGGATCTTAAAATGCTACAAATTTAACTAAAAAACTGAAAAAGAGCAAAAAAATTATTAAGCACTAAACGTTATTGCATTTTCTAACAATGGCACAAGAGAAAAAAGAATTGAGTTAGACGAAAACCGCTATTTGTGTATTAAGAACGGAAAATGATATATTAAAGGAATCAAAATAGATAATTTATATTGCATGCGTTTCAGGCGAAAAGCGCTAATCTAGCAACTTGTTTTACAAAAAACAATATACGTTTTGTCTCAAAATTATTCCAGAATTAATACTTGTTGTTTGGAGTCACCTACCTATAGCATTGACATGTAGAAACTTTCTTGGCTTTAATCTAAGTAGGTTCTAATTCTAATAGATATTGCTATTTTTATCATATTACAGAAGTAATGAACACTTGAAAAAAAATTCAAATCTGCGGATCTAATTTGAATAAATTTACTTCAATCTTATTTTTTCATTTGTTGGTAAAAACCAAAGTAAATAGATAATGAATTGAAATATTGACATCTTTCGGAAAAGACCGTGTCGAAAAGTGAAATGAAATTGTCGACGTTTCGCACTCCATCGATAGAGGCGTCATCAGGACAGGGAAATAGAGATTAGAACAAGCACGGTAACTCGACGTATGGACCACGCTAGAGGCGAAACTTACTCTGGCTAGACCTCGTTGTTGCTTGGGCTTATAAGGTAAGCTAGGAAGAAAAAGCGGTGGGAGAGGTTAAAGAGAAACTGGCGGAAGACTCGGAAGAGATAATACTGCATATCTTAAATATTCGTTTTATAAAAAAAGTGCTATTGTGATATTTTGATTATCTAATCAGCGATATCTCTTTTGTTTTGAAATTATTTTGCCAATATCTATCAATTGGAGGAACTTATAGGATCGACATGTAAAAGCTAGTTTCTCGACGTTTTTAAACTTTCAATTTATTGAGTAACATTTCATACAATACCCGTACAATTAATTTTAATCGTTTACAAGGCGCTTATTTTATACATTATGTTCTAAAATATTGTTTATGTGAAAGTTATACAAAAACGTCTCAGATTTTATGTTTACTGCTGAAGTATCGTCTTCTATGTCTACTATATCAATATATTTATGCTTTAGCCACCTCATCGCCAATAACATGCCAGATTTCGAGTACTTTCTCCAATCGGCTCCAATTCTTGTTTTAGGTAATAGTAATTGAGGATCTTTATTAAACCGCTTAACAGTAGTACTAAAACTCTCATAATAAATATCTACAAATGTAGAAAGATGGTTGGGGTATTTTTTTGATTCTATTGCTTCTAGATAAAAAAAATTTGATAGATCATGTCATGAACAGGAGATCCAAATCTAGCAAAATGAAAGTCATGAAATTTTAAAGCTCTCAGCACTTGGTTTTTCTAAAACTAAAAAATATATATTTAAACGTTAGTTCCTGTCACTTACTTTGTAGTGAAACCTCATATTTCTAGGATTGCACTCGCCATGCAACAAGCAGCCATACTCTCCATCATATTTGATAGAACTTAAAAACATTTCTCGTGGGTTTTTCAAATAAGGTTACAGTTTTTGTATCAGCTTTTTTGATTTACAAGGATTTAAAGTACTTACAGCCATGTCAATAATATTTTGAAAATCTTCTTCAAGGGCGTCAAGTGCATAATTTGTTTCTAAAATATTATTGTACGATTTAGCCAAATTTTGAAATTCTTCTAGATTCTCGTGTTTTAAACAAAAAGAGATCGCATGAAATTGACCATAAACTTTGATGGCAAGTTCAAAGCAGTTTTTATCTAATGTTAGATCTACTTCGTTGCTATCTATTGTTGAATACGTCTTGAGATCTCTTATCAAAACCATTTTTGCATTCAGCTCACTATTAAAGCCAAAAAATGGTAACAGAAATGGTTGAATTTGATGTTTTTTTTCCAAAGCTTTTAGTTTTGGATAAACTTTTGAATAAAAATGAATTTCGTTTTCAAACATTGATTGTATTATACACATACTGCGTTTCTGGGGCGCTTTTTTTACAACAAGCCTTATTATTTCTTTTCCAGGTTTTTTATCAAAAATGCTAAGTTTATATATGTCAGCTTTAGGTCCACAACTACTTAAGATATATTTATATATGCGAGTTTCAGTATAATGTGTGAAAGGTTTAAATATTTTTATTATTTCTTTTACTATTTCTTTTGAACCATCAGCAAGCTTTTCTTCCACGGAACTGTTAGACATTATTGATTCTAAATTTGAAAAATAAACTTTTTCAATAAAATTGATTACAAATAGCTAGTTGACATCATTGACAGAATTAAAAAATTAGAACAACAAAAAACCACACTAGTCAAAGGCAACTTACAATTTTAATACAGATAAGACTGTTTATCAGAACCGCGTAAAAAGTTTTTATCTTTAAAATTTTTTTAACTACACAGAATAATTAATACAAATTTCACCGAATGTTTTAAAAATGAGTTCAATGACAATTTATTTAAAGCTTTGCTTGTTAACATAAGGTTTTAAATTGAAAAAAAGTGTAACGATTGTTTGCATTTTTTGATTAGTTTGTACGCAGAAACGTACGATATTTGTCGAAAGTTTGACATTTGTTGGCAATTTTAATAAAATTTTGTCAAGCTAAATTACACAGGAATTATGTACCGCCTATTCCTATCACTTTCAAGTGTATGAGACTTTTCTACCCATAGCAAAGCAGAAACGAGGGGACGCAAGACACACTACGTCTACATACTGATAGAATTCATTTGGCGTTTCTTGTCAAATTTTGCTAGACACTTTTTTAACTTTTTTTTATAGCTTTCTAATGATTTTCTATTTTCCTAAAGCTTAATGTGGTAAAACAAGCGACATTTATTAGAGACGACCTTGTATCAAACGAGATACAGACATAAATTTTAAAAGTAGCAATTCTACACAAATTATTATAAAAATTAAAAAATGTGAATAAAATATTTTCATCAAAAGTTATTGACGGAAACAGAAGAGAATAAAAACACATGAAAAACAAGTGCCAGAACAGTAGAAACTAGTTAAACACTACCAATACATAAAAAAAATAACAAGTATGTCAGAACTCTACAGATTTACACTAAACACACTAAACTAAACTACTAAACACACCGTCTATAAAATAATGACAGCAATAATACAAAAAAAATAAACAGAACTAAAGACAGAAAAAAGACTGATTTATCTTATAAAAAATTATAGGAAAACTTTGAAGAACGATGTAACTTATAAATAAGGCACCATATTAGTCAGACAATAAATTTTTTTAATCTTTATCATACATGTTTTGAATCACTAGTGAAAGTAATTATAATTTCTAGCATGTGAACATTTCAATATTTAGCAAAAAAAAATTTTTACTGTTCATAAAGTTGAGGAAAGAAAACCAATTTTAAAAACAGGCGAGCCTAGGAGACAATTTGTTTTTGTTAATTAATTGGCAGTGTTAATAAGTAAAGTTATCAAATTTGATTGAAATCTTGCTTTATTATTATAGAGATTAGAAATTAGGCCTTCGTCAACTAAATTTTAATGACGTTGCAAACATTGAACTTTATGACAAGTGATAATAAAAAAAATAAACGTTATAAAGCTAAGTTAGTCAAAGTGTTGACAGTATTTGAAAAAAAAAATGACACACATTTTTATAAAACAGTATATTAGCAAAAATTGTTTATATAACATCAATGCGCTTTGTAACATTTTTTAAAACTCTAGAAATACCAACTAAAAGAAATTATAAAGCACCAATCTCGTACATATGCTCCAAAATATTCAAAAAATTCTGCTTAAATAACGCTTTGTCATAAACAACGTTTACTAATCTTTTACTATTATTATTATTGCTAGAATTGGTTTTGAAACTTTGTCTGTGCTTTATGGCTTCATTTATATTTACAAATTTAACTTTTAAAAACAGAATTGCAAGTAGCATGCTTGATTTAGAGTACGTTATCCAGTCTTCTGATAAAATCTCTCTGGGCAATAACTTTTCAGAATCTTTGTTTAATTGTGTGGCGGTTTGATGAAAACTTGTATAGTAATCGTCTAGCAAATGCTCTAATTTGTCTAGAATTTTTTTTGAGTTTGCTGCTGCTACGTAGAGGAAAAGTGAAAGATCTTGAACCGGAGACCCATATTTCGAAGCTTGAAAATCTAGTAGCTTTACCGCTTTTACCAATGTTTTTTTAGAATCCTGAAACAAAACATTAAAGTATATAAATTCTATGCAATTTGTAACAACATACTTTGTATTTAAACATTATATTGTTTGTCCAACCGTCCCCATGCAGTAAACAACCATATTCTTCGTTATATTTGAGTGTCTCTAATAAAACTTGAGGAAAAGATGTTAAATATGATTCCAGCCTGTTCCTCAGATGAAAATATTTAGGTTCATCTAATGCTTCATCTATAGATTGCTCAATAAGAATTGTAAATCTTTGAACATATTCTTCGTTATTTAGATTTGTTTCCCAGATATTTGTAAGTGGTTTCAACAGCTCTTCAAATTCTTCTGGATTTTCATCTTTTAAGCAAAAAGAGATGGCATGGAAACGACCATAAGCTTTAAAAACTGATCGAATGTGACCTTCGTCAAGTGGTTGAGATTGGTCGTGTATCTCATAGCCTTCAGCATTAAGGTCTTTTAGAACTACCATTTCTTTGCCTAATATACTTTGAGAGGTAACATATTCAGGTGTTGGCATGGATAAACCTAAATCGGAATAATAGAAATCTAAAATTTGATCACGTTTTTCCAATGATGCAATCAATTTAGGATGAATATGAGAATAAAAATAAATTTCATTTTGATAGGATGGTACTATTAATGAAGCTGCTCTATGATGCATTTCAGATGGTGCTTCTTTTATGACTACTTTACAAATGGCGTTTGAATCGTGATCAATTATAGACGCATAATATGTATTGCCCATCATTCCATCGCTTTCATTTGAAATTGATAAATCCTTATAAGTACTATAATTCTGAAACATCAGTTTGATAGCTGCTTCATCTAGAATTTTGTCGAGCTGTCTTTGTTCAGCAGAAACATCACTTCGTCTGTTGACATAACCGCACCCCATATTCCAAAAATACAAACCGAAAAACATTTTGAGTAATCTGAAACAATTATTGCTATTGTGGTAAACTGTAATTTAATATAGTATCATTACCGTATTTGTTAAAATACTTATAAACTTTAAAAAATATTTTAATTTATGCTTAAAATAATCGCTTAACTTTTAAAAACAATATAAAATCTCTTAAAATAAATTCAAATATGAAAAATTAGTTGATCTGATCAGGAAGTTTTTTTTTAGTGATAACAAAAACAGTGTTTATCATTATGTGAAAAAAGGTCTTATTGATCTTTGTTTTAAATTCATGAATACAAAGTGTTCAGTAAATAATATAAATTTTCTTGTGGCAGATTTCGATTACTCCGTATATAATAATCAAAATAAATTGGAATTTAGATGTTTTATGTTGTGCTGCTTTTTATCATATCAATATTTTAGATTGAAAAAAGTATTGTTATAATTTAATTATTATTTTATTGGTTTAATAATAAATCAATAAATAATAATAAATTAATAATTAATCGTGATTAACATTTACATGAAAATGCCTATAAGTTATAAGAGAATTTTATAGCGATGACCGTTACCCTTGACTTACCGTTCTATAACTCTCTTATTATTAGTTTTAAATAGTTATTTACATAAAAGTCAGGAAATTTTCACATTACTTAAGAGGAGCTAAAAAAGCTCCAAGTCAAGTAAGAGATTTTACTGACGTGTTTGGTATTAAATTTTTCTGAAAATCGTAAAAAAAGACGAAATTTACAAATTTTAAAATTTTTTTTACAAATTTCACAAAAATCAAGTTTGTCAATTTTGTTGCCAACTATAGTTACTAGAGTATCTTTTTTATTTTGCGTCTTGTAAAGTTTCTACAGTACTAGTCCGGAAAACTCAATTTTCCTGCGCGTATATAAGCAAGAAAATGTTGTTTCCAAGACGATTTCCGGAAAAAAATATTAATGTAAAAAATGCATCTTATAAAAATAGTATAATTATACAGAGTGTTTAACTAAGTCTAGACGCTACTTTTTTTGTTATTTTGCTAAAGCGAAATTTTGACTGGCAAATTCATGCACAAAACAATCATTATTTCTTAAAAAAATTCTTATTTAATTTATGAGATATTTATGTAGTCATAAAAAACAATTATTTACATATTTTTTGTCAAAACGTGATGAGAAATTGAAAATTTGAGTAAAATTAGACATTTGCAACATCAGTTATTGGTAAAAAATAAGGACAAATATTTGTGTATAGCTCTGAAGATAATTTATAAAAATTAGAAATAAGAAATTATTGTTTAAAACACTAATTGATTGAGTAATGTGACTAATAAAATTGACTGATCTGAAAAAATTGCAACCTTTACTGCTGATACATTATAATTGCTTATGACTAAAAAAATACCTCGTTGATATAAAAAAAAAAATGGTTTTCTGCATGCATTTGTCAACCAAAACATTTTAGATTTATAAGTCCGTTTTTTGAGGTAATTTTTTATTCAAATTTCTGTTTATTTTTATAACACTATGGTCGGTATTTAAAGTCAAAACTTGTATTCAAATATGCACATTTCATCAAGATTCGCATCATGATGAAATCGTATCATGGAGACTAAATAATTGCATTCTAATGTACTTCGGACTAGCGAACAGTACTTGCGGCCAGTTTTATTTACCGTGTTATCTACCATTATTTAGGTAAAGGGAGGCTATGAAAAACAAAATCAGACTTGATTTAACTTGTTCAGTTTGACATTTGTTTTTTGACTTCTGTCAAGTTTGTTAGTTCATTATAAGACTTAAGAAATCGAAAAATAGTTGCTTTCTTTGCTCTACTCTAACTCACACATTCAGAACAATTTAGAAAGCAAAACTGGTAAATTAAAATTCTATTTTTTAAAAATTTATTTTTAAGAAAATGTTTTTTTCATAATGAAAAAGTAATAGACTATGTTACAGGTGTTCTGTATAATATATTTTTGATTGTCAACACAGAAACAAAAATGATTACAGCCTCAGAGACGTTATTGTCATGAAAAATAAAACACGGTTTCAAGCTATGTTTGCTTACGTTTTAAAAGCAAGAAAAAAACATAAAACAAAAAAAAAGTTAAGCAACGTAGCTTTTCTTCTAAAAAATCAATATTTCTGGTTTGAAAGATACGGTACTGATTATTAGTTAAATAATTGAAGTAACATTTGATTGGTGCCTATTTTTAATTCAAAAGACTACAAACTGTCAAAAAAGCTTGCTAGAGACAGGTTACAAAAGTTTGACAGGGAAAAAAAGTCCTAAATAAAGAAAAAAACAAAAAAGATAATTACATGACTTTAGTTGAAATATTGTTTATTTTAAAAAATACTTTACAAAAACATTTATTTTGCGTTCTAACTTCTCTTAAAACCTTTTAACCAACTTTACCCTTAATTGAGTCTTACTTAAAACCTTCAATTAATATTACCTGTTTACAACAACAACAACAAATAAAACTAAAAAACAATGTTTATAGTGCGTCGACTTTGTACAAATGCTCTAAAATATTCACAAACTTTTGACCAAATAATTCCTTGTTATAGTCTACGTTTATCAATTTCAAACTATTAGGATCTGTTCTCAAAATGTGATTTTCTTTTTGTATTTGTTCTTGACTTGCGTATTTAATTTTTAACAGTAACATTGACAATAGCATGCTTGATCTGGCGTACAATTTCCAGTCTTCTGACAAAATATGTCTAGGTAACAAAATTGCGGGATTTTTATTAAATTGACTAACTGTATCAGAAAAAGACTTGTAGTAAACGTCTAACAGACATTCCAAATTGTTGAGGTTTTGCATTGAATCTGCTGCTCCTACAAAAAGAAAATAAGAAAGATCATGAACTGGAGATCCATATCTAGCAATTTGAAAATCTATCAATTTTACATCTTCTACTTCTGTTTTATCTTGATTCTAAAATTAAAATTTTATATATTATATTATATTATTGTAATAAAATGGGTGTTTTACTTTGTATCGGAACATCAAGTTGCTGCTCCAACTGTCTCCATGCAACAAGCATCCATATGTTCCTTCATATGTGATGGATTCTAACAAAATTTCAGACAAATTAGTTGAATAAAACTCTAATTTTTTTTTAAGATGCTCATGGGTGGGTAGCTGCAAAGCTTCATCTATAGATGTTTTTATGAGATCTTTATATGCTTTGATAAAATCTGGATTAGAAGCATTAGTTTTCCAAATATTTACAAATGGCTCTAATAAATCGTCAAAGTCTTTTTGATTTTGATCTTTGAAGCAAAAAGAAAGTGCATGAAAGTGACCATAAGCTTTAAAAACCGAACGAATGTGGTCTTCATTTATTGATTCGTATCTGTTTCTTATTTCATAGCCTTCTTTTGTAAGATCTTTTAACACTATCATTTCATTGGCAACTTCATCTTCAGATACTATATATTTTGGTGTTAAGCTAGATAAATGGTTCATATTTTTATATAAATTAGAATAGAAATGTATTTCATTTTTATACGTTTCTTTTATAAAAAACAGCTCTCTATGAAGTTTTTCTGAAGGTGCTTTTTTTATTACAACTGCATGAACGTCATTTGTACTCTTATCACTTATTGCTGCGCTGAATACGTCACCCATAACTCCATTTCCCATTTTTGTAAACAAATTTTTTTGAATATCATAATCTTGAATACCAAGTTCCTTTGCTGCCTTAGCTAAAATCTGGTTAAGCTGGGTTTCTATAGTAGCAGCATTAGCAGCCATATTAAGGTTTATCTAGATTTCAAAATTAAGCTTTCAGAAAATCTAATTTAATTGTTGTAAATAGATCCAGCTGAAACATTTTATTTTTGGAAAAGTATTACTATTAAATCAAAAAAATTACCTATTTTTTTAATAATATTTTCTCTCAATTGTTTAACCAAAATTTAAAACTTTAAAAATTACACAAGATTTACATAAAATTACGACATAGTTTGAAAGATCGATCGGTTTTGAAATGGTTTTCTTGCATATATGCAGCTTTTTTGTTAACAAGAAATAAAATTTTTCTGTTATCAAAATGATAATGTTTTTTAGCGTCAGCAGAAAAAGAAGAGGTTTTAGTAGTTTTAACACGGTTTTTGGATATCTACTGTTTAACTACATAGAACATTATTAATTAACTAAAATGTTAAAAAAAAATTGATTTAACTTTTACAGATGCACAATGCGTACTAGTAGTAATAAGATTTATTGTTGCCTATACCGGCTTAAATATTCTATCTACAATTCATTTTATTTCATTTTCTATTCTACCCTCCCTGTTCTTCCTTTGTCCTTCAATTTTCCTTTTCTCCCATACTTCTTTCATCCACTTTATCTTCACTCCGTTTTCTTTCAGTATTTCTTTTCTTTCTACTCTTTCTCTCTCTCTCATCTCACTGCATTTATTCCACATGTGCTCTATTGTCTCTCTTTCCTCATAACAGATTCTGCACAGTCTTTCTTTCTTTTCCATCCAATACCTATTCTCTCTCTCCTCATTTCCGCACCTGAACCACGCCATTATTTTCCTCTCTTTCGCACGTTCTCTTCCCAGGTACACCGGTATCTCCTCTGTCATACATTTCTCATAATTTCTGTTGTACCTAGATTCTTTGATTTTTCCTCTTCTTTCTTGCTTTTCTACATCCCTGTCTCTTTCACTCGTTTCTGCTGCACAATGCGTACTATAAATTATTATCAAATAACTTTTTTTGTTTTCTTTTTATTTTTTTTTAAAGCGCAAAATTGTTTTGCTTTACAACACAAGAGTTTCAGTACGTTTGTTTTTGTTGTAAATGTTGTAGTTAAGGCAATCAAAAACATTAATTTGATAATATTGTACTTAAAGTAAACAAATACAAAATTTGCAATCACAAAATTAAGCGAATAATAACTATACATATACAACTTTTAATAATATAACTTTTTATTGCTTTAAGTTTATTCTTCATTCTATTAAGACTGTTATCTATCTCTTATATCTGTAGTCTTTACTCATCAAATCTTTTTTTTTTTAATTTTTCTTTCCTCTTTCTTTTAAGCATATTATATGTCACCAAACAGGCTGACTTTTGGTGCGCAAGCGGTTATTGTCATATCATTTTTTTACTTTTTTAATTTTCTAATAAAGCATTATGTTTTTTTTAATTATGCGAGTTTATTAGTTAAATCTATAAAATAGTTTTAATTGATTTTATTCATTATATACATGTTGTTGTAAGGAAATTTATTTTAATTAAACTTCTAATTAAGAAAAATAGTTTTTGGGTGATCATGCTGAAGAAAAATTTATCTGTTTTATTATTCTTTTTCTTACTGTTATTTTATCAGTTTTTTAATGCTACAGTTTTCTTTTTATCGATAACACTTTACTGCTTATCTCGACTAACATCATACTTTATTGAACTTATTTTCAGAAATTATCAATGTTTTTTAGTGATTTTTGTATAAAATTTCTAAATTCAATTCTGTTAGTTTTTAAATAAATACTGTTTTTGTAATAAAGCTTCGTAAAATACATAAAACCAAAATGAGTAGATATCAGAATACAGCTTTCTATAATTTACAAGTTTCATGCAGTTTCTAAAATCACTATACAAGAATAAAAGTTAAACAGTTATTATATTAGTAATAATTCAAAAATCATTGCATATTAATTGGTTTTTTCTATAAATGTATGAGTAAAAGTAGCATAGAATACTAAAATTTGTGTTAATTTGATTGTATGAATAAATAAAAAATCATTATTTCAATTTTTTAACATAATTATGTTTTTTAACAATCAGTTTACCGGTTGAAATTGTTAACATTATTGAATTATTATAAACTATTTTAATTAAGCTTTAGTTTGTTATTTATCACATTTGAGCTGTAATTTGCAATCAAAGCATTGTTTCCACTCTGTTTATCTTTCAATAGTGTTCAACAAAAACAGCAATTACATATTTAACAACGATTTTCGGTCATTAGTTTCGTCTTATCTGCACTATTATTTGTATCTTATTATCCTTTAAAATAATTCAATGAAAGCTTACGCAAAAAATACTTATTAGCAAGCTCAATTATACAACAAATCATTATAATTTTCACTTATAAAATTGCAGGAAAGCCTTTTTGGCAAGGTAAACTTGAAATTTTTATAAAAATTTTGTTGTCTAGCACTTTAATAAAACAAATTAATTTTGAAAAAATTAGGTGTTTAGAATTTAACTTAAATAAAACTAGATATCTAAAATTAATTTACTCTGAGTCAGAAAAGCCGTGAGCTCTTATGTCAGCAGTTAGTATTTTTATGCTATTTTTGAATCTAAACTAAACAGAAAAGTAACGCGTTCATAATTTATTTAGATCTAGCCTTGCTTTGTTATTTAGTTTGACAGGTCAGATTGTCTTTGACAGTTTGTCGAGAAATGTTAAACAAACATCAAAGGTTGTTTATAAGATTGTACGTTTCTGCATATGAACTAACCAAAAAATGAACATACGTTTAAAATTCCAACGCACTGTATAACATTCTTCTCAATAACTTTTTCTCTTTTTGCTTTTTTATGTCTTATGTGTACTTGGATCTAAACTTTGTTTTTAATACATTTACTCTGTGTTTTCTTTGTTTTCTTATCTTTTATGTGCTTGTTTTGCATTTGCATGGCCAGAGGCAAGCTAAAGAGGTTTGATGATAAAAAAAGCTTTAAATAAATAAAAAGTTTGAAACATTGCTTAAAATTTGTTTATTTAGAAAAATATTTTATAAAACCATTTATCTTGCGCTTAACATTTTTTTAAAACATCTAACCGACTTTTACAACAATTGAGTCTTACGTAAAACACATTATTAAACTAATATTTTCTTTTTCCAATAACAAAAACAATCTCTACAAAGCATCAAGCTTGTACAAATGTTCTAAGATATTCACAAACTTTTGACTAAACAACTCCTTGTTATAATTCACGTTTACCAATTTTTTATCTTTCAAACTCTTGGGATCTGTCTTCAAAGTGCGACTTTGCTCCTGGATTTGATCTTGACTCGCGTATTTAACTTTTAACAGTAGCATTGACAATAACATGCTTGATCTCGCATACGTTTTCCAGTCGTCAAGCAAAACGTGTTTGGGTAGCAAAGTGGCCGGATCTTTACCTAAATGACGAACTGTATTAGAAAAAGATTCATAGTAAACGTCTAACAAAGATTCTAAATTATTGACATTCTGAATTGTTTCTGCTGCGCCTACAAAGAGGAAGTGAGAGAGATCATGAACTGGACTTCCATATCCAGCTACTTGAAAATCTATTAATTTTACATCTTCTATTTCTGTTTTTTCTTGATTCTAGAATCAAAATTTAGTACATTAATTATATTATAGTGTAAAAATGTTTGTCTTACTTTGTATTTAAACATTAAACTGTTGCTCCAGCTGTCTCCATGCAACAAGCATCCATATTTTCCCTTATAATTGATTGATTCTAAAAGCATTTTTGAAAAGTTGGTTGAATATGGTTCTAATTTTTGTTTGAGATGCTCTTGTTCGGGTTGTTGCAAAGCTTCATTTACAGATGTTTCTATGAGCTCTTTATATGCTTTGATAAAATCATCACTTAAAACATTAATTTTCCAAATATTTTCAAATGGTTGTAGTAACTCGTCAAAATTTTTTTGATTTTGATCTTTGAAGCAAAAAGAAATTGCATGAAACTGGCCATAAGTTTTAAAAACTGAACGAATCTCGTTCTCATTCATTGGTTCGTATCTGCTTCTCATCTCATAGCCTTCTTTTGTAAGATCTTTTAAAACTATCATTTCATTACCAATTTTATCTTCAGCGACAATATATTTTGGTGTTAAACAAGATAGATCTTTCATCTTTGGATATAAATTAGAATAGAAGTGAATTTCATTTTTATACGCTGGTTCTATCAAACACAACGCTCTATGAACTTTTTCTGAAGGTGCTTTTTTTATCACAACTTCAATAACTTCATTTGTGCTTTTATCTTTTATTGAACCGCTGAATACGTCCCCCATAATTCCATCTCCCATCGTTGCAAATAGATCTTTTTGAATGTTATAATTTTGAATATGAAGCTCTTTCGCTGCTTTAATTAAAATCTGATTAAGCTGGGATTCAACAGTAGCAGCACCACCAGCCATTTTGATCTAATGTTTGTTCAATATCAAATCTTTAGAAAATCCAATCAAATTGGTGTAAATAGATCCAGCTGAAACATTCTATTATTTGAAAATACTTATTACTAAATATAAAATTTACCTATTTTGTTAATTTGCAATATTTTTTATCAATAGTTTAATCAATCTTTAAAATTAAAAAAAAAAGACAAAATGCAGATCGAATCACAACATAAAAATTACACAAGTTAGAAAGATTATTTGGTTTTTGAATTATTTGCTCATATATATACTTCTTATAACAAGAACTGGAATTTTTCTCTTATCAAGCTGATAGTGTCTATCAGTATCAGCAGAAAAACTAAAGTTTTTAGCGATACAGACTTGATTTTTGCATACCAAGTGTTTGATTATTTAGAACTTTTAAAATTAACTAAAACATTAGAAAAATTATACTGATTTTTAGCTTTTATAAAATCTACAGCAAACTGATAGATAAATTTAAAAAACTATTTTATTCTCAATCTTATTAGCAATAAGTCAATTCGTAATTTTGGACTATAATTTTGAAGGAAAAACTCTTCGGTTCTAGAATTTTAAGCTATGTACATAACTAGAAAGCTCAGAAAATAGACTATCTATGGTTAAAACCTTAGATTACATCAAACAAAAAACACAAGCTATCATTGTACGATTTATATTTTTTTGCCCTCATCGCTCAAACATCAGTAGTTTCCGTTGGTTCCCAATGCATGTAAAGACAATTTTTCCACACCGCGGTGTTTTTTCCTTTGCAAGCGAAGCTAGGGGAAATGACTTAGTCAAACTGTCAATTGTCACACAACCATTCTACAAAATTTCTGTTTCTGATCACATACGTAAATAATCAACACAAACGATTTATTTCCAAATAAGTAAGAAAACGATTGAAAATAGTAAGTAATTGATTAATAACATAACGTTCCAAAAAGTTTATAAAATTTCGAAATATCTACGTTATTCTTTACCATTAAGCAAAGTTTAAGCATAGAGTATACAGACCAAAAGGATTTCTTGCTTTGATGTTGTTGAAAATATGCCAATAAGCAATTCTCGGTGAAATTTTTGATTTTTTCTTTTTTGCACCAATCTAAAAATTTGTTGTATGGTTAAAAGCCGCTCGTACCTTAAGCGGCTTTTCTCATGAAGCAAATTTGATACTGCTGTTTTTGCAGATTCTCTAATTTCAGGTGGAGTTAAAATTTCTCTATCGGAGTCGCTCCTATTTACAAATTTGAAACAAAAATTCGCAGAAGAAAATGGCGGAATAAATTTTTAAATTTTATTTTAATAAAACCATAGCAACAAAACAATAAAACTATTTCAAAATTAAAAAATTAGATAATCGGCGTGGGCAACGCTACCAACCAAAAAACCAGTAAAAAACTAAATCATTTATTATCAAAAAATTAGTTATTTATTATTAAAAAATCAGTTATTCTTTGCAAAAAAAAAATGTACTTAACTTTTTCGGAAAGAAATTTCTCCCATTCGCAATAGATGCAGCACGACCGAAGGGAGTGCTGCAAACAAATTGCTCATGTGGGAAATTTCACTTTCCGAATTCGTTAGGTAAATAATTATTTCCGGAAATCGTCTTGGAAACAACATTTTCCTGCTTATTTACGCGCAGGAAAATTGAGTTTTTCGGACTAGTACTGTAAAAACTTTACAGTACGCAGTAAGACGCGTACTGTAGCAGGAAAATATTGTTTCCAAGACGATTTCCAGAAAAAATCTTTTACTTGACTCGGAGCTTTAAAATATTCGGCACAAAGTGCGTCGTATTTCAATTTAGCTCTTCTTCAGTAATGTGAAATTTTCCTGACTTTTATGTAAATAACTATTATCCAACACCTCTTTATTATGACGTTATAAAAATAATGTTTTTGATTGAATTATGGGGTCTATAAAACACAAGTAGATTTATGAATCAATAATACAACTGTTTTTAGATAATTTAACAATACAAAGTAGAACAATTTATTGAACATCAAAAGATACAATACATAAAACTACAATTATAAGAAAAAAGAATCTCAGAGAAAATCATTTGTTGTTAAATAAAAATAATCAGAAAACCGGTCTACTTTCAATATCAAATATTTTTTATTAGGTGCTTTTGCACTTGTAATTTTTTGAATTTTTTTTCAAAAAAGCGAATAACTTATATTCATATTGTAAAATATCTGTATTTTTGTGAAGCTTTAATGTCGATATTAACGCGCAGTATTTTGTCCACATTGAAGAGTCTGCGAATCTTTTTTTGTCTTGGCTAACTCTAATAACATCGTTTTCTTGTTTCCAGTTATTGAACTCACTCAATTCTTTGTAATAAGCGTTTCTGGGTTTCTTGGATAGCAAACTTCATGTGACTTCTTCAACATCTTTAGCAATTTTTCTAGGAATAAAACTATTTCTTTTTGGCAATATGGCAAAGGCCGAAGCAGTTTGTTTGCAAAAATTTTCTCAAATAATAAATTTGTTATCAACAACATGGCAACGAAATCATATCTAGGCTTTAAATCTTTGTCGATATAAAATTTTTGAGTTTCTTTGATTTTTTAAGAACTCTTACAGAGGTGTAGGATAAAACTATGTATTGTACTCGTGTACAAAACGGCAAATAAGTAAAAAAAATAGACTACTCAAGCAAGCTTTCTTTATCGAGTGAAAATAAAATTTTTCATTAAAATTTCTAACATGTGGATATTTTTTTAACAAAAAAAATTTTAAAAACTTTAAAATATTACCTAAGCTTAATTAAAACTTTTTGAATTCATGCCTATTATTAGTTTTTGTCAAGGATTTTTCGTTTGAGATTTATCTTCAAAATAATCTTTTCAAAATAAATTTTTTTTTTTTCTTTTTTTGGACAGAAGACAGAAGATGGCTGATTTGATAAACTATTGAAAAACAGCTTATACCTATTTGACGTCTGCTGTATGACGTTTCCATCTCATAAAGCTCTTAAAATTATTTAAAAAAAAAGATGTAAATGTACCAAAAATACAGCCATTTGCCACTAGCCTACTAGTGACAAATTCTAGTTTATCTTTTTGACAAAAGATGACTGATTTGATAAACTATTGAAAAACAGCTTATACCTATATGACGTCTGATGTATAACGTTTCCATGTCATAAATCTCTTAAAATTATTTTCTAATTATTTAAAAAAAAAGATGTATATTACCAATGGGTCATTAATTAACAATAAAAAAATAAATTGAATAATCGGAATGTAAATTTAAACATTTTTTCTGTGCGATAATGTATAACTTTCCTGTGGTGTAGAAACTCAAAATACTTCAATGTAATGTTTATTATAATTTATAATTAGAGTACACAAGAAAATTAGTATAATTATTATAGAAATTAAATTTATTCGCTGAATTAACTAATTACGCTATTAATCTTCAAACGCTTCTTCATACTTTCCCTACTTTCTTCTCGTAGGTAGAAGTAGGCCATCACCAGAAATCACGTGCTTTCGCCAGCCAATCAGCGTTAGACCTGTGGCTTTCAAAACTTCTATCTCATCTTTTTAGCGTAAAATAAACAAAGATACGTTCATTGTTGACGTCGTCTTTTACATCGTGGCAGTCTCGTGGCTCTTCCCATCATTTGTTTCATTTCATTCACTCATTCAGTCTCTTGTTGGAGTTCGAGGTCGTGTGTAGGGTTCCGGTTAATAAAATGTTCAAACTCACGTTTATCGCGTTGGCTTTGATTGCCACCATAGCCGATTGCGATGATAAAAAAGACCTTAAAATTGACGTTGTTAGCGTTCCTGAAGGATGTGAGGTTAAATCGAAAAGTGGAGACATGTTGACCATGCATTACACGGGGACCCTCACAGATGGTACAAAGTTTGACTCTAGGTGAGTTGGCCAAGACAATGTATTACTATTGTTTTTTTGTTTTTCAAAGCAGTCTTTACTTTTATGTGTTTTTTTAAATTTTGGTTTTTGTTAAAATAATTGCAATGTTTTTCCTAAATTAGAAATAAAAAAATTAAATAAAGATTTTGAAGGTTAAACTGCCTAATACTCTCTCACTGACCTGGCGCATATGACGTCAAAATTTCACTTTTTATATTTTGGTTTTTTTTGACATATTTGGATAATGAGTCTTATAAATTTTATTAAATTTAAATTATTAGATTAAGTTTTTTTTATATTCTTATGTATATAAGGCCATGGTTATATTATGTTTTATAGTTTTTTCAGGTTTTTTTTAACTTTTCTTTTCATTTACGCTATCTCCTAGAATTGGTTGAATTTTAAGGCTTGTGTTCAAAGCTTTTCTAAAATTTCAAATGATTTGTTCTTTTGTTTTTACACTTTTATATTTTCATCAGTTCTACTTTATTTTTATTTTTTTTATACTTATGTAGTTAGGAGGTTTGTTCACAAGGGTGAATTGTAATGATTACTTATTTTAATTCCACGAAACTGTAATGGCTTTAAAGCCTGATTACTATTTTTCTTGTTGATATAAATTTTATAAAAAAATAAAATACAAATATATAAAATTTCCAATTGCGTTTTTTTGATCTCAAGAAATTCTCTTAAAATATTGAACTTTTGAAAAAACTCAAAAACTGGATGCACTATTATTGTTCTTATCGGTCTGTTATCTCAAAAAGCGTGGTAAATACTGATTCAGATGAGCCTGCGTAAAGATAAAGTTATTTTGTCTGTTTTTTTTTAGAATTTGTTACAAAATTTTTTTTTGGTTTTCTTATTTTTTCGAATTTTACTTGAAATTTTTGGGTTTTCTTATTGAGAAAGCTGAGAATTGTATAAAGCTTTTCCAAAAAAATTTAAAACATTTTTTGTTTTTTTTTTTTTTTTTGGTTTTAAGGTTTTTACAAGCTCTCATTTTTTTTTTGGTTTATAAACTTATTTTGAATTTATAGTTTTTATATCATTTTTTAATTTAAAAAACATTTAGATCAGAGGATGTCGTTTCTTGAATCTTGAACAACCAATATCGCATACGTTTTTTGTTTTTCGATATTCATGAGTCGACTTTTAAGTTTTCTTTAGTTTTTCTATATGGATCATGTTGTATGTATTAGTTTTTTTTAATTATTATGTTTTTCAATTTTTGTTTATTTAAATAGTTATTTACATAAAAGTCAGGAAAATTTCACATTACTGAAGAGGAGCTAAATTGAAATACGAGGCACTTTGTGCCGAGTATTTTAAAGCTCCGAGTCAAGTAAGAGATTTTTCTGACGTGTTTTGTATTAAATTTTTCCGGAAATCGTAAAAAAAGACGAAATTTACAAATTTTAGAATTTTTTTTACAAATTCCACAAAAATCAAGTTTGTCAATTTTGTTGGCAACTATAGTTACTAGAGTATCTTTTTTATTTTGCGTCTTGTAAAGTTTTTACAGTACTAGTCCGGAAAACTCAATTTTCCTGCGCGGAAATAAGCAGGAAAATGTTGTTTCCAAGACAATTTCCGGAAAAATAATGATAAATTAAATACAAATGAAAGAATATTCAAAAAATGATTATTTACAAATTAAAAATAGTATATTAAAATACAAGTTCGAGAAAGCATCGATTCAAGCACGCGTTTGAAATTCCAACACGAGCCGCGTAGCGGCGAGTGGAGGAACAAACAAGTGCTGGAAGAGCTTTCTGAACGAGTGTTTTATACTATTTTTTCTATTTTGCGCCTTTTAATTCCTTTTTACATAAAAGAAATAAAAATTTGAAATTTAGGGAATTTTGGTAAGGTTGGGTACAATGATTTAGTATTATTTAAGAAGGCTGTGGAAAATTCAATTTGAATTGTCATAATTTTTTCTTGAAAATGAGTTCTGAAGATTTTTCATGTACTCCGCCCGAAATTCGAGCAAGTGCGGCCAATGTTGTTATCAATTTACTGCCAGAGAAGTCCAGATTGCAATATGAAAAACCGTTTCATCAATTTTTAGAATGGTGCAATAGAAAAAATGTTGGAAACATATCAGAGAATGTGTTACTGGCCTATTTTGATGAGCAAAGTAAAAAATATAAACCATCCACTTTGTGGAGCACCTATTCAAAACTTAAATCGTGCCTTAATATATACAGGAATGTTGACATATCAAAATATGTTAAACTGCAAGCGTTTTTGAAACGAATGTCTACAGGTTACGAGCCAAAAAAATCAAAAATATTGGAAGAGAGCGACATTAACAAATTCATTAAAGAAGCAGATAATAAATTGTACCTGGCGATGAAAGTAGGTGTAAATTTTATTTATTTTGTAACTGTATACAAACTTAATATAATTTTAGGTTATATTAATAATGGGTTATAGTGGTGCGTGTAGGCGCGAAGAATTGACAAACATGTCCATCGATGACGTTGAATATAGACCTCACTCAGTTACTGTAGCAGTTCCTAAAACAAAAAACAATGTACCGAGACAATTTATGATAACCAACCCAGATTGGATTAATTTAATTGCAAAATATGTGGCCTTGAGACCAAAAATTGTTACACATAAACGTTTCTTCTTAACATATCGTGGTGGTCACTGTGTTAATAGTCCCATTGGGATTAATACTATTGGGAAAGTTTCAAGAAACATTGCTGAATTTCTTCATTTACCAAATCCAGACCTTTTCACGGGGCATTGTTTCAGAAGATCAAGTGCAACACAGTTGGCTAACCAAGGCGGTGATTTACTAACTGTAAAACTACATGGAGGGTGGAAATCGTCTGCCGTTGCAGAGGGTTATATTGACACATCTTTGAAGAAAAAGTTTGAAGTTGCACAAATCCTTGGTCGTCAAACTGTATTGCACTTACTTGATTCTTCTAACCATGACACAGTAGACAATCTTAATTTGGAATTACCTGGATGTTCTCACCATACGGATGACACTGAAAATAATATTACTGTATCAGATAGTAGTTCTTTCTGTCGTAATATTGTGTCAAACCAAAATTTACCTGGTATTACTTTAACGTCACATGACACTTCCAATGTTTCAATTAATGTTTATAACAATTGTGTTTTTCACGGTAATAAAAATTGAAGTTATACCCTTTTTCGTTTATTGCAGTTTGACAAACAAGTAGCAAGGTAGAGGATAGCCTGATCGCTATTTTTATATTCTTCATACTGCCTTCTGGTGTCTAACACTTTCACGGTACTTTCCGTTGTGACAATTCTGTTAACGTTGATAATAATTCTTCATGACAATCGAAGTTGATTTATTAAACACATTTTGTTCCCATTCACTATTTGACATTTGACGTATTTGGAAGAACGGCAATGCCGCCAACACCAGAAAGATAAAATACACTAGCCTCGTAAAGCATCCAAAATTCTCAGTAACGAACCCAAACCGGTGCTTTACTAGTTCTAGTAACGACGCAAAATAGAAAAATACTTTTATAGCTTTAAAAATAAGTCGTTGGCAGTAATCTCTGACTAAAAAGTTGTTATTCTGAAGTTTCTCTGAGATTTTAGATTGGAGCTTTTTGCACATTTTGAAACTTTTTTTACAAATTTAACGAGTAACAATCGACAGAACCGGACGAAATTTGTAAACAGGCAAGTCAAATGAGATGTTTGGAAAGATTTTTATTTTGAAAGATAAAAATATTATTGCATTATTTAGATTAATTTTTATACATTCAATAGAAATATTTACTGTTATTATTAATATACAGGGTGTTACGTCAATCGTCTTATTTGCTAAGATACAGACAAATATTAACTTGAGCTAAACCTGTGCCTCTTTGTCTGAAGGGTGAAAGCTGGAGATTTATAGTGTTTTGTGTAGTGGTTCATTGTTAGGCTATTAGCTTTTGCAACAAAGGAAGCAAAGGTCATATAAAGTTATTTGTTTTGCACTAGTATTCTTGATAGCAAAAGTTTACATGAAATTTAGGTGGAAATAACAAGAAACATAAAAATTTAAAGACATTAAAGACTAGTAGATAATATACCATTAAATACTAGTATGTAATATACCATTACTGTCACGGTATGTAATGTACTATTACTAATATTTTTTACTTATTTAATTTGTTTTAATAAGCGTCTACGAGGAGGTAATGAGTTTATTTTAATTAGACCCGTTATGAAACCTGCATATTACTGCCTGATTGCAAATAAATGCTTTTGGATGTGATTAAAAATGGCTGCTAAATAACACATTATAACAGTTAAATACATAGACCCAGGTTTCAGAATTGGCTTCCAAATTGGCATTCAACTCAAAACGTATATTATATGCAAATGCATTTACTGTTTTGAACATTAGAGTAATATTCTGTAATACATCTAAATGCTGAATACATGTTATTGAAGAAAAAACTTTTAGTTAGTCGGTAATACAGTTAACCACACATATCCAAATTGATGAAATTGGTTTTCCTAAATGCTCGATCAACTTTTGAATTTGATCTATTCAGCTCTAAATACACATTTCATCCCTTGACAGGCAGCGATAAAACCCTAATAAAGGCAGGATCTCTATCTATTTCATACATCATCAAGTTTGGTGGGTTGTTTATGGATAATTTGAGTTGGGGTAAACATTAAAGCGTTGATTTAAATTAATATTGGTATCTGCATGAACCACATTAAATTAATTTTTCTGAAGCAGGAAAGCTTAACTTAGTCTAGTTAGAGCTAAAAGTGTATTAGCTATGATTACAAGACTTTAATGAGCTTTATCGCGGAGTAAGCTTTCTTTCCCTTTTTAATAAAGTTTTAATTATAAATTATTAACGAAAGACTTGATAGACTTTTTTTCCTAGACTTTGAGGCGTTAACTTAATGCTTATATAATGAAAAAGATGTGCTTACAAGCTTTTTTTTGTAATATATTATTATTATATACATAGCGGCTCAAATGGCAACTGTTTAAATTATATTCTTATTCTAGACTAAGGGGATGATGATGCTTGACGCTGATAATTATTATTGAGATGCCTAATTAAAATTATATTCTTAAATTATTATTTGCCCATATTGTTGTTGTTTTTTGCATTTACATAAAAATATTGTAATCGGGGTCTAATCTATTGGTCTTTAACGGTTGAAAAATTACATTAAAAAAAAAATACATTAAAAAAATACTTTATAAAAGAATTTTCAATAAATGAAACTAATTATTCTTTTTTTAACCGGCTTCAAAAAAAGGAGCAGGTTCTCAATTCGGCTGGAGTTTTTTTGTATGTGTGTTGCCTCTTATGTATATAGGCGGAGGGTTGAAACGTAAAAGTTTTTTTTATATTAAAATTATTTTAATTGTTCACGTCTTAATTGATTGGTCTAACTAATTGTAATTTTTAATAAGCTTATTATTTAGCCCTGTACTTTATTATTTAGTCTTATAATTTATTATATTACATATCAGAAGATTCTTTATATTTGTATTATCTAAAATTCTAAATCATACAGGACACTGAACTGCAATGCATCGATACTGACAATTTTTTGTCATTAAAGTTTATTGGCTTTGAACTGCTCTCTATTTGGACTAGATATTTAGAAATAACGAGTTACCGTATCTCATTTGCGTTGGCATCAAATATAAATATATGTAAACATTTAGGGTTGAGAGAGAGTATCAAAATTTAAAGCTTTAGATTCATGTGACATTTACAGTAAACATTAAATTCTATTTACCGGTTTTTTTCAGAGAGTTTAAATGTTAGATCAAAGAGAGAATTTACATAATATACTAATAAGAGACATAAGTTCCATGATGTGAGCTTTTATTGACCTAACGTACACAAAACAAAACATTTTCTATTTTTTGTGGACTGTGAAATAAGCTGAAGCATTACGGTTTTCAGAGTTAAATCACGCTCAGAAAATAATAAGCGTATTATGGTGAATACGAAAGAGCCATGTTTGATCAAAGAAGAATGATATATCAGCTTAAAGATTAATAAGAATAAAACATGGCGTGGCTTGGTTGGTGATCTATCCAATAAGTCTTCAAATATTATTAAAGCATACAGTTTTTTTTAATTTTATTTGTTTTTTTAAAACCTAACTATTACATTGGCATAATCTCTATGATACTATGATTTTTGTTACAGTAAATATTTATTGAAAAACATAAAAAATAAATTTTATTAAAACGTAAAAATGCGAAAAACAAATAAAAATTTTTAGAAGAAGTTCACAAATGTTTAGTTTATGTAATAGATGTAACATATTCTGTTATAATTTTGGAAAATACAAAAGTTATTAATTCTGTTTACAGTCCAGTAAATTGTATACATATGGTAACATTGATGTACCTTGATACTTTCTATTGGACAAAATATATTAATGATAACGAAAAAGTTCAGCGACTTTTAGGTTTAGAAGATCATTAATAAAGTCTGATAAAGATAATAACTATATCTAAAACATTACCCTAACAGACATTTCTTCAAAGATTATACTTATTATCAGTTTCGCTGTGCTAAAATGAGGAAAAAATGAACACAAATGATTAGTTTGTTCTGTAGGCTTTGTGTATACTGTTTCTGTTTTTGTTTTTTTGCGCTTAACAACATAGCTCAAAATCCAACCTGCGCAAAAGTCAAGAAAAAACACCCTGCCGAGGGATTTAGTTCTCATCAATTTTTTCAACTACAAGGCTAATCTGGCTTTAAGGAAAGTTACGTTTAAAAACAATGTTTTTTTCTTATAAAAAAAGCTGGATACTTGTGTAATAGACATTTAGGTAACCTCGTATTTGGCAGATCAAAATATTACTTTTTAAGCTGAGCATCGAAGGCGTTCACAAAGAATAATGGCTATTACTTATGCTTAATTAACTACAGGCAATTTGATATTTTGAAATAGGATCACTTGTGGAGACTAATAAAAAACATTGACCCTTTAAAAGTTAAGTTAAGCCTTAAAAGATCAAATATCTCTTGTGTTATTTGCTATGTTATAGAAAACATAGCCGAAATAGCCGTTGAAAAAAACTTGCTAATAATCAACTGATGAATATTATCTGATTTGATGTTTAAATAAATAAAAATTTAAGTTTTGGTATGAATGCAGAGGTTAAGAGTATGGCTGTGGGGCCAGTACGGCTGGAGCAAACAAAAGCTAGAAATAAGCAGGTGTTTCCTGTAATGTGTTGCTTTTTTACAATATTTTATTAGGTATGCTTTCATTTTGACGCCCGGTTTTTTTCTCACCATTTTGTTAATTTGTTATTATAGCAGCAGAAAAAAATTTTTCATATTTATTTAAACGAAATTGGAAGAAACTAAAGGACTTTTAAAACATATTATGTATGGATAATATTCTGTCAGAAATCTCAGTAGTGTTCGAAAAAAAAATGTAAAGACCGCATGAGTTTTATTTATTTATATTAACGACAAATTCTTGAACTGTCTCTAAAACTCTTGTTGTTTTAATAGGTAAATGTACTGCATTTAAAGAATACTTATTTATATAGTAGTTTTTTAAACAGCGATCATTATTTTTCCATTATGAAAAGTAATAATATATGGAAAGACTGGTCTTTTAAAGTAATACTATATAGTCTGTGATTATTGATGGAAAAATATCAATTTTAAATTAGAAAAAAAAGAAAAATAATTGTAAACTTTAGACCATTAGATACTTGAAACAGCATCTAATATACACCTCTTGAATGTTTGTTTAATGCATGAAAGGTTATATCTCTGAGCATCTCATGAATGTGTAATGTGCAAATTAGATACACCTTAACTGTCAAATACTGCAAATTTCTATTTTTTTTTATTTTGTTAGAGGTTCTGTAAAAGAAAAAATTATCTTAGAACCTACTTATGCATATGTTTATTATAAATCTAGTAAGACATGATGTTTAAACAAAATCAGTAGATTATAGTGTGACTCTGCCTCAAAGACGTCTCCAACATTTGAGAAATTTGAAAAGCCAGATCTCAGCCAAGAAACATTGAACGAAATCGGTTTTGCTTTAATACTACAAGAGCAAACAAAAAGATAACCAATGTTTAAAACAAAGTTATAATAGAAATAGAAGATCAATAATTAGAGTTCATGTTGATCTTGGTCAACAATACCAGCAATCTGCCAATCTGCCATGTCAAGTGTAAATAATTTAACCACTCAGCAATTCATGTGTTTTATTCAAACATTTACAGCCACAATTTGCTTTCAATTTTAACAACTCATCCGAAATCCCATCCAGAACTTTGCAACGGAAAAGCTATAAAACTAAAAATAGCAAGCAGAGGAATAGATGTAAAATGAGATAATCCGATTTGCAGTGTGTTATTATTTCAAACGAATGAAGTATTAAGATCAATCCTGGATCTGTCACGAATCATCTTCGAAGACCACTGCCAAAACAAAAGTTCAATCTCCGAAATTATCCCGTTAGATTGCGGGATTAAAGAAGTTCAGGAGCGAAGGATTTTCAGTAATTGTACAAAAGGAAAGCAGTATTTTCTCTTTTGCAAGATTTTTCATTAACAATGATCGTTTTCGTATTGTTTATTGATTGGCTAGATAAATCATGCAATTTTATAATAATAGACATTAATTTCAGTAAAATCTGGCTCTCTAATATTAGCGCATTCTACATTAACATTATTTCGCTTGGTATTTCCGTGATGATGTGCTTTGCTTGAAACATTTGTTTTAATTATATTCATCAATGCATTTTGCATTTTCAGATGTTTGAATAAGTTTCCAGATATCGTAATGTTTTTTTTATCAATAAATCACTGTTCTTATCATTATCTTAATTTTGCGACGTTTTTATGAGTTTTCCAAAATTTGAAATGACTGTCATATAGGAATTATCGTAGACACTGACCTTGCTCTGCTCTTACAGATAGGTTGAACATTCTGATAAATAATAAATAATCATTCATTACCAAAATAGCTAATCTAAATAATTAGCAACATGCTAAAATTGGATGAACTCTCTAATAATTTTTGAAAATAAATAGATAATGAATCCGTTATTTTTACTGTTACCTAAGCAGCTTTAAAAAAAACCATTCACGTATTGTTAAACTTGTTAAACATTCTGTAATTTTGCATTGAGAGAACATCAAAGTGACGGTTATGTTACAGTACATAAATTTAGACAATCGGACATGTGAAAGTCTAACTGGATAATTTTTAGCAACTTAACATTTTATTTTGATTTCAATAGTATTTTGTTTTTTTAATTTGTTTTGAATCAGTACTTAGTAGAGCATTTAGAGTTAGTTTTTTTTTTATTTTTTGAATTTTTTTTAGGATTTTGTTTCAACAGTGGAATAGTATATGTTTTACAAGACGTCCTATTGTAACAAGAAAATAATGAGTGACACAATCAAGTCTAATAAAACCATATTTTAAATTCTCGAGGAAAAACCGGATGTTATAAATTCATAGTGTGAATATGTCTATGACATCATGGATAAATCGATTTTGATAGTATTTTTTATGTAAAAGCTGAGATAATCGCGAAAGCTCTTAGCCATATCTTTAAAAAATCGGTTAGCATTGATATTATTTCTAATTCTGTTTTTTTCTAGAAATATTTTGAAAAAATAACTAATTAAGTTTTTTTTTAACTTTCAATTTATGCAAGTTTGTTTAAGTCAAATCTTGTAAGATCAATTAGACGCTCTCTTATTCTTGGCGCGTGCTTTGACAATGATTTTAAAAAAAGTTTTAGTATTGGCTTATTTTATTATAAGTTGAGATGCTTCAGACAAGCAAATAAGAAAATATCAAAATATGAGATAGTTTAAAAAAATTGTATCAATTTTCTTAAAAGCTTTGTTGTAGCTTAAATTATTTTAAGCTACAACAAAAAGCATTACATAAAATGTGTCAAAATTCTAAAAAAGAATCACATTGAATATGAAAAGATCATTAGACGGCGTTGTAAATCTCTTCAAATTATACTCTAAGTTATACTTATAATATATATCTTATATAAGATTTTGAAGATATATACATATATATTATATATATATAAGTTATACTTATCTTTGTCTTTCTTAAGACATTGACGTGTTAATGACCGATCTCGACATGAGGTGCGCTAACGACTATAGCTGTTAATTATTGCTATTTAAACACCAAAATTCTCTCTAGAATACACTTGGTAAAGCCACCTTAACGGACGAATAAACAAATAATATTATTTTAATATTTAATTCAGCTGGGGATTAAAATGAGAGATTATAATAACATCTATTAGAATGTCATTATTAATGTGGTGTTGACAGTCGGTCTATTACCAACATCACAAATTATTGTCATTTCTTAGTTTTTGCTGGAAATAATAATTAGAGCACCTGTTTGATCTCAGCAAAAGTCCATGATTAGCATAGCTAGGAACTCCTCGCACAGAAGCGAGATATGATCCCTCCAAAAATATTTCAATCTGTCAAGTCCTACTTTACAGCTAGTCCTGTCAGGATTTGTAAGTTGCCACGAGGGAAATGTAATGGTATTTTCTTGTAACTCCCGTATATTGATCGTTTTTTGTCCTGACACTCATCGTATTGTGTAAACATGTTCCATTTGTTTTTTATCTACGGAATATCAAGATTTCGTTTCGTTGTTTTACAAACCAAATATCTACAGGATACTCTATTCCGCATCCTTCGGGCTTTTCATTCAATTATATTTAGGACAACCGTATGCAAACAATTTCTGTTGTCAGTGGCTCAGACTTTAATAAGAAAAAACGGGATAGAGATCTTTATTATTATACTTTGTTGATCCTAGATTAGAACTTAAATCGAGTAAACAAGGATGATAAAGAATAGCATTCAAATACATATTATTGCTATTGATTCTTGTTTTCAAAAAAATCAGTATTTTATCTAACCTATATTACACTACAAATCTTTTTTGACTTTTCACTGTTGAAAATTAGTTGATCTTTTTGTATTATGATTTAATGGAAACAGGTTTTTGATCGGATAGTACTAAAAAAAAAGTTTTATTTTACTGGTTAGCAACTAAACAATAAAAGTTGCAAATCACAAAGTACAAGCACAGAATCCTATGTCGGTAAAAGGGTGGAAATACTATTGAATGGCCAAAAACATACACGATGATAAAAAAACTCATGTGAAAGAGAACATCAGGAAGGTTTATTTGTGGGGTGGGCTTTACGGTAAGAATATGGAGTGAAGACAAAAGAGTAGAAAAGCGAAGAGAAAGCTTGAAGGTCTTTAATGGTTGTAATGGAAATGGATTTGTGAAAGTAGTAGTGAGAACAAAACAAGCAAGAAAGTATAACTGAACACTAATGATAACGACGAATAAACAAAGTGAGGAGTGAAGCTGCCTAAAGTTGACAATACAGATAGAAAGATTAAAAAAGAATACTCAAGTGTGGAAGGGTAGAGAAATTGATTAGCATTGCCAATAAAGAAAGAAATGGCAGAGAAAATGATTGACATTACCAAAAAGAGAAAAATTGTAAGAATGGAGAAAAAATGATAATAAACAACGGTGGAAATCTGAGATTACAAAATAACATATAATTATCAAACTATTTTTTAGCTGTCAAAGAGGTAGGAAATTTTATTATACTTTACATTTTTGGTCTAAACGCACTAGACCTCGGTTTAGTCATATATTACATTAATTATTGCTGGTTCATTATTTATTGTTAATACTATTTTAAAATTCTTTTAACTCATCAGTTTCTTAAAAGTTGTAGAAGTAATTTTTTTTTATATCTTAAGTTTTTCTTCAAACACTTTTTTGATGTATATGTTCATGATGTAAGCTGAATTTAAATTAAATTTTCATCTTGTTTATAAAGCAACTTGAGCTTCTTTATGCAAATGGAAACATTATCTAATCCCTCTAGGGAATCTTTGCTTGAATAGAAGAAAACGGCTTATAGCTTTACCCATTTTTCAGCGTCTGAACACTACGAGTATAATTGCTATTGTAATTATTGTAAGCTAAAGCTCAACTTATTGCTTGAATTTAGTGATAGCGAAGAGATAGGAATTAAAATTAGGAGCGCATCATTATTTAGTGATTTAATTAAGAAGAGATCGTTTTGTATGAAATGTATGCATTTGTCAGCTGTTAAATTTAATTCTCTATTAAATATCTGCTTTGAAGCCAGGAAGATCAGTAATTTAGTTTAAACCTTAAGCGTAACCTGTTTTCGGTTTCTTGTGCCGTAATTAGTTAGATGCTATATCACGGCATGAGGCAACTAATTGGTTCATTTTTGCTAAAAATGAAAGTTCTCCGGTAGTTGATCTGATATATACTACTAAGGATCATACTTTTTTAAATGGCTTTAATTAACATTTTATTTTGTTTTTCTGCATTTGTACGTTCAAACATAATGAAAATAAAGATTTGCTTATGGTATTGCTGTAGCTGTCTATTATAGTTTGATGTACTAAAATATGTGACTATATCGTATATTTTATGAAATCTATCTATAAAGAAACCTTTGTAGGCAATGGAAAAAAAGGAGTAAAAAAAGAAGAAATGAAAAACAAAGAATATTGGATGAATATTCTTCAAACAATCTATCATAGATTACAACGAATTTGAGAAAAAGATTTCTAAGACCGATTGGGATTTTATATACAATATATCTGAAATTGATAAAGCGTATGATACTTTCAGCAATTATTTAACTAAAAGTATAGAAGAGGCAGTTACAATAAAAACCAGATCTAAACTATCTAAAATTAAATTAAATAAACCTTGGTTCACTGACAAAATTATAAAGATGGTAAAAAAGCGAAATAAAATTAATAGAAAATTCACCAAAGAGCCTTTCAGTAAAGACTTGGTAAATAAATTTAGTAATATTAAAAAACAAATTAATTTAGAGATTAAACAGGAAAAATCAAATTATAATAAAACAGCTCTTACCCAAGCGGGAAATAATACAAAACTTAAATAGGATATACCAAACTCAATAACACATAGAAATAAAAATAGGGAGATTGAATCGATTAATATTAAAACTAACAACCAAGTTTTAACAAATAATATTGAAATTTGTAATATATTTAATAATAACTTTATTAATATTTCTAATCAGATAACTATGTCTTCTGCAAATAATCTGACAGAACATTATTCTTATAACTTAAATATAGAGCATTTTACACAGCTCAATAACATTAATACATTTTTGATGAATCCAACTCATGAATATGAGGTAGCCGCCACAATAAATGCACTTCCAAACAAAAAATCTACCAGATTTGACAAAGTTCCAACAACCTTATTAAAAAAATCTCAAAATCAATAAGCCCAGTAATTTCGCATTTAATTAACCTCAGTATAGCTTCAGGAATATATCCTAAGCTCCTAAAAAAGTCTTTAATAGTTCTTATTTTTAAATCTGGAAATAAAGAAGATATTAATAATTATAGACATATAGCACTCGTTTAGACTGTTGTATCAAAAGTTTTTGAGCGAATAATAAATAGAATCAATTTGGATTCTTAAACAACTGTAATACTGAAAAAGCACTGCTTAATTTTACAAACAAACACAAACATATATACAAACATAAATGATGGGAAAAAAGCGCGGGACTATTCTTGGATGTTAAAAAAGCTTTTGATACTTTAGATCCAGAGATACTGCTTGAGAAACTTGATAAGACGGGAGTGAGAGGTATATGTAACAAATGGTTTCGTAGCTATCTGACAAATAGAGATCAAGCGGTTAAGATCGGGAAAACTGTTGGCGACTGGAAAGTAATGAACAGTGGAGTACCGCAGGGATGTGCTTTTTCTGTAACATTATTTTTAGTTTATTGCAATGATTTATGTAATGGGAAATTTGCAGGAAAGCTTACAGCCTTTGCGGACGACACGGATCTTCTATACAGTGATGAAAGCTGGGTTCTTAAACTGCCACTCAGATATTTATATGTTTATAAGGTGCTAAAAGAGTTTTTTGAAAGATCACATTGCTTTGGAATCCAATACTATACAAAATTTACGAGTAACACTTGCTTGAGCAGGCTCAAGCTCCCCAAAGTTAATAAATGTATTTTTAAAACTTGTTTTCTATACATAGGACCTGCTATTAACAATAAATTGCCGGATTATATTAAAAATTACCAAAATTTAAAAGGTAAACTAAAACTTCTAAAACGTTGGCTCCTAGAAAACAAAGAAACTGTAGGAGAGATTTTGTGTACCGCTAATATAGCAATGTAAATTTAATGGATTTTTTTGTTTTTTTTTTCAGGTGACACAAGCTTTAAAATTGTTATTATTATTGTTTATTTCTTTCTTTGTGATTAATCTTTAGATCCAGTATAGTCATATAAACAAAACTATACTGAAGATTCAACCTGGAATGTAGAAACTTATGTTATTTTTGTCATTTTTTTATAACTGTATGAATTAGGTTGAATAAATATTATTATTATTATTATTACTATATAAGATGAAGAAATTATATGCAAAAAAAGACAAAGTTGAAAGAACAAAAAGCTTGGATCAAAGAAATTGGCAACATTTAACTAGAGAAAAAACTATTTAGAGTTCCTACCATTGACTAAATATACCTTTTACTTTAGTCTATGGTTTACTTAGTCTATGGTTCCTACAAACGACTACTCAAATCTTGACGTGTTGTCACAGGTTTCTCAAATCTTGACGTGATGTCACAGGTTTTTATTTATTATTGAACAACAATAAAAAATAAAAATTACAAGAGTTTTTTTTGCTGTTTATTGAGCTCTTGTATAAAAGCTTGATAAGTACGCAACAAAGAAGACTTTTGATATCCTTAAAATCCTATGCCACTAGATAAAAAGAAATTATCGGTGTTATATAGGTGATGTGCCTGTTTGAATGGCTACAAAGTCCTTTGGGAGCTTTGCGATCACTTAACTGGTTTCAACAATAGATGTTATCTGAAATCTGGCAAAACCAACCAACAATGGAGAGCTTTGGTGGCGGCCGTGTTCGAATTATGTTGACTGCAAACTGATTGCGATAATATAAAGGACGTGGACGTTTTGACGGATCGTTGCTATTTC
This sequence comes from Lagria hirta, assembly GCA_947359425.1. Taxonomy (NCBI): domain Eukaryota; kingdom Metazoa; phylum Arthropoda; class Insecta; order Coleoptera; family Tenebrionidae; genus Lagria; species Lagria hirta. The sequence goes on from OX375800.1 coordinate 6,564,909, forward strand.
CCATAGGTCCCGTACATTATCGGGCATGGTTCCATGGCTCGGCTTGGGGATTCCGGAGATACATAATACGTACAGACGACTCTGGTCTACCCGGAATTAAGTGATGCGCATGCAATCTAAACTCCACAACCACCCCAATCCATGAATAAATATATGTTTAGCTTACAAATTTAACAAATTTACAAGATAACATACCGAGGGAACGCACTCCGGCGCCGGAAACGGAATTGACTTGTTATCGTCCGTCGTCATACATATTAACTAGAAAGCTCGACGTGTTTATGGTGGTTTTCAATGGGGGCAACAGTGTAGATATTTGTCCCGTTTCCCAGCTTTTATTTGTGTTGTACAGTACAAAATTGTATGTTGTTTTATTATAAGTCAGAGGTGTGACTGTATTGTTAATAAACTTTAACGCTAGGTCCAAATGAAAAGATCTTGATGTAGAGACGCGTATAAGGTTTAAACATTATTTATCAAAAAGCTATGAAATTTGCCTATTAGACGTATCGACTTGATTTTGTGCACTGCGGAGACATTTTTTGTATCGTTTATAACAATAAACTAATAAAAGTTTTTTATTCTGACCAGACAAGTGCTGATAAGATCAAAGTCACGTGAACTTATTCTATATTTTTCTAATTCGAATTGAACATTTTTTTGTTTTTTTTTTTCTACAAAACTAGAGTGAATTAAATGGTTTAAGCAACGCAATTTTTTTCCACTCAACAATTCTTAGACCTGGTGATGTTATGTTTCTATAAGTGATAATTGTTATCAGGGACTAATTGGAAGATATTCTCCTTGCTCAGTATACAGTAGCTGGAGTAAAAGCTGCACTACACAAATATTTTAATATGCAACTGATCAAATACTGTTGCCTAGAGTTTTCAGAGCTTGATAATATCAGTTTTTTTTAGATAGATTTAATTTATTTTGTGCCAGGTCAGGGCAGATCAGTAAGCTTAGCTTACTATCTAGCTTCAAAACTTTTTAATATTTTTCTTCATGCTGTCTCTGATAATTGCCGCTAACTTAGTATCACAGTGTTTTCACACTTAAAAAATTAATAGAAAACCAATCTTGTTCAATATTTTTTAATTGAAAGAGTGATTTACGTAAATGGCACCAACTGTTTTTGTTTTTGCTTGAACCGGTTTATTTCTAAATGTAAAAATACAAAACTCGGGTAGAGCGTTGAGTAAATCCTAACCTCGTAAATATCCTCTGGAAGCAGGGTATAATTAATTTCCAAATCGCTAAGTCGTGCATAATCAGGCGCTTCAAAAAGCACAAGCAGCTGAAGGGATTATCAAAGCAGGTGGATACAAAAACATCCCTGAAAGGTAGAGCCTGGGACAAATCCAGCCGTAAAAAACATAAATTACGATCCGACAGTTACATAATCCCAGTCCAGCTAATCGTGATGTATTACTATTAAATTATTAAAGGATAAATTCACCTCCACCGAAGTTCATCGCATTAAAGTTGTTCCTGCTGGGTGTTGTCGGAAAACTTAGGAAATAAAATTGATGAGAAAGCACACATCTGAATAGATTTTTCGAGCTCAGCGGTACCTTTCGCCTGGGGTATTGGTATTTTTTCGGCATATTTAAAAAGTTATGACCGTGTTAATTGGTCAATGAATATTTATTTGAAATTTCGCAGTTGTAGTTGATGAAAACTGTCATTGTTTGAAAATGTAAATTTTAATAGGACTGCAGAGGACTCATCATTTTTTGTTTAATGACAAACTGGAAAACAAACTCTCGACTTGAACATTAATCAAAAAATCATATTTAGTTAGTAATATTTGTTTAAAAATTTGTTCTCTTAATTTTGCGAATATGAAAATTTGGCGTGAGACTTTTTGAAATCAATCTTGGGTTGATTTAATCAATCTTGAATCAATCTTTAACTTTTTGATCATGCGTAATCTATAAGAAAGCATTATTTGTAGAAAACATAATCAAAGCACAATAATTTTACAATAAGATCGTTGTTTACGCATATGCGGCAAACATTTATTTGAAATGGAGAGTTGAATTTTTTAAAGTTTGTGGTGTTTGCGTGTAAATTTATGTTAGCAAGGTAGGGATTTTGATGTAACGCTTTGACGAGTAAACTTAATGTTTGCGCATGTGCAACATTGTCATAAAGAATATTCAACTCTAAAGTTTCTTGAAGATAGTAGTTGCACGCTTAGCAAGAATAGATGGTAATAAATGAGCGACTTGTAGTCTTTCCTGCGTAATAAGCAATTTTACTTTCAAGCGCTCTATTTCTTTCTAACAAGCGTTTCTGCCATTTGGGGTGCAATAAAAAGAATTCATACACCACTTTCTCCATTAAAACTTTAAGAGTTTGCTTTACTTGCTTCGCCTTTAAACTCCCAAAATGCGTATTAAAGTAAAACACGCACACCCCGTAACGACGATTTGCTAACTTTACCTCATAATATGTTTTTCTACGAAAGGTTGCATTTGTTGCGTAGGTTCTGGCTTAGAATGCATGCAGCTTTCTTCCGTGTTGGCGGTGGAGTAACTATTGCGATAAAGTCGACGAAGTTACATGTTTGCCGGAAGTATATGACTTCATAAAATTTTAACTACTAACCATCGTAATCAAAATTTTAAATTAAGATGAGATGTGAATTTAGCAAGAATTATAAGGGGAGATTTTAATGTTTGAGGTCACTTATTCTGTAATCAAAGTTGGTTGGGATAATAGTTAATAATGTTTTTTTTAACAATGGTTCTACATTTCTGATATGGAACTCAAATTCTCTGCCAAAGAGGATTTCAAATTGATTTTCCATATTGGAGTGAAATCTGGAAAATGGAGTGAAGTTGTTTAAAGGCTTGCTTCTGAAGTGAAATTTCGAAACAGTCATTTACTGGGTAAATGAAAATTACTGTAAAACATGTCTTCTATTGATGATGAGTATAAAAAATATAAAAAATTGAGAATTTTTTTTACATTTTTGAGCTCTGGCTAATGACGCAAATGCAGTAATATACGTTTACTGTTCTTCAATGAATTGGGTTCAGTAAGAAGCTTCGAAGATATCGGTCATTTATGTTTAAATTATATTTTATGATGCTTTCATCTCATCGGTTATTAAGCTCTCTCGTGCATAAACAACCGGATTACCTCTCTTAAAACACATGGATAATTTAGGTTGCACAACAAAAGATACTTTCAACAACAAGGATAAATATCCTTTAATTTTGCTGTTTTATTGTTCTATACCTAAGATTACAGCTTTCAAACAGAAACCACAGCAAAGCCAGCGCTTTGAAATTGAAGCAACATGGGCGTCAAACATGTGAACAGCCCGAAAACCAGGATCTAAGCAGGATTTGATCGCGTAAGTGTTAATTCATTGAGATCAAGGATGCTGAAAGGCAAAGCACACCTGATTACCTTTGCTGCAATTACCAGATGTAAGGACTTATGTAAATGTTTTGTAAAAGCTTCGTCTCTTTTGTATGTTGACAGAGGTCTTTGTTGTTTTTGCTCGTTCAAATTGTTTGTTTAGCCAAAGCTAGAACAAATCGTTAAAGTCGAGATCACATTTTTTTGTTTCGTATGTTTTCAGTCTGTTGCAGATCATTAATGTGTCAATTATTTCGCTTCAGAGGCACTGTATTTTTCGGAGAATCAATAACGTTAAAGGCACAGTTCAGTGTGTTTTGTGCCAATAATGACATTAAAGTGAAATTTGTTGCTCGCACACCTACGTTACATTGAATATACCGATTTTTAAACTCGATCTATGATTTGCACCGATTTAGAATATAACGATTTCTTGATAAAGATAAAAAACCAGTTGTGGCGGCAATTAGGGAGCTTTTATGCCGATCAAATATTTAAAATTTTTTTTCCAAAATTGGAATGTATGAAATGTGTAACTTATTATACCACTTTATTTTTTTTTGTCAACTGCGTTCGAATTTATTTATCAATTTTTTTTTGTTTATTGGCATTTTTTAGATCAAGGATATGTTTCTATGAATAGTGATAAGCACATTGTTTGTCACAAATTCTACCACATTAAACAAATTGTATTAGATGAGGTATCACAAAAGCATATTTTTATAAACTAGTTTTACAGTTATGAATTTGATCTTAAATATTGTCGTTAATTAGATTTTTTTATAAAAATTTATTTCTGTGAAAATGCAAATTATGTAATTTTTATTTTTAAGTGATATCACAAATTGGCACTCTAACGTGGCGCAGCTTTTTAGAATGAAAAATGTTTAGAAGCATCTCAATAAAATTTGAAAAAATATTAGTGAAGCAAACAATGTAGTTTTGAAAATGTTGCCTAGGCAAGCTTGGAGGTTCTATCCAATCTTCTTTACAACAAAAACAACTGAGAAAAAGATATCTTACATTTATTTTTTACTTTTTAGGACTTAATGAAAAAAAGAACAACATCAGGGCAAAACTTTTTTCAGAAAATTAGAGTAATTTTTAAAGCTCTACAAAATGACAGTTTTAATGTTCTAATAATTAAAAAAATAATTAAAACACATGAGATAAATACTTATAATATATAATAATATACTTATAATATAATAAAAATAAATAAAACAATGTTTTGCAAAATTTTGTTTATTATAATAACAACAAACCGTTTATTTATTTTGAAAAACAATGATAACTTAAATTTACTAAATGTACTTATTATAACAGTAACGTCTGGTATTCAATGTACTCAATTTTTGAATCGTCTAACAAAATAAAATAATTAAATATTTGAAAAACAATCAACAGATCAAAAACTTTTAGCGAGCAACACTTTTAAAACTTTGACAAAGTGAAAAGAAACAAAAAATATATAGCATTTGACACTGTTCCTTCTTTATCAAATAAGTGACAAACTTTTCTTCAAAAACTCGTTAGATAAACTGTCACAAATTGAGAAACATTAGTTTAAATCAAAGGCTTTTAAATATTATTAGCTCGCTGTTTGAGGTCAATTAGTTAAAATCTTAGTTAACTATATAAAGTCACTAGTGCCCTTCAAGGAAAAAGAATTGAACCATATACATGACACTATCTGAGCTAAAAGTACGACGTATTCTGAAAGTATTTGTACAAGAGAAGTAATTTAAAACTTTTTTGAGTTTTGACGTTATTTGAGCGGAAGTGCAATATGTAGGTATTGATTGAGTGATATTTGTGCTTTATTGGCACAATATGATTCTTTTTTGATAATTTACGTGGTCTTGTAACTTTTCAACACCTCACATTAGACTAATTTATAGTAAAAAAGTCAACTTTAAGTTTTCAATAATTACCATTAGCTATGTAAAGTATAAAAAGCACGATTATAAAACTACGCTGAACTGGAAAAATGCTTTTCTGCTCAAATTAGCCAAGTTTGAAGAGTTTAATTAATTGCACATCGTCTAGTAACTTTTGCAGCAATATTCTTGAGCTAACTTGAAACTTGTGCAAGCTTTCAATAATATTAGGAAAAAAGTAGAAGCTGGCTAGCGAGAGACATTAATTTTGTAATAGAAAATTTATTTTTGAATTATGTAGCTTTGAAACAAATTTAGATGAATTAGTATTATTTTCTTTTTACACCAACGCTTATGAACTTGATATGACTAAAATACTAAGCGTTTTCTATTTTTTCAAACACGGGTATTTTAAATTCAAATTTTCTTACATACAACGAGTGAATATTTTATAAATTGGTGCTGCACTGCGGTTTTTTACGGTTTGTGTGACAGAAACCGCAGGCTATAATGTGGACTGTTGCCAATTTTTCACTCGAAAACAACTATAGCAATCGAAACTTTAAATTGTTTTAATAATTTTTTTCCAAATAGTTGGTTTTTTTAGATTAAAACGATCAAGGAAATTATTGACTTTGAGATGATTATTACAATTTTGATATTCTTGCAGTAGCCAGCAGACATTTTTACTTTATGTTTCACGTTGGCTTGGCATGCATACGTGATCCTAAAGCAACAAAATCAAAACGGCTGCATTTGAAATGAAACAATCCTGTCTGCGGCTACGCCACTGCAATACTCCAAGATGCGAGACTGTTTTATTTATGAGGAATGAGGGTACAAAAGGATGCCTCTAACTTGATCACATGTCCGTATGTATCATGAAAGTACAAACTATTCCGCTTCGTAAATATTTAACTTTATGGTACAAATGAGCAAAAAACTTGAAAGCTATTAAGAAACGAGAGAATCTAATTAATTATACTAAGGATGCTTTTGAAAAACAAAATTGTGCCGTCGAGACGCAGAGGTGCACATTTACGTGGTGGTATAACTTGTTGTAGGCTGTTAGGCTGTTCTTTTATTGATTTTGTGTTTTTTTTTTAAATTTACATTAAAGTTTTCTGTCATTTTAAAGCATCCAACTTCTCAAATTTATTTCGAAAATTGAACTTTATTCTTCGGTATTTCAAATAACTTGCTAAGCTGCTCTGTTGCGAGATGTCGACGTTACAAGAATAGTGCCAGTCTCTCTAGTTCCAAAGAACCCAAAATATCAAGCTGCTTTAAGAGAATATAAAATATTGGTAGAGAAAAAAAATTAATAGAGCCATTTTGTACAAATTATATACCTAGACAAACCTTTTATATCAAATCTGTTGGCTGGCTGTAAAAAAGCAAGCAAAGAACCGCAACCTTGTTTTAAATGTTATTTTTGATGATAAGCTTTGATTTCTATGAGTTGTCTTCATCAGATCTCAATTTGGTGACAATGGCACGATCTCATTAGTATACCTTCTTAAACGTAAAAAGAATTTTTAACATCGGTCTATAATATACTGAGAGATTAATAAACCCTTATAAAAAAAAGCATACGACGGATCATCTTCTTATTTTTGAAAATCGGTTCATTACTTTTGCATCAGTTTTATTGATTTAAGAAAGAAAACTTTAAATTGTACAGTACAACTAATAGGACATAAATAATTTAAAAAGAACCTGAATATATTGACCCAAGTGGAAAATGCTAATAAAATACCTATTATGGCTAGATTGACATTATTAAATTTAGCAATTCAAATTAGCGTCTATCAAACGTCAATGTTGTAAATTTGTATAATAAATTGCGTCTAACCCGTATAAGATAAAAACAAGCGCCTCAGCTTGTCAGTCAGTTTTCATCGAGTTTATCCCACTTCTGAATTGTTTATAGCATTCGCACATACGGTGACGATGCTAAGACGAAAGTATGGCTATTTTCTCACTGACGGCTTACACTAACGTTGTTTCTTCTAAAATATTAATGGTATTTTCTGAATTTGGAATGTGACAGAAATGGCTAAATTTTACAGGAAATTGCTGCCTGTAACAATAGCACGGCATTTGTAATGAAAAAGTTGCTGAAAATATGTAAATAAGTGAAATCTGAAAAGAGGTTGATCAAAATGAATAAGTTCAATGCGCTTTATTACAAATTCAATAAAGAATTTCACCCTAGCGGCGTTAGATATTGAAGAACAAATTGAACATTTTTGAAGTTTTATGACTACCTGTTTAGATTAAATTATAAATTGCTCAAAGACTTTTCTTATGGCAGAGAAAGAATGTTGCTTCAAATTTTGAATGTTTATAATGAATTTATGGTTTCGAAAGTGTGCTTTGGCTATTATATAAAAGAAGTCTTTCGATTTTAAATTAAATTATGATATTATACTTTTGCGTTATTCTCATTCCATAATTTTATTGGGCTTTGGCAGACCTTATCCAGTATAGTAGAAAAGGTTTGCGATCTACCCCGCAGTAAATTTTATTCACTAATTCTTCAGAAAATTTGACACTTGAAACCACAGTTATAAACTAAGGAACACTTATGCAGACCGTTCTTTGTTCAGGGTGGTACCCAAAGAGATTTTAAAATCTTACGAGTGAGATCTGTTGCTTTATAGATTGTCGAATTGTCTAGAATACTCTAGATTGATATAAATGAAACCACGATTACTGGTTCCGTAGTCAGACTGATCGGAATGTCATGACTATACATGACTCTGACGTTTTACGTTATATTCAACTTTTTTTCTACTAAAAGGCATTATCAAGCAACCGAGAAACTTCTAAATACTTTTGCTACACAGTTGTTCAATAAGTGTTTAAATAGAAATGGCAAAGTTTATTGAAATTAATAATAGAAATAAAAAAGACGTCGAATACAGTACAACACAATATGATATTCTTGAAAGATATGTATGCTGAAGCATCAATATTTTATCAATAGATAAATATTTTTTCAAAGTAGATAACAAATGCATGTTGCTAGTAGCACGCCTGCAATTTTCCTTCTTATTTTCTAGTATCTGAGTTACAGGTTTCCCGATCCGAAACGACACAATCATTTCGATTATTTAACAGTAGTAGAGCGCTCCCTAAAAACGTAGAACATTTTTTTCTTTAGAGCCGAACAAACTTCATAAATTTTAAACGAGAATGTTGTGTTTTAACGAGTCTCCAGACAGTTGCCATAATGAAGTTGTCCAAAGAAGCTGGTTAGTGGGATTTTATTAGAAATTTTAATGGAACGCAATCAACTAAATAGATTCTGAACTTGCAATCCAATGTTCAGAAAATGAAAATTAAATGTCGGCTTGGGAAATGTAAAAAAAGAATGAAAATTTAGATCCTGATTTAGCTAGATTACGGCTCAATTCCCAGCTTTTTGCTAATTTTTATAAAAGGGAGTTCTAAAACTTTTAATTGTTTGATTAATGCCGTTCGGCAGTAATTCAATTTTCTTTGTTTGTGAAAACGAATAAAGCTTAGACATTTTCACATTAATCTTATTTGCATATGCTAATCTTTTAACAGTTTTGTTTAAAATTATCATTAATTTTATAAAATAAAACACATGAACTTTTCTCGAAAAATAATTTGAAAACATAGATGGCCTGTTATTTAATCAATTTTTTCTTTGTAAATGAGCTCGATTTGTCTGTTTTTACTAAGCGAAGAACGATCTATAACTTTATCATATAATTGAAAAGTTTCAAAAATATATTGTAACTTTTCTTAATGAAAATGGTTACAAGAGCTTTATACGCTGCGTCTGGTTCATAAAAGTCTACATGTAAGTTTAGAGCTGAAAATGATATTACCACCGCCAGGCAAAGACAAGATTTTATATTGTTTCTATATCAGTGTTTTCATTTATCAAAATAAATCACTTTTTTCTATTGGCACTTTAACTAATAATTTCAATTGTTGGAAATGTCGAATGTGTTCGACAACTCCAAATGAAAAAGAAGGCGTTAAAGGAACGTCAAAAGTTAAGGTCATTAAATATACATCACTTGTAGAGGCAGCGTCAGTAGCGATTTTATGTATCTATCGTTAGAGAATCAATTAAATCTGGTAATAAACAAACCCAAGTTGACGTTCGAAAATTTGAAGTGTCATTAAATTTTAGTAATAATTCAGGTATATTGCTTTTCAAGCTTTAATTCACTAGTTGTCTCATTAAAACCTTGTGGATTGATTGGTTTCATATTTTCTTTGTTTCAAAAATAGTTTTATCGATGAATTTTCAATTTATAATTAATTTCGGCTTTTTCACTTGATAATTGGTTGTTCAAGTTCAGCTAAATGTGGTTGGAAATTGTTTTACATGACAAACGACAATTTTCTGGTCTTGAATTTTAGGGGCCTAATTGAAGTTGTATTTTAATACTCTTTTTAGTAGTGGTTGATTTGTTTCGCTTTTAGGGATTTTTTTGTTTCATGTGTTTTTCGTTTCATATTATTTTGCAAGAAACACCGCCAACTTCAATTTTAAGTAAAATAGAGAAACCATATTAAACCCTTTTGTAGCAAATGCGTCTAGCGATTCAATTTACAACTTTACCCCTTTGATTTAAACATACCTGGACGATTCTACTGCGTTTAAAATTTAAAGCCAACAAACCTCAAAACCGTGACATTTCCATCCAATTAAACCTGAAAATAAATAAATATTTACGTCCAATTGGACAAACCACGTTTATTCACAGCGTTCCCACATTTGCTGATATGTGCTTTACCTATTTCGTTTCCTTCTTTTTGTACGTTGGAATTTTCTATTAAAGGCCTTTGAGGACACTGGATGAAAATATATTCGGAAGCGGCTTTGGCGAAAAAGCAAATTTAGAGAAAATAAGAGGCTATTTGGTCTGATGCATCTTCGCCAAACCGTAATACATTTTATAAATTTACTGTATACTTTTCAGATCGCTGCGAGATGAATTATAAATCAAAATGGACGGGAGTGCGGGAAATGTATTGCTTGAAGACATTTTAGTTAAATTAGAAAAATTGGGAGGATTTAGAAATTTCCAGCTGACGGTTATCAACGTTGGCATTAGTGTCAATAGCTTTTTGAGAAAAATGCTTCTGACATTGAATAATAAAGCACATCTGAATTTAATCTGTAGAATGCATTTTACATAAGAATTGGGTTTTCTCTATTTTAAACATTTTTGTTCCGCTTTGAGTTTAATCGAGATAAATGCGAATACACAAAAACCTTTTGCAAAATTTAATTGAGATTGAAGGGACAAGTATGTTTAGTGTCTACGTTTTTTTCTACAGCTACAACAGAAATCACAAAAAGAATCTTTGTGTTTAACATGGTCTGAATTAATTATGTTAGAATTTTTTTGTATATATTCTCATAACAGATCAAAGAAACTGCAATGTTTCATGTAACAAAAACCTGTAGACCCAAACATGTCCTGGAGCTCAATAACCCTTACTAGTGATATTAAAAATGTAAAAATCAAATCAGCTGAAAGAGTTGTTGCAAAAAAACAGGCGTCTACAAAATAAGTTACAGAATTATTGTTTAAAATAATTTATATTACTCACTTAACGTATTGTGTGTTCTTTAGAACGCAGTTTAACCGTCAGCAAATTACCTTCTGAGGACGTTTAAAGCTCCACGAGTCGGACGTAAAATATGCTATATCAGGTTTGTTTGCAGGTGACAAATTAGGAGCGGCCTGTTTCTTCAGACCCTTTAGACGCAAAACGCAAAAACTAGAATAAAAAATTGGTTGACTGAGTAATCCATAGTGACAAAAAACACCGTTGCGATTTTTTTGCCAAAAATTGTATTTTTTTTTAATTTTATTAATTTTTTAAATTTGTTGTGCTAATAATTTGTTGTGCTCTCAATGTATACAAACACTCATGGCCGGAAGGAAGAGATTTTTTTTAGAGAAAGAACTTCAGTGTAGATTGAGAACACAACTCTATCATAAGAGATTCAAGAATAAGAGAAATATAATACATGTATATACTTTCTTTTTTTGAAAGTAGCCATATTTCATATTATTTTTAATACTCCAAATATTTTATAGGAATCATGATTGATATGACATGAATCTGAAATAAGATTGATACATTCTAAACTACATTTGGCGGTTTCGTAAGTTTAATTTATGATTTTTGATTTACATTGGACTATTCTGAAGGCCAATCGATACGTTCAAAATTACAATTGATAATTTCTGATTAACAGTTGACTTAATTGGAATATACTAGATTTTTTATGAATTATATTTGTCTAATCTTTAATTCACTGGATACTTTCAGAGTTACAGTTGGGAAAAGCGAAAGTATTGATCTGATAATTATTTAGAGTATTATTTCTTAAAAATGAAAAACTAGTTTGTTTATCTGATTAATAATTATTTGGTCTAAGTAAAAATATTTAGTTATGTATACTAAATATTCGCTGTTTGGCTCTAAAAGAGATAAGAGATGTCATAAAGGAATGATTGTTTGTTATGTGAAAACAATGTATTAGGATGATATTCGTTAACACATTATGTGATTTGGTTTATTGCGATTTTGGAAGGTTAGCGAAGACCAAGCTGGCACGAAACAAATAAAAATGTATTTGCTCGTAAATGTCAATTTCGTTTGAACAGAATCAATTTGTGTGGGGGTGGAGCAAGCTTTGATTGAAAACAGATAAGGCTAAATGAAAAATACATAATTGGCAAAGTATAATAAATTTGATTAACTTCCTACGCGTTGAGTTTATCATTTCCGCCAATATTTCTGAAATTACCAATTTAAAATAAAAATCCCCTATAAAAACATTTAGGTCACAATTCCAGAAATGCCGTCGTAAAATATTACATTTTACAACTTGGAAAATTAAGTGTCGCATGAATGAAAGTAGACAGAGTTGTAATCTCGCTATTGTCTCAGGAACATTAGGTTTATTGAGATTATAATGAAAGTTGTCAGTATCAGCTTTGAAAAATAAAATGAATATTTTAAAATGTACTCTCTTGCATTTGTGGCTCACGTTCGTTCGTATACATTTTATGCTATTTTTCATTCTATAGTAGAAAATGTGGCTGTCTCCCAGCACTGTTTAAAATGAATAAAAAACATGCGGATTTTATTAGGAAGTTTTTTAAAAGAAGCTGGAGAGCTTCACATTCTTTACCACCAGAGTGTCATCCAAATGTTATTATGATGCTGAACCGTAATTTATTGTTATAGCTAATATAGATAATTTATGATTCTCTTACATTGTGGATAGTTTTAAAGCTGAATCCGAGGCTTGGATTATATTCTTTAGAAGGACCTAGAATCAAAATTATTCTGATCTAACATAATTTGGCTTTTGGGATAAATCTTATCTATATAATCTAATATGATTAGGATAATCTAATTGATTAAGTAATTATTCAAAAACTCGCCCAATCTGAACTGTGAGGTTTGGAGATAGATACCAGGAGTCCGAACGGTATAGGATTTTTCACATTATTTATGTACCCAAATAATCGACCCAGATGATAGTTCTCTTTTTTGCCACACGCTGCGCGAGGGTTCAGGAGGTACCGATGCTGTTATTATTATTACACGTAAATACGGACTGGCTAACCTGGCTCGTCAATGTAAAAAAATAAATTAAATTAAATATAAAATATTAATTTATTTTATTAGAATTATTTTTATAAAAAAATGGGAAAGTGCTGTGCCGTTGATGGTTGCCTTAGTGGCCGAAAGGCAAGTGAGCATTTAGGAAAAGTGGCTTTATTCAAAGCACCAAAAGTGAGTAACCTCAAAATAATATTTAAAATTTTATTTTAATAAATAATTGATCATTACATTAGTGTAGTTTTTAAATAATAATATTTAAAAAATGTTATATTTTTATCGGTTTTCCAAATGCTTTGACTGCACAGAGTCTATGCAGTCAAGAGTAGTGACGGCTCGTGATAAATTTATAGAACTTATGGATAAAGGTGCATTGATTTATCCTAGTGAAAAATTATTTAATTTAATTAAAAGCTTAGAGGAAGTTGTGTTAATGGTGGTTGGGACAAAAACAGTAAAGATTGACACAATGTTTGAAATATTAGATGATGTTTCTAAAAGGAATCTCTCTATTTTTGTTGGCTGTGATGCGCATAAGAAAGAATTAACAAAAAAAATAATTAATAATTTTTTAATAATGCGGGGACATTTTCTAGTCAAGTGTTTTAATAAAAGTGCTACGGAGAGAAAAGTTAAATCTAAAAAATCTCGAAAGATTTCCAAATTACATTAACTCGCGCTTACTATTAATAAAAAAAATTATTCACTCTAATTATATAAATAATATAAATAAAAAATACAAAGAAATATTCTGAATATACGTTTAACTTAAATAATTTAATTTTTAAATATTAAACTCGTTTTGTTTGTAACTTATACCATTTTAATAAAAAATATGTTTGATAATAACTTGTTAATTAATTTTTTTCATAAAGTACATTTATCGTAATATTGAAAATTTTTAAAATATTTTAACTAGTAAATTTTTAAGTCACTGTGTAATTACTTACTTTATTTATTTAAAAACTTTTTTTTCAGCATTCATCTACTTTTTTTCATTGAATAAAATGGTATGATCCCTACTAATTTTTAAATTATTATCCATTAATACCACATGTTTTTAGCTTTGCAGATTGCCTTTGATTTAATTCCCCGTTTCTCAAAATATTTTTTTCCAGAGCTGTCAATAGCAGCAAAACTTCCCGCGTAAGGATTTAAACGAGTACTTCTTGAAAAGTGGCGCGCTCTACCGGCGAAAAGTCTGTCCCCTAAATTGAGACCATTCGTTCAACATTACGTTCGGACTCCTGGTATCTATACTTCGTGGGAGAAACGATAAATTGATAATGCACACAAGTCACTTTTCCAAACATTCATCGATTCATCTACTTAATTTTTCACCATAGTCCCGTTCTGTTGATAAATCTTTTATTATATTCTTCTCTTTCGCGTCTGCTGTTCCTTATATATATATATACCTTCAAAAAAGTTGGTTTTGGATAATTTGACGTAAATGAGCTTTTCAAATAAAATAAAAACTGTATTGTGTTGAAACATAAAACTATACACTTAAGCAGGAGTGACTTTTTTTAATTTGAGCGACCAACTTTTTGAATAGAATGCTTTTTGTTTTTTCATGTTTTTTAACTTTCTATAAATTGTGAAAGGCGGAGTTTTGTTGTAGGTAGTACCTATTTACTTTTGATTTCAACACCATGTTTGGCCTAGTATACAGTAAGAGGGAAGCTACGTGAAATAATCAAAATAAAAAATGGGGAAAACTAAATTAGTGAGAGGAACTTAGAAAAACAAAATAGGATGAATAGTTTGGCTTAATGTTGAAAACTATGTGTCCTTTAAGAAGCACGAATAGTGTGGCTCAGTATATGTTTGAATTGTCAAGAATTGTTTTATAATAAAGACAAAATCGATGATTACATATTGAAAAAAAAAGATTGAAATAGTTTGTCTGACAGAAACCCATGTGAATATCCATGTGTCTAATAAAGATAGATTATGATACATAAGATTATAATTCAGAGATGCAACGCAAAAATAATCGAACAGGAGGAATTTATAGAAAAGACTTTATCTCAAATATGAAGCAAAGAGTAACATTTGTCGAAAAAATTTTATTTGGATTTTTTGAATTATCAAATTAACTACTTAGCAAAAACTTTCTAGTATCGGTTTTTTACCACCCATCAAATAAAGAAGGTACTTGATTTTTAAACATATTTTAAGAATATTCAAACGGAAGACTGGAAAGTTGGAACGGAATTATATTTCTGAATATTTCAATTACATTTATAACAAATACAAAAATATATGGTTTAATACAAATTGTAAATCAACCAACACGAATTGCGCAAACATCAGTAGGAGCAGTCGAACAAATTACTACAAATCAGGGTAAATTAAGATTTAAGGTTTTAGAGACTCCACGTATTAGTGATTATTTTATACTGACCTTTGAACTTGAAAAATAAGAGATAACAATTCCTCTTGAAGTTTACCGTAGTAATTACTTCGCTAAACTATACTACATTACAAACCTGCGCGAGAAGCATTTGATTTTTGCCGAAAAGATTCAAGCTTTGCTTTAGGTAAATTTGAATCCATGACACAAAATATATGCTTCGCCGAGGTTTGATCACAATGGTTTTTCAATTATCAAAATGTTTGATATTTATGACAGAATTGTCATCGCGACAGCTTATTAAATTCGACTGCTGACGATTTGGAGAAAATTATTTGTTACTAGCGGCTCGTACGAAAGCCACAACGGCGCGTTTGATTGTTTTTTTTTTAATTTTGTGTTTTGAATTTTCTAATATCTTTTGAATGGAAAACCGTTTTCAATTATTCAAAAATTAATCAACAGGTGTTAAAGCAGTTTTGAATGCGAAACAATTTACTTGTACAGGAATTAATACAAATTGATTGGCATTTCTATCAACTTTTAAAATGTAAAAAAGTACATAACTACAATAGTAAGGGCATTGGTTTAGTCTCAGTAGTAGAGATTTTTAGGGATATCTAATTTTTTCTAGTAACATAGACTAGTTACTCAACGATAATGTCGCTTTCTAATGCCAAAAAAAAATTGAAATTGGTTTAGTAGTTTTTAAGTTTATTCGTTGCAACGAAGATAATGTTTTACAATATGTTTTTTTGCCTAATTGGTTTGAATTAATTAAATAATTAAATTAATAAATAATTATATTGAAGTTGTTTTCTCAAATTTTTAGTTGGTTCGTTGTTTGAAAAATGAGATTTTTTATTATTGTTTGTTGCAGCAATTAGTAAAACTTATTATAAGGTTAGAAGACGCTAGAAACTATCTATGATAATAAAGCCAAAACCAAGCACGTTCTATAATATCTTTCATAGTGCTTATAACATTTTTGAGATTGTTTTTGTGCATTTTGAAGTTGCATTTTATTACAATTAAACATAAATCAGGCTTCTAAAACACCACTCTAATCTAGACATCCAATTTATAACGATTAAACTTCAGATTAATTGTAGTTTGAACGACTTTATTATTTGCAAAGAGATATTGCTTTGTTGCTGTAGAACGTTTGAATTTTCATATTGTCGTCAACTGCATTATTGCATTTTTTGAAAACTACAAACGCAGTCAGGTTAACGCATATTTTGCCAATCAGATAAAAATGAAGGGGTGATTCTATCAAATGTAAATTAAAACGTTTTGCAGCGCCGTTTTCTTTACAAAGAATGTAATCACCAACCTTGTTTGCTTAACTTGCAATGTATCCATTACCTACCAATACAGAAAATTAATTCTGTCCAGAAAGGCTTGCTTTATAGGTATGTGTCTGAAGAGATTAAAAATATTCAGTAATTATCGTCAACAAGTCATTATTATTAATACAAAAAATGTTAAACTAGTATAAAAGTAAATTAAACAATATTTATTATTAATAAAAGGTACATCATGAGAGTATTACGGCTACATCCTGAATGAAACGAGGGAACGGATTCTTGTGATGCACTTTTTCGAGTGTTCCAGTTTTGTAAGATTCGTTTTCATTAGATCACAAGAAACTAAATGGATTTCTGCGACAAGTACGTTTTAAATTAAATGTCTGAAGCTTAGCTTAAAATCCTACAGCAATTTCAAGAAGCTAGGCTTGTCCGACATCGAGTCTCATAAATCATGTCGTCTGCAAATCCTCACAATGGCTTAATCTTGGTCGATGGAAATACTATCAAGTTATTTACTACACATCTCAAAGTGTTTCTCTTTGCTACTGTATAATTTGAAATTTTTTTGCTTAGAACGATTCTTGCACATACAACCAAAACTTTGTTTCGTATAAACACTTAAAAGTTTGCAGGTGAAGCAGAAAATATCTGAAAAACTTTAAAAGAGTTTCCGTTTGAGCCTTGTAACCGAATTACGGTTTTTCCTTGGCAGGCTATTTCCATACACGTATTTGATTTTAAAAAGGAAATTAGAAAAGCAACTTTAAGTTGGTATAAATAATCATGCTTAATGACGTTCCTAATGACGTTGAACCAATTTACCCTTTAATAAACTGTAATATATGGTGCTGCTATGTCAAGCTGAAATTAAAACAAATCGAAACTTTTGCAGTGATAGTAAGCCATTCGTCTTCATTTGCTTGGATAAATCGACAACAGAATTATTTGGAAAACTTTCGTTGAAGGGAAAGTATTTGAATGACCCCGATTTTATGCGATTTGTACTCTTGAAATTCTAAGAAGAGAATATTTTTGAATATACATTTTCGTAAATTTTGTGTCAACTCACCTTCTTGTTTCTAAAATTAAAATTCATCAAAACTAATGTGATCTAAAAGTTGATTTGTAGAGTTCAGCATCTGAACGTGCGATTGGATAGGCCCGTAGGTGCTCATCCATTTATTGCCAAAATAATTCTAAACAAAATTATAAGTCATTTCTCATTACTCATGTGTTTTTTGTTACTAAACACACATTTATAATAAAAAATAAGATTTTACTTTCCTTGATACATAAATGACGTCTATGGACGATGTATTTGTCATAAAAATGTTTAATTAATTAGTTATTTATTTGATTATTAAATCAAAATCATCTTTATCTTTATTGGTTTTTCATAATAAAAAAAAGTTTATTGCAAGTCACTACTTTGCACGATATCTTTGTAATGCTCGTTTTTTACCTCTTTTATATGCAGACGGGACGTTGAGAGGAACGTATTATATTTGAAAGCATAAAAACAAAAGGTTGGCTGCCATTGCAAAAAGTGGAATAAAAATGTTTTCATTTGCACAAGCTATATTTAAGAATTCTTTTGTGGGCATGGCCTAAATAGAATTTTTAATTACTCTATTATTCTCAAATCAACTGACATTTAATACATAAACACGTTA
The DNA here is from genome assembly GCA_947359425.1 of Lagria hirta. Classification (NCBI taxonomy): domain Eukaryota; kingdom Metazoa; phylum Arthropoda; class Insecta; order Coleoptera; family Tenebrionidae; genus Lagria; species Lagria hirta. Next base: position 6,583,156 of record OX375800.1, read on the forward strand.
TACCGCTTTCATAAACAAAACCGAATCTGTCGGGACCGCTTTTAATATTTAAACCTTCGTTTCAACATGTTGATCTTTTTAAGAGTTTTACCAAAAACTCTCGAATCTCATCTAGAATACCTCCAGGAAAAACGTCACGAGGGTCCTGCCTATCAAGAAATTAACTTCGTAGCATCTCCTGAAATTTTTTCCTATGCATGACATCGTGAATATTTAACACCATTGTCGTGTCTTGGAACTGCCAAAAACTACCCCGAGCATGCACGCACAGGGCGACACGTTTAATTATTAATCGGAGGGAAACGCTGTGGGTTTCTTTGTTTTTTTAGGAATAAAAGTTCGTCTCTATCGTATCGTTATGCAGGAATTGCAATCTTAAAAACTTTCTCCTTTCTTTTGGTTGTAATAAGAAAGTTCGAGGTGAGGTCATTATAAATGGCAAAGTATCGTCAGCACAGTGCAATGATGTTACCCAGGTGAGGAATTCGCCGGAAAAAGGAAGCGAAACAGTTGGAAGGAAAGCTTTACATCAATATGTCAACCTGTTAAAAATAAGGGTAGTTTATTAACCCACTTTCTCTCTTGGAAATTTAAGAATATCAACGTTAAAGTGGGTCGGAGGGATGAAGTGCTTAAACATAGAGAGAGATAGCCACTCATTTGAAATTCCAAACTAAATTTTATATCACCAATTATCTGATTTTACATCTCGAGGGAGAAATGGCTTCTTTTAATGGCTTTGCAAGATTTAATGGAGTGAGTCGAAAGCAGATGTCACAAAACAATTTGACTTTAAAAATACATTAAGGTAGAAAGCAACCAAATATGTATGTACCTAGTCACATCAAATGAAAAATGAAACGAACTAATAAACTTCAGTAAATTATTTACATAGGTATACTTTTTAAACTGATAGATTTCTCTTCTTTGACAGTCTAGTTTTTACGTCGACAATATAGTGACAAGTGACATATTATTGACAGAATAGGAAAGTAAACAAACCTTCTAACTAACGATATAACGAGTCAAATACACAACTACTCCGTAAGATGCATTTATTATAAAACTAGCTGACCCGGCAAACTTCGTACCGCCTAACAGTCAATGAATGTCGTGTTACTTTTTAGCTGAACTAATTTAGGCTTTGATGAACGTAAAACAATGATACACAATAATATATTTATATAGATAGAAACAAAAAAGTGTTTTATTATGATGAATGATGATGAAAACATACATACAGAATGAGAATAAAAATAAAAAACAATAAAAAATAATAATTAAGTACTTCAAACTCATGTCAGAAAAAAATTATTGAAAACTATGTGGTGCAAATTGGTAAAAAAAATTAAACTCGGATTAATTCATTAATAGGATTTTCATTCAAGCACTTTGTGGTAAACAAAGTTTTTGTTTTTTGGTCAGGCGCAAGAGCAAATCAAGCGGATGGTTTGCCGACACGTGAGCATGCCACGTACAATTGGCCATGAGAAAAACATGCATTTTCTAGATTGAGGCCACAAATAGTCAAGGATTGGCCCTGTGATTTGTTGATCGTCATGGCGAAGGCAAGACGAATCGGGAATTGAATTCGTTTAAACTCAAAGGGCATATCCGTTGGGATCATTGGAATCCTTGGAATAAGAACTTCCTCATCTTTAAATTTTCCTTTAAGTATCGACGCGTGCAATTTCTCGCAGATAATTGACTCGCGATATTCCGTTGCCTAATTGCATTACGGCTTCGCTGGGAAAGATTAGATCTTCTAGGACGCGGCATTGTTATTGAAATGTGCACTCGCATAACACCACCAAATATAATAACAGTGCCTGAACCTTTGAGACATAGACAATAGCTCAAAGAGTATATAACCACTACGTATAAATAGCTTATCAAGAAAAATCATAGACAACCTATAAAAAGACATTTACACTTTTGTTAACCTGTAGATTTTTTTTCCTTAATCTTATAACCTTTACCAACTGATTTTTTATTCCCTAAATTCCGTTCCTTCTTTTCCGATGATTTTATGTTTTTACTGTAGAATAAATCTTAGGTATTATTTTCGGGAATTAATGTCTAAAACAAAGTACCTGAACTTTGTAGACATTTTACAAAAAATAAATTTCTGAACGCACACATGATGTCTTCAGAAAAAAATAAAGTTGTGGCTTAAAGGTCTCAGCAACCAGGCCATAAGCTCCAAAAAAAAAAAATAGTTGTTACACTATTTGACAGGATTGGACAACAAATGTTTGACATGGAATAAACAAATCAGCATCTATTGAAATGATTAAGTATTCATTACACATATCGAGTTTTCATTGTTTTTAAGATGTATTCTGCTATTTGGGACGGAAACAAATCCAACAAATCAAAAACCATGGCAATCGGTCCAACCGTTCTCGAGTTATAAGTGTTGTAACAAATACGACTTTCTTTTATATATATAGAATAATATATATATAGATTAATAATGCAATAATTTTTATTAGAATTTATGGTTGCTACGAAATGCATAATATTTTATTGAATATATTTACAAGCCTTTGCACTTTTTATAATGAAACGTAGCAACTACATAGCAGTCTGCGACTTGAAAGAAACCCCAGCACTGATACGCATTGCATAGATTTTGTTTTGAAATAAATATCAAATAGGATCTCTTGATGACATATATGTGAAAAATTACAATAATGTTTATAATAAATATTTTTACCCAATTCATAAACGATTTTAATATACACATTTGCTACTTTTGTCACCCGGCTTTAAGTTGTTAAGAAGAAGTGAAGTTTTCTCAGGAAATCTATAATTTTAATTTTTGTATTGCAGTTTGGATCGGGATCAGCCTTTCTCCTTCCAACTCGGTGTTGGGCAAGTGATCAAGGGCTGGGATCAAGGTCTTCTTGACATGTGTGTAGGAGAAAAACGAAAATTGGTTATACCCCCAAATATGGGATACGGAGATCGAGGTGCAGGAAACGTCATTCCAGGAGGAGCTACTTTACATTTTGAAGTTGAATTAATCAACATCGGAGATTCACCACCATCCACCAATGTCTTCAAAGAAATTGATAATGATAAAGACAATCAACTTAGCAGAGAAGAAGTAAGTAGAGTAACTTTAATTGTTTATTGGTCTTTATAGTAAGCTAACTAAGCTTTGTTGATCATTCACTAAAACAGTTTCAAGAGTTCATTTTTACAACATTTTGGATTTTTTCAAAAGTCAGGTGTTAAAGTTGCATTTTATTCAAGCAAAAAACTATTAAGTACTATTTTTAAGTTCATTTGCTTCACTTTTACTTTGTGGGACTTTTTGCTTGAATTTTCATAGTGTGAATTTGGTTTTTCAAAAGGTATATGGGGTATTAACATTGTTTTGATTTGCTTGTTGAGGTTTTAGCTGTTGAGGGCTATTGATGTAGCAAATATTAGAAATAAGGTAAAGGTTTGCCAAAAATTGATTTATTTATTTGTAGATCTGTCTAGAAATTTGGATAATGAAATAGTTTCCTTTTCTTTAGTCAGCACGAGACTTTGAAAAAGGTTATTATTAGGGTATCTTTTTTTTTGTCTAACACAAGTTTTTTTATGTAGTCAAATGTCCCGTATAAGATTGAATTTTGTGGGAAAGTTTGATTAATGTTTACTAGAAGGAGGTATCATTATTTCTGAGAGTTTGAAGCCTGTTTTCAAATAAGGTCTTTACATTTGCCATCAAATCAAAAGTTTTCACTACGCCAACAGGAGAGTTATTAGGTTGTCAACTTTTGTCCATGGTAATAATTCTGTTATTTGTCTGAATTATTGTTCTCTAATGAGGTTTTGTGTTTATGTCTCTGATATACCAACAGGTGGAAAAATTGGCATTTGTCAGAAAAAACCGTGTTAAGTAATTTGAGAAATGGGCAGCCGTTTTGTATTTTACTATAATTAAAGCCCTTTTTCTCCACAAAACATAATAATCACCGACGGCTAAACTCCAAGGTTTTTTTCCATCAAGCGTGACCAGCGAAATATCAAATAAGGGATAAATCCTATCACATGTTATTAACAAGTTAATACACTAGTTTGAATTTTTTTTTATCTAAAATCAAGTTTGAACATGGTCTGTGGTTTCCCTGTATGATGTAGGAATACAAAGTATCAAAAGTAAAGTAAGGCTTAAGCAACTTTATTTCCCGAATAGGGATATAAAAAGAGATGAAAGAAAGCAAAATATCATGCAAAAGTTATCAGGCAAAATCTATTAAACATTTTGCTAGAAAAGCGCTTTAATATGTGCTCTATTGGTGATATACCGCATGCTATGCGAAATTGTAAAATATGCTTGTTTTCTCTTTCGGCTAGTCTTCTAACCATCATTTTCCTTCGTTGTATGTCTATTCCCAGTCGATTTCCATAAGCCTGCCTTTAAAAGGCCATAGATTGCTGTGTTGGTCTCTTTAAAGGTAGGTTTTATCAAACTAATTTTTTTAACTTCCCAATAAAGTTATGCAACTGTAATGTGTTGCGGGAGGCTACTGGTTCTAAAGAATAAGAAACCTTTCTATGAACCTTGTCGATGTTAAATTGTACTTTTTTTGTAAAAGTTTGAGCATTTTGGTAATGAGCGTTCCTTAATATAATTTTTTTGTCACGTTCGTTTGGAGATATTAGATTATGTAAAATATAACCCTAAAATAATCTGCAAAAATATTTTGATTTATTTCCGCATCAGCAAGAAAAATGAAACGTGTTACGTCATAGATGCCAACGGATACCAATATATTTATACTTATTGCCCCTTGTTGTTTACAACCTACATGGCGGATATGGAAGAAATGTTTAGAAAGGCGCAAGCTGGGGGAAGAGAAAAAGTGTGGAGTCTAACGTTTGCAGATGATGTGGTATTAATAGCAAAAAGCGAAAGGGAGATGGGAGAAATGATGACGAACCTAAAAAAGTATGTGAGGAAAAAAGCTAGAAGTGAATGTAAATAAAACAAAGATGCTGGTGTTCAACAAAAAGAAGAGGAAGGAAGAAAAGAAGGATTGGGAATGAGAGGGAGAGAAAATAGAGAGAGTGAAAGAGTTCAAGTATTTAGGGTATACGTTTAATGAAAGAGCTACGAACAAAGCGCATGTCAGAGAGTTGGCAAGGAAAGCAAACAAGATAGTGGGATGTGTATGGGGAATAGGAGAGAGGAAGTGGGGAGGGGATTTTAAAAGGAGAATAATGATGTTTGAGAGCTTGGTAGAGAGCGTATTGATGTATGGGGCAGAAATTTGGGGGTGGAAAGAACAAGAGGAAATAGAGAGAGTACAAGAGAAGTATTTGAGGTAGGTCCTAGGGGTGGACAGAGAAACCCCTGGGTATATAGTAAGAGAAGAATGTAAGAGAAACAAGCTGAGAGTGAAAGCGGGGAAAAGAGCGACTAAGTTTGAGGATAGAATGAATGGAAGGCAAGAATGTAGAATATTGAACGAATGTTGGAGAGAAAAGAAAAAAAAATTGGAGATAAAAGAGAGAGAAAAATATTACAGAAGAAATGGGTATGCAAGTAAAGAAGTGAAAAGATTAAGAATAGAAGGCAAGTGGATGAACGCAGAAACGAGCGAAAGAGACAGGGATGTAGATAAGCAAGAAAGAAGAGAAAAAATCAAAGAATCCAGGTACAACAGGAATTATGAGAAATGTATGACAGAGGAGAGTACTTGGGAAGAGAAAGTGCGAAAGCGAGGAAAATAATGGCGAGGTTCAGGTGCGGAAATGAGGAGAGAGAGAATAGGTATTGGATGGAAAAGGAAGAGAGACTGTGCAGAATCTGTTATGAGGAAAGAGAGACAATAGAGCACATGTGGAATGAATGCAGTGAGATGAGAGAGAGAGAAAGAGTAGAAAGAAAAGAAATACTGAAAGAAAACGGAGTGGAGATAAAGTGGATGAAAGAAGTATGGGAGAAAAGGAAAATTGAAGGACAAAGGAAGAACAGGGAGGGTAGAATAGAAAATGAAATAAAGTGAATTGTAGATAGAATATTTAAGCCGGTATAGGCAACAATAAATCTTATTACTACTTTTATTTAACTTAGATCAAAAGCCTATAACATCTAGGTGTTTAGTCTATAACAGCTTTAGATTTTTTAAATAGGAAACGCGGCACTTTGTTCAAATTTTGTTCAAATCTCATTTACATATATAGTACAAACGCAAAAAAATAAACTGATCTATGAGAAAACCTAGTTTTGTAACTTGTGATTGGAAAATTCAGAGATAAAACCCTTTTTTACAATGCCAATAATAAGCAAGTTAACTTGACGTGTAAACCACGCTAGGGACAACACCTAGTCAAATTACACTTAGGCTCTGCTTAGGACTTATATGTAAGTATTGGAATTCTGGAAGAAAAATTAAATAAAAGATGAAGTATTTGTAAATCTTTATTCTTTTTTCCATATATTTTTTTTATTTTTCTTATACAATGTATTATTTATTTCTATTTAAAAATATTTGTTATATATTTAAATATGCTAATAATAATATTGTGAAAATCAACCGAGGAAACATTATAGTTTTGGTTTCTATTACCAATTAATTAACTAACGTAATGGTCCTACATAATAGTGATTAATTATGTTTCATCTTTTATTTGTTTTTTCACGTCGTTTGTAATAGTAGTATATTAGAAGTTAATATTATTTATTCCATAAAGTAGATTTCTACCTAATTTATAAAAAGCAAATATAAACAATTAAACCAAAAATAAATAAAAAAATTTTCCATGTAGTATTGATTGAGTATGATTTGTATGTCTCATTATACAGTGAGACAATTATTACCTATATTCTCTGTTATACCTTATTTCTCTAATTCGTTTTTTTCATTCTTGTTTGTCTATGTTTCTATCTTTTTTTCCCAACTTTTTTTACTTTTTTCTGTTTTTTTTCTTTCTTACTGTATAATCCTAGAATCTCCCTGCTAAATCTTAACAAAAACTCTTTCTATTTCCGCACTGTCTGTCTTTCCATCTCCAGATTTTTGTCCATTAGATTACATTATTTATTAGACTTTTAAACATCGTTCTCCCTATTATACTCTCCTAAATCTTTTTCTGTCATTTCCTGCACTATTGAACAAATTAACATCTCCGTTTTCACAAGTTATCTCACATGTACCTTACATTTATTTCTTTGTTAAAACATGTATCCCATGTACTTTAATTTTTTCACATGCCTCTTGCTCCCTGACTAAACACTACTATACTATTTTTACGTTAAAGATGAAGTGGAAATGAACACTATCACGCGCGGTTTACGTGATCTCCCAACAAAATAGGCGTGTCTGTTCTTACAGGGTTGTCTTCAAGGAGTGCATGCTCTTCATGTTATGCTTCATGTGATAACGTTTCTCACAACAAAACCGAACTATAACTGAAACGTACTTAACCAGGCCCTGTCTCGTCAATCAAGCTACGCCTTTATGTGGTCCTTCCATCCAATACTATCTATAGTCGTTTTTTGTTGTTGCACCATTTTGAACCTGGTTCGTTGATTGATTCAACCTGTATCCAAAGATAGCGTCATATTTTAATTTGAAAAGAAAATGAAAGATTTTAAACCTATAGTTCAAACCATGGATCAAACAAACTGACGAAACCGTTTGTGGTTATGTTCACTTGTTGAGTTTCACAACAAAAAATAATCTACTTAGGTTCCTACCTCTTAACTCTCATTTAATAATATAAGTAATCATAACTGGGCCCTAAGAAGTTCTCGAGTAGTGATAGAACATACATTTGGAATTTTAAAATGGAGATAGCGTGTTTTGCGGCTTGTTAATGTTAATAGTGTCAAAAAGGCAGTAAAAGTGATTACTGCATGCTGTGTTTTACACAATTTTTGTTTTATTTATGGGGGCGAGTGAGAAAATTTGAATTTGACAGCATGATTGACAGTTTGTATTTTGTGCCATATTGAATCACACAACAAAATACATACGCGGAGTAGGTTTGAATCATATGCTGCAGGTTTGAACACAAAACATTCATGACGTCATAGGTTGAACCCAAAAATGTCAAAGTTTGAAGCATTGAAAGAAAGTGCAACAACAAAAAACGACTATTACCACCTCACCATGGGATAACAACCACGAGGTGATCACGCGGTGTTGTTTGTTTATTGTAACTTCATCTTTAACGTGAATAGACTATATTTTTGTTCTTTTTTTTAATATTATTGATTTCAAATAGCTTTTTAAAGTGTTTTATCCATTTGTTCATTTTAATTTTATTAGTTATTTTGTCTCTGTTTTTTACCTTTTCTGTATGTTTTTTTTCTTTCTAATAAATTCATCGAACTCTAGGTTGCCTTACTTTGATCTTTTTTCGTTATTTTTTACCTATTTTGCTTATATATTTATTTTTGTATTTGTTATCCCACTGGTTTTAGTAATCGTTACCCTGTTATTTTTCTACGTTTTTAACCATCGCGTGTTATGTTTGTTTTAATATTATTAGTTATTTAGTTTTTTACCCTTTTTTGCATGTTTTTCAACTTTTGTCTCCAGTGTTATATCATTTGTTTACTCTTTTCTTCTACAAAAGCTTTTACTTCTTAATCTTTTCTGTACATCTAGCTTGTTTTGTTTCTCGCTTAATTTATTTGGTTAGATTAGATTATAGTCCAATCGCTAGCTAGTGTCGCTTAAACTATAAATAGGATTGTCACCTGAAAATTGCACCGTATTTGTGTAGTCTAATTAGACGCTGTAATTCATTTCTACCAAGCGATGTCAAATAAAAAAAAATAGTCAGACAGCAATGTTCAGACTAAATCGACCAAAGATGAGACGAAGAAGGGTTTTCTATGTGATTTAATTAAGAAGATCTTGAAACTGGCGCGACGGCTTACTATAAAGACATATATTGATATCGAAACTAATTCATTGTATGTTTTTATTTGTCATCATAGGTGAGTGACTACTTAAAGAAACAAATGGTGGCCGCCGAGGGAGAAAATCAAAGCGAAGAAATGAAGAACATGCTAGCTGATCACGATAAATTAGTCGAAGAAATCTTCCAGCACGAAGACAAAGACAAAAACGGATTCATCTCGCATGATGAATTTTCCGGCCCTAAACACGATGAACTGTGAGCCCAAATGAACTGATATCGAAACTGGGTACATATTGGAATACCAGTTCTTTTTTTACATTTTTATACGGTGTGTTATGGAGAAGGACTAGTTATTTTATATTATCAGTGAGCGGTTTTAATTATAATGTTAAAAATAGAAAAAAATACATTCCTTTTTATAAATTTATATAGAATTCTAATTTATTCTATTATTGATTTTTTTATGCTTCCAATTGTTATGAATACTTATGAATTTTTACAAATTTTGTGCAATTTCTTACAAAAATATTGTACGTTGTTATACTATTAACGTTAATAAACGTTTTTGTAATAAATTTTTTTTTTGTTTAATTGAAAGTATATAAAAGATATGCAATATCGGAGCCGAAAGCTCTAATTTTTTGCTTCCGGTTCATTCTATCAGCTATTCCTTCAATTCTTTCTTCTGTATACACAGTCGGAAAAGTTGGAATGGATGAATAGCACAATTAAGGGAATATGAAAAAAACAAATCACTACAAAGACACTTATTGCCTCAATGATAGTATATGTCTTTTCCAGCCCTCTATAAAATGTCGTTGGGTTTACATTTTTGTTTATATAAGATATTTGCTTACAAAAGCCTACTTTTAATCGGCGGTGTGCGCATTACGTCACTTGAATCTGGTCGGACAAACTCAATAAATGAAATAACGTCTATTATAAAAACTATATCTTTAATCTACACATTTAGTATTAATTAACACTTAATTATCATTATACATTAAAAATTCACATCTAATAACACTAATTTATTTTGATTTATACTATTGTAAAACTTTTAGTTTTCAATTCGGCTTATAATCGCCAGGTTGACTGTTTTTTTCAGCATGGACTGACCAATCTTCTGTTATATTAGTCAACTTTTTTTCCAAGTGATCAGTGACCGGTCTGCATCAGTCTTTTTTCAAAAGTAGTTGGAGCGTTACATCATTACTGTAATAGTCTAAAAGCCAACTGCAAGCTCATTTTTTCCGTGGGCTCGAGGGCCAGCTTAATCTGTCCATAACCGTTTTTCGGTCTAGTGTTTTCAAGCAGAAGGAGATGTGGATGTAAACAAAGAGAGACGCATCACATGACTTAGCACAAAGTGCGTGAATTGGCTGGCTAGCCAGGCTGGAGCACGTGATATTGTTTACCTCCACTTTGTCTTTAACTTGAAAATATTGTAGCTTGAGTAATTGTTTTGAATATAGCCACAATATTCAAAATGTCGTCAGTTGATAGCTACGTATCTGGCAACGTCTATGGACTACTAAAATCTTCTATAATTTTATTTCTTTTAATAATCTTTTATGCTTCTGCCTGCTTGATTTCTTTTAAATTTGTGACCGATTTTGATATTTTCTTGAGTAAATGACCGCATAATATGGCACTTTTTTCTGCTAAATATAAAGGTTTTGGTGATTTTTAGTTTTCCATGATTTTTTTCCTTCTTAGGAGTTTGCGGTTTTTCCAATTATACGGAGCTGTCTTCTAATTCTAACTTTCAATTTCTGGGGTTATCTACCAAATGAACACTTAGTCTACTTAAGCTTTATTAACTTGTACTTGTTCCAATGTTACATCTTATTTTCTTTTTAATTTAACTGCACGCTTGTCACAAGTTTGGAACAATATTCGATTGTAACAGTGTTTACTTTAATTTTTAATAACCTCGTCGGTGACTGTGGTATGTATTACATCGTGTGGACTGATGAACTTAAAGAATCAAACGACGCCTATTATAAGAATTACCGGATAGAACTATTTGATATACAGGGTGGTCAACAATGACTGAGTTGGCAATTGTACATTTTATTTAAAAATGGTACAATTGCAACCACTTCCTGTTGTTGACAAGTGACTCTATTGACACTGACAACATCATTAACAGATGCCAATAAAAAAGTTAGTCGCTGTGACATAATCTACCATTATTTTTATGAGTTATGTCAAATATTTGTCAAATAACATATCCGGTTACAGTATTGCAACTAGGCAAATAAAAAAAAGTCTCAAGAAAGTGTTGCCAACTTAAGCAGTCATTGTTGACCACACTGTACACACTTACTATTTCAAAACATTTTTATCGCTGTACTTTATATACTTATATGCAACAACAGTAGTTCATTTTGATTTATTTAATTATTATGAAAATTTTACACTTCATCTCATTATTAATACATCTTTTCTTGATAAGATCTCTCCATATTAACCTACCCCTAACGAACAGAATAATATTCGTTCTCCATTTTGTTCTTGAAGTTTAAACACATTATTTTTATATCTCTGATGATAACAGTAAGACATTTTTTAGGTGATTGTTCTTGAGTTTACTTTTCTAAACATTGCTTAGTTGGCTGTTCATAAAGAAGGTCTTTTTCAATTTTTGTTTTTTTAACTAGGTAAGTGAATATTTGAAGAAGCAAATGTTGGCAGCTCAAAATGACGACCAAGATGAAGAAATCAGAAACATGTTAGCAGACCATGATAAATTAATCGAAGAAATCTTCCAGCAAGAAGACAAAGATAGAAGCGGATTCATCTCACGTGACGAATTTTCCGGACCAAAACACGACGAACTATAAATTAATTTGAGTTACTTAGCCTGGTGACAAATTCAGAAGTGCCAGTTTTTTTACATATATTTATATGGGTTTTTGGAGAAAATCATTTGTTCATTTTAAGCGTTATTTTCATATTGTTACAATGTCACTATTTAAGCTGTTAGGAGAATGTGTTTGAAAGTTGGTAATAAAATGAATAAAAGTTTTTATTTTTGAGAGAGTATGCCTCAATATCCTTATCTGAGAAGATGACTAATCCAACGGTAGTAACTCTTTTCTTGTTCAAATCCACTGAAATAATATTATTTTACATCGATATTATCTTATTTGAACAGAAAGAAAAAAGAATTGACAGCAAAAAAAAAGAAATATATAAGAAACAACAGACAGCAAAAAAAAGAAATACATAAGAAACAACAGACCACGAAATAAGTGCACAAATGGCAAAATTAAATAACTGTAAATTAAAGATAGCAAACGTGATACCACAAATAAAATCAAAAATAGACGATAAACTATGTATAACAGAGGAGTTTCAGGAAAAAGTGAGCGCTCAAATTTGAAATAACGTAAAACGCATTTTGACTTTTGAGAGCTTTATTAAACAGAAAACGGTCGTTGGTCGAGCGTTAGTATGGTTATGTTATGGTCTATAAACATTCCTCAAAAAAACTAGAAAATACTCTTTGATAATTAATAAAATATTCCTATCGTGTTGATTTTTAGAAATCACTTACATAACAAAAATGAAAGTGAACTGTAAAAACTGAACAATTGTAAAAAGTTGGCGATAAGCATTGTATTTCATTATCTTATAAGGCAAAAAAAATGTTTAACCAATAGGAAGTTTAAATGTTTGCTTTTATTAAAGCGACATTTTGAGTCAGCTTATGCTTTTAAGATGTGACTTATGTTCTCATGCGATCAAAGTATGATTTATTTTAAAATATATTTGATTTTTTTTTCTATCAGGTCAGTGTATATCTGCAGAAGCAAATGGCCGGCGTGCAAGGTGAAGACCAAAGCGACGAAGCGAAAAAAGTTTTGGCGAATCAAGATCAACTTGTTGAAGACATCTTCCAGCTCGATGATAAAGATAAAAGCGGTTTTATTTCACTTGCAGAATTTTCCGGACCTAAACATGACGAACTGTAAAAACTCAAAATAGTTATGGATGTGATGTGGTTGTAAGTTTTTATTAAACATATTTAAATAAGTAAATTGTTTTTATTTTCATTTCTATACTAAAATTTAAAAGCACACAAATGAGAACAATCACGCATATTTGCATGACGACATCTCTTTTTATAAAATAGTTTTGGTATTCCGTTTTGGAAAAGTTTTTTTTGGCGGTCTCTCCATCTATTTGTAGAAAGCAAAAGAAATAAAAACTAATAAGTAGTAATAAGTAAAACACAAGAATATCATAACAAAATTTATTTATTAACGGTAAACTCTTGGCGAGCATCTATCTAATAACATAAACACAGCAATGAAAAAAGAGTTTAATAAAAGATATCAGATCATAGAAACTCTACCAATAAGAAATAGTCTTGATATAACCTCAAAAAAACAATAATCACGCTTAATAAGAAAAAACAAAACTAATTTGATAAAACCAAGACTAGCGTGGCCATTTTGAGTAAGGCACATTCTTTAAAAAAACATTCAAACAGCTCTACTCATCCATTTCTTCGAAGAAAATAAATAAAAACCTAACATTCTATCTGGGCTCTAAACTATTTTCTTTTGCTTTTGCATAAATAATACATAGGTACCTACAAAAAACAACAAGATGAGTGAGCACCCATACTGTATCACATAACAAAGTCAGTTGTAAATAGTATACATGTAACATCTTAAAAGATGTACTAAATAAATAGTAATTAAAATATGTTAATATTTGTTAACTGCAGGTTTGGCACCGATGGCAGTTAGTAACCTTTGATGTAGGCTGACAGATGTTTCTTTTCTTCTTCTGACAGTCCATTTTTCAAAGTTCTTCTCACTAATAAACAAAAGTTAAGTTAATCGCAAACCATCAAATTTCATCAACTAAAAAAAATTTTTTTCTCAAAACAGCATAGACAAAACAAGACTTGTCACCCTATACTGACCTCCACCAATCTAACTAATCTTTGTTTCAAGTAACGTGTGACGACAACTACACTGGTGAAATAAAGTATAGTAGATGCGTAGTATAAAAAAAGAGTGCTGCCAGTAAAAATAAAAACAAAAAAATTCTTCATTGTTTCCGTTGACTTATTTTAAATTTAAACATACACTTGCCACGATCAAAAACTAATGAAATCAAATAATTACTAACAGTGTGAAACGTAGAATCCAAAGCTCCATCTGTTAGTCTTGTGAGAGATATGGAACGAAAAGCGTTTGGAATCTCGTAAAATGAGACAGAGGATGAACAATTCAAAGTTTAATAAGTACAAGTAAACAAAAAACGCTTTAAGACTAATTAAATCTCCGTTCTAGGTTAAAAGTTTGAGACTAAGAAGACTCTGAGCTACCACAGAACCCAGATGGTAGTACTGGCAGCACTTATAATGTAAATGTCTAGTGTTTTTGTCTATACTCTAAAACACAAGCCAAACATGCGCAAAATCCTAACCTAACAATCCTCAAAGCACATGCCACACTCACATACCACGCCATCTTTAGGGCGAATCTCTGCTACCAAAAGGATTGTTCTCTCGCGTACGAGAACGCTTCACTGTTTTAACACAACAAAAATATATACAATAATGCCAATAGTACTCAAATAATATGTCTAAGCTGAATGTGCTATAAATTATACATATTGTGTCAATAATAAAAAAATGATAAACACATTTTCAGAGAAAACTAATTACGCCGCAGTTCTTAGATTCACTACAGTGATCTTCCTCTGTGACAAGAGTTACTTCTAAACGCTGAGTATATCAACAATAAGTTAATAAGAGCCCGTCTACATTTAAAACAGCATTGCGCAATACTGTAAATTTTACAGTTTGCGCATGTATAACTCATACTTTTATGAGTAAATCTAACAATTTTCAAAGATGTATTAGCCTTTCTTCACGTTACCATTTTTTTATTATTGTACTAATTAAGAAATGTACTTACATGACTTACGGTCAGCATGCCTAGTGCGTTTTCGCTCCCGAGGAGCAGTTCGTGAAGGTCCTTTAGTAGCGGTTTTTACTAAACTTTCAAGAATCTCATCATCCCCATCAGTTAGGTTACCATTGGCTTGGCTTAGGAAGGAACGGTTAGAATCGCGGCGAGTGCGCCGCCATGGAAGGGTACCTTGCATACTTTCAACATCAGAGATGTCGCTGCCAAGGAGTTGGCGAAGTTCAGCGTCGGCACGATCTTCTTTGGTACGGAATTTACCGATCTAAAAAGATAAAAAATAAAAACCGAGTACAGCTGATAATAAGTCTGCAATAGAATGAGACACAAATAAATTTCAAATTTCTGTGTCATCAAGTAACAATTCCCTGCATTTGATACTTTTAACTGCTCACGTACTACGCATTAGCGTAATTAATGCTACAGAGCTGCTTACTGGTATTTGAAACTTCGATAGCACAAAAGAAAATTTGCCATTTATTTAGGCAAATGCCAATTAATACAGATTTTAATATAATACAGCTTATACTTACATCTGTGATCATTTTCCCCCGAGTTTTATTTCTCTCTCTGTGATTCGCTTTCTTTTCTAATTGCTGTAACACCCTCTCTCTCGTCGTTCTATATTCTAGAGCAAATTCAGAAACTATTCTACAAAATTCATTTGGTTTAGTTTCCGATATCTGGTGAAGAGGTATGCCCAGCCATAGTAAAAATTTATGAAATCTGAAAAAACGAAATAGACAAAAACGACTTTTAGAGCTGTTGAGAGATGCAAACCTATTCATAATTCGCCTATGTATAATTCCTACTAATATTATTCTCTCAGCACAATCACCCAAAAAATCAGACATTTTTACTTTCATCATGGTGGATCCATCATGTTTGGCAATTAATTTTAAATGATCCCAAGATGATTTGCAGTCTGATTCAAGCCTTTGAATATTTAGAGACAACTCGTCAAAATCAATTTTTGAAGCTCTTGTAACAGCACCGATCTGAAAAAATCATAAAAAAATTGCAAAAAAAAACACACAAACATAAGTCAAGTCCTCACTATAGTGTAGCTAATTTGACTCATGTTTGATATTATTTTGAAATAAATATTGTGAAAAAGTAGTTTTTAAAACTTCTAATAAATCTTGAAAAGTTCTAGATCCATCGCTCCAAAATAGATCAGGATGGCCGTAAACATAATACGATGTAAAATACAGTCAATATGAAGAGTTATTTTACAAAACTCATAGTGTGCCTCAGATTTAGTTCCTGTCGCAATTTTTTTTTATGCATATTACTTGAACAAAATAATTTTGATGTTTTTTCTCTTTGACGTTCATCTACCAAGCGTCCCGTGACGACTCACACTTTATTTTAAATTTTATCTGCTTATTTTCTAATTTTTTAGTAAAATATAGAATGATTTACAGCATTTACAATATAAAAAAAATTTGTAATTTGACAAACAATCTGATAAGAATGAAAAAACCGTCTCCAAAAAAAGTTCAAAAATTAAGTATAGTCTATAAAATTAGGTCCTTGGGTTGTCGATATTTCTAGAATCAGCTACGCTCCAGAGTCTTAAGCCATTGTACCAGCTCAAATTGTAGAATAAAAACGTCTCAAGAGTGGTAAAAAAATAATAACTTACCTCCGAATACAAATCCGTAGCATCCGGAAACTTTTCCATAACAATATGGCATAAATGATGCAACAACGAATGCTTATGCACTGTGTCTTTCACTTCAGGTACTTTGGCAAGATACTCAATTTGAAACCCTTTCACCTCATTCCCATTTAAAAAATTCCCAATACTCAACAATGTACTCAGAATGCCCCTAAACGTTTTATTAACTCTTAAAACTTCAAATCCCTGCTTCAAATCCATTAGAGGTTCAGCAATTTCCCGCTCAGAATTTTCAAAATCTAATTTGAAAGCCCATAATTTAAGTCGTGCTGGCAGCTCAGAAATTGAAGCTAGTGTTAAAAGAAATTGCTCGGCGCTGCCCAAAGGAAGATCAGGATTGGCAGCTTGAGCTTCTTGAATCTTTGAACGTTCCTCTTCAGTTGGTAACATTGTCAAGAGCTTTTCTATACCTTCTCGATTCATGATGGTAGCGTCCATTTTCAAAATGGCGGTTTTTATTGAACGAGGTGGTGGAAGCTTCGTCATACCGATGTTGATAGCATTGGAGCGTTTTGGATCCAGGACAATTATTTCTTTGTTTTTGTTCAATTCTTGTTGTTTCTAATAACAACATAGTTATATGAATACAATAATAATTAAGTACCAAAATAAAAACATAAAACAGATAAAGAGAAATCACTACAAGCTATTAATCATGCTTTAGAACATATTCAGGTAGAAAATCGGCTTTATATGTTGCCAAATCAGCAATATAATAGTGAAAGATAGTATGGATTTGTTTGTTGTGTTCAGAAACATCACATTAAATGTTGAAAAAGTAAACGTTGATATAGACTAAGTGGTCTACAAAGCGTGGATTGTGCCTTTCAAGTATAAAGGCAAACGCACAATTAGTAATCTCACTCGTTAAAGCTTAAAATACACAAAATTACAAAAAAAATTGTCGGTGCTACCTAAGCTTTTATTAATAACTGAAGAAAATCACAAATGGTCTTAAATGAACAATCGCCATTTAACCGATGTCACTCTATAGACTGTATGAAAAAAAACATGCGATATTGTATTCTCAAATAAAAAAGATTCGAACAAAAACTGGAGTATTTTTGTATCTTATAACCTTTTTAATAAGTAAGTTTCTTTTACACACACTGTACATCTATTTAAAAATTAAATAAAAAAAAAACAACAGTTATTTCATAGTTTTAAATTTGTACGCAAATCGGCAGTTTTCCTGAGTGCCGCTTTCAATTTTTTCCCTATGTTTTTCTCACTAAATGAAAACAAAACACTTTAGATAAGAGAAGAGAGTATCAGATTTTTGCTGGTCAACGTGGACTTGTGTCAAATGTAAACGCAAATCAAAGCGCGTCTAAAGACCCTAAATTTCTCAGGATATCTTTTTCCTCTTCTTATGAAAATAGGAAAACAGTCAAACGCCTATCTGAAATTTGAGTCTTTGTCTGCCGGTCAAACAGCCTTAACGAGAATGATTACCACAAGACGTAAAAAAGGGAAATATCTACTCAGGGTTATTAGATGGCTCTTGAGTAATACTAAACGTCAAATTGCTTACAAATTGACAGAATAGAGAACTCTTTGAATAGAAAAATAATTTATTTGAATTTTGTCATGATGCAATGCAGCATCAATAAATCCAGACAGTTAGACCCGAAAAGCAATCCTCTACCATAGCATCAAGAAGAGGTTTAAAGCAGTATCTAAACTCTAAAGTAAGCATTCAGCACTAGTCTTGCTTAGATAATTGCAGTTTACTCAGAGCCACCTTAACAGATGCATCATGTACACCATCACCACCCAGAAATATATAAACTCACCTCCTGAGGCCATGCCACGTGCGGATCACCAAAGAAAAAAAAAGAAAAATAATTATATTAAAAGAAGCTCAAAAATTTAAAAAATTGCTTCCACCAAAACGAAAAAGAATGGGAAAATTTGATTAAGTTTCTTACCTTTGTGAGTAAATCTTTGGCACGTGATTCAAACAAGTGTTCTAGTTTTTGAGTATCGACAGCAACTGGTTTCAGTTCATCCCAAATAAATCCCGATTTCAATTTGGTGGTCGAATTGAGATCATCCCGAACTTCCTTCCAGAAGAGCTTTACCGTTTTCTTGCTTTTTTTAACAGGAATTTTAGTTTCATTAGACTTTTGAAATTTTTGAAGGCCAAATGCTGGTGGTACTGGTGGTGGGATTTTAATGCCTGGAGGAGGAGGTGGTGGAGCAATTCCATTTTCTCTAAGCGGTGGTGGTGGAGGAGGAATACCATTAACAGTAGGAACTGGAGCAAGAACGTCGTTTTCATCTTCACTATTCAAATCAGTAAAATCCATATCACACAAGTTTAAAACTCGATTCAAATTTGATGCTAGCTCTTCCCAACGAAGCTCATTTTCCGATTTTTTAACTTCAATTTTTGGACTTGATTCTGGACTTTTAAGAACATCTGCTTTAGACTTCGATTTAGCAAGACCTTCTTTGGCTTTTGAAATAAGCCCGGTCATATCACCAATTCTATTCGGTTTATTCTCATCAGAAGGACTATGAAGGATATTTTGGTTTGCTAGTTTTTGGGTTAAATCTTTGACTGTGTTTTCGCGTTTCAGTTGAAGAAGAAGATTTCGATCGTTTTCGTTCGTCATTTCTGCGTCGTCAATTTTAGATTGTTCATTTTCGTTGTAGAGGATCCAAGGTTGTTTAGAAAAGTTTTCTTCAGAATCTAACTTATTGATAGAGTTCATCAGAGGTGTAATGTCCTTACGACTAAGATTCCGTTTATAGTTTCCTAGAGAAAGAGTATTAATCAGCATTAGAAGAAAATAGAAACAGAGAAAAAGATAATCACAAAAAGCAAAGCTACATACCCATTTCTTCATTTTTGTTATCTTCCTCATTTTGGGTAGAACTTCGTAAAACTGCTGTTTCCTGTTGTTCGCGCATAAAACTTCTTTGTCTTTCGGCTCTTTCCCTTCTTCGTCGCAAAGCAGGCGTCACACCAGCATCAGTTGCTAAGCAGCCACACATTAGCAAATTAGCGTCAAAAAATTAAATTTTTTCAGCTTTAAAGCCAAATAATAAAACTCAATAAACGTTTTAAATAAGTAGCAAACTAAAAAACATTTGCAAATAATAAATTTACAAAACAAGACAGCTTAAAAGACTAAAAAAAGAAAAACGAGACAGTAAAATTATTATAAATTGAAATGGAATTAATAATCCAGAAGAAAATAGTTGATAAGAAAAAAATGCAAAAACTAAGGAAAAATAAGAAAGTTTTAAAACAGCTTAAAAGAAATAAAAAAAAACATTTATAAATAATTTTTTTAATGAAAATTTATTAATTTTGTTTGTTTGCTATTCGAGTTCTGTCTTTTTTCGCTGGTTTTCCACTCTTTCTAATTTTTTTTTAATGATTTTAAAAATAATTATTTATAAAAACGTCAATAGAAAAACAATAAAAACAGCTATAAAAAACAAAAGCATAAAAAAAGTCAAATAAATATAGATGTTTTCAAAAAACATAAAATTGGCGGATCGAAGAAGAAAATAGAAAAAAGTATGTATTTTAACTAAAAAATCAATCTTAATTTAATAAAACTTTAAGCTTCTAAACAAATATAATTCAGACAGTTTTGATTAAGTTTTAGGTTCAGTCAAAAAAATTCTACAAAAATGAGAAACATGCACAACTTTAGCAATCATCAGACAACCTACCTTTATTACTATCTTTGTAACAGCCATTAATTTGGGAACTATTCACCTCAGACGATTGGGAACTAGAAGATTCATCATCATCTTCTCGATTAATTTGAAGGGACCTGGAAAAGTTTTCATTAAAGAAGTTTAAGTAGTTAATAGTCGGTGCCTCACCTATTATTATTATTATTATTAGCGCTACGGTTCAAAACAGGGTTATGTGGAGCTGTTCCTGTTGAATGTCTTCTACTCTTCCTCCTTTCATTAGCATCTGAAACTGATTTCCTATTCCTTAACGTTTTCCTAATGCTTTCATCCAGATGTCTAATAGGAGTACCACCAAGTTCTTCTCCATCCTCATATTGAAGTACTGCTTCATAAATTTGAAATTGTTGCAACAAATCGAGATCCGTGCCTGGTTTCGACATGTATCTTTGAATTATTCTTTCTATTTCTTGTTCTTCCAAGCAATCTGTTTGATCGTAGTAAGTATCTTGATCTGGTACTCCATTTAAAACTTTATTTATTAAAGTTGTAGCATAAATCAAAAGTTCAGTATCAGCTGAATCAAAGTCTTTTAAAAGCCTCATTATATTATACCACGGCAAAACACCTTGGCCATAATCTACAGCTTGTACAGCCTTAATTAAAAGAATGCAATTTGACTCCGTATACTCTACGAATACCAAAAGCAATTTCAAAGCAGTTTTCACAACTAATCTGAACTTGGAAGATATTAAACTATATAACCATTGAATAGTTTGATTGTGTTCCATAACTCCATTCATACCATCTACATACAACATCACTTGTCCTAATGCCCTAAGTATATAATTCTGGTAATTTTGGTCTGCCTCTGAACCAACTTTGATAAGGCACGAGAGCCCATCATTCTGGACAAATTCGTGGACGAGATCTTTATCTTCTTGGAAAATTTGTTTCAGAGAAAACAGAGCACGACGCAGTTCACGACCTTCTGATGTTAAAAGTTTTTCTACAAAAGAGAAAAACATGTCAAAACTTGATACAAAAAAGATGTGATAAAACACAATAAAAAGCAATGAAAAAACCCATCAAGAATCAGTAAGATAAAATAAGGATGCTATTGTAAATAATAATTTTTTACAGTTTTGCTGCAAATAAATATATTTTTTTTTCGAAACTCAACAGCTGCATGTGCTCAAGAGCCTCTATTACTTCTTCTTCCACTTGAAGTATATTTTTTTGTCAAATGAAATCCGTTTCATTCCAGTTGTCAGTGTCAAAAATCAATGTCAAAAACCGTATTACTAAAGATAACATAAAAACTAATATTTATATATTAATCAAATTTATACGAGACACACAAAAAGCACCAGCTTTCAAATAAACAAAAAAAAATGAAAATATTTATATTCAGGAAACGGAAGAACGTATATTAATGAATGTGATCAATTGAAAATTTTTGTCAATTTATTGTTTAAAATAATCATAAATAAACCTTTACAGATTTCTTAAAAACTTTTGCTTTCGAAAACCGAACAACCTACTTTTTATAAAATATTTCTTTTTAATTTGTTTACAAACAAATAAATTATAAAAAATACTTATTTTTAATTATGTAAAATTAAGTTTTTTATTTATATTTATTCAACAAACGAAAGTCTGCATGTCCACTGTAATTACTAAAATAATTATTTTATTTATGCAATTTAATGATTTCTAAATTTCTTTCTTCAAACTATGTGATCGTATTGTTTTGAACGAAGAGAAAGATGGTCACTTTTATAGCCCTATTGTCTAGCGATAATCAGAAGCTTTTTAAGCCGTCAAAACAACAAAAGTTACTTTCAATTTCATGTTACGTGTACATCACAAAATGAATACCAAATTATGTACTTTAATGATAAACCCATTCAATAATAATTATAATGAAGAAATAAAAACTATACGACTCATAAAGAATAAAAAAACATGTCAATCAATGGCTAATTATTGGTGAGAGTATAAATTATATTGTATTTATTATTATTTATGTGTAAACAAAAATATCACAGTATGAACAAAAAGTATCTCTATTAGTTTTTACAATTGGTCTGCTCTTAATCGTCGTCCTGGTCTCTTGTAGTGCATTTATAAGAAACCAACACGTAAATACCTAAAGGAAAAACTAGAAGTACATGTTTTCAAAATCTGACTCAAATATAAATATAAAATTGAAAATTTGGTAAAAACCGATTTCAAAATGATTAATTATTATTTTATTTATTGCACTGATTCAAATGCTTTTTTTGTTTAATTTGTTTAAATTAGTTGAATAAATAAAATAATATTTAATTATTTTGACATTGATTTTTGCCTTTTTTCGCAAATTCTTATAATAAATTTGTAAAATAATATAAAAACCTCACCTATGATGGTGTGAACTCGAACGGAAAGCTGCGTCCTAAGTACAATCGAGTTTTTCTTACTGCAACAAAATGCAAAACATTAGAAAAAACAAATAGCACAAATAAACAATGATACAATTTCCTATATCAAACGTTCACGAGAATCTTTCTTACACAGTTTCCAAATTCCGTTCGTTTTTGAAAGCTTGCGGTTTTCCGGTTTACTATATTCACAACAACAAACCAATTGTTGTTGCATTTTATGCAAAACCAATTAACGGTAAAGATGTTGTAGAAAAAGACAAACCATTAACATCTGAACCGTCATCTGACCAAATTAAAACTGGAATTTGTACTTTCCATTAAAAACAAAAAAGTAGAATTTGTCAAATTTTCAATAAGCTTCTAATTTGGGAAAAAATACAAATATTTCTCAGTTATAACAAAAAAACACTACAAAATTTTCACTATTAATTAATTGCAAAAATTTGTCAACACACAAACAGTTACAAAATTGAGAAATCAAAATTTTTTATTATACAAGTGTTCCTAGATAAATCACATAAATAAAATTTTTCTAAAAAACTATAGATATTTATCGCCTAACACATTTTTCCATATTAAAAATTTAACAAAAAAATTTCAACTTATGTTAATTTGTGTTAAATGAAAGCTTTTGTTTTAAAAATGTTCGAGTTTTGATCTTTGCAATTTGATATTTCTAAACATTTTTAATCAACCTAGAACTTTAATCCAAAAATTGTCTAAATATGCCTACAAACCTGATTAATTTTAAAGTGTCAAGAACGTCACACTTTGGAGACAAAAAATGTCAACTGTCTAGCAAAAAAATTTCCAATTCCTTAGCAACATATCCAACAATTAATCCAGAAAATTTTGAACAAAATATTTAAAAGATCAATTGATCTGCGACAAGATAAAAAAAATTTAAAGCAGCCGAGCATAAAAAGCAGTATACATAGGAAGATCATAATTCCGTAAAAAAGCGTTACTTTAAACTCTGCTGTTCAATAAGAACCTTATTGTTCAAAATCTCAAACCAAGTCTTCGAAAAAAATCATTTCAACTTGAAAAAAGTGACGTTTAAAGTTTACAAAAACAACAAAATTTATCTATTTAAATCAAAACTTATCCAAACTTTACAAAAAAATTATTGTCAATTTTTGGTTAGAATTTCGTGCAAGCATAAAAGAGAAAAATGTGTGCGATCCTCCTTTTTACATTTTCAAACGTGGAAACTTTTTCAACAAATAAAGTAGCATCCTTCCAAAATTAAGGTTTTAAAGCAGCGTTTCGAGTCGTTGGTTATAGCATTACTGCGGTTTTTTACAGTTTTAAGATATGTAGAATCTTACAGACAGAGATAGAAAATAGAAAAACAAAGATACATTTTGAACAATTTTTTAGATCAAATCACTATAGGATCACGCTAGCAAAAAACACATTGTGTACAAATCACATAAAATTAGAGCTTTTTGATATTTTTTGTGAAATCTTTTAACAAGCGATGTTAAAATGTCATTTAATAGTTTATTTTTCACGACCGGATTTTAATTTTGATCTTGTTTAGACTTGCTAGTAATCATCAGGTGTTAAACAGGGCGGCTCCCTGATCATTGGTGTCAATAATTTCTCTTTCATATAGTTATGTAATAATGGTGCAAATTCTTTAAGTACACACCGTTTTTGCATTGCATTAACGCCTACCTTATGCAAATCTGGACCAAAAAAGCACTGTGAGAGTAGATGAATGGGTGGATTGTGGGCAAAATTATGCGAATTTTGTGAAACAGGTCTATGTATTATAATATATGAATAGTACTTTCTCCGCTGTGATTTAATATTATAATAAACTTCATACCATATTTGAATCTTAAGGTAGCACTTTTAATGGGAAATATTTAAAACAAAAAAGAAGTGAATTACTAGAAACTAATATAACAAAATGATTAATCACGTGTTAAATTTTTTTTATTAAACATGTCACTAATAAAAATGTCTAAAGTGTGGCAAAAAAATAAATTAACATAGTTTTAGTTTCATTTTTGTATAATAGACCATGTATCGTTGGATAGGAATTTGACATAAACCCAATTATTAGAGTTTTTATTATTGCTTTCATAAAATAAATTCAAAGTGTAGTTTCCTCAAACGTATTTTTAATCTAGAAAACAGAGGCCACTATTCTAAATTTAATTTATCAATTCATTTGACAATTTAATTTACTCGTAAACAGCGACAACGTTACAATACAATGTGTATACATTTTTAGTACATTTATAATTTTACCTCGTGAGAAGATAAGTTTCTAACAATACATAAGAAGTAAAGAGATTATAAAATGTAACAGACAAAAAGAAACAAAAATTGAAATAAAATTTATTTAGATCAAAGACTCATGGTATATTTTTAACTATGTTTTTGCACAAAGACACTTTTGACTCTCGTCAAAAGAGCACATCTGTATAAAGACTTTTAGTGTCGTATCTACATCTTCACCTCAAAACAACTGCTTGCCACATTATTTATTATCTAGAAAAACCTATTTAAGTCATGGTTTTTCCAATGAATTGTACAAAAAGGAGATAAACTAAGAAACAGAAGAAAACTTTCACCTTATCTAGTCAAACTAATCACAAACAGTGGACGTAAGAAATGCAAAACAAAACATTTTCAGCCTGAAGTTGTGGGTGTTCACTGACATGGTGCAGACCTAGAAAACCAGTAGCTCAAGATAGAATACAAAATGCAATCCTTTTTTCCCCATTGCACACATTTCATTGCTCTAGGTCATGGATATTGTCAGAAGTCATTCTAATTGTGGCTTGAAACAAATTACATTGTTCTCTCTTATCGGAAGAAAGAGTATAATTAAAGTGGTCTCTTGACGTATGGAGGTTAAGAAGCTGAAAAGGAGGTGGTTATCACAGAAAAATGTAATAGTCACTCTGTATAATAGGTTATAATAATAGAACGTTTTGCGGTAAAAGAATTGCTTCTGGAATTGAATGGCCCACTTAGAGCAGATAATGTGAATATTTTTATTATTTTGATGATAGATTTTAATATGGAAATCAGAACGGCCAACGAAAGTTATTTATATCAAAAAAGTGTTAACAGGTATTTAATGATTAATTAGAAAATAACGTAGACTAGTACTACAAAAAAAAAACTTTTTCAATACACTTGAATTCCAATTATCATCAATGCCATCATTACCATTAACTTAGAAAAAAATTTAGTAAAATATCCGAAAACGTATCGCAAATTAATTGTACACTAAAACTAATTTTCGGTAACAATAATTGGTATATTTATTCAAAATTTATAAAAACTTAATTGATTGCGACCATTCCAAAAATCCCACTCAAAATATTTCTGCTGCAAGTTGATGTTTCGCTAATTTTGGATAATGCTTCAGAAGCATTACACAGTTTTTGTAAAAAACATGCATGTAGCAGATTCTTACATCCATCTATTAATCAGATAAAAACTGATTCAAATTGCTGAACAGATTTTCCTCATTTACGGCTAAGAACACTTAATATCTCACTCAACTATCAACCAAAAACAGAAAAACTAGCTCAAAATCAGCTGTTTGGTACCTACAAGGCAATCGACAGATACACATCACAAACTTGATAACACTCCACTTTATTGTTGGGGATTAAAAACATTGATTGGTACAAGCTTACAGTTTGAAAAACTAAAAAACGTTAAAACATTTAAAATTCGGGAGATCATTTTTCAATTTTTTAACTTACAAAAACACAAATTATACAAAAATTAAAGAATTCAATGAGTCCATTCAAAATACTTCTGCAGCAAATAGATAAAAGAATTAAATGTTTTGCAAGTTTTTGGTGGTGTTCCAGCATTATTTAGTTTAGAGCTTAGTCAAGCGCAAAGACTGCAAAAAACCATAAAAATATTATTGCAACAATATAACAAAAAAGCCTCTTTAAATAATAGTTATAGTTACTATAAATAAAACTATAGTTACTAGAGTATTTTTTTTATTTTGCGTCTTGTAAAGTTTTTACAGTACTAGTCCGGAAAACTCAATTTTCCTGCGCCAAAATAAGCAGGAAAATGTTGTTTCCAAGACGATTTCCGGAAAATAAT
This sequence comes from Lagria hirta, assembly GCA_947359425.1. NCBI lineage: Eukaryota > Metazoa > Arthropoda > Insecta > Coleoptera > Tenebrionidae > Lagria > Lagria hirta. The sequence goes on from OX375800.1 coordinate 6,609,867, forward strand.
ATTATAGTAGAGGTTGGCGCATTCGATAGTTGACAAGTTGAAATGTCATCTAGTCAACTTCTCAAAACACTGTAATTTTGTCCCTTGCAAGAGACAATAATTGCATATAAACAATCTGAGGTACACTTTGTAAAGACAAAATGTCAAAATTATCCCACAATAAAGCTCATGGTCTATTTGCCAAAATTTGTCGTCAGAGTGCGTAGCGGCAGATGTTAATTGTCAATACGGCAGTCTTAACAAGAGACCGGCTGGTTTGAAATCTGCTATACCTGATGATAATATTTTATACCATAAGCTTGTAGCAATGTTTGCATTGTTTTGTAGCGCAGTATTTTGAACGTTTTTTATGCAAAGGTCATTAAAAATTATAGTAGAGGTTACATGTCCGAAGTGACCATGCAGATTAAAAAGTCGCAATCATTATTACCCTATTATTCTCAAAATGTATGTTAAAAAATAGTACCTGCAAAAGTAGCATACTGGTCCTAGAGTACAATTTTCGGTGAGTGCCAGCAGCAAATCAGATTCCCTATGCGCAATACTCCGGCAGGTTTTTGAGAAAACTTCATGAACATCTTCCAAATAATCATCAACGTGATCAGCATCCGTATCTTCACTGGTCGACGTCGACGCTTCCGTCGATTCCAGAGAATTGGCAACTTTTTCGTCATCATCCACATAGCGCAACCAGAATAACGATGACCGTGTTTCCAGCGAGTTCAACCATTGGGATAAAAGACCTTCCTCTGGAGCCGACATGTGATAGTCGATGGCGTCGCACGTTTTAATGTCCATATTACGGTTGTTATAAGATTCGAGGTATTGTCATTAGGTATATATTACAGCGCATTTGACGGCGATTTAATGGCTGAATCTAAAGCGTGACGGAGATAATGGAAAAAGGTTAAAACGATGCTTGTTGAACAACTTAAGTGGTTTAATTGAGATTCAAGATTAGAAGTTCGCACTTTCAATTGCCGTAATAGATCGTGCATTGAATTGAGAGGCGAATAGCGAGAGCTTTCGGTTGAGCACAAAATTCAATAAAAGCGTATTTAGCTAATGGTTCCAAAATTTTTAATTTATTTTACTAAAAGACTTTATTCAAAAAAACTTTATCTTCTTCATTTGATTCCGTTCAATTTAGAGAAATTTACTTGAAACAAAAAGTACAAGCCTTTTGCAAACTTAATAAATCATTATTTGTAGATTATAGATTATTAAATTCTATTGAATAAAAATGAAAAATATTAAATTCTTCACTTCCACTTACTATTTCTAGCGTATTCGGATTTATTTTCAACTAATTACATAAGAAAAATGATAAAGATGGTGCATAATATATTATTTTCGATAATTTTTTCGAGTATATTTCAAATATATAATAGTTACATGGTTTTGAAATTCACACGAAAAAATTACGAGAAATAATATATGCACGAATGGTATTCGAGTAGAAAATCCCATGACGCTTCGAAATTTTTCTTTTTCATTAATTATAAGTGGAAAAATGTTCCCAAATTTTCGTCCAAATGAAAACTAATAAGATTTTTGTAAAAATCTTATTAGTTTGAGTCATGTTGATGAGGAGAAAAAATAACCGGGATAATTTCGTAGTTACCAGAGAAAAGTTTTAAAATCTAAGTAATTCATCAATAATTAATCAAGAAAAGTTATCTTTGATTAAACGTAATATATCTATATAAACAAATAATCGCGTTTTTAATGTTACCCTCTTGTGCTTTTCAGCTACAAAAAAGGCGTGTTTTTAGTTACCTCACAATTAATTACCCTGTCGCACCCTTTAACACGTTAATGACCCCTTATCTAAAAATGACGCCCGCCTCACAACCGCTCCTCCAGGACAGCTAGTCACGGGGGACAGTTCACAAAAGTCAGTGGCGGCAGAAGTTTTTCAACCGTGTTAACCTTTTAATATCATTTGCAATATTAAATAAGGTACAAGTTTAATTTTAATTCTAAAGTTAATTATAGTGACTTCGGTTAAAACATTTGACCGATCTTGTTTAAATTAAGTGTTATTATTCGTGTTAATATTGATATCACTTTTTTTTTCTATGTGATGTCAGAATATCATTCTGACAATCATTATAAATAATTTCTCCATTCATAAACATCTGAATATAACCTTCCATGTAATTCTTAATGTTGTGATAACGTCAAATCAAAATATTTAAAAAATTTTAGAAGTATTTGATTTGAAATTGACAAAAGCCAACTTGTTTTGTGTAAAATTTCAATGAAACACTTGATCAATATATTTTAAAAAATTGTATAAGAACAATATTTAAAAAACTTCAGAAAAACAGAAATAAGCTTCAATTCGCAAATGGAAAAATATGCAAATGCCTAGTTTAGTATTCTCCAAATACAAATATCTAAATCGATATCATGCTGACTGCAACATAGAGTCTTTTCACTGACATTTACATTATCTTTGTTAGATTTCTAAACTTTGTAGTTGAATTAAAGTAAAATTGAATCTATAGATACCAGTACGATATTTACATAAAATACCATTTAACCCAAATTTCATTCTAATCGTCTATTCAGTTTTTTTGCTAACAAATTTAAAATTAATCTCTCAATTAAATGAAAAAATTTAAGTTTTTCTAATTAACATTTTTAAAAAATTGATAAAGGCTGCTACTTAGGTAATCTAAAATGTTATTTTAGCATTTTGCGGTCCATCTGGTTACATCAGTATGTAAATTAGCTTTGAAATTATGTCACACGTTTAATACATTTTTGAACTGATAATTGTATCTTTCTCCTAAGGATATTCGCTACAAAATCCTCTTATAAGATTTGTATTGTCATGTATTGTTAAACCACGATTTCTCGAGATTCAGAAAACTATTTTGCTTAAAACCATAAAGTTGAGTCGACTTTTGTCAATGATACAATCTGTCATTTTCATTGATAGAATTAAAATAATGAATAAAAAAAATTAAGATTTTTAATTTGTCGTGTATAAAAAATCGCAGTAGGCAAATGTTAGTGAGCATAAACCCTATTCTAGTCAGTGCCCCAAAAGCACCGCAAGAAATAAAGAGTTAAGCAGAGCCTAAAAATCTAGATTAAAAAATTCTATACCATTTTCAACGTCCGGATAATCATTAGTTATCAATTACAAAAAGTAGCCAATAAGAAGCACCCTTATTGAGCTCAACTTATAGAGACGTACAGATAAAAATGTACAAAAATAATTAGTCATTGTAAATTGCAGAAAAATGCAGAAACTCTATCTGACCTGACCTACTCAAAAACATGATCACAGACCTTCAATATTTTTACAGCCTGCGGTTTTTGTTTTGTTCATAGAACAAGACACTGTAAATGAATTTACAAAGTATTTAAATTCCGAGATACATAATGTGAAGTCTTGCAAAATTAGTTCTTCTATCTGAAGTGACCTTTTGATCTCTACATTGCTGCGTGCTAATTGCTCCAGTAAATCTTCGGTGCCGCCTCAGAATATGGTTTTAATGTATTGTAACGAGCTACTCCGATCAATTTTCCCCGGTCACTAGAATGCAGTATAATACATCTTTTGATGTCGTGGACCTGACCCGATCGAATCAATGCTCTTGAAGCTAAAGTTGAATGGGGCTGGGCACATAATTGCATAAATATCTTAGTTCTCTCTCGCTCAGGTTCTCTACGCTTAGCACTCGAGCAACATAAAATATAATACATCTTCACAACCGAGAACCAACACCGGTCACTGGGTTACCTATGCCTTCTGGCTCCGATTCATTCTCTTCGGCAAAACAGGTGTCGAGGAGTGGATTTTCGGCCAAGAATTGAAGAGGAAAGAGCCGATCACAGTTTCAATAAAGACTGGATTCAAAATTATCATTTTATCAAGCTGAAAGGTCTTTTATTCCTATTTGAATATTGAGCAATAAAAATAACGGATTAAATTAATTACTATCACTCTAAGAATAATTGGATAATCCGGTCCTGATAATTGATCAGCTGTTTGGTGACGACGAGTTGATTTAAGTCTCAGCTTCCTTCTCGTATATCTTATAGTTTTTTACGTGTCCTGTTTAGTACCGTTCGATGAAAGCCTTATTCGGATGAAGTGAAGAAGGGTCATCAGGGAGATCTTGGCATTGAATGTTGTTTTCAATGTTGTTACCATGCAAAAATAAATAAGTGTTCATTTATCTACATGTCAGATGTCAGTCTATTGTACGGTCTCTAGCGCAAAATAACATGCAAAATAAGCAGAATATGCCATAACCTAGATTGCTGAAGAGCCATTTTAATTACATGGGCATGGAAGAATTCAGCTTCATTTTAAATAAATCTAATAAGCAGTTTTCCAACATTATAGTGAACAAGATCTTAGTTACTTTAAACTAATTAATTTTAAGTAACCAGGAACCACAAATGGTACTTAATCTCCGATGAAATCGATCATTTATGGAGTTAACATTTCAAGTTGGTTCTGAAATTGTCATTACAAGTGATATCTTGGTAATGGTTCCCTTTCTATTGTCTAACAAAAAAATATATTGCAATTTCTTATAGTCTCATTAATGTTTGTGAAAAAAAATTGAAACGTAGGTGTATGTTCCAAACCGAATTATACAGTAGATTTTAAACACAAATTTAAAAAATGTTTCTTTCACAGAAACAAAACTGCCAAGGCAGAAAAAAGAGCAAAACATACATAATTAGCACTTCTAATAGTTAATAACAGTTTTTTTTTATAAATAGAACATTTATGTTTTGTTTTGACATTTGACTGGCTGACGTATGTGGCAAATTGTCAAACGGCTAGTATATTAAAAAGCAAATTACTCTAGTAAAAACATCCAGTTGCAAAAAAGCGATTTTTGAAGCACAAAAGTATTCTCAAGCTAAGTTGTTGGAATCTAAGTAATTATTAGATAAACTTAAGTACAGTTTGTCCAAATTGTTTATATTTATTTTATTAATAACACATATATATTTCATAAATGGATAATTTCTACAATATTGACGCCAAAGCAATACGCTATAATAAAAAACTAACTGTTTTACGAAAATGTCAACCTAGTTTTTCGACATCGCTTAGATCTGTCGAGATTCATTCGCAATAATTATTACGCAACGTTGTGTTGCTTAGACATTATTGTCTAAGTACGTATTTAGATTTTTTTTTTTAAATTAAATAAAAAATGGTCACTTGTACCAATATAAAGCAATAATGTCCTTAGTGAAAGTTTAAATATTAAAGAAAAATCCATCGAACTCAATAAGGTCAGAGCATTTTCCCACGTGACAAAAGACTAGCCGGAACAAAAAAAAAGCAAATATCAGAATGTAACAATAGCGATATTGAGATTAACACGGTTTTGGGTCAGAGTAACAACAATAAGGTCGGTATTTCAATTATGAGATTAAAATACGACTATGGGTCAAAGTATGCCACTTCGTGCTTAGAAATTATTGTTTTCTAACAGTAATGAAGTAATCGAATGTTTAATCGCTAATCGATTATTTCCACGTGATGGACAAATTTAATAATAATGTGGATAAAGCTCAGGTTATTGGCGATAAACAAAATGTTTTAACATAGTTAACAATTTTGGCCTTGTGATGGATACGATGTAGAGCGATAAATTAAAATGTATTTCACTTAAGTAATAGCTTGTAATAGAGTGTTTGTTCTTTGAGTAATTTATTGTGGGTGTTAATTTGCGGGTTAATGTTTGTAATTTATAATAATGACAGATTAGCATGTCGTACAAACAGCTTTGTTATTGTTTAGATTCATACCACTATTGCTTTTCTTAAAATAGCTATTATTTTAGTGAGCTTCAATGAAATGATTTTTTTTTCCTGTCACCTCTTACTTAAAAATTTAATCACAAAACATATTTTAAGAAATTCCACTGGTGTCAATCCAGATTAAATGCCATAAATAAAACGTTAAAGTAAAAACAATAGCAAAAGAAGATGGTTTTGCTTAATTTTTGAAATTTATAGCCATAGCCACTTTAATATTTGTTTATTTTTCCTAAGACAACTTCATACCATCATGTTCAAAATATTATTATTTACATTTTCAATACATTGCTACCAAAAAAAAACTCAAATTAAGTATGACAACTTTAGAAAGACAACAAATTTTTGGAAAATTTTAGGCAACTTTAACGATTTATTTAATTATGTCGATTACTATTTATTAATTGACGATGCTTTTTTTAAACTATAAGACAATAATCAACCAAAAAAAAGTTGATTAGTATTTAATCAAGCAGAGATAACTGCAATTCTGTTACAATTTGTTTAATAACACATTATATTGCATAAGTTATTCACTTTATTAGGAAGCTCGAGGGTAGGTCAAGAAACAAGGATCTTGTACTACAGGTATCATTTTGTTTTATATATAATATTTTATTTATAATTTCATTTATTTATAATATTTTTGCAGATAAATCTGAGAGACTAGGCAAGTAATTAATCTTACAAAACAATATGTTTTCAGCAGATATGCAAATATTAAAATTTCACAATTTAATTTCCAGTTAATGAGTGTTTCAGTTAAAAATCATATTATAATTAATAAATACCTAGTTCTCAACCATTTCATACAATTTTAACCTTCCAATTTTTTTACATTAATTTTACATTAAACCCTTTTGTTTATTGTCGTGTACAACCGTCAGTTATGCAACATAAAAATGTTTAAATTTCAATGACATTCCATAATTATTATGAATTACCAAACTTGTAATAATTTTTTTTTGTAATTTTGCGTAAAAATAATTAAAATTTTAATTAAAAACTTCTAGGAACACACACATCTAAAATCAATTTATCGCCATTTTTAAACAAACGCCAATTTAGATAATCACCGCATCTATAATGGGAGTTTGTAAACTATATAATTTCTTAAACTGTTGTTTGACCACAAACGCACCTCAAACTATGCAGACGGGTAGAAAATGTAAGAAAATAATTTCTAACGCCGAATGCTTATTATCCATTATTATTAATAACACTAAACAATTCCAAGATTTTAAAAATAGTAGAAATAATTACAGTGCGGCCGAGTTTTATTTTATTTAACTTATTTTAATTTTTGACAAATATGTAAATGTATAATAATTATTAAATCTGTTTACTGCAACTGACTGCTTGAAAATGTCGAGACCGAAACGTTGCGTTTAAAACTAAATATTAAACAATATTTTTCAATTATTGATTTCAGCCCTTAACATCAACAAAACCCTAACTTTTACAAATATTGAGAATTTTTTTTACCGTTGGGACAATATAGGTTTTGAAGCTGCAAAAATACCATTAGCCTGATTCACTTTCTGTTTCTAGATTAAATTGTTAACAGTTGGATAACGCTACTTGCTTTATTTCTGAAGTAACCGCTGGATTTATCCATAACAAAGGACAACACGCTGTAAATTGCGCTACTACAGGTGAAAATACTCTTGCAAGAGTCAATTCTTCCTGGAAAACTCATAACATCTACTTTAATAGAAGTCGCAAATGTCAAAAAGTTTGATAATAGGCTTTATTTAATAGGTTTTATAATATTTCTGAATTTTAAACCACAATTGAAATTTAAATAACATGAAACCCCAAAAATATAAGAAAGATAAACTACTAAAAATCATAAGTTATTAAAAAGCTAAAAAATTTAGAAAAAATTTAAAAGATTTGAAAACCCTAATCATCAAAAACTTGAGCTCCTAAAAACTGTAATGCTTAGAAACTAAGTTTTTAGACCGATAAACTATATTCCCACTAATATAAAAAAATATAAAACCATGTACACGTAAAACACATTCAATTTTTTTTGGCAAAACTCTTAATTTTCCCTTAGAATGCTAATTTGATCACCAAAACCTTAACACCAAAATAAAATTTTTGTTCAAAGTGATGGAAATATTAAGAGTAATGACAACTCCAATAAATCTAAAAAAAAACCAAATGTAATTTTTCAATATGTTTGTGTTTCTACTCAAATATTGTTGAAAACAGTTGATGTACGAAATTGTTTTAAAAATCTAACTTTTGATGAAACACAAAAATAATTTTCTTGGTTGTAAATAAAAAAAACACAGTTAAAATGTAGTTCAAAAGAGCAAGAAAGATACCGCCAAAACCGTTATTGATATTAAAGAGATCTAGACTAACAATATATTTGAATATGTCTTTCTAACCTTTTGGGGCCATATTCTTTAAGGTTAGAAATGAATTAGAAATTTCAAGCAGAATAAGCAGCTTTGAACTATAGATTTTGTGCAACCAAATATTGACATCCAGTTTTTTGAAATCTATTATGTTTGTCAAAAAGTATCAGTTTACAGTATTTTATCAAAAAAATTAGACATAAAAAAAGATTTCCGTAAAAAAACCAAAAATTTTGGAACCATTGTGTAAATTTACATTGTACCCTTAGACCACTTTTGCACAGTACACTGCACTTCACACGACACAGGTGCATCAGAATAATGTTCCGATTCCGTTAAGCAAAACAACGAGGAAACCAACACAGGTCTTCATTCAAGAAACCGATAGCCACGATTCCACAATACTCTTCTGTGACTCTGAGATACTGCGAACGTTTGTTCGCTGCTGCATCAGTGACACCATTCGAAAGACCCAGATTTGAAGAGCTGCTGTTGGAATAGGTTCCCCTTCTTTGAATATTCAATTTTAAAAGGAAGATGCAATTTATACGTAATTGTTGTTCGACAAAAAAATTAAATACATAATTAAATTGGTAAAGGTTCGGAGAATGATGCGGTGCTCCAAAAACTAACGGTGCACTTCTGAACAAAAGTTAAAAAACCATCACCAAAAGTTACTGTAATATAACACCTATCAAGAAAATCCTGTTCAACCTTTGATAAATTGTTTAAATTTTGAAGACTAAAAAATACCATTAATTTCTAAAGATTTATTACAATTTCTAAAGTGACAACATCTTGAAGAGTTAGGCTTTGGTACGCTTTTTTCTCACTGGTTTTTTTAATCAATCAATCAATTAACAATAATTTGGTTCAATTTATGTCTTAATTAGAATGATGTTCATTTTCGCTGAAAATAACCTTTTGGTAGAGTGAATATGCCAATCGACAAATTAAGAAGCCCATAAATATTTATATGTTTGGTTTTTTCTATTTATTAAAAATTACAAAAAAAAATAATACGTATGTAATTAAGATTATCACCTTAGATTATCACCTTTTGCATCTCATGTTTATACATACATATTAATAAAAATTGACTTTTGACGCGTTTTTTAGCGTTACGTGATAGTGTAAACACATTTGAGGCACAAATACCTACTAGATATAATAATTATTTGATTTTAATTAATATTGACTGATTTAATAAGCAATCTCTAGTCATAAACAAAAATACGTATTATATAAAATTGTAAAAATTTGTATTTATTTACGTTTATTAATTCTACAACTGATAATACAGAAAAAACATTTTCTCTATTTTCTCATTTCATCTCTAAGGTGATGGAAACTAAAGTTGAGCTAACATTTTTTTTTAAAACATTGAAAATAACAGCCGAGAGACATACTGTCTATGACCTTTACTCAATGCTCATATTCATAGGTTATGAGAAAAATCTGTGTAATTTACAAGCATCTAAAAATAGAAATAAATAAAACACAAATTGAATAACCCAATTTAATTAAGCAGTATACATAAAAAAAAAAATTTAGGTAACAAAAAAAGCGGTAAAATATCAGCGTCAGGCTTTGAAAAAAAAAACAAGTATGTAGAAATTTAAAAGTAAGAAACACACATACAAATAAGCAAAAAAAAAGAAAACCGATAAAGCCAAAAATAAGACAGTCAAGCGTAGGTGTCAAAATAAATGAGAAAAAAGTTTAAACTTTAATATAATATGAAACGTGAAACTAAACGGTAAAATGCCACCAAAATAATGTATGGAAATTTAAGACAGTAAAATTGGAATAAACAAAAAAGATTAAAATAAATAGTATAAACAGAGTTAAACAAGGTGTAAAGGGAAGACAAAAGAATAACATAGGAAAATAAAAAAGAAAAAAAAGATTAAGAAAACAAAATGTAAAAGCCAAAAAAGCATACATATAGGAAAAAAAACTCTTTAAAAAAAAAGTAAAAAATAGAGTACCTAGTATTAGTAGAAACAAAATCGGCAATTTTGGTCAATGTCAAAAACCAAAATACGTTCAAAAAATGTTAAAATGGTTTTATTTTGAAAACAATAGTAATTGTCAAATTATCACGCGTCTTTCAAAGTAATAACTTCATTAGAAGCTAATTAACCTTGTAATTAATTAACGTTTTCACAAATAAATATTGAAACGATCTAAAAAAAGCGATTTTGACAAAAGTGAGACATAGTAATGATTGAAACAAAAAGTGCGTCTTTATTCACTTTCACTATGTATCACTATAATTTTTCTGCATCAAAACAAACAATGAAACTAAATCATTGACACAGTTCAGTACCTTTCATTTGCATGCCACTTTATAAACAATCCCGATCACGATCATCTAAATTTTCAACTATCGTGGAATATTGAAATCCATGAAAACCCCATTAGATGTCTATAATTTTCTCACAAATGTCATTTCAAAGACTATGATGAACATTTATAATTTGGGCGTGACGCTCGATTTAAGGCAAATGAAAGCCAATTATGGAAAATTGCATGCACCATTATTTTCCATCCTGGGTATTCTAATCAAATCGAAGCAAATTTTCTCTCACAATCAAAAGCTGTTTGATCTACTTCCTCCACCTTTTTAAATAAGCGGAAGAAGAGCGAAAGTAGATTTAACTAATTAGAGAATCAAGATAATAACTCCTCATTATCTATGTTTTATCTGACCACAAACGTATTAAAAAAATCTTACATCGTTAAAAATGCATTCAGGCATTCCCGTCTTGACCACAAGTGTTTAGTAAAATAAATATTATATTGTAATCAATCAAGATTTTAGATTGAGTGAAGCTACTTGTCATTACGGCTCGAATGCCGTAAAACCATAGACAAATCAATCTACTCAAGTAAAGTCAATGCTTAAAATACTAAAATAAAAAATAACAATTAATAATTACTTATTAATAGTAAAAGTTGATTAATTCCAATAAATTGAGCAAAATAAATTATTGAATTTTTCAAATTTCTTTCAAAGAGGAAATTGTTTCCGTACACTATAAATCTAAATCTATAATATTTTTCAAATGCCAGTGATTATAAAAGATAGCACTCTTTTTCATTTAAAAGTAAATTCCTTTTTAAAAAAATATCAACAAAAGATTTTAGTGAAAAAAAAATAAAAATAAAAAAGTTTAATATTTAATATAGTAAAACTAAAAACGTCATTTTGAAGATTGCATTGATATAATTAGCATTTATTTTACTGACCCTACTGCCAAAATTGATCAGAACTCAAAAAGTAATAATTTAAGTCATAAAAAAATCAAATATATTTTATTTTAATCATTTGTAACGTTAAGGTGTAAAAAACAAAAACAAAAGTTTGGTCTATAACTGTTTATTTTTAGTATCTTGATCACAAACATTTTGAAAATTTTTTGTCATTGTACTAATTTCACATTTCACGTTTAATAGGGAAAAAGGCACTGTTCATATACAATCTCGCACCCTGTACAGTAGATAATTTAAAATTTAAAAATAATGTTTAAAACTACTTTACTTTATGAAAAAAATTACAACCAAAAATAAAAACATAATTATTAAGAAATTAGAAAGCTGGCAAATTAAAACAAGGTGTAAAAATTTAAACCCTAAAGCATAAAAATAAATTATTAAAAGTTATTAGCATTTTAATTAATTAATATATCTTGGTTCTCAAACTTCATTTATCTCAAAAAATGGTCAAACCTCCAAAAGAAGCAAAACACAAAATACTATCACTTCCAGGTGAAAATATTTTAATCAATTAAAGTTGATTCATTATTTGATTAAACCCATAGTCATGTTTTTTAAGAGACCTGTTACAAAAATGTGCAAAACTATAATTAATTTTTTGACACATTATGAACTCATTTGTCATCTGTAATTAGTTTTTTGACAAAAATTTACAAACATGACCGCCTGAAACTTTAATTTCTAATCCGGCTACTTTCTTTTGAACATACATTTTCCGGTGTAATAATTAACAAATTGTCTAAAAACCATATCATTAATTTCCATTATTGTTCGCCTAGTTATCTGGAAAAAATGTAATAGAAACCATTAATTTTATTAAGAAAATGTATTTTATTTTCGATTATAAAAATATAATAGTGAATTGGTGATGCTACAGTGACATGATTAGAGTTTCAGTATTATGACTAAAATAAAATAACTCCCACATTATCCTTTGCACTGAAAAAACAGCTTTGAAAAAAAAATCAGACCAGCTTCAGATTCAGTTTGGTCGACATTTGTTTTTTGACTTCTGTTATATCAAAATAACAGCATTGAATTAATAAGCTATTCTATTGCTATGGTCATCCATCTTATTAAATACTTAATTCAGATTGGTTCTTCCATAGAATCATCTACATTTTCCTGCAATTTTCATTTAAATTCAATTTCAACTTTATAGATTTTATTCAAATATTCTAAAATTTATTTTAACGGCAGCTACAATTTTTTTAAACTTTCTTTAAATTTATTTTGGATTCTCTGGTCAAAATTAGCTTTCTGGTTTTTTCTTTAATTTGGCGGTGACTGCCTTTTAAGAACTCTTCAAGACACCAAAAAGTTTCAATTGATCTAAAACACACTTGTGTCCATTTCATTCAACCGCACCATCCATACCAATTTATTAAAGTACTAGCTCGTTGTGTTCACTTAGATTAAATAAAAATTTTTATTTCCAGAAAGATCATAGTTTTTCTATTTTTTTTTTCTAGCAATTCAGGGCTCTTCCAATGAGTTATCACCACTTTTTAAATAAAATTGGTACTACAAAAATCTAATGATGGTTGAAATTGATGCTGTATTTATTGTAATTTGAAAATTACCTAAATATTTAAATGCCATAAATGGTGTTTCAACGCTTTACAATAATAATGATAATTTATCTATAGATAATTACAGTATTACATTTTCAGCTGTTGGTGTTATTATAATCTCCTAAAAGGAAACGTTTATAAATAACATATATCAATCAAGTGTCATTATTCGAATTCTTATGACGTTTACAGCCTTGTTTTTATTGTTATAATTATATGAATCTTATATCTTCAATTAATTTAAATAGAAACTTGCACTTTTAATGCAAATAATAGTGTTTCACATAAAACGGTCATTAAAATGCGTCGGACTACTGGAAAGTACAAATGTATGTAGTATCTATTAAGTGGTGCACCGTCACGTTTTAACCCATTTAAATAAATAAGAATTTATTAGTGGTTGTGGTTTATGGCGATCATTCCAAATCGTGACTTCACGATAAGATCTAGTCAATAATATGTTCTTTATGATATTTTTGGAAAAAAACTTAATACTATATAGCTTCCGAGTCCAGCAATTCTCTTCAAGCCGTTCCCATCTAATTTTGCTTCATTCACTAATTAATCAATTTCAGTAAATAGTACAATCTTCAAAACAATACAGATTACCTTACTAACAATTAGACTAACCCAATGCTATTAAATATATGCTTGTGTGTTGATTGAAACAAAGTGCACAGTTAGTGAAGCCTAAAGTGTAAAAAATAGTTCAGTCACAAGTGGTCCTTAAATTGTGTGAAGAGAGTGACCAAACAAAAAACCAAAGTATATAAGAAAAAAAATGTGATAAAACAAAAATAATATTATAAATATAATAGAACAGTTTAGATGTGAGAATAAAAAAATAAATGATAAAAAACAAAAAAAAAGGTACACAGAGCCATAATAGTAGACAATAAACAATAGATAAAAATGAAAACTTATTGCAAAAAGTAAAGATAATAGAAAAGAGCAAAAACCTATCAACAGAAACAACAAAAAGCAAGATAAGTATTTAAACTTACAAATAAAGATGCTGTCTTATACAGAACTCACAGCATTAATAAAGTTTGTTTATTTTATTGTTCTAGAGATTTTTTTGTTGTATAACAACACAGCCTAAGACCATTAAAAGATAATTAATAATATTTGTTCTAATTCATTTTCTTTCTAGATTTATAGGCCACCCTAGCCATAATTTCCTCTAAATGAAGCTTAATGAGGCGAAAACCTCATAAATCATCTCCGGTACAACACATTATTATTATACTCATTATAATTACGTAATGGCGCACCTTAATGTTTTGCGTTTGTTTTAACGGTTAAACCATGTATTTTTCGAATTGGTTGTATTTTGATTTATGATTCTAGAGAAGAAAAGTACGGTGGAAGCCGGAATCATAGTGGCTAGAATTGCCAGCCAACAGGTTTGAACCTGATGAGGTTCTTTGAGAACCATCACGAGAGATACCGTTAGGTCCAACAGACACTTGACTACTCAATTAATTATTATTCAATCGGGTGTAATTATGAAATCTGTAGGCGATGTTATGGCGGAAGATTGGTGTGTTTCTGACCGAGACCTACTTTATAAAATGGATGATCCAGAAACTCTTTCCTAGTCAATTTAAAGGTTTCTTTCTGTTCCTTTTCCAAACTTAGTGCATTAGAATGTGCACAGCCCGTGTGGGAATTCGAGAATACGAAGATGTGGAAGCGGTTGCTAATTTTTAGTGTTTATTATGTGTTTAAGGAATTGTGTTAATGACGTTGATGATGTCTTATTTACTAAATATACGACATTCTTTTGTGCAGTACCTACAAACATTGATTCATCACACTGTATCACTCACATTCCAACATCATAATTTTCAAAAGCCATTATATAGTAGTTGCGAAAAAGAAACAGAAATATTAAATTGCGTTTGTTAAGATCACAACATTATAAATTAATTTATAGTGGATATTCTAAAAAAAAAACTAAAGCAAGATCGTGTGAAAAATACAATTCACTATACTAAAATGCGCTATAAAAGTAGGTAGGAAGTTTCACAATTAGAAAATAACAAATGTTTGTCGTGGTAGACCGTTTCTATTAATTTGAAGCTTAAGGCTATATCTAAAAGAGTTATGTTTTATTAACACGATATATTTTATATTATGTTATTTATTACAGTATAAAAAACAAAGATGATTCTCAAATTTGTTCCTTTAGTCAGTTATTTATTAATAACTGCCAAACAATGAATCAATTTTTTAGAAGTTTCCATCTCCATTTCCTTAATAAATAGAAATATCAAGCTGTAATACTAAATGGTACTATCAATAACCCCAAATTAAAAAGTACAAAATTCAACCTTTGTTTCTCATTGTAAGTAAGCGCTTTGTTCTAGAACGTTTTTACTGTTTATTTACTAAAAAAAAATATATAACTGCTTATTTCGTATTTCTTCATCTTTATCTTCATCAACAATTTAGCGTCTATTAGTAATTTCCCCTTTAATTTTTGTTCACTACATTTTAATATTTCATTAAAGAGCTACCTAAAAAACAGTTTTTCACTATAGTATAAAATATAGTATAACATTTCCTTTTAGTGGGATTAAAGCATTATTTAAAGTATTTAAATGTAGAGTTTTAAGTGACGATAGAGTATTCCAAGGTAGTCTGTAACCCTAAAAAACTTTTGCATCTTGCAAACAACAAAACCAAGACAGCGTGCAGATTAGTTCATTAATCACCATGATAAACCAGTTGATTTTTCCAACAAAAGTTGCAATTTGTACTCAGATTTTTAAGAATTTCAAATCAATTAGCACAATTTAATAGCCTAAATGTTTCAGAAAATATTTGCAGACTGTTCTCTGTTCAGGGTAGTACTCAAATAGATTTTAATATCTTACGAGTGAGATCTGTGTCGTATACATTGTCGAATTCTCTAAACTAAGATAAATGAAATCATGTTTACTTGTACTGTTGTCGGACTAATCGAAATCTTTTTTTTTTTTAACAGAGGGCAAATTATGATGATTATTCCGCAAACAGCAGTTAACAATAGATATTTTGAGAAATAGCAATTTTATGTCAATGAGCTTTGTTCCAGCAAAATCACTTGAGCTTATTACTTAAAATCACCATCGATGTTTCACATCTGCCAGGCGTCCTGTGAGGACTCACATTTTTTTTCTTATTATACTGCCCTAAAAAACATTTGCAGCAAATTGACAAAAAATAAAACAACTTTCCAAATTTGGTCCTTTATGGATTAATACACATCATTCATATGAAGAAATAGATTGAAATAAGCAATTTAGACACACGGTTGACTTTTCGGTAATCAATCATCTAACATTTATATCAGCCAATAAATTCTGTTGTATCTAGTGCTAATTTGAAGTAGACTTCCTTCAATTAATCATCATTGACGTTAAATAGCAATTCAATTAGATTTGCTTACTGAACAAAAACAAGCTGAAATAAAATAATGTTTTAAATACTGTATTTTAGACAAAAATGTTTACTGTTGCAATCTGAGAAAGCAAACCGTGAGAAGAACCTCAAATAATTCATAAAAGAAGCCTAATTGACAATGACCTTGAACGAATTATCCTCAATCAATCACACGATAAACCTCACGCGTAACTTTCCAAGAAAAATTGTTGTTTACTAACTGTGAATTTCACTTTTTTAATTAAACGGAAACAATTATTCGCCCTGGACGCGGCAAAGAAAGTGATTTATATATATTTTTTTATACTCTTTTAATCCATTCATTATTGAGAAAAATATCAAGATGGAGACTTCGACTGCATTGACCTATAAAACATGGCGATCAACATCTGACACACTAATGTACGCACCGCTATAATGATTATTGCACACACTTAACGTTGATTTTTATTTCTAATAAATAGACTGTTGGTGAGTAATCTGTACGGAACAAGATTCTGCAGCAGCTTACCGATTACCATAGGCGACAAGATCCCGTAGCATATATCCCATTATGTTAGATTAAGAAGAAAACTCGCGGAAAACCTCTAAAACCTACAGAAAATCTTGAATAAACTGAGATAGGATATGCGCTGATTTGGCAAGGTGAAAACTAATAATAATCCAAAAGTAATGGATTCATACAGCTTTGTGGCGAAGTCCCAAAATTTTTCACTCGTTTGTCATTCAAACGAACTTTGGGAGAAATATTATCGAAATTTATCAAATGTGCTGCTTCCACAAAAGCTAAAAATTATCATTTTTGGTACCAATTAGATATTTATTTGCCTACAAATTATTGTAAAAACAATATAAAACAAATTCAGTTAAAATGTCAAAATCTATTGCAAAAAAAAGTAATTCAAAGAAATGAAGCATTTTTCTGTCAAGTATATAGAATTAAGCCTAATAATAAACTTCCTTGAAAAATGTGATATGAAAAAATACAAGCTGTCATTCAATCAAGTTCCAACTTTTCAGTTGGAACTTGATTGAATTTTGAATTCAGTTGGAACTTTTACTTTCGTAAAAGATTTGAATTTTATTTTCATATCATATTTTCTAACCGTAGATTAATTCCTATCTGAAAAAATTCAAAGCCCTTTCAGATGTTTTCTAAAATTTTGAAAGTATTTCGAGTTGAAGTACTTTCGGATCAACGCAGTGCGCAGACACCAAAACACGTCCAACCAGGAAGTACGTCATCAAAACCAGTGCTCAGTCGCATAGGTTTTATTTTAATGAGTAAAAATTACCAAATTTCTACTTTCTCATCATTCACATTATTACTTCCATACACACAATAGCTAAAAACCCTTTATCATACTTTTATAAATATTTTGTTGGTTAAAGTCCTTTGAGTCGTAAATGTAGAACTAGGTTTTTCAGATTTATAAATAACGTAAAATATTAGCATTAGCTTGATCGGCCCAAGCCCAAAAAGCCATACGAAAATTATCTTAACACATAATGCTACTAGCACCCTCAATTAAAATTAAACCTTGTCTTTTCAATTTAAGTAGATTTTGACAAAGTATTTTAAAAAGATAAAAAAGTTCTAGTTTAGTTAGCTATCATAGCAAAGCAGAAATACAACTAATTACTCTTTTATGTTCACTGAGTATAAAACCAGAAACCATCTAGGTTGCACGCCTGAATAAAAAAGCATTGGGGCGCAAAAACGAAGGCCGTTTTTGTTGTAGCTGAAAAAGATTTTTGAATTCAGAATACTTGAAGAATGTAGTCACATCACGTAAATATAAAAAAAAATTATATCATAGATTTATATTAAAATCATATTTATATCTAAATAATAAATGTTTTGAATGCCAATTACGTTCATTTTGTACAATCAATACAAAAATATAAATATATAAATGCCTAATAAAAAAATAATAAAACGTACTATTGTACGTTTTATTATTTTGAGATCATTAAAATCAAAACGGTACAGAACCGTTTTGATTTTGAGACAGAAAAGTACCATTTACTGACTCTAATCTTGATCATTATACTCTTATTTTCCATTTGAATCGAAAATTAGAATTTTTTACTAGCTGGAGTAAGCTGGAATGCAACACAACAGAAAAGTGGGGTATCTGATTATGACTCCCAAGCAGTCTAAAACGCCTTTCCATAAGAATAGATAGAGGGAATCAGAAAAGTAGCCATAAAAATGCTAAGATATGCATGCAATCCAATTAATTTAGTTGTAATTGCAGGATAAACAACTGCCTCTGAAGTTGCTTAGTGAATTTTATGATATACATATCTAATTAATTTAGTAACTATTGCTCCGAATAAGTCAGCATTCCAGCGCATTTACCTAAAAAAAGGTATTTTTTAAGCGCTGACCTCATCTCATGAGCAAAGATTTCATTCGATTTTGGAAATTCCAGCTTGATAGGTGAGAAAAAGTAGAATATAACATAATGTAACATTAAAAAATAATCATGATTAAAACTAGGATAACTTGTTTTTCGTCATTTATTTTCTCTAAACCATCAAGAGTTTCTTTTAGCTCATTAAACATGTAAGAAATCATCAATTGAATTTTTTGTTATTATAGTATTTACGGCCACTATAATAAGCAAAGCTAAATTACTGTATTACTGTTGGCATTTGTGTCAAGCACCTAGCCAAACACTAATAATTTTGAAGGAACTATGTCATCCTCAGTTAATCATCTCGAAGAAAAACAAAAACAGTTCTTTGTCACCTGTGTGCAAAATCACTTGGGAGATAATAGCATCTGGATGTTTCGTAACTTTTACATCTGGCTTGTTCTCATTACTTCAATTTCAGTAGATTTAGCAGTCCTAATTTTCCTTAAACGTCTGACTCACAACACACTAATAATCTGGATTAAATCCAAGATCTTAGATTACTAGTTTGTAAATTATAATGAGGTGCAACGTCCACCCACGTAGTTTTCTGTTTTTACTATACAATACTTACGTCCTTAAATGCCAAAACCCAATCCATTCATCAAGGATTGAGCCGTATTTTATTAGATGTATGATGATCAATTAAATGTACACGTTTTACATGTTTTTATACGTCGTTTAGAAAAATCATATTTGTCACGCAATGCTTCAAGAAATATTTTGAGAAAACTGACAATGGCATGACCGCCAAACGAATAAAAAAGCAATGCCAGAAGATAAAAAATTAAAGGCACTATAAACCTATGCAAAAAATTCTCAAAAAATAACAACAGCTGATATTATCACAAAAATCAGACAGAATGTTTGAGAAAAAACATGTAGAAAAAAAGATGATAAGTCAAGTCGTAACAAATACAAGAAAATAAGCAATATTAAAAAAAAATCTTAAAATAATTATAATTAAACAAATTAAAAATTTGAAAAAAACCGACTTCAATATGACTAATTATTATTTTATTTATTTACTAGCTGACCCGGCGAACTTCGTATCGCCTAACAGTCAATGAAGGTCGTGTTACTTTTTAGCTGAACTAATTTAGGCTTTGATGAACGTAAAACAATGATACAAAATAAAATATATCTATATAGATAGAAACAAAAAAGTATTTTATTCTGGATGGTTTGCCGACACGTGAGCATGCCACGTACAATTGACCATGAGAAAAACATGCATTTTCTAAATTGAGGCCACAAATAGTCAAGGATTGGCCATGTGATTTGTTGATCGTCATGGCGAAGGCAAGACGAATCGGGAATTAAATTCGTTTAAACTCAAAGGGCATATCCGTTGGGATCATCGGAATCCTTGGAATAAGAACTTCCTCATCTTTAAATTTTCCTTCAAGTATCGACGCGTGCAATTTCTCGCAGATAATTGACTCGCCATATTCCGTTGCCTAATTGCATTACGGCTTCGCTGGGAATAATTAGATCTTCTAGGACGCGGCATTGTTATTAAAATGTGCACTCGCATAAAACCACCAAATATAATAACAGTGCCTGAACTTTCGCGACATTGACAATAGCTCAAAGAGTATATAACCACCACGTATGAATAGCTTATCAAGAAAAATCATAGACAACCTATAAAAAGACATTTACACTTTTGTTAGCCTGTAGATTTTTTTTCCTTAATCTTATAACCTTTACCAACTGATTTTTTATTCCCTAAATTCCGTTCCTTCCTCTCCGATGATTTTATGTTTTTACTGTAGAATAAATCTTAGGTATTATTTTCGGGAATGAATGTCTAAAACACACAAATATAACAGTACTTGAACTTTGTAGACATTTTACAAAAAATAAATTTCTGAACGCACACATGATGTCTTCAGAAAAAAAAAATGTTGTGGCTTAAAGATCTCAGCCACCAGGCCATAAGCTCCAAAAAAAAAATTGTTGTTACACTATTTGACAGGATTAGACAACAAATGTTTGACATGTAATAAACAGATCAGCATCTATTGAAATGATTAAGTATTCATTACACATATCGAGTTTTCATTGTTTTTAAGATGTATTCTGCTATTCAGGACGGAAACAAATCCAACAAATCAAAAACCATGGCAATCGGTCCAGCCGTTCTCGAGTTATAAGTGTTGTAACAAACACGACTTTCTTTTATATATATAGATTAATTGATTCAAATTGCTTAAATTAATTAAATAAGTATAAGTAATTACGCCTGAACTCCAGCTTTAGTTTAATATAGCTCTCAAACATGCTAAACCACGCTCTTAAGCTATCAGTGTCTTATAACAATAGGGATTTAAAATAACTCTTCCAGTTCTTTTCATTAAAAAAAGCATTTGATCTAGAGTATTATTTTTAATTACGTTTAATTAACCTTTAGAACACAATCCGCAGGAGTGCTCTGTCGCTGCTTTTCATAAGGTCACAGGGTGTATGTAAAATAAATGTTAATAGCACATAAAATAACAAATAGTATGCATTATACCTTCTTGTTGTCGCTCTAAAGCTTTTTACTCTTTATCGCAGTCTATGGAGGATTCCAAATAGTTCTTCAAGTGTCCTGGTAGAATTAAAACTATATCTTGTCATTAATTAGTAGTTGATTCCATTATTTACATTTAATTTATTAACAATAATTTAATTCTTGAGGTACCAGGCTTATCAACATCTGATTAGATGTAATGTAGATAAAAGAGGGCTGACATCTTTATTTCAATCTGTGTGCGCAGCTTGATATCTACGCTTCTAGAATCAAGAACGCAGCGTCTCTCCTCTAGTTTTCCGTTCTTTCTTGATATTTTTTAATTTCCTGTATTTTTTAGCCGTTTCTCGGTTCATGTCCTGTAGTTTTCAGTTCTTCCTTGACATTTTTCAATTTCCTGCATTTTTTATCCGTTTTTTTGCCAATTTGCTTGCTTTCATAAAGCATGGTTACTGTTTTAACGAAACACAAGGTTAGACAATCTTAGCGCAATTGATAAGGTTTGCATTCTTATATTATTATTGGCACTATTAGAAATGGTTTTTATCTTCAATAATAAAAATCCTTGCATACTTCAATGTCGTCGCTATTGTGGGTGTGGAAATCTATCAATTTGCTCTCAATCACACAGTCAAAGCCAATGTATTTATTAGTCTAGATAAATAAAGTTGCAAAACCAATACAATTGCAACATTTTTGACAGACATAAATGATCGTGTCCGCACCGTGACAGAGCTTTTAATAAGGTAATCATGTTGTGGATGTAATTAGGAACTGCACAATAACAATGCCACCACTACATATTGTGAATTTTTTCACAATAAATTGGATAGCTTGAGGTGATATTTCAATTCCAGCTCTTAAAAGAGTCCATTAATCACTTTAATTAGTGTTTCTTTAGCCGGTTGATCACTCGTGCAGATTGATAAATTTTATCAAAAAGATCGCTGTCGCCAGCTGTTGGCTAACATAATGGGTTGTACATTCTATATTATTACAACATAGAGATTTTGTGAGCCGAAAAATCGTCTATAAACTCGTTTTTATTAAATAATGTTATACTTTATATCCTACATTACTGTAAACTCATTATAGGTGTAGCTGGAACATTCTTGGCAAAATTTAGAGGCAAAATTTATAATTTGTATCTAGCAAATGTAAAAACTTCGCTGTGCTAACTACGATACTGAAAAAGATATTTTTTCGAATACTGAAAATATAGTTGACATTTACATAGCACATCTGATTCACAAAGTTCTTTGAACGCTTTAAAATCGCAAAGTCAATTTTCAAAAATAATATATTATCTATATCTATCCTTTTTGTTCTATATGTAAAATTGAAAAAAAAATTACAATCTCCACCAACAAACCATTTTCAATTCATAAAGACCTTCTAATACATGCATCTTCAAACATCATCTGCAAACTTTTTACTTTCAGAAATTTGTTGCCTCTTACAACAACGTCACAATAACGTAGTTCTACGTCATTCATAGTCAGAATGCAAAATTCAACAATTCTTTTTTTTTTGGTTCAAACTTTGACTTTTTTTGAAATATGACGGTCATTATCTCGTTTGAGGAACGCAATCACTTTTTAAAGTCTACAAATGACAACTAAAATCAAGAAACTACAACATTTTCTTTAATTGCTAGGTAACTTTTCATTATGACGCCCAAATGTCAGATTTTATACCAAGTATTAGTTCTCAAACAAAAAAAAATTGAAGATGACGAATTCTTAAATCTCATCTTTTATTAGCGTTTGTTAAAAAACCTCTCACAAAATTTAGCAAAATAATTTAAATCTTTATGTTAACATCAAAGATATCTGAGTTTTTGGTGTGAACTTTTTCTGTTGAGATTGAAGCCTTAAATGAAAATTTGCCTATATACCTTTCTTTTACAGCTAAGACGCAATTTACTTCTTTCACTTAATAAAACTTCAATATAAAATTATGAATATTCATATAAGTTAACAATAAAATTGTTAAACTCACATAATAAAGTTGAATTGCAGCCCAATTAGCAACAAAATAGTTTCAATTGTATCTGATATTATTTCTCAATTCATTATAAACTCTTCTGATATTTTTTGCTCGAAGCTAATATAAACAGACCTAATAAATCAATTGTATTGACCATATCACAATTGGATCTGAACAAATGTATGTAATAAATTCGTTAGACTGATTATTTATTGAACTATTGATTAAAGCACGATTCTAATCCGATTCTATAATTCTTTGAAGGTTGAAATAAGAGTCCAGTCCGAATTCATTAGCTTTGCCAGATTATTAGCGAGCTTTATTTCTTTTTAAAGATTTTATCACCGGTTG
This sequence comes from Lagria hirta, assembly GCA_947359425.1. NCBI lineage: Eukaryota > Metazoa > Arthropoda > Insecta > Coleoptera > Tenebrionidae > Lagria > Lagria hirta. The sequence goes on from OX375800.1 coordinate 6,633,613, forward strand.
AGATAATTAAGAATGGACCAAAAAGATTGCATAAGAAAAAGATTAAAAGTAAAATGCTGAATCATATTTTTCAGACTAATAAAAGTTTAATTTCAAAGCTGAAAATAAAGTAACTTATTATCATGGAGCTATTATAGAATGGTGTAGGCAACGCAGCATACAAAGAAGTGTATATGGAATAAAGCGCACCCATTCTATTCAACAAAGTATTTTAAAAAATGTTATAACACACAATAAAATTTGTTAAAATTTATTTTTCGAAACTCTGCAAAAATTCGTTATGAATTTTGAGGAAGTAGGCACAAGAAGCCTTTGGTTACTCTTGTTTACTTTACTACGTGCTTTGCGCTTAGAGTTTTGATGATATCAAAGAAAAATTAAGCGAAAATGTTCTAATAATAGTAATCATATTTAAAATCTAACAAACGTTATAAAAGAGCCTTCAAACGGTTTTAAATTCAGCGTCAATGATGCGTTTATTAACACATAATTGACATCAAAAGTTAAGAAGACTGCAGCTTCTTTTGTTAAATCGGGAAACCGAGGAGGCCAAAGCAAAGTGTGATATTAAACACATCTTCAATGTCCCTTACATGAGAAAAAAAATTAGGCTTATTATTGACACCCGTGCGCAAATGGCATTGTGCCACCAATTAGGATAAGACAGAACTTGATTTTTCATAAGCAATAGTTCCCCAAACCATAAGTCCGATGATACATTAGAAGATGACGATGATGCTAATGCCTATCATCATAACCCTCGACCAAAATGTTTGGCTGAACGTTTTGTGCAAATATAGTTTTATTGCTACTTAAGTTTCACTAATCTTTATGAGAGTTTATCGCAGAGTTTCTTGCCTGTGCATGTTACTAACGATACAAATTAATTATGTATACTGTATTCATTTTCAAGAAAGAGTGGTAGTAAACAATGTGTGGGACGTGATCAGTGCGTGATCCATTGATAAAGACTAAGTGATACCGATTTCCTGAAATTTGAGCCGGGCTGGCAGCCGAAAGCACAGGGTTAAATTTGTGCATTTGTTTCGTTGCTGTTTCTGTGTGCTGCTACGGAGACAGAGACAGAGGTTGTTCATCCCAGAACTCTCAGTCTTCCCAGAAAAAGAGCTAAACATAACCACTTAAATACTAGTGAAAATAATATAATTTGGATATATTTAAGCCGAATTGAAAACAACTTAATCTAAAATGGAATAAACGACTTTGTCATTCTTCATTCATCATTTTTAACTTGAACTATTAGTTGTATGTACCACCTTCAAGTGGTAGAAATGTTCCTCTTTACTTACGTAACGAACACAGTTTTTCCAACTTGACGGTAAAATTTAGTCCGACTAAAATTTTCATTATGGTTCATGCTGACCAGAACCATAGACGCATTTTTTGGCCACCAGCTTTATGGAAATTTGGAGTTAATTTTAGTTTATTAAGTAAGCAAAGTCGTAATCGCATAAAAAAATTAGCCCAACAAAAACTATCTTTTTTTTCTCTCCAAAGATCTCTTATTGGTGCATAAAACGTGTAATTCTTTCGAAATTTACGGAAATACAAAGTCAACGGACTTTTAGGGCACATATTATCATTAATCGACAATTTGTAATTAGATATTCATAAAACGTGTAATAGGCGAACAACATATTCCAAAATAGCGATTTAAACGTATTTTGATGAGTCATAAAATATAAATTTCATTTGACTAAGAAAACAGTAGGTATAAAAACTTAATTACAAGAGCTTAAAGGTCTTAAATTCTGCTATTTAATGTTGACCACACATATTTCAACGATCTTTGCCTTAAGATATTCATCATTAAATTTCAAAATCAAATGCAGCAATCTTTTAGTTGCTTCTGCTGATTATAGTTTAGAATTTTTTATGTAAGCACTAAATCAATCAAAATCTGTAAAAATTATGCCTATTTGCTTGTGAATGTAGAATAAAATCTGTCAGCATATGATATAAGGCAGTTAATTTATTTCTGGTAATGATAGATACTATTGACCAAAAAATGTCTGAAGAGATGACAAGCGTGACGCAATAATACGGTGTCTTTAATTTAAATATCAATGTATCATACTCACTTTGATTGAAAACCCTCAAACTCTTCTTGTTGTTCACTGATAGAAGCTTCGAGGTCAAGGTAAGATCCATAATCCCCATCTTTGTACAACTGAAGTGCCGCATCATCCAACTGTAACAAATACAAGGCTATTATTTTTCAATACTTGATTGGAAATGAAATAGTTTTGAACAGCCTACAAAATTGATGCTTCAAAAAGCATCAAATATTTAATAGTTAGTTCTTCTGACATTTCAAAACGATACCAGGAAAAACAATATCAATGAATATTGTTTGTCGATATCCAGTAGTAAAGTAAATAATAGACATTAGCTTTATTTTAAGTAGGCAATTTACTTTTATGTGTCTTTAAACATCGTTTTATTATAAGGATTTACTATATGAGAACGACGCCATTAAATCCTTTAGTAAAGAAGCTAAGAAAAAATTCTGTTAGAAAAGAGAAGCTGCAAAAACAAAGTTCACAGGCAACTATAGTTTAATAAAGATAATTATACAAATTGCTGAAAATTGTTTTTCTAAAGTATAGTAGTCAGTTAAAAAATAAAACCACTTCATTCTTCCGACAGAATTTCTATCGCGCAATGGAACCAATGTTTTCCTTGTGAATAAGTATTGAAAATTATTAAAAAATAATAAACCAACAAAATGTTTATATCGGTCTTCTTTTTTTTCTTTCTTAAGCTTCTGTTGTACATATTTATCCCCTTTATATACCCATTCTTCTCAGTTCTATGCAAAGAACTCTTTTGTCAAAATCACAAAAAAAATCTAGTTCCAAACAATCAACAACATTGAAACTTATGCTGTCTCTGGCAGTGATAAAAATAGCCCTTTCAGGAAAGCAGAAATGGTTGACCAAACCAGCTCCAAAGATGCTGCAAAAAACCATTTTGCCAGTATACAACAATTAAATTTGCCAGTTGACAAATTATAGAATTCCAGAATAAAGTACCTTTAATTTTTCTAAATTCCTAGACTCAAACTAAAAATATTTTCCTCAATTTTTCGTCTATATTTTACACAAACGTGTTCATCAACTATTAGTTGAAAATAACGCATACAAAAGCGAAAAACTATTCTTAAACAAAAAAAGCAAACAAAGTTTAAGATCGAAAAGTTGTCACATATTTGGCTTTGAAGTTGACCTCGACTACAAGATATTTAAAAAAATCAAATTTCTTACTATTTGAGATGCTTACGTGTCTAAAAAAAGCACTGAAAGACGTGGAAATGGTTTACCAAAATCAGGACAAAAAACAAGAAGGATTTGCAATCATCTAATAGAATTTCGAGAAGCAGATGGTATTATTACCAGAGTTGAAAGAAATAAAAAATCGCATATATTACTAAATTTGCGTCTTTTATTTATGACGCTGATCTAATACGTGCATAAACTTCTTCGTTCTTTGATATCATTCCCCAAAAAAAATAAAGCAATAAAGCCAAGACAAATTCATTTAAAACAGAGATTGGTAGACTTTGAGATAGTATCAAGTTCTCCTCAGTGAGACTTCATAAGCAAGATTCAAATCAGTCATGATCATCATAATACCAACTTAAACCCACAGTATTACAAAAACTCAAAGTTTAAGTATTTCTCAACCTGCAAACAACTTCCAAAAACACTCATAGATTAAAAATACTGAACAGTTATGCTTACTGGCGTAGTATCTGTGCATACCAAATATTCTTAAACCTATTGTGTACTACCGTTAGAATCTCATATATTCAATTATCTCACATTACGGCAGACTCATTTGTAAATTATTAAAGTTTTTGAATTAGATAACAACTAATTCCGGTTCCCATGATTGTCCAGAACAATAATTTAATTATCCGTTGTACTGGAGGTCACGACTTCATTTCAGTTCCTTTACAACTGTCCTACTAAAAACATTAAATGCACCATCTTGACACAAAAATACAAGGCTAGTAAAAAAAAAGTTTTTGAACTAATTTTATAAAAATAAATATAATAAAAAATAGGTTCAAAAACGTTGTCAATCCAAAACAAACAACAAAAAAGCTATACTTTTAACTGTAAAAATGAATCGCAAATTTTGTAAACATAACATTTTCCAAAATCGTCTGTAAAGTTGGACAGATAAGTCCGGAAAGTACTACTTTTCACGCCCATAAGTCATTTTTACATGCATCAGTTTTGATCAATATTTTATAACTTACGCGTATTTTTGATAAAAAAAATATAGACAATGATAAAAAATCATTGCTCTGATTGCAAATTGAATATAGAATGAGAAAAACGCATTTTTTAAGAGCCGTAAGGACAAGTCCATTTCCATGATTGAGAGGAGTGTGGTGCTTATTACATACATATTGATATTATAAACTTTAAACTTTTCGATTTCAGAAAATATTTAATTTACGTCTCAACAAGAAAGTTTTTGTTTTATGATGTATATTCTTCCGTCTAAAGCTTCGGAAAATAATTCCCATATCTATCTATATATATAAAAGAAAGTCGTCTTTTATGTTACTTCACTTATAACTCAAGAACGGCTTTACCGATATGGTTGAAAATTGGTGAGGTGGTAGCTTAGAGCCAGGAGAATGCTATAGGATACTTTTTATTCCAGAAACCACCCTCTAAAAGAAGGGTTAAATCAAAATTAGAATTGCGATGTCGGAAACGTTCGGTGAGGCTCGGCAAATTACCGTTCCAAATAAATCGATCCACTCCCCCACCACCAACCAAAGTCGGACCGTGCGTTTACATGTAAAGCCGGCCACTGACGATCCAACCAACGCCGCAGTACGACTGCGGCTTTGGATCTTGGATCGTCAGTGGCCGTCTTTAATGGTCTTCCATGAGACAACTTCCCATATAACAACTTTGGGTGAAAGTTTGTATGGAAAATTATGATGACTGGATTTGAATGAATAGAATACTTTTTATTAACAAAGAGATAAAAAGAGGTGGGATAAGAACAAAAAATGACAAGTACCAATATTAGTATGATTTTCAAAAATTTTGGATTGTTTATTTTAAAAATAATATCTATGTTTAAATCCGATATTTTAGAAGTAACATATTATCATTTCTTGATAGGGCGGAAAGAGGGCAAAATGTCTAAAGATTGATGTCGTTTTCATAATTTTTCCCATAAATTGCCTAAGTTCTCAAAAAAAAATAAATAGGTATGTTTCCTGCTTTCTAAAAAATTACTCTTAGGAGGATGAAAAGAGAGTGTTCTAGGGATAAAAATGTAAGAAAACGATATGGGTATTTTCGAGGAATTTCAGGTCGTTGATTTTGAAAATGATATTTAAGTTAAAGAGGGTTGTAAAATAAATGTGATAAAGGTAATAAATGTGAATAATTAATTTGGGTATCATTTTTATAGTTTTTGGGGTCGTTTATTTTAAAAATCTATATCTATTTATAGCCTAACAGTAGCCTAACAAAGAATATTTTTTATCCCATTCCGTGTGACGTGACATACAATATAAAACGTAAACGCATCTGACATATAATAACAAAACAAATGACAAAAAAAATAAAAATAAAATAACAAAACTAAGGCGGAACAAAGTTCGCCGGGCCAGCTAGTATATATATAAATAAAACCCGTTTTCCGTTGTCACGACATAGAATGAAAACGGCTTGACCGATTTAGCAGATTTTTTTTTGTAGTTTTCTAATACTCTGTACAAGGGTTCTTACGGAAAAAAATATTAAGAAAATCTCTCAGAAAGATTGAAAAATATACATTTAACTTTACATATTTTAAAAAAAGCGCGTTACGAATGTCAACGTCATTCAATTTAAAACAAAAAATTCTGTGGTAATCTATGACACCACAGACATAACCGCGCTAACAAATGTCAACGTCATTCAATTTAACTTCCCTTTCAAACATTTTGAAAGGAAAGTACGAAGGCAAAGATGTTTTAGTCACACGCATTCCTATGATACCGAACGATATGCCATTCAGTTTTAAACGTTTACAGTTTCCAGTGCGGCTTGCATTTGCAATGTCAATAAATAAATCGCAAGGGCAGTCGCTAAAATCTATGTTATTTATTTGCGCCAGAACATAAAACTAAAAATATAGTTTATCAAAAAGCATTACAATAGAGAGAAGCAGTGAAGGATATAGAGGCTATTAGTTGCTTTCTAAAGCGCGCGTGATATTGAGCTCAGTGTTTACTTCAAAATGCCCAGTTGTTCAATAGCGATTTGTAAAAATATAAGTGAAATTATTGAACCCTACGGAATAAACACTGTTATTCCGTAGGGTATAATTTTGTTTTTTATTTAATAAAATTAGAAAAGTCCTTCTCAGGTATGACGAGACCAGGGAAATAGGTATTTATTTTTATATGAAGGATATTATAGATTCCAGTTCAAATTGAATAGGTACGCATACATAAGATAGGTCAGGTCAGGTCAGGTCAGGTCAGGTCAGCTATACAAAATAAAGTAGCGCATCAAATTTACGCTAAAGCGGTACGAAGCTCGCCGGATCAGCTAGTTTGTCATAAAAATTCAACTTTAGTGCTTTGGTGTACAGATAACTATTAAAAATGTACTTTTCGATAGAATAATTCATTTGTACAAACAAATGTTTCAGATTGTCAAATTCATCAAAAGAGTCTTATCTAACCATCATTATGAGTAGAGCTTCTGCTGGAAATAAACGAGAAGAAAAAGATTAAGTTTCATTTAATCATCATAAGTTTTTTCTTTGTTTCTAACAGCTAAGCTGCTATAAAATCTTGAAATAATTGATGGTCTAATAAAAATAAGTTTCCAATTTCCATCCAAATGTGATTCCTTGAAATTAAATCTTTATCTCAGTACATATTTTATAGTAAGCCTAGTGTCAGTTTGCGAAATAGCTTTGAATTAATTAGTAGGTTTTTGACTTTATCAAATGATCAATTAAAGATTCCATATACTTACAAAGAGGCTTTGTAATTGAAATAAATACTTTGTTTAATGATGATTTATTAGAATAAATTAATACATTCACTTTAAATTTATAGGAATGTTAAAAATAATGGTAAAATATAAACAATTTATTAGCATCGAATAATTACCTGTACTGGTAATTATTCACAACCAAGACTTTACCAAGACTTTACACTTGAAAAGACAACCAAAACTGTTGTTTTGTAATATAAACATACATAATTTTATCAAGTTTATAAGAAGACCGAAAAATTAGATCTCACCCTGTATAAAAGCACATAATTTTAAAATATAGCTTTTTTTATGTTTATTGCTACAGCATAAATGACAAAACAAAACGTGAGAGAAAAAAAAGAATGTATAATAAGACATGCTGTACATATGAAAAAACATGAAAACAAAAGTAAAGCAAAAAACGTCTTCTAGTATAAAAATTTTTTTAAACCTAAAATATATCCAAAAAGCTGAAAAAAAATTGCAGAACAAAGTTATAGCCAAATCTGACACAGGTACCAATAAACCAAAGAATACTGGTAATATAAATGACAAAAAACGACACTTAATTGCTAGATCCACAATAACGTTAAAGACAATTGTAAGCTTTTTATTGTGTAGCTTTCGCTTACAGCCGGAAAGAAAGAGCATTTTCAACTCTACTCCAGAAACGCAGCGCGCAGCACAACTTATAGAGCGAGAGCAAAATAAAGGTTAGCTTCAAAGTAGATTGTTTTCAGTTAATGATTTACTAAATAAATTTGATGATTTGATGTGCAAAGCCAACTTCAATGCAAATTTTCACTTTCTTCCAAAACTTTTACTGCACATTATGAAAGAATACATTCTGCTATTTCTGTCATGTAACAGAAAAAGAAAAACCCATAAAATAGATCCTACAGTCAAAGATCCCATTATTTGCAGCTGCCGGAGACAAACAAGACCAATACATTTATTGCTGTGTGACCCTTTGTTTGTGTAGTTTCAGTCCATAGAGCAGAAACCAATAAAATCATAATGCAATGTCAGTACAGATTTTTATTTTCAAAACCTAATTATTTTCAGTTAGATTTTCGGTTTTAAAACTCTTGCAGCAAATTATCGACAAAATTACTCTCTTTTAGTTCTCTAATAAAAGACTTTGAAATTAGAAAAACAACGTCATATTTCATAATGTGAATAACAATAGCTCAAGGCGGCTGTGTACTTTATTAATTTAAGTACAATTAGTCAAACACAATAATAGCCATAAAATAAATTACACCATAATAACTGACAGAATATCTCTAGTCTTGCTCCCACAAGCTCATCTTATCTCAAAACCAGTCAATAGATCAGTGACGAACCGTAACGAAAAAAATCAAACAAGAGAAACATTTACTGCAACTTCCTAGCAGTTTCGTAACCAGAGGCGTCTGAGCCCAAATCCATTAATAATACCAGCGATTAATCTATGAAATGGGAATTGAGAGGGTCGCCGCAATAAATTCCCATAGCTTTACTGAAGTTACTATAAAATATATTTCCTGCGGTTGCACGTTTTCCTTTTTGCAATTTCTCCGATTGTTTTGATATTCACATGGTGGCAAAACCTTAGGTGGTCTACAAAAGTGATGGATACTAAAGCATAGGCCATCAAATACTCTTGGCATGAAAATATATGTATCAGATCTATTAAAAACTTATAAATATGTTCAGTCTGACGTTACCTGATTTGCTTTTTCGAAAAAAAAAACTTTTTTTTATTATTTCTACCTTAGAGCGGTAATCGCTAGTTTCCGTACATTTTTTATAAGAATCTGATTACTGTACATGCACGCATAGTTCAAATTGTACGTCAAGCTGTTTTATATAAAGAACAAAAGAAAGTCTCCCGAAGAACAAAGACTAAGACCATTAAAAATACGAGGCTAATACTCTAAAGACATGTCAAAACACTTTGAATGTTACGGCAGCTGCTAAAAGCGACAGTCATTGACTTTTAAGTTGTAAACAGAAAAAAGTGTTAAAAGTTCTTCCCCATTAGCATTAGGGATAGATATTAGATTTTTTCCAACGGTCAAGTGATCGTGACAGTGACCCCAAGACCTGTACAGGTCGTTTGTTATGGATCGTTGAGCAGACAACAATGCGACTGTACGATGTCTTCACGGTAACTTAAACAAAATCTCCTGGAAAAGATCGTGATAGTCCCATCTTTAGCGTTAGGGATATGGTGGATCGGCCACCTCGAATGGTTATTACCTTAATTACCGGGACGTGGGAAAAAAGATGTGCTGATAAAGGAAGAAGATAGGCACCAGCACTAATGAAGGTCTAAGTTGATTCGACTTAAAGTAAGCTTACGCTGTGTACAGGATGTTTGCATGTTTATCATTTTAATCTTGAGGCAGAGATCTTGTGTTTGATCGAGCATCTTACTTGAGATGGTAAAATAATTACTGCACTTTTATTGCTCTTAATCTATTATCCACACAAATAAAAAAAACTCTTATTTACCCTTCAACGCAACTTTTTTCAATTGAAGAAGATTTTCAAGTAGAAAGCCACATTCAGGTCATTTTCAAGCAAATGTTTAAAAAAAACATTTTTCCTAAGTTTGAACTAAACTAAGTGAAGTGAATAATAATGGAAAGTGTTAATACCCTCATCTATATATATGAACAATACATAGTTGGTTAGGCAAAAACCACTTGATTTATTACAAGTTTGATTTAATAAAGCTAATCTTCCGGAAGTAATAACATTCACACTCAATGCCGATAGAACGCCTTTTTCCGCTTCAAATAAGAGTCCGCAGATTATGAAATAAGCCGCAGACTTAATAATTTTGCGGTTTACGTAACAGACATTTTACATTTAATGCTTTAAGAGATAAAGCGTCTTCATACTTTTACTGCTTTATTATTGTTGTTTTCAAAATGCTTGAGTTCTTTGTGCTTTGAATTTTGCATGGCTGATTGGATAACCAGTCACGTTTTGTTACGCCTATTCCGATTTTTTTTATATTGCAAATATACTCTCAAATTTCATTGCAAAATGAAGAATATTCAAATTTTCCATTTTTTAATTTTTCAGTTATTTTGTATAATCGTTCTCTTATCCAGTAGGTTCTATGTCAAAAACTTTACAAAAACCAATTATTGCCAATAATAATTTATTCAGTTTCCAAATTACAAAAAAATAAATTTGGACAACCAATAAGAATACAATCAATATTAATAAATGTTAATCTTATATAAAAATTTCTAAATAAGGAAGCAATATGACCATCAACGTCATTCTACTGCCTAAGATTTTCTAAAAAAAACTGACAAAATAAATTTTGCTTTTCTTTTCTTATAGTTATAAATAATTTGTCTCATAAGAATAGAAAATTATGATTTTACTCATTTTGGCAGTGATTTATTAATATCAATATTAACATTGGCACTTTTATCTACGCATCTCTTTGTCCAACGCTTACAGAATTCGTTCTATTACGTCTTTGGCGTAAATATAATTCCTTAATTTTTAGTTTGTCCGGCAACTTTCCAATTCACAGACTTACTTCTACTAAAATCGAGTTTCTATTGTTATAAGCTACATATGTTTACTGACAAAACATTTATACCGTTTTTAAAATTTAGATAAACTTGGTGAATAAAAATCCTCCCAATAATTTGTTAATAGTTAACCTATTATCCCGCTTCTCTGTTTCCGTAGTTTTTTCAATAGAAGATTGTTTTCATGTCTTCTAGCCAGCTCTGTAGCCTACATCTGAAAGTCTGCCTCATTTTAATTGAATATAGGATAAAATTCCCTCTAAATAAAGAAAACTAATTATTATTAAATATTAAAGCCCTTTGTTGTCGATATAAGACATAGGATTTACATTTTTAGTTCTTCTTTAAAAAGTACTTAAAAGCGAATTATCATTTGTATAGTGCATCCACGCGCTGAATTCATTACGCCTCCTAGCTTAAAGCTTATTTCATTGGCACATTCCTCCGATTTGCATAGATTACACGAGTGTCACGTGTAAAATCAATCCAATTATATGAATTCCGCAGAACATCCCCAGCGTTTCTGCTACATCCTTAATCGGATTGTTTACGGTCGGTTAACGGTCGCCAACAATAATTATTAAATTATGGGAAAAGAACGGAAGTTTCGACACTCCCACGAAGTAGAAAAAAGAAGAAAAAGCCGAAGAACAAGGAATGATTGGCATTCCAGCTAACACACATTGTAAGTTTCCAAGTACCAACCGTGTGCTTCTAGGAATTCATTCTTCTGCATCTTATTATGCATATTGCATAAAGATCTTTTTTATATAGCGTGGCGTCATCCAACCTGCATAGTTTATGCTAAACCGAAAGTGTATTCATATAGTTAACCGAGATTACACCGAGATTTTAACCTACAAACACAAAAAAAAATTGTTTGAAATGCATTTTTGGTTTTATAAATAGTCCGATAGTGGGTGGATTTTGTTGAAATCAGTTGTTCTACATCCACAATGAGTTTGTTATTGTATGTATCTCCATTTATTTCGCAGACCTTACAAAGCCACGGTCAACAATACTGTATTTAATCACCGCTATTTCAAGAATAGATAACAACCCACTTTTTTGATTTTTTTTTATAAAACAAATCAACAATGAACCATAAAAAAAATTAAAAAGCTATGGCAAATATTAAAATCAGTTAGACTTTGTTTAATAATAATGAACCGCCAGAGTCATGGTCAACACGTATTGACATTCTATTTTTAGTTGTGTAAAGCCAAAGATTCTAGTTGAGTCCATTATAATTTACTTATTTTCATAATATATTAACATAAAAGGTTTGTCACAACTATCCCATAACTAATTGTTCATTTTTTGTAGGCTTGTCTGAATGCCTAAATTAACGATTTAATAACAATAATTAAATAAATCCAGCGGCATTCGACATCATAAAGTTATTGAATAATTTTCATATAAATAAAATATAGAAATAAATGTCTTTAAACATTAATGTTTACAACCGCTGATGAGAAGAAAGGTCATGACTTTTAAATATTTTTGAAAATTACAATACAAAGATAATTTATTTTTGTGAAAATCGGAACTAATTATGAGAAAAAAATAGAAATTCACCAATAAATCTTTATCTAGTTTCTAACAACAAATTTCCAAATGTATTTACACGGAAGCCTCACAATAGTGTCAATTCGATACATTGCATTCCTCCATATCGAAAAGGGAGTTATATGAAGTATCGAGTGAGTCTTTAAAATTTGTTTCAGGACTCTGTATTTGGTATACTGAAATTATAAAAAACCACGACAAAAAAAATTTCCAGTTTTTATTTTTATGATTGAAAGCCAAGTTAATCGAGAGCAATTTTCTACTCATAATTGTAAACAAAGAAATGAGATTAAAATTGATCAGTTGTTTTCTGGTTGACAAATGGATGTTAGCATCGTTCAAAGATGTGAATAAGTCATAATTATTACAATTATGTAGTGCTGCAAAAATATTTTTCTAAAATAATATTAGACCGACTAAATAATAAGATTTAAAAATGTTTCCTTAAAAAATCATTTACGTATTAACTTCACAAATATAATGTTGCTTCACAAGTGTCTAGCCAAACCGTTTAAATATCTTTAAAACATTTCCTGTTTAATGTTGAGAAAATTCAGATTGGAATGTTGTCCTTGATATGTCAGTTGGTCACCTAACTAAGCGTATCCTAGGATGTAGTAAGTGGAAAACCCTTTTGTGAATCAAACCACAAAAATTAAGTTCCAAATTTATGATGCTAATTTCATTTTAAATAAGTCACCGTTAAAATCATTGGATATTTTCATTATTTTTTATGTCTGTTTAAGTAGTTTGTTACTTGGTTTACGATTGGTGTAAATAAGTCAGATATTTTATGAGTTTTCTGGATATTCTTTGCGTAATATTAGCATACTATATTTAAAGCAAAAAAGTGGTTGCTCATTTCTCTTAATTAAAATACAAGTTAAAAAAAAACCTAAAAAAAATACAGGCTATTTTAAACAAACTATGCTTGCAAACTTTGCCACAATTTTTTTTTCACTACCACAAGAGACTTTGTAAAAAAGTTTTTAGCAAAAAAGTTGAAATTCTTTGTACCTTATTCCAAGTAATGCTGTACATATATGAAAAAAATATAGAAAGAGTGGAAAGAGATAGATAAAGTACAAGAAAAATATTATAAGTCGGTGTTACGGTTAGAGAGAGAAACACTAACTTGAAAACAATGCAAAAAAAATTAATGTAAAAGCAGAAAAAAAAGTATAAATAGTATATTACACTACAAGGGCAGAAAGTTGAGATTCCTGCACTGCGCGCCATAGCCTCGGGCATCATGGCGCGCAGTTCAGGGCTCTCAAATTTCTGCCCGTGTAGTGTATACTAGTTTTCTTGCTACCCCAGTCGAACGTACGTGGTTTCGGCTGCGATTCCACGGCAGAAAATGCAGCTCTACCAGTGCATGAAAGATACACTTTCTGCCGTGGAATCGCAACCGAAACCACGTGTTTTCGACTGGAGTAGCAAGAAAAAATTTTTAAAAGAGAATTATTATTAAAAAAAAATGTTATGTTGGCTTATTTCATTGAAAAAGAGTCGTTGTACTCTAAGTTTAAGTCTACCATAAATCTGCAGACTGTGTTTAACCCGACCAATTTATTGGTTTGACTTATCAATATGATAAAAAAATTGCAGTTTTCTTTAACGCTACATATAGTTTTTTGGCAATTAACCAAAGCTATTGAAATCTGCCGCAAACTGGAATGCCTCCAAAATTAATTTTAGAATTATTGTAATAAAAGCAGAGCAATGCAGATGTCAACCTTTGAATTAGAGACAGCTATTGCATAAAAAGATCATCCTCCAGGAAATCAAAAGACACGCAGAACGATTCAATTTGCTTAATTAAAGATAATGAACAATAATTAATTATGTCAAATTTGATTAGTAGGTGCTGTATTATGATAATCAATGCTGTTTCTTGAAATGGTGAAAAGAATGTACCATGTCTTTATAAATTATAAAACAAAGTCGTGAATTTCATTAAATCTAAAAGTTTTAAAATAAAATCAAAATTTTTTTTATAAAAATAAACACAATTTCCATTTGAACAATAAAATTCTTCCACTCAGTTAGTTTCTTGTCAATAAACTTATTATTTTCTTTATGATATAAGCTTTGTTTTCCAAATCTCAGTAAATTCAACATCCTTTACTACAAGCTCTTTTTGGAACGTCTTTATTTTCTAACCCTCTAGTTTCCAGATCTTAATAAACTTGTTTTAACCAATCTTCCGGCAATTGACATTTCATTATTTTTCTGTGTTACCGGTATTCATCAATTTTTTTGTAATCTCTATTTTTTTCAGCATTATCTTCTACCGTATGTCTTTAGTTTTTATTTTATCTTATCTTTATAGTAGTCTACAGCTATTTCTTAGTCCAATTTCCAACAGCTTCAACTCTCTGTCAGAAAAACTGTTTTGCTTCCTATGTCTACACTGGTTTCAGTCTACAATAATTTTGTTTTATTTCAAGATCAATTCCATAACGGCTAGTTTAGTCTTGCTGTCAGCCAGATTTCGTAATCATGTAATTTACATCACCCAGAAACATAGCAGCCCTCAACTGATGCTAAAACCGAGCCCGGAATTTACAAATCATTCAAATTCTCTCGCCTACTTGAAGCGGTAGTATTTTTTGAGCTCAATGTACTTATCTCAATTAAAGGATACAAATTTAACAATTTTTACAAAATTTCGTTCAAGAAAATTAATTTTTTCGCGTGTTTGGGTTTCAATTGCAGTATACTGAATATGTACTAGTACTACTTGTATACTAACTAATTGTAGTAGCAATCGCTCAGGACTGGACGAAAAATGTTACGATTTGCCTATAGCGTACTACAAATGTCAGTAATTTTTTTTGACACTCTATATAACCTTCAGTTCAATATAATGAACGATACAATAAAATTATAAATTG
Source organism: Lagria hirta (assembly GCA_947359425.1). NCBI lineage: Eukaryota > Metazoa > Arthropoda > Insecta > Coleoptera > Tenebrionidae > Lagria > Lagria hirta. Next base: position 6,648,661 of record OX375800.1, read on the forward strand.
AATTAGTATTTATTTTTTTGTATTTATAATTTAGCCTTTGCACGACATGCAATAATAATTGTTTTAGAAAAAACTCCACACGTATTTGATTGTAAGTGCAAAAAAACTTCCAGCACTTTAATTCAAAGGTAGCAAACCTAAGAAGAAAATGATTGACTGTTAACAACGGAAGAAGTCCATTTTACGTAGACATAGCCGCATAGCCCTCTGCATTTCAACGAAGCACTTCCATCAATCTAAAGAGAAAAAATTATAATAAAACGTCGCCTATAACTATGCTTCAGCCGCACTCACATTAACCAGATTTAACACTAATTAACCTTCATATCCGTTGAGCGTGTCGACCACAACTACCATCAACGTAAATATGCATGAAATATGTTATTTGAGCTTTTATGCATTTGAGATCAATTTAAAGAGTACAATTATAATACCAAATGAACAAAAATAATTGGATATATCCATAGATAAGAATATCTTAGCAAAATATGTAATAGAGACTGTATTCAGATTTAAACCAGTGCTCTCTTCCGCGAATTCCACATCAACCACAAACTGTTAGTTATAAATACATTCAAACCTATACACTCCTCAACTTTTAGAAATTGGAAAAAAAACAATAAATTTATGTCGTTGTTATTTAGCCAAATTCAATTTTTAGTCGTTAAAAAGATGTTACTGGTCAAGTAAAATATTAACATTTTGTATCACTAAGATGGATAAAGATGATATAACGGACAATTCAGTTATTTAAAATTGCTAGCTACAAAAGGCTGTGCGTAAGCGTTTTATTTTATGACTTTATAGAGAACCTTTCGAAGTAACGACTAAAGGAGAGCTTGATGGATATGACTGAATATCCTATACAACCTACGTTATATCCTCTTTATCAAGTTAAATGATACAAAATGTTTATATTTTTTCAAAGGCTTACACTGCTGTAAAAATAGCTGCCCTTACCTACATTCAAATAATATACACTGAGCAAATTTTGAATTAAACCTTATCGTAATGTTTTTCTCTATATAATGTTGAGAGATTCTTAAAATATTCTTGATAAAAAAGTTTTACTTCAAAAAGTTTAAAATTTTAGACATTTTTCGATAACATCTTTCTGTGCACATTTTGAACAACTTCTTTCTTTTCCTTATCAAAGCAAAGCAAAAAACTATGTGAAAAGCTGAATTAATGTTGTGAATACCGGTACAAAATATTCTTACTCAATCTAGTAACTGGTCTAATCGACATCTAAAATCTATATTCTGCATCTCTCCTATGCTATGGCAAAGTCATAGTTCTATGTCTTCTCTATAGTAAGCCTACAACACCTTTTCCAGCATTCCAGTTCTACAGCTTTAAAAACTTAAAAATAGTTAGAGCAAAACCTTTAAGCCACCTTTGAAAACTAGTGGCAAGTAATAATTTGGTCGCTTTTTACTTACTTTGGTATCAGATATATTCTTTCATTTAATTTTCCGTGGGAAGATATATTGAATCCCATATACTAAATCCTATGATATCCCCCTGAGACAATCCCAACCAATATTAAACTGTAAATAGCTGTAATTAAATAATTACGCCGTCTAATGGTCTGTCGATAGCGAATAATTTACACTTTGGCTTCAAATTGACGGTAATTAGTTCGCGAAAACATTCCACCACGTGCTATTATACAGTTCCCTACCTTGATATGGCTTGCTTTCAAGTTTTTAATTCTCATTGCTCTAAGGTACATATTCCTATTATAAAGGTAATATTAAAGCCTTCCATTATCAGGCAATATTATTTGTTCTTTTGTCCTACTCAAAACTGTTTTAGAAAAAATATATATATATATTTGCTTTAAAAGTTCTATGTCAAAAAAAAATTCACTCCTCAAAAAATTCAATTTCTAATCTATTTAAATAACAAGAAAAAAAGTCTTTTTTCTTTATATAACTTTGCCATATTTTTCCAAATTATTTCAAAATTGAATCAGAAATGACTTTGTGATGAAGAAGACAGGCTGTACATACATACTTGTAAACTTCGGTGGACAAAAAAGCGACAAATTTGGTTAGCCTAAAATTTTGCAGACACTTTTCAATAAAAAGACTTAAGTATTTTTAAAACTTCACATTTTTTTCGATTTCTCGACTGGATCTATTATCTCTCAAATATGCAAGTATTTAAATAAATTTAACGTTACAGTGTTAAAATTTTTTTCAGTTATTTTAACACACTTCAATAGCGTTATTGAAAAAAAAAAGAGAATTTTGCCTTTTATTATCAAGCGGTCATGCTGCGATAGTTTCGTATTCTTTAATTTATTTTTAAATATAGGTATTGACAATCAATGATATAATAATTGATATGTTAGAGTGGTTCAAATTCTATAAAGCAAGGTACAAATGTTTCTACAGTTTTCCTCCTATTTTATTCTTTCTGCGACCACCTATAATGTCTAGTGACTAGTCCATCACGTCAGCATCTTGAGAAATAAAAAAAACTTAGAGGACTCATTTATTTTCTCCTTTGTAAACGTTCCAGCAAGAATGTTCCACTTGAGTCAAAAGGTGTCGAGCATTAAATCTCCGGTAGCCTTTATTATTATTATGGGTTTGATGATTACAACACGCGACGTTTTCAGTTCAATTAAATGCTTAAAATGAAGTTGTTTGTTTAATTTTGAAGTAATTTGATGGAGATTTGCTTTGTACGACACCTGTGATTAAGTCGTTGATGGCAATTTCTTATTACTTAATTGCTTCATTATTTGAAGATGTGACGATGCCATTGTTCGGTAAGGTCAACCAAGCGAGAAGGTATTCAGCTGGATACTGGCAAAATTAACTTTTATTCTCACCCATACTGAGTAGAACATGTTACAAAAGAAACAAATTACATTTTCAAAGTTTTTAATAGCGGCAAAACTCATTTTTGAATGAAATCAATTCTTCATCCACAACCTTCCTGAATGCGTAGCTAATATGATTATTTATTTATTTTTTTTGCTAATTCTCTTTATTAGGATTTAAAAGTCAGAATTAAGAGCCAGTCTCTCTACCTTCAGAAGGGTCAGCAGTTTCAAATATCAAAACTGTTAAAAAAACACATAACTCATTATTTTATACTTAAAAAAACCTTTTTTTAAGAAGTATGTATATCAAAAACATATTATCTAGTCAAAAGATCAGAATGACAAAAAATGCTGTCAAAAACTTGTTAGACATAGAAGAATAGAAAACCACAGGATCTTTGGTTGACTCATTCTTGCTAATTTTTCGATACACTATTTTCTGATAGAATCATAAACCGAAAGTTGTTAATAATTTTAGTAACATTAACCAAAGAACATAACATATGCAACAAACATAAAAAGAACTCATGCAAATCAAGAGATAATCCTTAAAAAAACAAATAGTTTTCAATAAATAAAAAATATTTGTGTTGATGTAAATAAAGGACGTAGCTATACTTATTGGATTACAAGAAAAAAACACCAAATTTTGGTGTTTTTCAAGTGAGGGGGAAAGTCGCGCAAAACATAAACATTGCAAAGTGAAAACATAGCCACAAAGAAAAAGCTTAAGACTCGGAGTTAAAAATGTATCTCAAAAATGTTTAGTGCCAAGTGACCAAATTTTTCTGACACAACTTCATATAAATGGTTTGAATCTTACCTATCACATAGATATCAAATAGTAAAAGCAAAAGAATCTTATTCAGACCGTAGGGCCACTAACATTGGAGTACCTCAAGGTTCAGTTTTGGGTCCAATCCTATTTCTTCTTTTTATTAATGACATCACTAAAGTGAACATAAGTGGCAGAATCTGTTTGTTTGCTGACGATACTAGCATTACGTAGAGTGCTTCCTCTAGTCAGTCTTTACATTCGCTCATTTCGAAAGATCTTATTAAAATAAAAACTTGGTACGATGCAAATAAACTATGTCTTAATACTCAAAAAACCGTAATACTGTCATATAAAACGTTGTTAGATCCAATTACGTTAAACAGCACCACAATCAAGGCTGTTGATTCTACTAAATTTTTAGGACTTACCATTGATTGCAAACTTAAATGGACTGAGCATATTAACTTGTTGAGAAATAAACTTTCTTCTGCATGCTATGCAATCAAATCTGTTTACAAAAATCTTGGCCTTAATAATGCGAAATTGTCCTATTATGCTTTATTTGAATCCCATCTTGGCTACGGGTTACCTTTTTGGGGAAATTGTATTCAACAAAAATTTGAAATTATCTTTAAATTGCAGAAAAGAGCAATCAGATATATGTGCCGACTGAAACTAAAAACCCATTGCGAACCCTATTTTAAAAAACACAAAATTAATACTCTGGCGTCACTTTTCATTCTGGAAGCAAATGACTCGAAGCTCAAATTTGAATATCCATTTGCAAATACCTAGTACTGAATTAGTAAAAAATTCAGTATTCTATGAAGCTATATGTTGTGCAAGAATATTGACTGCATTAACAAATCGAATTGGGGATATTGCCCTTCTGTTATCAATTGCTTGATTTTTAAAATCTACAACCACTTACCAATTTGCTTAAAGACGACACCGACTGACACTAAGTTTAGATTCATGGTTAAACAATTTTTGTTGGTAAGACCCTATTACACCATTGACGAGTTTTTAGATGATACATTTTAACTTCCTTTTAACTTTTTCTTCTTTTTTTATTTACACATATGAATTGCGATGAATATCTCTGGACATCGTAGACTTTTGATATATATATATATATATATATATATATATTTATATCTTTGTTTTTTATTGTTTTTATTTGTTTTTTATATTTATTGTTTCTCCTTGTTTTTTATATTTACCTTTTGTCGACTTTCAATAATTTGTAATGTTATTGGTTCCTTTCCTTTTGTTTTGTTGTGATTTCATGTTCTTATTTTTATGTGTATTGCTTTGTCCATAAAAATGTTGTAATTTTTAAGACAATAAAGCATTTTATCTATCTATCTATCTATCTAAGATAAAAAGTCAAAAAAAAACTTTGCAAAAGCTATGAACACAGATTGTGCAATCAATACAAGTATAACCCTATTTTAACGTTTCAACAGTTAAACTGACCTGACCTGACCTGACCTAACCGAAACAAATGCGCAAAAGTTGAACTACTTTGCGTTGGAAGTTGAACTGTATAATATTTCTATACTGTGCGCATACCATCCAGACTTGAGCTCTATCGAGTTATTGTGAGCTACTCTTAAACAACGTATCCTGCAAATATTGACACTTTCAAGATTCCTGAAGTCATAAAGTTACGTGCCAACTATTTAATGCATTTATAGCCAAAAGGTAGGAAAAAAAGTGTTGTTGAGCTAAGCAATTTGAGGAAGAATTTATAGCTAACTAACAACTATAGATATAAATGTAAAAAATATGATTGTTGAAGAAAAAAGTAGTAGCAAAATATCATCGAAAAAATCACCCTGTATATTTGCTCAAACAAATGAATTGAAATAAAGTCCTATTTACCGTTAATTAAAATGATTAACATGCTTCGAATCAAATTATAGAATATCAACGGTCTAATTAAATTATGTTTGTGGAAGAAGGTTCGTTCGTACCCATTGATTGTGTGTGGCCGCGTAGTAGCCCTCATTATTCGGGTTGCCATTTAATTGTAATGACATAATGAGATGTTTGATACATTTTCCTCATTATTTAGGTTAATGACATGCAGTTTCAGGTCTTTATTTAAAAGCACACATTATTTCTTGTCTTATAATAATGATAAATTACCATCTTTATCTCAACGACAGCGTTATTTTATGCAGTGGCGTCTTAACACGTAACACGAAAAACACACCGACCTTAATGAGTGTTCAAATATTTGCTCTTGGTGAAAGTCGTTTTTTTATTGAATTTTTCTTCTCAACTAGAAGAAACATTACTTCAAGAAAACGACTGTAATTTTATTTTAACGAGTCAAGTTGTGCATTTCTGCCATCTACCAAGGTTATAGTTATCTTGAGCTAAAACAAACCAATCCACCAAGAATAATGTACTTACATACAATTTCATACAACGATTGTTCTCTGGTCATGTCTCCTTATTTATATGCAAATTGCTCCATGACTTATATCGATTACGTTGAAAAAAACTAGGGCAAAATACACACATATCACCTGTTTAAAATGCTAAATACTAAGCATGGTTTTTGCAATCTCGAGAACTAGAACAGTGCCAGCTTGCACTTAGCTACCCTTCTTGAGTTATTTCTCTCTGATCATGCGGTACATTTTCATTCTAATTAGTTTGAATATATGGAGAAGCATTCAACCATATGGACTTTCTTAGGCTCATTAAACAAGAAGCTCGATCTATTCGGCACACATCGACAAACTGCTGCTCGGAACAAGAGAAATAAATATTTAAATAACGAACAAAAAGTGCATCAATGCTTGGCTATAAATTTAATAGCAATCACTTGTAGAAAGCAAAGCATCTACAAGATGCAGGATACTCACTCATCCTGGAAGCTTTTAAAACACAGCAGGTGCCACTATGGAACTCGCAGTTTAATCGAATCTATTGCAAATAAAAGCGTTTTCAATTTGCTGGAATGATGATACTAAATTAATACTTTCTACACTTACAAAATAAAAAATGCAAAAGTTAATACACATCTAAACAATGCATTCCTACAATTTTTCAATGCTGCTTCTCCATCTGTATAGATAAATTAATGACCCCTGGGGAAACAAAAGTTAGGCAAAAAATAATCAACAAAATAAATACAAAGTGTTAAAAGCCATAGCCATATCAAAGAATAAACTTAAAAATGTCGGATGTCGGGTCTTTGTTTAAAGGTAGGAGTTTTGAGTAAATAGAACATATAACAAATAAAAATCTTGTTTACAGAACAACACAACAGTTTGTTTAATTTGTAAATTCTACAAGAAAAAAAAATTAATAAATCTTGTAAAACCACATTTCAACTCATAAAACTTTCCATGATCCAAAATAATGGTTTGTGCATGTGATCTTACATTATTGTGTTGTATTTATTCAACTGTTTTTATGTTCATTATTCTACCGCTAATATTTATATGTATTTACCTTGATTAAATCAAAGTAGCTCTATATTTGAACTCCGCTCAATTCAAATCAATTATTTGTTTAATCAATTAATAAGTCAATTTGTTTAATGAAGACAAAATTATAGTAATGTTTATTCCAGAGCAATTAAAACACCAGAATATGTTTATTAAAACAATAACAAAGATTAGTTAGAGAAAGCAAACAAAAGTCTGACGAGCCCTAATTTTTTTTTAATTTACAACACTTACCAGGAAATAGTCAGTAATATAAATATATATATATATATATATATATATATATATATTAGGCTGATTCAAAAAAAACAGTTAATTTTTATATATATGTATATATATATATATATATTAGGCTGATTCAAAAAAACAGATAATTTTTTTTTTCAAAATCCTCACATAAAAACTTTTGAGAAGGTGTGAAAAGACGCCTGTAAAAAGCAGAGCCCCTAATATTATTATTAAGAGGTCGCGGATCGGGAATTTCTATTTCCCGTTTAAATAACACAGGAATATTTTTTTTTAAATTTTGCAATTTCGTATTTTTGCAACGGCTCATTGAATTAGCAGACCAAAGCATTTTTTTGTAGAAAATTTGACGCTCTACAAAAAAGATCCTTACAAAGTTTTTCATAGTCACACTCCTTCAAAAGTTATTGCAAAAAAATTTAATGTTTTTTTTTTCGAATCTTTTCTCATTATTTCTTAATAAACTACTGTAAGTCATTTTTGTTTAATAACTTAACTTCAGTTCATTCGTTTAAAAAAAACGCCTAAACCAAAGGTTTTGTGACGAAAGACGAATCTATTATAAAGTAAAGTTAAAAAAATCTCCGAATAGCAAAAATACATCAGAAAATATTATTACTAGCAAAACATTGAGAAAAGATTCATAGTATCATCGAAATTAAAATTCTAAATAACTCTCAGGAAAAAAAACCGCCCAGTGTAGTTTCAGAAAAAGATTTACAATACTGAGAATATTAAAACTATGTGAATAAAGTCATAGAAACTATGAATCTTACAATATGGAAAAAAAACAACGAAAGATCGAGTTAAGCAACGTAAAACATCAAAAGATTAAATTTTGAACTCAAGCAAATGCCTTAAAATCTAAAACCATTAAACCTCATATAGGTCTTTCTTTAGAAAAATTGTTTAGACAAAGTGACCCAAAAAGCATAGTCGGATTGTAAAAGACCAAAAAAAGTAGCCATCAAAACACTGCTCTCTCAAAGGTCTAAGGACAAACCAAGGAAAACCTTGAATTTGAAAAAAACATTCAACGAGAAACTAGGGAGCAACGAGAGTCTTCAGAAATCAGCTTTAGCATGATCAGAATAGTCACTTGAAATGATATTGTTTTGAACATTGCTAAGTCCATCTATCAAACTTTTATTTTTCAATATCTGCAATGTATATTTCTCCAAAACTCGAGCTTTCTGGGTCACTTTTTATAATCTAGTAATGTGGTAGCACCTAAATTAATTTTAGCCTGTCAAGTCTCACTGATGAAAAATCATATTCTTACAACCAGTATAAAGTTTCTTTAAATTAAAATTGTTTCAGTGTTTGAATCAATTTGGCATGCACGAAAGGTATTTTGTTGACTATCATTTCCCGGACTACGCAGTCTGACGGACTTGCATGACAAAATTCTCACCAAGTTTAGCATAAATTGCACTAAAGCAAATTAGCGCTAATTTGCACTAGTGCAACATTATCGAGTAATTAGTAGCTCATTGGACGATTTTTGAAAATTGTAGCGGTCTGATTGGTTTAAACTTTGTGAAAAAAAAGTCAAGGAAATGTAAGATGCGAGGATTACAACACTCATATTATATCTTTGACTTTCATTCTCACTTCAAATTAAAACTCAATTACTAAACAAACTATTTTTATATCTTCAAGAATTGTACTTGACTTCTCTAGTACTGTAAATAGAGAATTGCGAAAGCGGAAATCAATAGCCCACAGAAACAAGGTTTTTGTAAATTACCTTTAGAGTTGATCAAATAAAGACGTAATCCCAGCGAATTTCAAGCAAGCTTTGAGTAATTAATCCTCAGTGTATGATTTTTTTCGAAAAGGAATGCCGTTTAAATAAAGTCAACGGAACAAATTTTGAGATATTTTTTTATATTTCACGACAAACGATAAGCAATAATTTAGTTTAGAGAAGTGTCATAAATTCTGCTGATCAAGGATATAGTGTTTTATCCAGAAAAAGGTGTTTTTTGTTAAGTGTTCTAGCTGGTCATTTTCAGTCATGCTATATTTAGTGACCACATCTAGCAAAGCAACCCCTTTGTGACAATTGCGGTTAGTCGTCACCTTTATATATCATATTTTTTTAGAAAAAACAACTGATAGCAGCATTTCTCTTGGCAGACATTGATAATACTACAATAACTACATAATTGCATGTTGAAAGTGACACAATGCAGTCATAAACGTTTCTACAGCCTAGCGAAATTCTACATAAGTATATATTAATATAAATCTATGAGAAAATGCTATTTAAAAGGTGCGAGTGCAGTCAAGAGCAGTTATGTTGCAAAATTGTCATTCATCGCATCATAACATTCTGAGAAAAAGCTTTAAATCCATCATAAATCATAACCTTTCGCATTTTTCCGAACTGTGAAAGCTTAGGTCAAGCCTTGCAATAGTTACAAGTCATTGAAAACAAGAATCCGCATCATGAAAAATCAATTTAGCGCGTTTGCGTGATTCTCGGGATGTGAAAACTGCTGTTATGTACATTGTTTAATAAATATTTTAACATTTACCATTAACACACGCTTTGGAGCAATTCGAAAAGACTATAAAAATGATTGGTTTTGTACTTTTAGACGACAAAACTAGCTTCTTCATAAAATACACATTGTTGGAGAAAGCTTTTCTGGTGTGCCACAAGGGTCTCACTTAGGTCCACCTGATTTTCTTGCTTTAAAGGTTGGATTCAACAAAAAAAAAGAATTGTCATATAACACTTCATTAGAACTAATTATTTTAAGTAGCAACACAATCAAGGCTGTCGTTCTTTTAAATTTCAAAAACTTACCATTGATTGCAAACTTAAGTAGACTCACACGGTGACTTATTGAGTGAAAAACTGTCTTCTACATGCTTTGCAATCAAATCTCTTGTAAAAAACTATTAGTTTCGTACTACACGATTATTCTATTTAGTCCTATTTGAATCGCGTCTTTGCCACGGCGTACCTTTTTGGGAAATTATAATTCAGCAAAATTTTGAAATGATCTTTTCCGGAAATCGTCTTGAAAACAACATTTTCCTGCTTATTTACGCGCAGGAAAATTGAGTTTTCCGGACTAGTACTGTAAAAACTTTACAAGACGCGAAATAAAAAAGATACTCTAGATAGTTGCCAACAAAATTAACAAACTTGATTTTTGTAGAATTTGTAAAAAAATTTCTAAATTTTGTAAATTTCATCTTTTTTTACGATTTCCGGAAAAATTTAATACAAAACACGTCAATAAAATCTCTTACTTGACTCGGAGCTTTAAAATACTCGGCACAAATTTAGCTCCTCATCAGTAATGTGAAATTTCCCTGACTTTTATGTAAATAACTATTAAATTACAGAAAAGGGCAAACAGACACATGTGCGTACAGAAAAATAAAATTCATTGCAAACCTATTTGAAAAAACACAAAATAATAACTCTACTGAGCTACTGAATTAGAAAAAAGTATAAAAGTATCAAAATTAATTTCAATAATTTCACACAAAACAATCATCTATATATATAAAAATAAAACCCGTTTTCCGTTGTCACGACATAGCATGAAAACGGCTTGACCGATTTGGCTGATTTTTTTTGTAGTTTTCTATTACTCTGTACAAGGTTCTTACGGAAAAAAATATTAAAAAAATCTCTCAGAAAGATTGAAAAATATACATTTAATCTTGCATATTTTAAAAAAAGCGCGTTACAAATGTCAACGTCATTCCATTTAAAAGAAAAAACTCTGTGGTGATCTATGACACCACAGACATAACCTCGCTAACAAATGTCAACGTCATTCATTTTAACTTCCCTTTCAAACATTTTGAAAGGGAAGTACGAAGGCGAAGATGTTTTAGTCTCACGCATCCCTATGATACCGAACGATATGCCATTCAGTTTTAAACATTTACAGTTTCCAGTGCGGCTTGCATTTGCAATGTCAATAAATAAATCGTAAAGGCAGTCGCTAAGTGTATGTGGCATCAACCTAGAAAATCCATGTTTTTCACATGGCCAATTATATGTCGCCTGTTTCCGTGTCGGAAAACCATCAACATTATTTATTTACGCGCCAGAACATAAAACTAAAAATATAGTTTATCAAAAAGCATTAGAATAGAGAGAAGCAGTGAAGGGTATAGAGGCTATTAGTTGCTTTCTAGAGCGCGCGTGATATTGAGCTCAGTGTTTACTTCAAAATGCCCAGATGTTCAATAGCGATTTGTAAAAATATAAATGAAATTATTGAACCCTACGGAATAAACACTATTATAAAAATATATATTTTGTTTTTTATTCAATAAAATTAGTAAAGTCCTTCTCGGGTATGACGAGACCAGGGAAATAGGTATTCATTTTTATATGGAGGATATTATAGACTCCAGTTCAAATTGAATAGGTACGCATACATCAGATAGGTCAGCTATACAAAATAAAGTAGTGCATCAAATTTACGCTAAGGCGGTACGAAGTTCGCCGGGTCAGCTAGTAATGTAATATAATTAAAAAATGTTTACAAATTAAAAATGACAGTACTTTAAAATTTAAATGAAAGAGTATTAGCTGAAAACTGGCGCTTCCCAATTGGTGTGTTTTCGTATACTTGGCAAAAAACTAAATTAATAATAGCATCCCACTTACAGAACTCTTAATTTGCTAAAAATACTCAATATGCTAAGATTAATTTTAATTCCAAAGAACTAAAACGAAAACAAAGTTATACTAAATAAAAAAATAAATGTAGAGATATTAAATTTTTTCCATGTAGTACTTTTTAACGTTGGTAAAAAAAAAGCTCAAGATGATTTGTCTATGTTCTGTTTTAATTAGTAGGTAGGTTCCAATAAGAACCGATAAAATATTCAAATTTATTTTAATATAAAAGAACCTAAATTATCGTAGAGAAATAAACATGAAATACCACAAAAACAGAATAAAACAGTAAAAATTTTCATTTTATTGTCTATTGACGACTTCCTCCGCCTCAAAATAGAATTTGTACAACTTGACTACCAATAGCTATACAAATAGCAGCCATTTGAGTAGTGCCAAAATTTTCATCAAATCGTGAATATGACAAGTGGCCTATTAAAAACCCGTCCAAAAATAATTAAAGGAGCCGAGAAGCAACAGGAAGGTTGTCGACCCCATAGAGAGCTATTTCCGTAATCACCTGGAAAAACGTGTTATTTATCTAAAAGCAACCGCGGAACATTTAAGCTAATTAATAATTACTTTGGCTAATTTACAATATGCTCGAAAACATTAAGCATTTTTGAATTTCGGTGATGAGAGAAAATTAGAGTTAACCAGGATCATTTAGAAAGCTCCAAATTTTCAAAAGATTTTTCAGCGATTATAGCTTTATGTAATCGACGTAAATAAAAAAAATGCAAGAGTGAGAGTGTTTATTGAACATATATCTGGGATAATTCTGTATTGCTCTTGGTAAATAGTTCAATGCGCAATAGTTAGTCTTTTTTGTTTTCTATCATTTCAAGGAAACTGGAGCAGACCATAAGTAACAATTTTTCTATTGTCATTTAAGATTGATCGCTAATTTCCAACATCAAAGGAATTGTGGGTGGATACAAATGTCAAAGTGCTCCTACTAATCAACCAGGAACTTCCCCATATATTATTGTATTTTAAATCCAAAAGCATAACTCCTCCTTAAGATATTTACAACACCCAAATTTATAATTCATTTTATTTGTTTATGGTACCGGAGTACAGATTTGAGCGTGGTACACAAAAAAAACATAGCCAACGTGTAGAGAAAGTTAAAAAAAAAGGTGGTTAATATTTTACAAAAAATATAGCAGTTTCCTACTTTGTAATTTATACTTAGTTAAGTGAGGTATTAATTACTTAATTGCTTTCTTTCTCTCTATCTTTGGCTTCTTTAAATGGAAGCCAGCTATTTCCGCTGATTAAGTGATTCCCTTTAATTCAGATTTTAATGGATGAGTGCTAAGGTCAGGATGAAGGAATTTCGAGGATTGGGTTTCAACGGATCATCAATTTCATAATTAACGCTTTCTTGAGTAATTGACCATAAAACTAGTTAACTTTATAATTCAAGACCATAAACAAACGAAGTTTCAAGTTTTATCGCCCGAATAACGTAAAAATCTTATTGATGTAGTAAAAACTGCCAAATTCTATAAATATAGCTGATATCGGCTTTCAAGAATAGAAATATTCGTCAAGTATTATCAAGTAATATTAAAACTAATTAATTTCTTTGTTTAACATTAGCTCTTTTTCATAATAATTATCATTCAAGAGTATATCACACTCAGCGAAGTCATCATGAAGTTATTAACAAAAAAACAACTTTAATATTAAATACTAGATTATTACTACACAGCTGCCATATAACAAAAATGTGTAAAATTTTATGTAAAAGTCTATAAGATGATCTTGCCAAAAAAAACTGCTTGTTGGTTTGATTGCTGAGGATTATCTATTTTTCGTCTCAATTTTTCATACCTGTCTGTAAATTGAATTCTCTTTCAAATTTTAAATTAAAATTTAACCTTGTCAAAAAAATAAGATCAAAGCAAATTCATTCAAACTAGATACGTAGATTTGAACATGTTTCGTTATTTATAAAACTCTTCAGAAAGTCGCAGCATATTCTCATTTGAATACATTTGCAGCGACAAATTTCTATTTGTTGATAGAAACCAAAGTTTGCAAAATACAACATTGCATATAATAGAATATTTGCGTTTGAGATGTTTGTCCAACCAGCGATATACTGTTTGTCTCAAATTATGCCAGAATTGATGTTTGTCATTTAGAGTGACCTATGCATTAACATTTAGAAACCTAGTTTCTCGACTTTGATGTAAGGTGAGCTTCTAATATATATTTTTTATCCTACACCAACTCAATATGAAATTTTCTCGTCTCTCGACAGCCGAGAAAGTACATTATTTTCAGGCTAGCCGAGTACTTTCCAGGCTAACCGAGAAAAAAAATCTGATTTTGTCCGTCAGGCGTCGCTGTTATAAGAAAAATGAAATCTATATAGACGGTTGAACAGTCGTCACGCATCAAGGACACTCTAAACGTCCCATTTACTGCTGATGAACGTCAATCTTATTTTAAAAAACTACTTTTGTGCAAGATAAATTGTGTAAATCACGACAGTAAAGTAATCCATAAATTTTTGACACCTGTCAAGGTTTGACATTTTGAATTGGCGATTGGCGGTAATAACCTCAAATCAATTTTAAGATAATGCTCGATTATAAGGTAATTTGTGTAGGATAAAAAATAATGTGAAAACCACTTACAATATACTATTTTTACAATTTGTAAAAAAACATTTTTATAAATTTTTCAAAAACTCAGGAGTTTATAACGCAACCTCAAGAGCCTGTCAGAACCAAGTTGACCGATAATATAATATTATATAAAATATTTTTATTGTTGTGAGAAAGTGGTTAGATGGATACATCGCTAGCTCTCATGCTATTAGCACATTTCAGTTTTCCTTAATGTTGATAAAAAAAAACTAGATACTATTGAATAGGTATATTTACAATAGATTAATTTCGTTTTTACAGTGATTATAGAAATAGTTAGTATTCAAGTCACGTTCTTTGACTTCCAAAAGTTCTTTGTTTTGACATTTGCTCACTGCCTTATCTATCAGGAGATCCTATTTACAATTCCATTCTTTTATTATTTTACTCTCCATTTGAAAGATGAATCAGTTGCATGTAAATATTACCAAAAGCCCAAAGTCCTAGTTAAGCGTGCTTCAATGAATATCAATGAACCCTAACAAGTGTGGAGATCCTCTCTTCCGGTCTCAATTATGTTCCCACGCCATTCAAGTCTTCCTCAAAAGCTACAAATTGAAGTAATTTTTCCTTTTTTGTTTATAGTGTGTATATGTTGTTTTTTTGCTGATCATCGCTTCTAAGTGATGATACGAAACTTTTGACAAGCAAATGCCATTATTAAAAAGTTTTGAGGCGGAAACTTCCAATTCATTATATAGCAAAGTGAGATTTTAGTACTAATTATCTACAAAGTACAAAAAAAAGCAAAAAATCAAAGAAATACGAACCGTTTAAATTAAAAATTGTAAAATAACCAGGTTTGAGGTATTGTTAACTCAATTTGCCACGAAGACTTCAAGTTAACTTAAAACCAATTTTATTTTTAACTCACCGACGTGAAAGCAAGCGTTTTCAACACATGCATTAAAACTAGTGATGTGCCGATTATGACTTTCGCCGACTAGCCGACTAGCCGATTAGTCGGTTGTAATAAGACCGACTAGTCGGCTAAACCGACTAGTCGGCTAAACCGATTACGCTTTGTTTACGGCTGATTCACGCGTAATCGCATACGCCGCCGCCGCGAGCGTGTCGGAACATGTTTTGTTTACTTCGCATTGTTCCTTCATTTTTGCTTGTGTAATGGTCGAGTTTTATTAGGATAGGTACTAATTTTGTTCAATAAATGTCATAATTAATTATGTTTTCTTTACAAGCAAGTAATTTTAAAAACTGATTACCAAAGGAAAGATTGATTTACATTTTTTAATTGACTGATAAGACTGATTATAAAATAAAAAAAATAATATATAATCAAGGTTTTTATTTCATGTAGTTCCCCCGCATGCATATTATTGAGAAATACATACAACGTAAGAAGCCGGATAGTCGGCGCTTTTTGCCGATTAGTCGCCGACTAATCGACGACTACAATAGTGGCCGGATAGTCGGCTTTACCGACTAGTCGCCGACTAGTCGGGACATCTCTAATTAAAACATATAGAAACCTGGTTTCTAAATTTTTGGTGTAGGACTAGCTTCTAGTAGATGTCGCTAGTTTTATCATATTACAAAAATAATAGACACTTGATAAATATAAGCCCAAATTTGTCAATGCAAATTTACTCAAATCTAAATATGCTGCGACTTGCTGAAGAGTTCCAATAAGAACAACACATGTCCAAGTCTACAAATCTAGTGTGAATAAAATTGCATTGATCTTATCATAAAGATTAAAAATTCAACCAAAAACAGAATACAAAATTAGTGTAAACGTAAAGCAACCTTTAGACTGCAGCGATTAGTTTTAATATTTGAAAATACAAATAATATTCACACGTTTGCTTATGTACCCACTTGCAGCTAGTCAAGCTGTTTTTAGTTGTATTATTTGAAAAGTCATGAGACTAAACCAATATTTATTCGCTGGTAAACAGTTCGATCCCTCTCCTTGAAATAAACTAGTCGTTCCACTTTTCTACTTGCATCGATTCCCAGCAAGTTTCATTGACAAGGCGCTGGCGCCAGTTCGCTGTTTCACTGTTCAGTAATGTGAGAGAGCCTTTTGTAGCAACATGCGCGCCAGTAATCGACTAAATCTTTCATGGTATTCATAGTTACAGTTATACAGCCAAAAATTATTAAGACAGCTGTCCATAACTAGTAGTAAATGCCCCCTATACTGAGAAAATGGTCTACGGATATGACCACCAAATTTTTATTAGCATATGAACAATACCCATGCCTATGGAACCCGAAACACAGAGAATACAAACATAAAACTCAACGAGATCGGGCTCTACAAAATATTGTTTCAATTATGTTGGACTTGGTTCCAGATTTTGATATTACGTATGCTAGAGCTAAAATTCGAAGTCTACGGAACGCTTATATTTTAGAACACCACAAAGTAGTCAATTCGATTAAAAACAACAATGGAACAGGAAAAATTTACAAACCCACATTGAGTTGGTTTCCACTGGCTGATAGGTTCCTTACAAATATTGTAGAGCCGAGAATTCAAAAATATATTCTGGTAAGTATATTTTATAGTATTTAAGAAATTAAAATGTCCAATGCATTTGCTAATCATGCACGCACACCTAATCTCAACACCATAGAAAACGTCTTACAACTCTACAAAACAATTAGTGGAAATTTAAAACTGAAAATGTTCGTCTTAGTGCCGAAAAAGTACATTAAATACTCGAGGTCAGATAAACATTTCTTTAAATGAGATATCACTAGCCCAATCCTGAAACGTTATACTTTAAGATTGTATTTTTCTTGATTTTCGACAATTAGAAAAAAAAAAGTGAATGATTTCTTTTAGGATGTGCAAAAAGTAGAAGAATACTCTGAGGAGAGCCGAGAGACGGAACCAGGTGACGTTTCTCATATGTGTGGTATAGAAGAAAATCAATTGGACTATTTCTCTGTCGAATCATCATCAACACCCTTTACTGCAAATATGTCACCTAAATCTTCATATTTTGATCACTCCACTTCATTCAACATCCATGTACCGATCGTAGAAAATAGTCTTGAAATGAAAGTCTCAGAAGCGTCTTACGTGGAAAGCAAGGACAATAGTTGTTCTCAAATGTTCGATACATCAGTGGATCCTTTAGAAACAAAACAGATAGATTGTGCAGTTGACCCACTTGAAACCGATAGTTGTCAAACCAACCCTGACGAATTTGACCTATTTGGAAAAACCGTTGCTGCTAATCTCCGACAAATGCCACTTCATGTGGCTTTGGAAAGTCAATGTGAAATTTTGAAGTTTTTGGTTTGCAGAAGACTGGGGCGCAAAAATTCGTTATAAGTATTTTATATTTTTTACTTGTCAATAAAGTATTTTATAAAGCTAGGTTTGGAAGAGTATCTCATTCTCTATTGTAAAATATGTCAGAAAATTGATGTCTCAAGTGAACACTTGGACAACTGGGAAAAACCAGGCAAAAAATTCTAAGAAATGACTACTTTCTAAAAACAATGTGTTAATAGAAAAAAAACCGTTGAGCATCTTACAAAACAAAAACAGATTTGAATAAAAAAGTTGTACATAAAATTTTAAAATTATAAAAAATAAGCAAAAAATATATTAAACTCATTACAAACTAACACCTCCCAGTGACTACTCTTTGAGTTTTAAAAACCATTAAAGTAACAATTATTGGCAACTGAAACGATTACAATACGACTTGGCTGTCCAACTGAAGCAGCATGTAAAATGTTACAAATTAGTCTAATGATTTTGAGTGTGTGTCAATAGTATTGTACATTCCTTTACCTTTATTGTTCTGCATGTTCAAAACTAATCAAACTTTGCAAGCTGGTGTATTATTGTTTTTTCCACCAATTGTCTTGTTGTTTTGCATTAGTCTGTCAGAATCTCTTCAGTAATGATAGGGTTTCTGCATAGATGTGAGAGGATGATAATTAAATAGCAGGCAGACTTTACCAAACATTTTTCTAAATAGCTTACAATATATAATTTTGTAGCTGTTTTCATCTTATAATTACATTAGAAAAATATGCAGAAATTGATATATCAAGGCGGTAAAACAACTTTTAAAGTCAAGTTTATCTAGTTTGTACATAAACATTAGCCTCTCTCGTTAATAACTCAACTGCAGCAAAAATCTGCACAATCTGCACACTATAATTACATAGTAATTTAATTATGCAAGCAGTTTGTAACTTTGTAGGGGTATTTACTGACGGTATGAAAGATCACGAAAAAATAAAATTTGAGGGTGACATTTTTTGCGAAAAGTACATAAATTTACACAATAATCAAAATAATGTCTGAATGTACAAAAGCTACAAAATTCCAAGAAATTCAGCTTTCCTGTATTGTGATGGTCTTTTCTTTAAAGATCTTTGAATTATACTTTGTCATTCAATATTATAAAAAAAATAATTGAGAAAGAATCCTGATGCTCTAAGCTACTTTCAAATATAACCAGTAAATCCATTTATTCCTCCAAGGCATTTTTATAAAATTATCGGACTATAAGCGGAATTACTATAAAATATGCAGGTATAAAATGTAATCATATATATCGAGGATAATAAATTTAAAATGATGGAGATCCCAGAAGCCAGTATACCATAAACATAATAGAACCATTTTTTTAATTAAAATGCCAGCCATCAGTAATCTAATATACAACAGACTATATGCCAAGAGAAAATATTACATTAGTCAGGTTACCATTAAATATAATGATACAACGTTTCATGGTGACTTGAATCGCCATTTTGTCAAAATATGTTCTATATAATAATAATTTTTTGAAAGTTATCTCTTTTAGTGAAAACCAATTCCCAAAAAGCAAACTATTGCATTTAAGATTCTAGGTGAACACAATTCCCACACATTATTTACACAATTTATAGAAACCAAGCCTCCTTAACACAAATATTTTCACTATACTATTACTGATAATACGAACAGTAATTTATAAAATTGTAACCTACCATAAAATTATTGTTAATTTTCCTGATCTTGTTATGCATAGAAATCTATACAATTGAACAGTGTTCTTGAAATATCTGTTCTTCAAAGTATATCATTATTTAAAACTTGGTCATTACAGCATTCAACTGTGTTATTAACGTGATTTTATAATCTTTCCGATCTTATAGAACTTGCGTAATTTACTTAAAATTCATTTCACATCGAAGAACCTTTTACCTCTGCAGCTTTAAAGCAGCAATTAAGTTGCAATCAATTATAAACAAGCTTATAAAAGTCTAAAAGTAATAGTCTGTATTTAGAATTCCGGAAAAAAAAACTGAAAATTTTGAAAATGATTATATGGCATGAAATCTGAGGCAATAAGTTGATCATAATAATTACAAAATAAAAAAGAGTACTCTAATGAATGTCTAGATGTTGATTTTGCACTTATCAATTACAGGAAGTTGATGTAATAGTTATTAATTATGATGATGTTTAAGAAGAGTTTAAAAGCCTGAAAACCATTAGATCCAAGACTTTTTAAGTCTCTAGAGGCCATAGACAGCAAATAATGGCTGTGATGGAACTCGAATACTCTTAGAAAGAGTCATACTAGGATGCGTTAACTGATGATAACGATAATCTTACGCCAATGGGTAAACAACATAACCATGTGAATATAATAAGCTATCCTCATCTAATACTATTTTATGCTATACAACCAGTTCTTTACCTTAGAAAACAAAAACTGATAAATATATGAATGCAATTTATCATGGACTAGAGAAACTCTTAAATTTAAGAAGAAATTCAAATAATGCCTTCCCTATATGGTAGACAATATTTTAATTTTACTTCTTTTATTTCCGTCATTAAAGTATAATTTATCTTCGAAGTCCTAATTCTAACATAGAACAGTGGTCATAAACAAGAAAATTACAATTGTCTCTCAATTTAGATATCAAGTTGTCAAATTTCACACAAAGTCATAAAATATAAGAGCTTTTCTTCATAAAATTTCAAGGTGTTTGGTTCACACGTGTAAAATCGTATTCTGACATTAAAATTAGATAGATTTAATTTTATAGCCTTTTGTTATAACAATGGAATAAGTAATCAAAATCCAAGTCCGTAAAATGAAACATAATTGTGCCATATCAACTATAGTTCCAGTTGAATACATAAAACGCCTTTAACACCTTCGGTCCAATAAGTTATGTTGGGTGTTGTATGATTTACATTGATGAATTTATTGAATGCTTCCATGAATTCAAGAATAAACCATATAATTGGAAAACTGCTAATATAATACTGTGCAGTAAAACAACGGTGGTAATGTGGATTTACCATAATATTATCAAACAAAACCATACTTTATGCAAAGACAGTCATTGTATTTTATTATGGTTATTATATAGTTGGTTTATTACAATTTATTTTAGATGAGGAGCCAAAATGCGGTTAGAATACTTCTAACGGTTTTTTGAATTGAATACAGTATCTGATACAAACAGATATTGTCATTATTAAAAATTAAAGAAACTAAAAAATATAGTAATAGTCGAAAATGGTTAACATTTACAAACTTTTGATAAAATTAAACCCCTTGCGTTCGATTATTGATAATATAAGAAAAAAAAGTCGATTTGTGGGAGAGGTGCTGGTTTATTGTTTCACGTATCATTGTAATGACCAAAAAGTGATAACATTGCAAAAATGTTGATAAAATTAAACCAATGGCGTTCGATTATTGATGATGTAAGAAACAAAGTCCATTCGGGGGAGGTGCTGGTTTATTGTTTCAGGTACCATTGTAATGGTCGAAAAGTGATAACTTTACAAAAATGTTGATAAAATTATTATGGCGTTCGATTATTAATGATGTAAGAAAAAAAGTCTATTCCGGGGAGGTGCTAGTTTGTTGTTTCAGGTACCATTGTAATGGTCGAAAAGTGATTGAAAACATTATAAAAATTTTGATAAAATTTAACCAATGGCGTTTGATTATTGATGATGTGAGAAAAAAATTATATGGTAGACAATATTTCAATTTTACTTCTTTTATTTCCGTCATTAAATTATAATTTATCTTCGAAGTCCTAATTCTAACCTAGAGCAGTGGTCATAAACAAGAAAATAACAATTGTCTCTCAATTTAGACATCAAGTTGTCAAATTTCACACAAAGGCATAAAATATAAGAGCTTTTCTTCATAAAATTTCAAGGTGTTTGGTTCACACGTGTAAAATCGTTTTCTGACAAATCTATCTAAAATTAGATAGATTTAATTTTATAGCCTTTTGTTATAACAATGGAATAAGTAATCATAATCCAAGTCCGTAAAATGAAACATAATTGTGCCCTATCAACTATAGTTCCAGTTGAATACATAAAACGCCTTTAACACCTTCGGTCCAATAAGTTATGTTGGGTGTTGTATGATTTACATTGATGAATTTATTAAATGCTTCCATGAATTCAAGAATAAACCATACAATTGAAAAACTGCTAATATAATACTGTAAATTTTTGAAAATTGCAGTAAAACTACGGTGGTAATGTGAATTTACTATAATATTATCAAACAAAACAAAGCTTTCTGCAAAGACAGTCTTGTATTCTATTATTGTTATTAATATAGTTGGTTTATTACAATTTATCATAGTTGGGGAGATGTTACTATCGTTTTAAGTATCGATAATGAGTTTTCTGTACTGACTTACAGAATTTTCTGTAATCCTCACCAAAGAACCAAATTACTCACTATTGACAGTAACTTAAGACAGCTATAAAGATCAAAGTCACTAAATTTTCGAAGATTTCGACTTACCTCAAAACTCTGTTTTATTAAAACGCCCAAGACAAAAAAAGCAAATAATTGCAGTTTTTTAAAGCAGCTCGGGTTGCATGTTTTTGTGGCAAATATGAATATCACTAATTCAGCTGGCGCTTTAATCATTAGGTTATTTATTCTACTGGGCATAGTTACTTTTTTTAGAAAACTGTTGATGTGATTATTATTAGTTACGGCATTTTCAAAAATATTATTCCATACGCCATCACTACCAATGGGTAGGTTAAACAGATGTTTTTACATAATCCCAGTTATGAAAAATCCGCACTTATTGTCAAATGAAGCATTAATTATTCAAAGAGAAAAGTTATTAAAATATAATAAAATACATTTATTATTAAATTAAATAAAACCTACTTTCAGTATTCATCATCTTAAAATTTGGGTAATGCAAAAATTGCTCATTAAATCATCTAATGGTAAAATAACAGTTACAAAAAATTGTATAGACAAGCAAAAAACAAGCTTTTCCCAGAAAAAACTGCGATTAACTATAACAATTTTTTAAGATCAAACGCTTAAAAATAAGCAGCTTCTCTCGCAATTACGTATAAGAAACATCTCGAAATTACCCGTGTTTTTGTCTGAAGGTATTAAGAATCATTAGGTGCGGAGAATTTCTGGCATGCTGTGAATCTTGTACATTATTACCGTACAATGTACAGTATGATTCACAAATGACAAGAAATAAGCATCAATCTGATAATGAAATGCATTTATGCGTCGCAAATATTTTGTGAATCACCTTTTTAAAGTTACACCCTTTTGAATGGGGCAACAACTAAACCACTATTCATTTAATACTGCATTCCATCTATTAATTGCATTGTTAAGCAGACTTTCATAAAGTAACAAGAACATAAAAAATGTAGCCTCCTCGGTCGTTTTTCATACATTGTTAACAGCAAGCTTACACCAATTATTCGTTAATTTCCAGAGAAAATTTCTGTCAATATTTTCTCTATTCTACTTCTGGACGCCCAATAAGACTAGTAGTAAAAAAGTATGTTGTTTCACAGCTGGACCAACAAAAAATTGATAAAATCACTAAAATAATCACTAGGGGGAAGGGGGGGCTTTGTACATTACGACGTCCTTCCTTCCTTTATAACATATTACCAGCTTTCCTTAAGTTACTGAACACAAAGAACATGAAGTAAGAAGTATTGAAAAAACATCTAAAGTTTCAATCAAGCTTAACTTCTCTCAAGAAATGAAATAAATTAGAAACGTGTTCATCATGAACAAAACATCTCAGAAAGAAAAAACTTTCAACTATAAAACCGATTAGGTACAAACATGTACAAAAAAAAACATAAAATATACCAATTACTAAGGTTGCTACTTTGACGTTTATGACAGCAGACAACGCCAGAAAATTGAAACACTCTACTCAAACTAACTTGTTATAATTTTTCTCAACAGTTACTCTCGACAATAAAATAAAAAAGTAGCTATATTGCACTGAAAAAAATTTTTCATACCGCCAGCCATCATCGACAGTTTTTCAGAACTCAAAATCGACCGGAAACCATAAGTTTCGAGCCTAGTACCCACAAAAGTGACGTTTGTGAAAAGTTCACTAAAACTGGAGTAGCAGCATTATTTTTAGGTTTCTAAATGTCAACGAGCTTGGCAAGTTTGGCATAAAAAAGAAATCAAAACCAGGCAAGGCATAAACCTGTGAGTAAACAATGTTTTCAGTTTATCTCCATGCAGATGTAATCACGTAATGTCAATTGTTTTTTCAGATTAGGTGTGACATAACATGACTATATCGCATTGACCAGATTAAACTTGTTATTTCCTAAGAGTAAAAAGCCAAAAATTGCCCTAAAGCCTTAATTAACTTCAACAAAAAAAGTTTTCTAATATTGTATAGAGTGCGTCAATAGAAATTTTAGACTTTAGACTAAAAGACTTTTTCGTTTCGTCAACTATAACTTCACTTAGCTAATACAGCATTAAATACATCCACTAATATAAATTTAAAGATTCGCTCAATGGAGCAGCTGTTGATAAATCAAAAGAAAACAGCTTAAAACTTTTACGATGAACTAAATTCATCTTGGCTCATATTTTTGATTTTCCAATTTTACATTCTTGGTAGTATTAACATTAAATATATAACAAAACCTGGAAGCTATTTCTAAAATATTAGTTTACATTGTAAAGCTTGGCAAGCCGACAAAAGCATAATTCAATATCAATATGCACCTTTCACCTTGATCATATTTTCTGAATCATCTTACAATCTTTAATAAAAATTTCTCAATAGTACTAATAATTCACAAATAAAACAAGCTGCACCTATTTATGCCCTAATTACACACATTTCATCATATTATAATGACATTTAGTGGTTTTTAGAGCAATAGTGTCTGAAAGACTAGATTAATGACTTATTTGTTGTAGATTAAGATAATTAAACATTGCATCAAAAAGCTTTGTGTTCAAAAAATGAGAAACAAGCAGTGGATATGAAATCAAAACAACTGCCCTATCCCGCATAATACCAATAGACCAGAAAATCAGAGTTCAACCATTAAAATAACTGAAGATAATCACCATATTATATACGCTGGTGATTTCGTTTAAAACTGATAGATGTAATCGCATTGTATTGCAAAGTCTTCAGATTTTTATAAAGAGTTCGTTGAAATATGTTAGCTTTTAAATTACATACTATTATTATTTACAAAAGACTGAAAGCTTGTTATATTTTTATTACAGTCAAAGGTCTTTCAAAAGCAAACTTTATATTGTTTCTAAGTTGTTTGCTTTAGTTCCTCTGTTTTATTAATATTTAACTCAGTACATTGTCTTACCACTTGTAACAATGCTCTTGCGATAGTCAACTAGACCTCTTCTAGAAAAAAAGCAAAAAATTTGTTTTAAGAATATTTTAATCCCGCTTTAATACACATTGCACACTGACCATAAATAAGTAGCAAAAATATTATGTAATTTTGCTAATTTTAGTCAAAGTTGATATTGTTGATGAGCTTATTTCACCCACTTTACAAATATCTTTTCAGAATTAAATTAACACTATTAGTTCAAAAAATAAGCATAAAATAGATTAAGGTTTTTTTGTCAATCGATTTAGATAATGCTATCCTTATGTAAATTTGCAGCTACAAACTCCTAAACTACAGCTACATTTCAATAGCACTCTCAAATTTCACAATTAATCAACTTTTTTTTCATTTTTTTAACAGAAACTGCTAAAAACGCACTTTTACCAGTTTTACCACCTCACATCTGTTAACTTCGGTAAGAACTCAAAGTCTAAAATAGAAAACCGAAACTTTCAAAAACATCTTTTCTCTTCCTTTCCTTTCTGTTTTTCTCTTCTGTTTAAGAGACGTATCGATAATATAACTTTCCGCATAGATCTAAACAAAAGCTTCAAAAACACTCTCCATAGCAGTTGGCTTTGAGCAGAACACGTGAGTTTTGGTTTGATAGGTCATCGAGATTAGATGTACTTCGACATTGATGAAAATCCTCTTTAACAAATTTTTTGATAACTCCGGAAAAATTTCACTGCAGAATTGTGTTATAAGACGTTGCATTTCAAAATCAAAATCAAAAAACATTATAGACCAACACGTGAGAAGCAGAAGTTAGGTTAGGTTTCTACCTCCAAAAATATCCGCAAGGGTGCTTTTTGACACGGAAATAAGTGTTGTCTTGCACCAAGTCCTTTCCAGATGACACAAACAAATTAGAAAACAGCAATGAGGAAAACTCGACAATTTATTTGTAATACATAAAGATTCTTAGAAGATGTAAATTTATGTGTAACCTTACGACTTTAGCAATTATGCCATAATAAGAATAGTTTTATAATAAGTAAATTATAATTTTTATAAAATCCCATTATACGTTTGTTAAATCGATTTGAAGCCGGTAAACAACTTTATCATTTGGTTGAAATAATTCAGGGTATGCTCGAATGAACCCGACATTTATTGCCGACTTTAACAACTCGCTCTTATTTATACTTTTTTGTGATGGTTATCAAACTACATTAAAGTTTTAAATGCGGGGGTAGAAAGTCCCAATGGCAAATTGCATTGTTTATCTAGCATCCCGAGACAGCCGTTTTAAGTATTATAATATTGTTAGATCAATTACTGCCATTCAGTCTAACGGACATTAGTTAGAAATAGAAAGGAAAATTATAGATACGCTAATCACTTTAATCCCAATGTAGAAAGCAGCATTTTAAAGTTTGGAACATAAAATGGTTATGTTGAGAAATTAAAATTAACATACAAATAAGCCAAGTGTATGTAAAATTCGTTAGAATGTACAAACAAATGATCATATCTTTTTCTACACGATGTAAATCTTTGAAACCTATTAATCTACCGAAATTTTCTGACAGCTCCAGAAAGCTTAACATTATGTGGAGTAGTATACATTTGCATCTTAACATTCTTAACTTACATCTAAATTTGTAAGTGTCTCTAGATAAGGATAAAGAAATTTTTAAAGATATAATTCCAATCCAATGCCAAATCTTAAAAAGTACTCAACGTCATTGTCAATTAACATTTAAATTTTGAGCACCATTTTAACCGTAAACCCAAAACGGATCCAAATAACGATTATGTCATCGAAGATCGTCCAAATCCAATAAAAGCGCATCAGCAGCATCGCACGTCGGTCATTTCCAGTCAAGAACCTGAAAATGTTTCGACATCCACAATGTCATCCGCGACATCAAGCACGATAAATCATGTCGCCGTGAAGAATATTATAATCTTTTATTCAAAGCCTAGTGTTTTTATTTACAAATGTATAAAGTAATATTCTAAATGTTAAATCACCGCTGACAGACCTTTTTGATCATATGAGTCAATTTTTTAAACATTGAACGAGTTTAAGTTTACATTAGAAGGTTAAACATAAGAATAATAATATAAGTCCACAAAAAGTAAAAGAATAAAAATGGTAACAGTAAAAAAAAGATACTAGAGCAGAGAAAAATTAATCAAAGGCAAGACAATAAAAAAACCATTGAAGATGATTAGCGACGTGTTTAGTCACTTTTAGTATTTTGTCGCTGCAAAGTTGAAATTATGTATTTTGAAACTTTTAAATTTTTTGTTTGATTAAGCTGTGACGTAAGAAACAAATCTAGATTATGTTTTAATATAGCGTTTTCTTCTTCGAGTGTTTTGTGCTAATTTGTGTGCTGCAAACAAGAAAACCCAATGACAAATATTGTATACAGAAAACTGGCTCTAAGTTGGATTATTTTGCTCTTTGTGAAGCAAATTTCAAAAAAATCCGAATAGATTATTAAAATGTAACGTTTAACTTTAGCTATAGGTATACAATAGGCTCAGTGTAAGCCTATATACAAAAATAAAGATTACTTGATACCACAGTTCAGAACCCTGGTCGTGACTGGACGCATTCGAAAATCAACCCATGAACGTCTTTGCAAAAACATCATGCGAAATTGTGGATTCGTCATGGCTGTTAAGATAAAAGAGTGTGTGTTTATCTGCCTTCAATGTGGCGCTATAGTAATTATCCTTAGCTTAAGCGGTATGAACACAATTCCAAGGTTATTTGCAAATTCCTATGGCAAACATTATACACAAACCAATAGCGGTTTGTACAAAAACTACAAACGAATAAGCCTTTTAGCAAATACTCAAAGACTTTTCGAAAAAACCACATTCAATATTCATATAAAATTTTACAAACAAAAGCTCAACGGTCCTAATGTGTTCCTTTGACCTTAAGCAAGGTCATCACACAAACATATTCACAGTTTTTCGCGTTAAGTGTTCCAACAAAACCCAAATTTTTCAACTTCTAGTGAGAAGGGCTGAGGTTTGTTCGACTTACTCGAAGTCCAGACTTAAAACCGTTTGAGCATGTTTGGGTGAACTGAAAAAACGTTAGAGACATGGGTCTGTTTCTAAAAATTCGACAAAACTTTGTGACATATAATGTCCAATTTGGATTCGATCTGCAAGTATCTAAAAACTGAGCCAAAAAAAGCGTCGATGTTTGCAAGCTTGTATCATTGCCTAAATGTAAAGCAATTGTTCATAAAATCTTTTTTTTTTGTAAATTTTAATTTTTTCTATTTTCATTAAGTTTTGATCTTTACAACTTTTTTTTCATTCAAGCAATAAATCACGACAAAATCATTGCAGAATGTGTGTAAGCTATCTTAAAATAAAAAAAAAGCACATCAATGTTATAAATTTTTGAAATACATGCAAATTATGAAGTGACCCTAATTGCATGTTCGGCAGGGTAATATTTATAGTGGTAGATGCAGTACGAAAATTTAAAGACTGATGCACCTCAGGCTGTCGGTTATAATAGGCCCAATTGATATGCCTGCCAAGAAAGCTTATGCTTGCTTGATGAAAGAAGAAATAATTGTTTTGAATATTTCTTGTTCCAAAAAAATGAGTTTTTGCAATATGTCTCGTTTTCTTGATAGTAACTTCCGGGACAACACGCGCTGTATAGAAATAAAGTCTAGATACTACTCGTTTCGTTATTATAAAACAAAACACATCAGCTTTGAAGGGTTTTTATGACTTTCAAAGAGATCTCGTACCCAGAAATTCAGATGCAGTGTCCTGTATACCACAAAAATATTACAATTATTCGAATTTTTAATAAACCACCGGTGGCAAAAAAAAAACTGCATCATAAATTAAAAACTCAAGAAAGTTCAAAAAATTCAAATGTATTCAATATTCTTTCAAAATTTCGAACCTTAAGTATCCAATTAAAAATGTTTATATAAAACATTGCTGATAGTATATCCATACTTCTAAAAAACTGCACTTACCCGGATAAGTACTGATCCGTACTTGATAATAAAACGCTGTCAATTAAAGCTCAACTAAAAAGTCAACAAATATAAACATGCTTTTACTGCAGATGATTCAATTAATCGAGTGTAAATCAGTTAACCGGAAACTTCCCAACCTGTCTACCACAATAGCATTCAGACAAAAAAAGGCATCACCACCACCGGCCTGCATAATGCGGTGCAGGCCCGGACTCGCTGGACCGTTTTTTTAAAGTTCTGTCTATAAATAATGGCGAGGTCATCGGAACTGCCGTTGGGTGTTATTCGAAGAAGGGAAACACGAACGAAGAAGAGTCATTGTGCCTTGGTGAAGCTGCTCGTTCTTCTGTACAACATCAAGCACTCCCACGCTAACTTATAATTAATAATATGCCATTGTTCATTTATGCCCCAAACCATTGCAATTATTTCACGCATACATTTCAATTGATACGTCAAGTTGCCTTACGCTTATTTGCCAGTTTCTTTAAAGAGCGATTGTAAGCCAAGATAACTAACGAAAGAATCTACACCTCCAGAAGTAAATAAGCACTTTTCAAAAAAAATGTTCACAATCCGATGGGTAGTCTGGCCTTTCTAGTGTTAGCATTAATTCCAAAGACATAAACTCCCTATAAAAATTTTTAATTAAAAATATGTTCTCGTTTTCAAACTTCCTTGTCCCAAATATAGACATTTAAACAACTGGAAGCATTAAAAAAAAGATTCTAAATCATCAAAACCAAAAAAAAAAGATATACATTCTTTTCTATGTTTTGACAAAATGTGGTAAATCAAAAACTATAAGACAAGGTGTAGTAGCTATAGAGTAGTAAACTTCTCACTAAAATCTTGCAAAAATATGTACAATATTTTTCTATTCATTTTATATAATTTAGCATTTTAATTATATAAAAAGGTAATTAGTGAATAAAAAGAGTCATTTTATTTTTACTTGAATGAGAATTTAGTTTAACCTAAAATTCATCTCAAAATATATGCAAAAAGTATTCATTTTCAAACTTAAAAACGTGTCAAGAAAAAGTCACCAATATTCTGATTATTCAGTTCAACATCAACTGACAAAAGTTTTGAAGCAGTTTCACCCCAACATTTAAAAGGATGTCACTAAAATTATCAATCAAAAACTGCCCATATTCTTCTACAAAGTCAATTAACTAGTGAACAGTTTATTATTAAAATTTAATGCTCAGGTGCAAAAAAAAACGATTGAATTTACTTAAAAACTCAAAAGTTTAATATCAAAAATTTACATTACCAAAAAAAAATAGTATTTTGTGCTAATTAACGCTGTTTTAAAAGCTAAAAATTATTCTATTCTATTATAAAATCTAATATATTTCACAGAAATACAAAATTACACATTAAATTATTATTTTCAACAACTCCTAATACGACCCTGTGCAAGCACCTGACCCTTTTATAAGCAACAAAGGACCATTGTTGGGTTAGGTCTCGTGCAAGAACAGCTGACGCACGTTTGACGACAGCCTGGAGGCCAATTGATATCTATTAAAAGTGTTTGAAATTTATTCAATGATGAAATCCTCGTATTCCCTTTCAGTCGAGGGTGAACACCATTCTGTTTTTCCATGTGACATAACGACCTTTGTACAACTTAAACGTTCCAGATGAAAAACGTTGCCAGTATCCCCAATAGATTTAAATCTGACTGAAAAATAGTTTTCATATCGACCTACAATGACGTCATCCAATAACGTCTCATCTGTCAAAATTTCCAATGAAAAATTTCATTACAGTCTAAGATTAGTTATTAAAAAACATTTCCTCATTTGATAATTGAGAAAAATAATGCTTTAAAACAGCTTATTACAACATGAAGTAAAATAATAATAAAAATAACCATTTAAACATGAAGACAACTCGAGAAACTCCAGAAATAATTCACAGAGTCAACTTTCGATAGACAATAGAAAAGAAATAAAAATCCTTTATATGTATATAAGGAACGAGTCCAAAAGAAAGCCTAGTCAATATAAATGAGTCAAACCGTTCCGATTATATTTCAAAATTTATTTAACATTAATTGAATAACTCAAATAAATAATAACTACTGCTTTGTGTTAAATGTATAAGTATATCAATTATATTGAATAAATGATATTGAAGTGGGCTTGAAAATTAATTCTTTACATTAAGTAAGTTCAACGGTTGACTATTTAATAAACTCTTTCCAGTACTATATTATTAATTATTTAATAAATTTGGAAACAATCCCAAAACGATTCATTTTGACATAAAAGTAATGAAACATTACTATTCATCTTTAATATAGCAATCGAAAATAAAAAAAAACTTGAAACAGAATTATGAAACACTATCTTTCTAACTTTCATTAAAAATCCAGGCATTAAGTCTTGTGATTGGTCGAAACAGTGATGAATGGAATGACCTTGCCAATTTCATGTCTTCAATAATTAGTTGAAAATGTATATTTAATTTTTTTAATAAAAAAAACTTTACAAAATTGAATATATATATTCGAAATTTTTAAGAATATGCTTTTAATTTTATCAACCAAAAAATGTTCTACCTAGAACAACGTCTTAAAATTTTTAAGCAGAAGGCAAAATCTTCTATACTTTGGGAAGAAAAGTGGGAGAAAAAAGTATATGTATCTATTTATTCATAGTTTTTTATTAGGAGCCGCTTTTCAATAAATTTAGTGGCATATTTGCAAATTAGGTGAGTATATTAAAAATGAGCAATTTGTGTTGTCTGATTGGATGTCATAAACTAATAGTTTCTGAAACCGGTTATATAAATAACTCATTTCAAAAACTTGAATAAATAAAACAAACATTCAAATTAGTGCATATTTATTTTTAAAAAGATCAAATCATTTAAGTAGTAGAGAAGTTATTGACGTCAATGAAGCAGAATAATTTGTCTAAATATTTACACAATAATGTTAAAATTAATACTCGATAGGTTATTTGTTCCAATTATTGAAAGTACTGTTTCAACATGCCGATTTTTATAAATAGACAAAGTTTTTCTACGTCTCTATATATTTTTACAAGACATTGCAATTTTCGCTCATATTAAAACGCCCACAATTTTCTAAGGTGACCGGAAATTATTGACGGTAAGTGAAAAGGTACTATTTATGTTTTATCTTAATTGGATTTTCAGTAAAGAGCAACGTGGGAAAGGTGCAATTTAAGGTGTTATCTATAATGGAATGTGCGTTTATCATTTTCCTAATCATTACTTTTGTTCGTGAATGTTACTGATAATAAAGATGAAGCGTTGTTTTGCACTTTCTTTAATTAATATGTAATAAACAATATAATATAACTAGTAACAATAATAATAATGAATATGAATCAATTGAATAGTGATTGGTTAATAAATGGGCTAAAGTTGAATGATGTAGGTCTGAATGACCAATGTTAATGTTTGAATGACGAAAGAAGGATTAATGTTTGTCTTATCGTGTCCTTTGGTCAAGCCACCCTCATCCCTTCTTTTACGCCTACGTCACAAACTGAAAGTGGGAGGAGGGATGGCGCTCTGCTTAAACATACTCCCCTCCTTGCAAAGCTGTAGCTTTGAAAATGAAAATGAAATTAAGTCGCTGGACAAGACAAGACAAAAATTTTGATTTTATAAACTAAATTACTTAACTAATAATTAAATGGTATAGAGTTAACAATTTACAATAATTAAAATTAATAGAATGATTATGATTAAGATTAAGTTACTCTTGGTTTTCGTTCAATAAAGAGCACACTTTTGAAATGGCACGTTTCACTACACCGCGCATTGTTTTCACAGACACTACACGAGTTTTTCCATCACTTCCTGGATGCAGTTCCGTGATTCGACCCATTGCCCAATAAAGAGGTGGAAGATTGTCTTCTTTTAAAATTACCAGATCTCCTATTTGTGGCGAGTCGTCCACATTGTTTGTCCACTTTGTTCTTCGCTGTAATTGTTGTAAGATCTCTCGAGACCAGCGCTTCCAAAAACTTTGTTTCAATTGTTCTATCAATTGATATCTTGACAATCGATTTATGGAGACATGGCCAAGGTCTGGTTCTGGAGGTGCTTGCATCGCTTCTCCGATTAAAAAATGACTTGGGGTGAGAGGTTGGAGGTCGGATGGATCATTGGACAAAGGGGTTAATGGTCGGGAATTCAGACATGCTTCAACCATTGTTAATATAGTATGCATTTCCTCGTAATTGAGCAACGTTTTGCCTACAACCCGTTTTAAAAGTGTTTTTGTACTTTTTACAGCACTTTCCCACAGACCCCCAAAGTTTGGTGAGCGAGGTGGTATAAAGTGCCAATTGATATTATTATTGCAAAGATGTTTTATGACTGTCTCATCAAAACTTTGATGTTCAAATAATTTTTTCAACTTAAAAAGTTCATTTTTGGCTCCCGTAAAGTTTGTACCATTATCAGAAAACAGATGTAAAACCTTGCCGCGTCTTGAAATAAATCTCTTTACCACATTCAAAAAGGTTGCCGCTGTATAATTTGACGCAAGTTCAATATGGACTGCTCGAGTGGCAAAACAGACAAATATGACAATGTATATTTTTATGGTTTTATTTGTGCGACCGAATCCATTTTTTAGACTTAAGGGTCCGGCATAGTCAACGCCTGTGTAATGAAATGGTCTCGATGGATTCACCCGTGGGTGTGGAAGATCTCCCATTATTTGAGTGTATGAGATCGGCTTTGCTTTTTTGCATATAACGCATGATTTAATAATTGATTTTGTTTGAGTGATACCTGCTATTGGCCAAAATTTATTTCGAACTGATGATAAGGTGCTTTGACACCCGGCATGCAAATTCAATTTATGATGTTGAATGATAATTAAATTGGTCACGTAATGTTTTCTTGGTAGAATAATTTGATGTTTACTATCAAAGTTTATTTTTGCGTTTTTAAGACGGCCACCGATGCGTAACAAACCGCTTTCGTCTAGAAATGGATTAAACGATTTAATGCTACTTGTTGTAGATATATTTCCATGTTTTAATAAAGCATGAATTTCACTTGAAAATGCGCTTTTTTGCGTTAATTTTAAAATATATGTTTCCGCGCGTTTCAACTCATCTTGATTTAAATGTTTTGTTAATTTTGTAGCGGTTTCTTTTGTTTTTAACTTATTTATGAATCTAATACAATATGCGGTTATTCTAATAAGCTTAGTGTAAGAAGAAAATTTATATAATAAATTAAATTGTTCATTGCCAGCTTGAGTAGCTAGACAACAAATTGTTTTAAGTTCTGGCAATTTTGTTTCCTTTATCACAGTATCAGGTTTTGATAACTCAGTGTTTGAATCATTTAAAAACGATGGACCGTGCCACCATAATGAGTTATTACTTAATTCCTGTGTTGCGGTTCCGCGAGAAAGAATATCTGCTGGATTGTCTGATGTACGAACATACCGCCAATTGTCTACATTGCTGCATGATTGAATTTCAGCTACCCGATGTGCTACAAATATTTTTAGATTACTCGGTTCTAACTGCAGCCATGCAAGAACAATTTTTGAATCTGTCCAGTAAAGGCACTTATTGATTTCAATATTGATATTATCAGTGACTTGTTTAACTAATTGTGTTAACAAAAGAGCCGCACATAATTCTAACCGAGGAATTGTTGATGTCTTTAGAGGCGCTACGCGATTCTTTGAGCACAACAAATGTGATTTACAACTTCCATCGTTACGAATTGTGCGTAAGTAAACACATGCCCCATACGATGTTTCGCTGGCGTCTGAAAATCCATGTAATTCGAGTGTACTCAGGTTTTTGTTATAAACAATTTTTCGCGGAATGCTAATTGTGGGCAAATTTTGAAAATTATTTACAAATTGAAACCATTCATTTCGAATTTTAATTGGTAATTCCTCGTCCCAATCAAATTTACCTAACCAAATCTTTTGTAAAAGAGTTTTGGCAATTATGGTGATAGGCGATACAAGTCCTAACGGATCGAATAATTTTGATATTAAGCTTAAGATATGTCGTTTTGTTACTTTTGTATTATTTGAAGAAAAAGATATTGAAAAACTAATATTATCTGAATTTGTGTCCCAATAAATTCCTAATGTCTTTGAAGACGATTGTTTATCTAAATTAATTTTATTAGTTTGTATTTTTTCTGATGGCAAGTTTTTTAGGACTTCTTGTGAGTTAGATGCAAATTTACATAAATTAAAGCATCCTTTTGCCAATAAAGCGGTTACGTTTTTTAAAATACATTTTGCTCTGTCGAGATCGTTAGCACC
The DNA here is from genome assembly GCA_947359425.1 of Lagria hirta. Taxonomy (NCBI): domain Eukaryota; kingdom Metazoa; phylum Arthropoda; class Insecta; order Coleoptera; family Tenebrionidae; genus Lagria; species Lagria hirta. The sequence continues at coordinate 6,684,279 of OX375800.1, forward strand.
TGTTAATAAATCGTCGACATAAAAATCGCGAAGTACAATGTCATATTCATTTGGAAAATGATGAGCTTCTTGTTTTGCAAGCTCTTGCAATGATTTTATTGCTAAATAAGGTGACGCTGACAACCCGTAAGTCACCGTTTTTAGCCGATATGTTTCAATTTCATCATGCGGCTTATTACGCCACAAAATTAATTGAAAATTTTGATGATCTGGATGAATCAAGATCTGACGATACATTTTTTTGATGTCAGCGGAAATTACATATTCGTATGTTCTAAATCGTAACAAAATACATTTCAAGTCTTGTTGTAAAGCCGGTCCGGTAAATAGATTATCATTTAAGCTCTTTCCGTTTGAGCTTTTTGCGCTTCCATCAAAAACCACTCTCAAATTGTTTAGATTATTGTTTTTCAAGACCCCATGGTGAGGCATATAAAAATGTTTACCTGGGCTAAGTACCGATGGGTCGGTAACCTTTTCCATGTGCTCTAGTTGTAAATACTCAACAATAAAATGTTTATAGTTTTCGTACAGATTAGGATTTCTAAGTAATTTATGCTCTAAAGAATTAAAACGTTGCAAAGCACTCTCTCTGGAATAACCCAGATCAATATGGTCATTTTTGAAAGGAAGATTTACGATAAATCTTCCTTCTTTGTCCCTTTTAGTGCTTTGCTGATATAATTTCTCACAAATTTTATTATCTTGGGACATTGGGATTTTCCCATCATTAAAAGTTTCTACATCCCAAAATTTCTCTAATTGTTTGTTTAAGGTAGGTAGTTGAACTAAACTACAAATGTTTTTAGAATTATTCATAGAAATTACTGCATGAACAATAAACCCTAACTGCGTGTTTTGAAGGATGGTACCTGATAAACCTTTTACCTGAATTTGGGGAAACTTTAGTAAATTCCAAAAAATTTCGTTGCCAATTAATAAATCAATAGGATTAGATATGTTGAACTGAGGATCTGCTAATTTAACATGAGCTGGAATATTTAATGGTTTCGCGTCAAATGAATTTAAAGGATGATTCATAGAAATTGTGGGCACTACTAAACAATTCAAATTTGATTTAAAAGAGCTGTAATTAGACTGTATTTTTATGTGTGTTGCCCGATTTATAGTGGATTCATTATTGCCTAATCCAGCAACGGATATATTTACTTTTTCGAATTTTAATCCTAATTTTGAGCATGCATTTTCAGTAATAAAATGGTTTTGAGATCCATTGTCAAGTAAAGCTCTAATCTGAAAGTATTTTCCGCTACTTCCCATTACTTTAATTAAAGCAGTAGATAGTAAGACATTTCTTGTATAAATCTGAGCGCAATGATTGTTCAAGACCGTTATTTGAGTCGGCTGATCTGCATAAGAAGTAGATGGTTCCGCATGATTTTGGTGCAATAATGAATTATGTTTATTTCCGCAGAATTTACAAGTACCCGAAGAGCAATTTTCCGTTTTATGATTATTACGCATGCAATTAACGCATAACTTGAGACGTTTAATTTCGTTTTGTCTTTGTAAAACAGACATTTTAAGAAATTTTTGACATTGGTATATATTATGATTGTCTTTACACAATAAACATAAATTTTTAGCAAAATTGGTACTAATGTGCATATTTGATTGTTTGATATTTTGTGATTTATATTGCTTATTGAAATCTATTGACCCAGAACTAGGAAACTTTGATGTTTTATTCATTTCGAGTGAATCTAATGTTTGACAGCGTTGTGTTAAAAACTGAATCAATTCTAACATTGTTGGCAAATCTGACGATAACATGTTTTCCCAAGCAAGTGTTAAATGATAATCAAATTTTGATGATATGAAATAAACAAGTAAATCATCCCAATACTGAGTGGGTCGATTGATTGCCTCTAGAGCTTTTAGGTTGGAGACGATTGTTTGTAATGTTTGTCTCAGCGCTTTTCCGTCTTTACTTTGAATTGATGGAATTGAAAATATAGACCGAATGTGATGATATGTTATTAATCTATTATTTTCATACCGATTTTGTAACAGTTGCCAAGCTGAATTGTAATTGTCTAAAGATGGAGTTAAATGATTAATTGTTTTTATTGCTTCACCTGTGAGACTGCTTTTTAAGTAATAAAATTTTTGAATTTCGTTTAATGTTTGATTTTCATGAACCAGAGATTTGTAACTATCCCTAAATGTTATCCACTCAGTGAATGATCCAGAAAAAACCGGTAGTTTGATGTCCGGTAATTTTAATTGAATATTTGATTGGTTGTTACCAACTTGATGAATCATTTGTGAATTGTGGGGAATTTCTTGAATAATTGACTGAGCTAGACTTAATATTTGATAATATTTGTCTTCAAATTCGAGCCTATCCTGATCTGAAACTTGCGTCTCGTCAATAACTTCGATTTGAGTGGAAACCTCTTCAAATTGTTGTAAAAGTTGTTGAACTACCTTTATTCGTTCTTTGATTTCTGCGATTTTAATTCTGTTTTCTGGTATTCCCAAAAATGTTACGAATCGAGTGAGATTTCCTTTGATATTTGAGCGCTTTGTTTTCAAAGTTTTAAGAATTTCTTCCGTCATGATTTTTGTTTGATTTGATTTTAACCGTTTAAATTATTGAACTCAATTACGAATAAATGAATATTGCAATAGTTGCAGCACAGATCTGAATGGAATTAGGAAAAATTTGAATAGGTACTAACCTTGTAGCCAAATTTTCTCCCAGTGATCTTTGACCTCTTGCAGTCCTTGATTGACGTGTGTGAGGTGATCCCGTAGAGCTGAGTTGGTTTTGGTTAGTGATTTTCCGATAATTCTTGATTTTTTTTTCACTTGTGAATTGATTTTGATGATGTTTCGACCATGTGTTGATGGTGGGTTTGCTCTGATGATGATATGTGAAAGAACTGTGTGTTCCAAGCGGGTTCAAATGTGTATCGAAGGACCAAAATATGTTCGTGAATGTTACTGTTAATAAAGATGAAGCGTTGTTTTGCACTTTCTTTAATTAATATGTAATAAACAATATAATATAACTAGTAACAATAATAATAATGAATATGAATCAATTGAATAGTGATTGGTTAATAAATGGGCTAAAGTTGAATGATGTAGGTCTGAATGACCAATGTTAATGTTTGAATGACGAAAGAAGGATTAATGTTTGTCTTATCGTGTCCTTTGGTCAAGCCACCCTCATCCCTTCTTTTACGCCTACGTCACAAACTGAAAGTGGGAGGAGGGATGGCGCTCTGCTTAAACAACTTTCCATTCCACTATTCATAAAAATATCCGTTAAATTAAGCCTGTTCCAAATATGTTCACAAAAGAACACTAGTTAGTTATTTTGTCTGTAGAATTTAAGAAGGGTGAGTAAATACCAAATCAAATTAATATTAAGGGTGAAAATTTAGAACATAAAGAGTAATACAAAGAATCAGACAAGCGCATCCACCATTCTTATCGTTTGACTGTCAATAGTCCCGATTCGGTAAAATATTAACATTTAATTTTTGCAAGGATTTAGAAACAAATCCCGAACAAGTTTTGCGTCCAAGCCATTTCTGTCATCATTAAAAGCTTTTCGCAATCGGCGCCAAACAATTTTTCTTTCTGCAGAACTGTGACTTCTCTGGCTTCTCCAGAACTGTGACTGATTTGGCTTCTATGTAGCACATCTATAATACTCCACTGTGACTGATTTGGCTTCTATGTAGCACATCTATAATACTCCTCCACCCTTAGTACTACCAAAACTTTGTCACCACTGGTATAAGGATCATTAAAAAGTACTGGAAAGCAGTATCTAACACATTAAAGCAAAGCTAATAGAAAGTTGTATACAGACTATGTGAAAAGTAGAAGATCTGAAATCACCAATGATCTTTTGTATAGCCTGAACAAAGTAGAAAAACTCTGATAGTATTCTATTCTTCACTTGTCCTCACACTTGTGTGACAATGCAACGTCTTATTAAACTCGTATAGAAATAAGGTATTTTTAAACGTTTTTATTCAGGCAGGCGATCCTAAATGAAAAGTTGTTCACAAAGTTCAAAACTGTTGTAAGTTGTAAAAATTAAAAGTCAAAAATATTGGACACTTATTGCAGAAAATGCAAAATACAATTCAAAGTGCAAGAGATTTTGTCAACCGGGTATAATGTCTTTTTATTGGTTTGTTAAACAATGTTTCCGAAGTTCGTAATGATAAGTTTTAAGCAAAATATGATAACATCTTATTCAAATTACGTTAATAGTGTTCAACCCCTATCTAATAGCTCCAGCAAATAGGTAGCTTTATTTATACATATATCACATAGATACGTTTCAGCCATTTTTTCGAGAAATCCTCTATTGCTGAAACTTTTTCTTTCCAATATCAAAACCAAAAAATTGAAAATAATCTTCTACTTACCCTATGTGGTGATTTCAGTAACCTATGAACAGCAGCCAATTGGTTGATTAAAGGTAAAGTAACACTAAATGTATGAAGTGGTGGTCTAGCCGGATCCGGAAAATTCGTAGTATACGAAAATGGGTCGATGTCGTTCAAATATTGAACTCTACATGTCAAAGACATTATGCATAGGCACGTAACACTGTATACACAACAAAAAACATCACACTGTATATTTTTACAAGCTGCAGTCGACTTTGGACGGAAATTCACAGCCCGCTGGTATTATGGCATGACTCTAATAAAGAAAAAAAGAAAAAAGTTAGTATTTATTTCTTTTTCCATGGTTAATACACGCTATGGCTACTTGACACCTTCGACGATAAATTATCTAAATCCCAAACCATAAACGCCCACAATTCGGATAAGGTGCAAAAGTATGCGATTATTTTTTTTTAGAAAACAATAATGACAGGTTCAGGAGATGTTTGGTAGTTGACAATTCGATTTATGAGGTATTCAAAATGTAAATGAAGACACAAAAATAACCAAAAAAAAATTTACCATTATCGTACATCATATTATTTCTAATTACGCCTTATCGAAACACTGTTGCAGGATGTCTGCTATACATTTTGGATCGCTGCAAGCAAACTTCTTTTTATTTTATCTTCTATATATTATAAGCTACAGTTTTCTGTAATATTTTGCATAATGCTTGATTGCTTGGTAATTGTTTACAATGTATCATTTAATTTGGTCACTCCCAGATCAACGCTTAAACCCACAATTGTGTACATCATAAGAAAAGTATAAAAAATTAAAAAAATAAATAATATAAATATAAAATAATAATAATAATATAAAATAACAATATAAATAAAAATAATATATAAAATAATAATATATGTAATTATAAAACTTAAAATTCAGTTTTTTAGTGTCGCAATTACATTATACATAATCATCTTCAAAAAAAAAACCCGTTTTTTATTAAAGAATTATTATTACATCATAGTGACAAAAACTCTCCAAAGATTGATGAAAAGATTTGGCAAATGACAGAAATTCTCAGAATGTTCAGAAATTTTGATTCCTCTGGTCCCAACACTGGTTTTTTATAAATACTGTTCCATCATAAAAAGTCCTGAATTCTTGTCAAAAATCTAAAGCGCGATTTCAAAAAATCACTACAATTGGTAACACCTAAAGACAAAATATCTATTCAGATTAAATTGTTATGACAAATGCATAATCTTAGTTTCGAGTTAATTTGTTGATAGTGCCTATTTGGAGACAGCAATTCAGCACCAAAATTTTGCCGTTGTAATTTCTAGAGTATTTTCCGTTTTACAGTCTATTTTATGATATGTCATTCTGCAACGCATTTCAAAGCTTAAAGCAGTTCCCGGATTAGTCTACTAATTTCCAACGGCTTTACGATAAAGATTTTATTTGTTGTCAGCTCCTAGCTTTTTCACCAATAATTAAGTTTAATTACTTCGTAAAAATGACCTGTGGTGAAAAAAAGGTCTCAAACCACTCTCCCAGGAATTTCTAACATCAACATTAAATTTATTTCTGACAGCTAAGAACCTTCATTAAAATGTCAAAATCTAGGCAGATCAAAATACTTTAAACTTGATAACATTAAGCAGATGTAAATGACGGTAGATAAATCCCTAATAAAACGACAATTAGTGACGTTAATTTTACGATTTTTTTTAATTGTTCCATTTTAAAAAATAACTACCAATAGCGATTCTTACTTATTTTCAATCAAAAGTAATTACAAATGTCAAGGGTTATTGACTGCCAAAACGTACTTTTCCAATACCAAAAGAGAAGACTATAAAGATATAACAAATAAATCGTAACAATAGTTATAATTTGCATATAAATTAAAACAATGTTCTATTTCCAAAACACTTCCAGCTCAATATTGAAAGACAATGCCATAAAAACAAAAAAGTGTGTGAATTTTGTAGGAGTATTCCCAGGCAACTAATAGGTGATATAAAACTTTGAATAGCTAAGAAACATAGAATCGCTCAGCTACGAGGTCAAAAACGACCTGTAATTGTTCACATTTAATGTTTATAAATAAAAATATGTTTTTAAAACTAGACACAAAATATGCAAAATTAATAAATGAACCAACGCCACAGACCAAACGATTGGCATATTAATATCCTTAATATTTATATCTGTCCAGGTTTAATAATCATTTATCATTCTAAACGTAGCAAAGGTAAGATCTAGCTAAATCCACAAATATAGCCACAAAACGTGCGTAGCAAAAGTATAACAAACTTATATTCATACAAAGAAAGCTATCTTAAAAACAAATCTACAAAATTCAAATATGCAAATAGACATTATCAACTACACGTTCAGGTTATGAATGATAGTTGAATCATTTATGGTAAGAACACATTTGTTAGTAGTAGTTTCCTATCCGAAATCTGCCACTTGTACATTGTGTGAGTTAATGCCCTTTTAACTCAGGCTTATCACCATTTCTAATTTGTTTATGCTGTCATATCACTTTACTTTGTAACGGTACAGTGTAATTTTTAATAATAAAATACTTAAAATTATAGAAATAGATCTATCTACGTGATCTCCCCTTTTAAATTTCATGCAGATTAAAAATTAAATGTAAATAAGAAGACTTAAGCTTCCCAAATACTTTTTTATTATAGTAGATCTTGGAAAACCCTGATGCTCTTATCGAACAAACTGTACTCCAAAATTTGTCATTTCCTGTGCTTAAGTAAATTTTAGTGACTTCATATCCACTCCAATCAAAATGACACTGTAGGTAAACAAAGAAAACGTTTTAATTAATTTTGGAACTTCCGTCACAGATGGCAATTGTTATCGGTAAACAAAATTAAAATTTACAAAAAAAAGTTCCAAAAAAATAAGAAAACGTTAAAACAAGGTTTGTGATCATGATTCAAAATAGAAGTGTCAAAGTCTCCAAACCTTCAATGCATTCTAATTCTAAAATCCCAAATTAAATTAAAGAAATGTTGTAAATTATGACGCTAATAAAAAAAGAATTAGCTATAATATAGATGGCGAATTGTTAGTATAATCCATCAGAGTCTCTGTGAAAATTAGCAAACAATCAACAAATTCCCACATATAAATTAAATTTGATAATTAGCAATCTCTCATCACATTGATTGTTCAATTCTGTGCAAATGTGCCAATAAAATTAGATTACTTTACTTAAATTTTTACTTTTCTCATGTAGAAAAACTGCTGAAAAGAAAGCAAAGTCATACTTTATAGCCAAAATATTTGCCAAAAAAAGCAATGCTCCTTATGAGCTGAATCACCAGGATGATTCTAGTGAGAAAAAAATGTGAAAAAAACCTTGATTTTTTTTTTTAATAATTAAACCCTTTCAGACTTTTCCGGCAAAAATCGTAACACAACAACATTCTTAGCAATTTTATGTTTCCTACATCATTCCCCCACAACTTATTACTTTTATAATCACTTTCCCATGACGATGTTCCAAGTGCAAGGCTAAAACATGTCCTCAATTTTATCTCCATTGTTTAACCATTTGTCCTCCAATACATTTTCGAGGGATTATCACTTTCCCTATATAGATTTAAGTCATCTAGATTTAAGTACCAAAATTAGATGTTGACAAATAATATTAAACGAGGCAATAGTGAAGTTTCTTTATTTTAGTAGTAACTGGTAGTATATTTATTATAAAACAAAGAATTTACTCGTCTACTATTTATGGAGAAAAAAATCTTCTCTGCCGAAGCTTATATAATAATTTTCTTGACCCCTAATTTGCACATTTATACACAATTAACAACCGAAACGTACTTTGAAACACAATATCCAACTGAAAAAAAAATCGTAAAATAATAGCAAAATACAAATTTAAACTTCGCGTTGCAAAATTCAACTTTCCACACTTCCACAAATAAATGATAACCTTGTTACAATAAATAAATTAAAAACAGCTTTTTTTGTCCTCTTCCAGGCATTTCTTTATCTATTCTTTCTAAAGTTATTAGAAATTAATATAATTTTGTTTCGTTTTTATCTTCCTTGCACCTACTAGTACCACCTCATACGCCCTTTATCAATTCTTTTTCCGTATCTTTTTTATTTAGTCTCAAACATTTTCATCCACTTTCATGCTGCTCTTCACCATACAGTCTGCTTTAAATTTCACTCTTCCTCACCTCTTCACATTCTTCCTACATCGTTTCTCCCATTCTAGAGTTACTCCAATTTACAAATCAGGTGATAGTACTGATGTTAGCAACTATAGACCCATAGCTATTTCATGTAATTTTGGTAAACTTTTTGAATTAATTTTGTCAAGTATAATATATCCTCATGTATCTCTTAGTATTGCAGCTGAACAGCATGGATTTGTAAGAGGCAGATCTACTACCACTAATTTATGTGAATTTACTGAACTAGTGTCGGAAGCCTTGGATAAACGTCTGCAGGTAGATGTCCTTTATACTGACCTATCTAAAGCTTTTGATAAAGTTCACCAATGTATTTTATTGCATAAGTTAAAATCTTTTGGATTATGCGAGAAACTAGTGGATGTACTAAAAGCAGTCCTAATGAATAGAACTCAATTTGTCGAATATAAAGGTTATCTGTCCTTTAATTATTCTGCTGCACGTGGAGTCGCGCAGGGCTCAAATCTTAGTCCACTATTGTTTATAATGTTTCTTAATGATTTAGTGCAATGTATGCAATCAAATAAGTTTATATTTGCGGATGATTTAAAAATTGTTAAAGTTATAGACTCTTTTGCTGATTGTTTAGATTTACAATTGATAAATTTGTTTCTTGGTGTGAGATCAATCACCTCAGGCTGAATATTAATAAATGTAAAGTTGTATCATTTTCAAGAAAGGACAGTACAATGCATTTCCACTATAATATAAAGGGATCTGTAATCAGTGATAGCAATGAAGTTAGAGATCTAGGTATAACTTTCGATTCTAAGTTATCGTTTAACTCACACGTTGTTAAAGTAATGAATAGTGCGCTAAAAACTCTGGGTTTTATTATTCGAAATACTAGGGATATTACGGATATTTTTTGTCTTAAACTGCTATTTTATGCATTAGTAAGATCAAAGATAGAATACTGTATGGTTGTTTGGTATCCCTATCAGCAAATTTACAAAAAATTACTTGAAAATGTCTTGCGCAAGTTTTGTAAATTTTGTTATTATAAAATGTTTGGTGTTTATCCGGTTAGCCATTGCAATCAACTAGAACTTCTTAGCATTGTTAATGAAACATCGCGGATGGCTAGAAAAAACTTAGCTGCTGTAATATTTCTACAGAAAATTGTGAACGGTGATATACGAAGCGAAGCTCTTCTCAGTCTAATGAGAGTGACAAGTCGTTCACCTAGACTGTTTTATTACAGTATACCTAATACGTCAATGCTAATACGTATCATCATTACAATAGTCCTATGTTAAGCTTTACAATAATTTCTTTTCGAATGATATTGATATTGGTATCTTTTTTGATAAGTTGCATAATGTTGCATGTTATAACATGCATCTAAAATATGCATGTTATATAGAGTAGGATATTAAGTGAAGGGAGTTACACATGTACATAATGCTTTTTATTTAATTTTTTACTCAATTTTTTTTTTCTTTTTTTTTTCTTTAATTTTTAATTTTTCATTAATTTTTAACTGTAAAATTTAGAATTAATTTTTTAATTTAGTTAAAGTTTATTTTATTTAGAACTTATTATCTGAAACTACAATAATTATAAGCTATAGTTTAGATATTTTGTACCCATTATAGTCATAATATGTCTGTTGGGAAATAAATAAATTACTAGTATTATTCTGTAGCATCTTTTCTTCTTTTCTAATCAATAAATATTTGTAAATATAACCAATAACCAGTCAATAAATATAACCTTTCATTTTTCTTACACTCTTTTTTTGAAATGTAGTGGTTGTTCTTTGATTATTATGTTTTAGTGTCTACTGGTATAACTTTATAACTCTTTTTTTCTTAATCTCATTTACACTAAACCCTTTTCTTTCATAGCATGCTGTCCTGTCTTTCTTTATGCGTCTCGCTGCTTCTCCCACTCTTGACTTTAAAAAAAATATTCTTGCAAGATGTGACAGAATATAACTCAGTGTATAAGTATTACTAACTGCTATTTTTTCAATGGTTTTACCGCTAAAAACTGCCATTAGGCATCATTTTCCAGCCTATAAACGAGTTGTTCTCTATCGCACTTATCAAACGAAATTGACATCTTCAACCTTTTATCAACAATAAAATTGAAGAAATATCAGCTGTACCCAAAATAGAGATTTTTTAATGATATATCATATGTATTGTTAGAATTTTAATTGTAATGAAAAAATAGGCGTTAGAAAAGCCAGCTCAAGTCAGAATTTTAAACTGTTTCTAAAATCACTCTGTATAATTTTAATTTTAAAAAGCTTGAATTGCATCAGTGATACATAATAAATAAATTCAATTGTCTCCAATTATAACCGCTTCACCAATGTCACCCACAGCATTTAGCTGTTGTCTGACTAATATTTTTATTCTCCTCAAATTGATTTACATCTACGTGCCTCATCTTGAAATTGTGTAAACATTTTGTGAATATCAACTCAAGACATACAATCACGAAGAAAAATTTTCTCAATTTTTTTTTCACGAGGTTAATGACCAAACCGTATAATTTACCCTAAACCAAAGTTCGGTTATCTATTTCTGCAAACTGTCCCGACCAGTTTCGCTGATAATTTATGGCTTCATGCACGCGAATCTGCAATTTTTTGCTTACAGGTTTTAAAGCGGGAAAATATTATTCAATTGTATGTATTTTATCAATGGCGGGTCGATTGGTGCATTTTAATTTTTTTTGTGATTGAAATGTATCACCTTGCGTTGTTAAATGTAGAGGTCAAATTCTCAGAAAAACATAAGAAAAATAAAAAAAAATAATATTAGCAGGTAGGATAATGAATTTACAGATTATATAAATTGAAATTCGTAAAACAGGTCATTATAATTTCGCCAAGCTCAATCTTAAATCATCGGCTGATCCAATAAGACAGAAGCGACGTTAATAAGAAATAAATTAATAAATAATCAATGACTATAAGTTATATTGAAAAAGATCTATCAACAACTTTTTCTTGAACATTTCTGATGTTAATCAGATAACGTGAGATTCTGCTTAAAATAGCGCTTCTGAGCTTCGTAAAAGATTTGCATTCAAATTAAACAAGTTTCACTTGTATTGAAGTGCCAATCAAAATAATCAACAAAAGCAGAAATACAATTACAATTCGTTCAAACAGTATCATTTTGTCAAATATCACATGTCTTGGTTAACACAGCTAATTAAATTCATATCTTCACCTCGTGGAAACTATTTATTTCTAATAAAAAAAATACTTTTTCTACTTTGGTGTCATAAAACGGTTTTTGCGACATCCTTTTTAGTAAGTAATCATTATCAAAAAAATCCGCCGCCCTGAGGTTTCGTCCTGAGCCTGTTGGAATGTTTTGTAGGTATGTAAAAACACCCACAAGAATAAAAAAATCTTTAAAATGTTCTTCAACGTTTTAGTCAAAAACATTTACTGTTAATTTCTTGTTCATACAAGAAACAAAAGAATTTTGTTTTTATTAAATATTGTAATAATACTCTTAAAGAGTTTTCAAAAAGATATTATCCACAATTTGGACAATAAATAACTCAGAAATATTGACTTAGCAAAACATTTTTTGCTTAAAATTTATTCTTTTGTTATTCCCAGCTATTTTTACCCCATAAAAATGCAAATAATGGTTCAGTATTACTTTTGAATTCTGGGTTATTTTCCAAGTCTTAGCCAAGTTTCATGCAAATCTGTCTTTTATATTGGATAAAAGACCTCTATTAGACAAAAATCAACACTTTTTGTGCTAAATATTCGATGCCAAATTAAAAGGCTCTGAATCTTATTTTTCGGTATCAATTTTTACAAATTATAATTTGGGTTTATGTAGTAAAGGTTGTTTATTTTCCCACGATACATATTTACATTCTTTATCAACAATAGGTGAGAGATTGTTTTCATGTTTTTGTATGTAGGTGTAGGAGATATTAATTAACAGTAACGGCGCATCACGCTAGAAAGATAGAGAGATTTGACGTCTTTATTTAGAGTGGTGTCTATTCTTGGTAAGTAAATCTAGAAACGTATTATTAAAAAAATTGAATTTACAGCTGCCATAATTTTGTGAACCTATTAATTAAAATATTTCTCACATGTAGAGTAAGTGGGAGAGCAATAATTATGCCACCTGGTTACTTATTAAATGTATACACGCATTTTTATATAGCTTACCTTTAGCTAATTGTATTCTAAATGAATCAAGTCTTGGTTTGTTTTATGTTATGCTCATGAGAAATTTGGAGCCAGTATAGCATGCAATATAATGTTTAATTATAACCTTAATAAAATTATACTTTTACATGAATCATAAATATTTATCAATTAATTTAAATAATAATGTATGTTGCTATGATCAAATTAAATGCTTTATGATTAAATTCTCAGACCAAGCTTATAGACCGAGAGATATCTGTATGAGCTAATTGAACTTCTAGTCCTTTTTTTCTCAAATTATCTATTACATTTCTTTGTCAATAGAACTGTCTTTGCCACCTACAAAAGTTGGTTGTTAATAACATTTTCTACGCAAATATATATCTTTCATGAAAAAACTTCATTCTTGCTACTGTACAAATTAGGAACTTTTTCACCCAGCGTTGATTGGGCAATGAATATAATTATCATCCTTTATAGATGTATGAGACAATTGCAATAAGGTCCTTTCAAACATATTTGTAAGATAAATCTTCTACCATATTCTCATGGAAAACTTTTGATAAATTTAGCTGATACAGTAGCTTTTTCAAACTTTGTCAAAAGCTCATAAAAGATTCAAAAGAAACAGATGTTTCTGATGTCATCTTTTTCCAACTCGTGCAATCTATGACACGTAACTCAGAGTTCGAGCATTTTTATAAGCTTTTTACAAAGTTATAAAAATTCTACAGACCCTGTATAAAAAAAAAATTATAATTCGGTTTTTTTTTCTTAAAAGTGTAGCTTATACATTTGATCGAATCGTTTACACAATCTTTTTTTCAAAACGTCGTGATTATAGCATCACATCTTGCCGAAAAAGCAAAAAATTCTTTCTTCTTCTCAAAGCTTTCCGACGTTTCTTCAATAATTGTACTTCAATAATTGTTTCTTCAGTAATTGTCTTTCATACATTTTTTGAGGTTGAGTCTTGCAATTTCTCCCAAAAATTTCGCAACTTTTCTGGAGAAACCTCAACAGACTCACCGACTCGTTTATCAGCAAAAAGCTTTTCGCACGCTTTTTCATATGAAATCAGTTTCTTCTTTAAAACAACTGTCAAATTGTGTCAAATAATCTCCAAAACTTCCACCATGACAGGAGTCGTTATTGCTATAGCAATAACTGAGATATGACTATAACAATTAAAAAAAAACAGTTTTAAGAAACAAGTGCTTTCCATTAGTAAGTAAGAATTAACGTAAAAATTGCGACTTTCAGTGAAAAATTACTAATCTCTCCTCAGTGAGGCTCAATATAGGCTCAGCTAATAATTAGCTGAGAAGTGTAATTTCTACGGTAATCAAACCGGATTTTTACATAATTTCAAAAATTTTAACAATGACTATTGATTATAAAAAATAATCAACTGTATCTAACAATCAATTAAATATTTTTAAAAATGTAAAGTTTAGAAAAAGTTTACAAACTAAAAAAACTCGAAAAAAATTAAACTTTTTACTGGTTTAAATCAATGAATTTGAACTGATACAATAAATTATTAATATGCAAAGATTTTTATTTTTATTTAAAATTTGATTAAGATATCGGGTGCTAAATGCTATAGATTATTCAAAAAGCCCCAAAAATCTGCGATATAAGTTCTTTTAAATTTTATTCAAATTTGTTAAAAGCTTATTAAATAGGAAATACAAAGCAAACTTAGTTTGCTTAATAAATATATTAATATGTATATCTATTAATATACATATTTTGTGTAATAAATCAAAACTTATTATACAGAAAACCATATTATTTATTATTTTTGCAATTAATTTCACTAATTCACTATATATTAAAAACATTTTTTTTTAATTTAAGTTACATAATATTATTTATACAAAATGTTATTCACTTTTTTGATAAATTTTTTGAAACAACTTCCGGATTGTCAAATGAAGATCAAAACAAAGCCCAGATAAAGTCGCTACGTTTTAGGGTGGATTTAAGGACAGAAAGTAAATTAAACTGAAATTAAGTTTAACAGCAATTAAATTAAAAATAACGATGTTTGATTGGTTGTTCCCAGAAATTCAGCCAATCTCTAACGATTTAACTTTAATTTTAATACTCAACTAGGCTACTATAAACCCACTTTGAGTTTATTACTTTAATTAGTCGTAAATTTATATTCTAGTTTTATCGAATTAGATTGAATCTTTTTGCTACAACAGTGTCGAATTGTGTTGTAAATAGTGGTTCTCATTGCACTTATTTCTATAAATTATCATCTTTAATTGTATCACATTATTAAATATTATGTACATATGTACATTGTACATACTTGGTTTATTAAGCCAGTATAGAAAATTAATTCTCAAGCAGCTGCTCATCCTGCTCTTGCTACAATAATCATTTTTTTATCTTTCACATTAAAAAGTAAACAAAAATTATCAAAATATTTTATTATCTATTAATTATGTACACTTCACGAGCAAAATTCCCAAAAACAAGAGTAAAACCGTCACAAAAAAAAACCCATGTTGTATGAGAATTTTGGCTTAATTTGAGTGACAAATGCCTAATATGGCCTGTATTAATATCTTTGCAAAATTAATAAAAATAATAAATAAAGTAAATTTGAAAATTGACTTTCATGTTCTATGACTGGGCATTGAAAATTCTTGTAGCGTCCAGAGCTTTTTTCAAACTATAAATAAAAATATGTTATTCAAAAATTAACACTAATAGTAACAGAAGAAAAATAATTATTATTTTGATTAAATCATACCATCAGCCGCTTGGGCGACTAATAACTATCCCACTTAAAATCTAAGGAATTTAAGCGGTATTTCTGCAACTTTTTTCCCTTGAATTAATTAGTAATTTCAGAGATCTTACAATTTTTTGCAAAACTATGAGATTTAGTTAATCTCAGTGTACTTTTGTCTATTTTAAAATTTTTAATCTTTATTTCAGTGTTATTGTTTAGTGTTTATCTTTAGAGAAATATTATTCAGTGTGATCATTTTTAGTAGATGCCAAGAAAACAGATTTTTGTGTATCAATAAGCCGGTATTTGCTTGTTTAGAATTCAAGAATCTATTAAAAAGATCTACCTGCTTGTGACAACATTAGTTGACTTTAAAAGTATTGAACAAACAAAGAGTCCTTTTAATTCATCATGATAGTGTATTTACAACTGCCAAACTCCCCAAGAAATCGAGTCAACTACCGCTAAAACACCTGACAGATGATCCGAATTCTGGTCAATTCAAAACCTGAAGCTGTCCGATATGAAACAAAACGTTGAAATCCAAATCGAACCTGTCAAGTAACAACGGCAAAACCGGCCCCCGGTAAGAAAAAGAGTGTCAATAAAAGTGAATCGAATAGGGACGATCCGATATCCGGACCGGCACCGGCAAAACAAGCACAGGTGATTTGATTACAAAAGAAACAAAAATTATTTAAAAAAAATCAAGTTACCTTTTCTAGATTTTATCAAGTTACAAATCACGTTACTCTTGATAACAAAACAAAACACTGTCACTTTTAACACACAACGATAGGTCAAATAAGCTCTACAACGTCCAATACGCAACACGATCGTTTCACGACTGTTTCTGCTTTCGTCTTTCGTGCTTTCTGTGCTGTGTGTTTCTCTCGTCAACCGGCAAGGCGGCAAGTGTTTCGTTGGCAGCGCCAGCGCAAATAAACAACAGAAGATCGCAGTTTGCGGTAGACGAAGAAGAATATACACCTGGATCTTGGCGTGCCATGGATGATTCGAAGATTATTTTTGAGGATCGGTTGATAAAAAAATTTAAATGTCAAAATTGCATAGTCAATACGATTGTGTGGTAATTAGTTGAACTGAAAAATAATTAAAAAGAAGACTATGGCGAAAGCTGTTATTATATTTAAATTAAATTAGATAATTGCACTTTAATAATTATGCAGAAAAATATTTTAAAAAACCATATCTCATACTTCTAAACTTTGAAAAAATTAGAAAATCTATTGTTTACAATTAGAACGTATCAATCTTTTACTACAATTATTATACCTTGCGTACATTTGAAACGTTTATTAAAATTAAATTGTAGAGCTCATTTGTTTTCTCTTGGCGGCTGTCACGTCACTTACCTGCGCGAGCACGTGACAGCTGATGGAATAAGTAGGCGCTGAAAACATTCGACAAACTTCTAATACCTCTCAACATTAAATGTAGTTTATGTAAACTAAATTAAAATTCCGTCATCTTTCGGAAAAGGCCGTGTCGAAAAGTTTAATGATTTTGTCGACGTTTCGCACTCGGCACTCCATCGGTGGAGGCCTCATCAGAACAGGAAAATACAATTCTTCGTAAACAAGGATTGAGAACGGTTTTCAAATCATCTAGAAAAATCTTGGAAATTTTACCATCTCCAAAAGACAGATTTGACTCACTTCTGTCAAAAGATGCTTATAAAATTCCGTGCTCTTGTGGCAAAGTTTACATTGGGAACACAGGACGTTCAATTAAACTTCCAGTTTCTGAACATAAAAGATGCATAAATTCAAGTTTACGGTCACAGTCATCACTATACATCCGGTCACAAAATTTGTCTAGACAGAAAAATTAGAGAAGCAATCAAAATTGTAAAACACCCAAACAACTTTAATAGAGATGCAGGTTATTATCTCTCAAACGTTTGGAAGTCCTTGTTCGTAAACACTTCTTCGCCATCAACACAAAGCGCTTCCGCTTTCTCCGCAGCTCCCTCTTCCGAGCTTTGTATTTTCTTGTCCTGATGACGTCTCCACCGATGGAGTGCGAAACGTCGACAACTCCATTAAACTTTTCGACACGGTCTTTTCCTAAAGATGTCAATATTTCAATGACTTCGGGCCGTGAAAGCATTTCTTCTTAAATTAAATTACTGTTCTGATTTGTAGTGGACATACACTCTTTGGAGAACGTCAGTAGGTATAGCATGTCAATTCTCACTGATGAAAGCTAATGAATTGGAAGAAGTATGAGCTTAAAAGTTTTTATTTTAAACGAAATTGTTTTAGTGTGTACTAAAACCAAACGTTTCAACCGACAATAAATTTAGTAAATTGCAACAAAGAAATAGATTAGAAACTACAAAACTATATCAAGCTTTCTGCACCCATATGACACACCAAATGTCACCCATATTTAGCAATTCATCTACATTCAAAGTTTGATTAGCTATTGCGACACAACAAAGTCAAAAGATTTCTCATCTTCAAAATTATCATATTTATGACGGTACAATAAAGATAGATAGATAAACAATGTCATGACGTCATAAACACATCCGATCTTTTAGATTGATTACGACGCACACGCGATCTTATTCAAGCACACTTTCATTCTTTATTAACGTTCGTCGAGTATTTGTTAGTGATGTAATTTGATAAGACATGAGTGTCATAACTCGTCTTCAAGATAAAATTGTATTATCACTTTAATATCGCTTTATGTTTGAGATTAGTGCTTAGGGAAAGTATAGCAATTACTCTGATCATTTCAGTCATTTGTAGCTTGTTTGTCATGTCAAGGTTTGTCACGAATACTAACTAGGCTTTAGTAACACCGATTAATGAACTATTTTTTTTTTCAATCGTACCTATTCCAGCATTTATTTCCTATTAGAATGTATATTTTCTAAATAATTACTCCTATTAGTCTAAAAAAACAGCTTAAAAATTCGATCATCGCGTATTTCAATAATAAACATTATAGGTATATTATTTCTTCAAAATTAAGTGTTGTGAACCCTTTTTAAACCATCTAGCAACTTGGATTGCCATAATAGTAGTAATTTCGCATGTCAAAAAAGTTTGTTTCTTCTTTTTTTTATACCATTTCCAACTCTTTGTTTTAAAAGACTTTTCAGCGTTTTTTTTTAACTATAAGTAGGTATGTATATTTTTGTAAATTGCAGTAGAATTTCAAAATCGTACAACACAACTGAGCGTTTGCAGGGTATTCTTGAATATGTTGATGTTAGCAAATAACTGCTAAATTTTGAGTGTGACATGTGTTTATATTAGTAATTATTCAACAGCAATCTCCCCAAAAATAGTTTGTTATTTTAAACTGACTTTTATGATTTATAAATTTAACCAAACTGCTGCTTCTAGTGCCTGTTTCAAATTAAGGATATCTTCTATGGCCAGTCCGTTACATTCTGCACATTGCAAAGTCAAATTAAGTGCTTTGATGGCATCTGAATGTGCTAACATATTTGAATAAAAAACTTTGTGTTTTAGCGTGGTAATTTTTGTAGCAAATACAGTCGCAGCAATAAAAAGTTTTGATACTAGCTAAAATAAACTGAAAATCTATCATTAATTAATAGTAATAAAACAATATCTTCCCGTAAATGCTTTATTTCAACTTATTAATGTTGAATATGCACTAAATATGTTTCGGCTTTATACTGATAGTGTGTAGTCATCAGAGGCCATCGTCAGGTTCTAGAAAATATTTTAACTCGCCGAGAAACAAGAGATTACTATGTTATGTCTCAGAGTAAACTAAAGGAAGACACAAAGGTAGGTAGTAAAGGTGGTGAAGGTGGTTGAACCTATTTAGGAGGGAGAAAGTACTTAAAGGGATTAAACATGTTTTCTAAGAAGGGTAGGTATTTTTGAATTGTAGAGGAATTAATATGTAAGAGACAAATCGAGATATGTGGAGATAAATATTTTCGGCAATATTTTCAAAGAAGATTATTTATGTAAGGTTTGATAATCTGAGTATTAAATTCAATTTAGTCGTTTAGGAGTAAATTGGGTGATTTTTTCAGATTTAAAATTTCTAGTATTTCTAAGTTAGCACTTTCAAAAAAATTGTTAGAATAATGTAAAAATTTTGAATGTGAGAAGTCGTGGTTTTTAGATAGAATATGTTCGGCAAAGGTACTTTTGTTTTTCAGTTCTTCAAAATCTTATAATAGTGCCTTTTACTAAAATTATAAATCTTATTGTAGTAAGTGGGACTTACCCAAACAGTTTTAAAGTATCTAAAAAGTAATCCCAATTCATAAAAAAGGTGATGTAAATGACACAAACAATTATCGACCTATATCTTTAATTCCAACACTTTCTAAAATAATTGAAAAGGTCCTTAAAGCTAAACTATATAAATATCTTAAAACAAACAATATTTTTTCAAAGTCACAGTTTGGTTTCCGAAACAATAGATCTACAACTTTAGCTTTAAACACAGCGCTCTTAAAAATTTCTCAAAATTTTGAGCTTGGAACTTATACTGGGCTTACTTTGTGTGATCTTTCAAAAGCTTTTGATTGTGTCTCACATACCATTCTTCTAAATAAACTAAAAATTTACGGTCTTGGCACAACCACACTGAAATTATTAAGTTCTTACCTGGATGAAAGGAAACAAACAACCTACTATAAAAAAAATTATTCACAAACTTAGTAAGGTATGGTGTTCCACAGAGTTTGGTGCTAGGACCATTATTGTTTCTAGTCTATATAAATGATCTTCCACTCAAATTTTCAAACGACCGGATGATTCTTTTTGCGGACGACACAACTATTTTAAATACAAATAGTAATTTAGAAGATCTAAATAATGAAATGAATAATTCACACTTTGTGGTTGAACAATGGTTTAAATCAAACAAGCTTAGTTTAAATGCTAGCAAAACAAAAAGCATTATTTTTTCTCTCAATCATAAAACTGTAATAAACAAGTCTGTTCAACTTTTGGGAATTACTTTAGATTCGAAACTGATAGTCAAACTATCTAGAACTGCTTACATACTGAAAAAAATTAGCAGCATTGTCTCTTTCTCAGTTGTCAAAATGGCATATTATAGTCTTTTTCAATCTGTTTTTACATATGCGATCTTGTGTTGGGGGCATAGTTGCCATTCGGAAAGATTATTTAAAATTCAAAAAAGAGTTGTAAGGTTCATTACTAATTTGAGATATAGAGATGATGTAAAATCTAAATTTACTCAAGAAAAAATTCTCACACTTCCTTGCGTCTACATTTTTGAGTGTTTAAAATTTATGAAAAAAAATCTTGACTTGTATGAAAAAAACGGTGATATTCATCAATATCACACGAGAACAAAAGATAATATTTTCAAAAAATTTTTAAGAATCTCAAAAAGTAGAAATTCAGGTAATTATTATGGACCAACTTTTTTTAATAAATTACCTACTACCATCCGAAAACTACCTTTTAACAAATTTGAATCCTACATCAAAGACGCACTGATCGAGAAAACATATTACTCTATAATTGAGTTTTTAAATGACGATACTCTTTTTGAGTAAAATCGTTGCCAGTTTGGCTTTTAAATTTTGTATGTTATTGTGTTTTTTGTTTGTTTTATTTCATACATATATATATATATGAATATATAAATTATATAATATACAATGTACATATTATAACAAGTGGTTTCTATGTTTATCTCTATGTTTTATTTAATTTATGTACTATATTTTATGTACTTTTGACTTGTGCAAACCGCTGTTGTAAAGCACGAATAAAATTCTATTCTATTATGTTTTTGATTTTGTGGTTGTTTTTAAGATATCTTAGATGTTCAGATATCCTAGTTTTAAAAGACCGCAGTGTACGGCCTATATAGGAGTTACCACAAAAACCAAAAAGTTGATTCCACTTTTTTTGTTTTTATCAATTGTGTCTTTGCTTGATACAAAAACCGTTTTAAGTTTTTGAAAATGACTAAAAGCTATATTAGTCTTAAATTTAAAAAAAAAAATTGAAATTAGATTAGAAGTTGGGCTTATGAAAAAGGTAAATAATGTTAGTTAAAACTTGATATGTCAAGCTAGGTCAATTATTTGAAACATGTGAAGCTGTTCCCCTCAAACAAAAGTCCCGAATGTCCAGCTCCTCCTAAACAAAAATTTGGGATTAGCCACCGCCGTTTCATCACAACAGTAATGTTAGAAATTAATCTATATATATATAAATGAATCCCGTTTTTCGTTGTCACGACATAGCATGAAAACGGCTTGACCGATTTGGCTGATTTTTTTTTGTAGTTTTCTAATACTCTGTGCAAGGTTTTTACGCAAAAAAAATTTTAAGAAAATCTCTCAGAAAGATTGAAAAATATACATTTAATTTTGCATATTTAAAAAAAAGCGCGTTACGAATATCAACGTCATTCAATTTAAAACAAAAAATCCTGTGGTGATCTATGACACCACAGACATAACCGCGCTAACAAATGTCAACGTCATTCAATTTAACTTCCCTTTCAAACATTTTGAAAGGGAAGTACGAAGACGAAGATGTTTTAATCCCACGCATCCCTATGATGCCATTCCGTTTTAAACGTTTACAGTTTCCAGTGCGGCTTGCATTTGCAGTGTCAATAAATAAATCGCAAGAGCAGTCGCTAAGTGTATGTGGCATCAACCTAGAAAATCCATGTTTTTCACATGACCAATTATATGTCGCCTGTTTCCGTGTCGGAAAACCATCAACATTATTTATTTACGCGCTAGAACATAAAACTAAAAATATAGTTTATCAAAAAGCATTAGAATAGAGAGAAGCAGTGAAGGGTATAGAGGTTATTAGTTGCTTTCTAGAGCGCGCGTGATATTGAGCTCAGTGTTTACTTCAAACTGCCCAGTTGTTCAATAGCGATTTGTAAAAATATAAGTGAAATTATTGAACCCTACAGAATAAACACTATTATGAAAATATATATTTTGTTTTTTATTTAATAAAATTAGTAAAGTCCTTCTCAGGTATGACGAGACCAGGGAAATAGGTATTCATTTTTATATGGAGGATATTATAGATTCCAGTTCAAATTGAATAGGTACGCATACATAAGATAGGTCAGCTATACAAAATAAAGTAGTGCATCAAATTTACGCTAAGGCGGTACGAAGTTCGCCGGGTCAGCTAGTGTTTTATAAATTTAGAAATTGTATTCGAAGATTTCCTTCAATTTAAAAAAAATTTTGAATGCGATTCTCTTAGAGCATAATTATAGATATTTCAGTGTCGACATTGACACTATTTTTCAATAATAATTAATATTAAAAATATTAATATGTAGTAAAGTAGAATATTTGATAGGTTGAGTAGGAGACTTTGAGTTTAAAGAAGTGAATTTGTTAAGATAGAACTTATTTTGTGTTTTCTGGAAAAGTTTAATAAATAAGTTGAGGGGTTAGAAGTTGTTAATAGCTAATTGTTTGATAATGTTGGGAAGAGAAAGTGAAAGCTAGATAGTTTTTGGGAGAGAAGATGAAAAAAATTGTAAGGGATTAGAGAATCTGTTGTTGTGTTTTTTCTGTAGATGGAAAGATGGTGTTTGTTGTTACGTGTTTTAATATTGAGGTCTAGAAAATTAATGGAATTAATGATGCTTATTTCGTGAGTGAATTTGATGTTTTTGTTTAGGGAGTTTAAGAAAGAGAGAAAATTATTTAGGTCATTTGTAGAACCTTGAAAAAGACAAATAACATCATCGGCATATCTATACTTTCACAAGTTATTGAAAATCTATCATCAATATACTATCACCAAGTCCACTTTAATAGAAACAAAAACTGACAGCAAGTTAAAAAGATTTACATCAAAAACTTAGTGTTTATTTTAATTAGGCCTCAAAAGAGGTGAAAGCGTGGTCCAACAAAAAACTTAAAACTGATTCTTTTTAAAATAAAAAAAATAAAATAAGCAAATTTGAATGTCTACGAGTTTTTATTTTGCGGCCACATGATTTTTATGTGGCCAAAGTAACAATTTTTTCTTTAATAATTTTAAAACGAACTCCTATGAATTAACACATTTTTTTGAAAGCTACTTAAACTGTGTTTACAACAAAATTCCAAGTTTGTACCTACTACGCTCAAAAAAGTACAAAAAAGTTCTGATTCTGAGAAGAGCTTAAAAGAACAATTATTGTCATTTCAGATTCTTCTAAGAATTTTTACATTTGTTTTCTGACAATACCTGATTCAAAAAAAAGCTCAAGTTTTCAACCAAATAAGTCAGTTTTTTGCAAACCATATTTTGAAAAAATCTACAATTACCCTTTACAAACAAGTAAATATAAAACAGTTATTTTCAAAATTCTGCGCCGTATTGGTAATACTTTCATTTGGTCAGTTAATCTCAGGCCAGTTAAGTTGTCTGGAAAAAATCTAAAATAAAATTTATGAAAAAAATCTATCAAAACAGACAATTGCAGAGAGGTTGCTTTTTTTTCATTTGTTTCGTCTAAGAATAAGTAGCCCAATTTTTAATCAAATTTTCTAAATTTGGTAGTTAGTAAACTTTTTGACAAAGTTATTATTTATTTAAAAAATAATCAATTGACAAAACAAATAATTAAATGTTCTGTTAGTAAATCATTAGTAATAATAAAACACTCAGATGAGTTATTTTAAATTATTATTGCAATCTGCAAAACTGATAATACGTTTAAAGTGTTAATGGTTCATTATAAATACTATAAATACTAAATTTAGTAGTCTATTATTATTCCATATTACGCCATTGCAATTGGTAGTTGAAACTGAATATTTTAAAAATAATAAATTACTTTTTGCACGCAAACTAGCAATAATCGCTAATATCTAGTATTAAAACGAATAAATAAATATTTGACAACTATAGTGATTTTCATTATGACACACTACTTGTACTACAACGCCCTTGGAGTAGGATGTGTACAGAAGCAATACTACAATTAACACAAGCTGGAAGAAATATGTAAGATAAACAAAATCTTCTAATTATTATCAAGGCAGTAATGTAAACTGTAAATAATAACATGTTTGGGGTCTTTTGACAAGGAAGCTGTTCCCAAAGAAAGAAATAGTATTGTGGGTTTCAGAACGGGCAGATGGCTTGGTGGTCTTTTGCTTTTAACTGTATATAATCACGAACCAACTACAATAATACAAAAATATAAATTTAAAGCAAAAAGAAGATTCCGTGCTCATATTAGATAAGTTTTTTCAACAATAATAATAATTTGCCAAAATTTTTTATTTTTTTGAATTGAATAAAAATAATTAAATGTATGTACATAAAATGTCCAATTAATACACCAAAGGCTTTATAGCTACTGAAGCAACAAGCCTTTTTATATCCAAATATGTGCATAGCTAAATTCAAGGGTTTTCGATTATATCAGGTAAATATTATGTTTGGAACTGAGATTATTGATTGTTATTACCTTATTCTAATTATTTTATCGTAAACCAATTTAGTGAAATCCAAAAGCCATAGATACCCAAGTTTAAAAAACGCATTTATTTTATCGAGACGCTCAACTTTTCTGTGCAATAATAAATATTGTAACGTGCGCTGGTTGTAAAATACGTTGATTTAGTGATTACAAAAACTTTCTTTATACTAGATATTATTTTTAACTAAAAGTTGAGAATATATTCATAAATAATTTGAAACAACGTGTAGTTTATAAAAGCTGTTCAGTGTTTATTACATATTTGAAAATTGGTTTTCTCTCTACAATTTAGTCTGGTTTCAGTATGAGGTGAAGAAGAAAATAATCAAATCTTCTAAGAAAGTTCTAAATATTCTGCCCTTGACCGCTGGTGGTAATAAATTACACCGTGTACGGTAGCATCCAATTAATAATTTTCTTTCACTTGTCCTCCCTTCTTTCCTCTCATCTCTAAAGCTTATGATATGGGGCAAGGTAATATCTGAATCTGAACTTTCCACACTTAACAAGTTAATATACAACCTTCAGATTACCATCGAAATTTCAGTACCATGGATGGGCGTCAACGCCTGTATG
Source organism: Lagria hirta (assembly GCA_947359425.1). Taxonomy (NCBI): domain Eukaryota; kingdom Metazoa; phylum Arthropoda; class Insecta; order Coleoptera; family Tenebrionidae; genus Lagria; species Lagria hirta. The sequence goes on from OX375800.1 coordinate 6,709,878, forward strand.
AAAAATAATACAAACCAGTAAATAGACGATAAATTTAGATCTAGAAAACTTATAATTCCATTAAGTTGGTATCTTTGCTTATTTATGACATTTTGTGAAAAAAAAAGTTAAATCTTCCTAATTGTTAATTCCTTTAGCAAAATCCAAAACCTGTCGTCACTAGTTCCAGGCTTATTATGAATAGAAAGTATTAAACAATATTTCTACATTATGAAGACAATATTTATTACCATTGTCGTCTCCATTTCACTTAATGGAAATAGTATTTCCTTATCGACTCCAAGATTATTATTAATGTCTAATAACTGCTAAATCAAATCAAGGAAACTTAAATTGCGCAAGAAACATAAATTATTGTAATCTATCAGTAATAAATTTTTTACAAACAAATAAATGTTTTCTAATCTATAAGGCTTTATAAACTATTTTCTCTAATAATACCAAAAGAATAAGGAATGATCAATAGGTCAATTAGCAAATCTCTTCAAACCGGATGAATCTCCAAGCTTCTATATCAATATTCTAATGGCATTAACATTTCAGGTCTATGCTACTAATGGTTTCTATAAATGTTTAAACGATTTGCATTTTAAGATACATGACAAAATCATTGAGCTGTCAAGATAAGTGAAACATTTAAAGCCTATCGTGCACTATAAATTTTACGTTTTATCTACGAATTAAAAATTATGTAAAGTGTAAAAGACCGATTTTCTCACAGAAAAAATGTGAGAATTTGCACTGTAATTTTAACCAACTACTGATCAATAACACTAATTCGAAGTCAAATGAGACACAATATATGATACAATATTATGGTGCAAAATTTGCAATATATATGCCATGAATAAAGATAGAGTTTCATTGTTTATACAGTTAAATATCATCTTTAATTTGCAATAAGGAACGACACGGTAAACACGTGTTCAAGTCTTGTTGCACTTAAAGAATTTTCTTTATAAATTGCTATTGCAAAATTGTTATCATCAATGTAAAATCAAGCAATTATATAAAATCGTTCATTAATGTAAAATCATGCATTAGTGTATGGTAGATGGAAAATCTCTACCGATTGATTTGTTGCACAACATCAAAAAGTGAAATAATCGGTCAAGAAAATGTTGTTCAACCAACAAAAAGCTTTTGAGAAAAAAAAGCATAGTTTCTCTCCCCCAGTGTCTCATATTTATTTACAAGTATCGTGCTTTTTCAGCAATGTTCCGGAATAAAAACCTGAACGCAGTGGCAGATTTCAACTTTTGTGTAAACCAGGCAAATATTAATGATGATTGGCTACTACAAAAGCAAACTCATGGGTGGTAGGTAGATTGTAACGTATTATTGCATCTTTGCTAAATTATAGGCCTCTATTGTAAGACTTCAGAACTTACTTACCACTCAATGTTAGTATTTGAAAACTGTTTATTTTACTAAAAGAATTTATATAATAGCAGAGATTAACATCTTAAGGATAAAAATCGTTATTGAGGACCTGCAAACCGGAAAAATTTCCCGCGCAGTATTGATTTAATAATACTAATGCAATGTAAGTAAAGTTAGTGTTTCTATTTGCTTAGAAAATTGCATATATTATTTAGATCAGCGGAATAAGAGCTTATTTGAGCCCAAATTGCAACTTTCATTATTACCGTTCATTGTCTAAAATTTCTGTAATTGAAGAAAGTCCTACTTGTAATTCTTGCTTTTAGACAGATAGGTACATAGACTATTTCTAACAATGTGTACAAACTTTCCAAGCAAATATCAGTTTTTATGTTCAATTCTACTTTCAATATTCATTGATCATTATCCAAATACAAACCTTTCAAAAAATAACTACAACCAATTTTTTTACATAATCGGCATTACACAAAATCAACAAAGCGATCGGTTTTCAGACCCATCTGCTAATTGTTGACTAAACAAGCGGAAAATAATACGTTGAAATTATTCGCATCCTTTCAAGGCTGGTTTCACATTTGAAATTAGACATCGACCAATTAGTGCGTCAATTTATGTTGCAGGATTAAAATCTTTTAAATTTGGTTTTAAAGGTGGGTAACACGTTAAATTAGTATTCATTTCAAATCCTTTGTCTGACTGTCCGAGTCTTGTCTCATAACGTGATTAAGTTTCTTCTGCCAGATAAATGACAGATTGCAAATACCATGTCTTCAACATTTTGATTTAATATGTTGTATCAATGTGTTATATCAAGTAATTCTATCCATTACCGGAGTTAGTTAAATGAAAACCAGTATCTATGGATAAAGTTTACACCGAGCCGGTTTCAAAGTTTCCAGTATTTTTTATGCCACATAAAACACCTCGTTTGATACTCAAAATTGTGCATTTATCGAGGGCTTTAAAAAAGTTTGACTGTAAATTATAGTCCGTAGACATTTCATCGCCAATCCAATACTTGTACGATCATTTATAACTACAAACGTCAGAGCGTTGTATGTCATCAACTGTTGGCAGCACACCTAATTCAAAATTTGGAAATCAAGTTGAGACGCTTTATTGTTGTTGCCAAGAATAAGTAAGGTTTAACAATAAGATGAAATATTTTTTTTATGATATTTACAAAAAACTGCATTTTATTATTATTTAACGGGCCAGCAATTAGTTTTCAGATTAGAAACGACGTTGGAAATATTTGGCACGTTTTTGAATGATACATTGAAACATTCGAAATTGAAATGTCACGAAACTCGTACCTGTTGTAGATACAAATCAAGCTCTTTATAATCGATTTGAACTCTAGACTTCTAGACAAACCAGTCAAATCTTTTTAGAAAAGGTAAACAGCTGAGTATTTGCACTCTTTCCAAACACGTCAGAGATGGAATACGGCCTCTAAGTCTATCAAAAAAAGTTACTTACTTTCTTTAGGATTAGGAGTCACAAATAACAAAACACTTTTTCATTAAATTTTTTGCTTCAAATTTTAATGAATATTTATATTAAGAAGTTAATTTTTTCAATATTATTAAGCTATATTGCCCATATTGTTTCAGCTTGTGCACTAATTCGTTATCTTCTACATTATTTTGTTATTATTTCGTATACAACTTTTGTATCTTACCTTTTACCTCTTACCACTGTTTTGAAATAGTGATTGTGACCTATTTGATCTATTATATATACTCTATTATATATTATTATTTAAAATACCCCCTTCAAATATAAGTCTGTGATTCTGTGTTGCTTTAGGTAAAATGTTTTGATTGTTTGGCGTTATTGGTGTTTTAGAGTAGCATTGCATTTAAAAATAATACATTTATAAATATTTATGGGCTTTGCTCTATTTTCTCTAATGTCACTATTAAAATAAATATAGTTCTAATGCCGGAAAAGTTCCGCACACGCATTTTCGTTATGCAACTGTTCATTTTCAGCTGCTGACGCCCCTCATTCATTTAATTGATTATAGTTGGTGTTGTTATGGGTATTGTTCCAATACTCCTACGCGGACTTATTGCTTATTTATGATCGAACAGCTCAATAAAAGAAGATTATCCTATTTTGGAAATGGTAGAATTTGAGTACATTACTGTATTGTAATGTTGGAGAGGTTTGAATATTTTAAGAAGATTGAAGCGATATCAAAAACAACGCAAAATAGCAAACATTTTGTTTTAGTTGTTTAAAAAAGTTTTGAACGAACTAATAATACGTACATTATGTTTGTTATAAACAATAAATAATGTAGTTTACTGTTACAAAGTAAATCTAATGGAAAACAATATCAGCCTTGACTTATTTGAATTTCGATTAAAATTATTTGTTTCGATGTTTCTTATACATACTGTATCACGTGTCCCACTTATTATATAGTTCTATTATTATTTCCACTACAAAAATGTTATATCTTAAATTTCCTTCTGCTTCTACACTGCATTTTTTAAAAATAGTTTCAGATGCTTATACAGAGTGTTTAGGTTAGTTTGAAGGCTATCTAAGATTATTTATTCCATAGAGTACCTTATATCTGCTTGTTTTTTAAATATAAATATTTTATTATTGTTATTGAAGTCACTTACTTCAAAAACTAATATTTATTGTGATGTCAAAAAAGCGGTTTGCCTTAAAAAATATATATCTTTTTTTTTAACAATTTTTTTGAGACTAATTTTGCCACTGTTATTTGTAGCAAAAGTATGCAGACTATTTAATTAACTAGAATTAGTATCAAACTACTATGATTAGGCGTAATTCAAGGATTAGATCTTTGAAAATTAAAACATCTAATTAAATTAGCGATTCTAATAATAATATACGTGCAATAAATTACAGTTAGCAACATATTTTTTAGATTCTAATTCGAAAATCCTGAATGATTGATATTCGGTAGTAATTTAATCAGAGCTAACTCTTTCATAAATTTTAGCCTCGCAGCCATTAACTGTCCCAACTTATTCAAATTAAAAAAAAAACTTTAAGAAACGATTATTCATGAAAGCCGTTTGTCGCATTTTTTTTCTTACTTGGATATATATGCACACAAGAGCCGATTAAAATGCTAATCGCAAAAGGTCATTAAACAACAAATTGCTTACCTTTCCGTGCGGCGAAAAAGTCTTCGGAAAACCTCCGATGTTGTCACTGGAACGAAACATTAAACATTTAAGTACCGGTAAAGTTGAGTATTTTATTCAAATGTGTGTGTTAAATGTTTGGCATAAGTATTGGTCTTGGGAAATGGCTAAAAAACAAATCCTATGGTTTTCCAGACTACCGATACTTTTGGAGTGGAAAGAGATTCAAACGCTGTAAATACATTTTTCCGGAAATCGTTTTGGAAACAACTATTTCCTGCTTATTTACGCGCAGGAAAATTGAGTTTTCCGGACTAGTACTGTAAGAACTTTACAAGACGCAAAATAAAAAAGATACTCTAGTAACTATAGTTGTCAACAAAATTGACAAACTTGACTTTTGTGGAATTTGTCAAAAAAAATTCAAAAATTTGTAAATTTCGTCTTTTTTTACGATTTCCGGAAAAATTTAATACAAAACACGTCAGTAAAATCTCTTACTTGACTCGGAGCTTTAAAATACTCGGCACAAAGTTCCTCGTATTTCAATTTAGCTCCTCTTCAGTAGTGTGAAATTTTCCTGACTTTTATGTAAATAACTATTGTGCAAATTTTGACAAATTTCATAAATTTTTTTTTAAATTTTTGTAAATCTATAGAAGCTACCATAATCATACGTAATTTAAATAATTAAAGTTTGTACATATATGGTAGGTTTTTAGGTTACTAATTTTAATAAGGTACATTAAGCATTTATTTTCTTCTTCTACGACCAATTTTTTTATTTTTTTGAAAGTTGCCTTTTTATAGATGTTAATTTAAAACAAAGAAAAAAAATCAGTACCCCTCAACATATAAAGTAATGCTTCAAAAAAAAATCAGATAAGATTTAAATTTTTTAGTACGTATTGACTATTAGTTTTTTTTTGTTCAGCAACTGGATTTTAATTATAACTATACTTACATTCGGTTGGGTTGTATAACTCCCCTCTGCGCTGTACTGTCATGAATCTTCACTTGCCCTGCATCAACTTCCATACATTTCTCTTCTCCTCGTTTACCACCATCTTGATATTCAAAGATTTTTTCCATTAAAGGACTCCACATTGGGGCACAACCCAAAATGTCATCAATATTCTTATGCCTTGAAATAAACAAGCTTGCAGGCTTTTTACTTTTTCCTCTACTATCTTTAGTGGTTGGTACATTGTCATATGGACTGAGACGTCCTTCATTCTCTTTTGGCATTTCTAGCCCTTCTGGACTTGCGCGATCACCTAACGGCACCTCTAGTTTATCAAAATTATGTTCTTCTGAATGAGAATTTGATTTTAACCACCAAGCTTTTTCTCCAGATTCTTGATGTCTGATAGCAAACTTTGGTTTTTCACTTTTAGTTTCTTGTGCTTGCACCATTTCAGGAATGTTTTCGGAACTGCTAAGCCACCATGAACGTTCTCCAGAATCAATGTGCCTAATTTTGTGCATTTGCTGATAATCTGGATGCATAATGTTCTTGCTGTTGCCACTGTTCTCAGTAGAACCCAACTGAAAAATTTTCACCCGCTCCCCATCTGAGTAAACAGTTACACCTTCTGGAACTTCTGCATTTTTGTCAAGCCACCATGCAATTTCCCCCGAGTCAACATGATGAATTCCAAGTTTAGGTTTTTGACACTAAAAAATAAATATTGTTTCAAAATATAACAATTTTTTTATATATTTACAAAAAAAACTTACCGATAAACTTTTGCTGCTTATAGAATCTTTTGGTAACAAACTCGATGCTGTTGTGTCATCTAACCACCAAGCTTTCTCTCCAGATTCCACTCTTTTGCAAGATTTACCAAGTTTTTTACTTGATTTTTCTTTCTCTAAACTTATTTCCGGTGTTGAATCCATCCAATTGAGCTTTTCATTTGATCCTTGGTTTGATCTAGGTTTGAATAAACTTGTAACAGGCGCTAAGGCACGCATTAGAAAATTTTTGGCTTCGGTTTCTGTTTTAAGACGTGGACTAGGTGGAGGTTTTGGAGCGGATAGGTCATCTGCTGTAGATACTGCTATTGACGTTTTAGACAAACTATTTTTGTCATTCTTTTTTTCTTCTTCGCTTACTGAAGAAGAACTTGTACTAGCATCTGAACTTGGGGATCTTCTACTACGTAAGTTCTTATCAGACGACATTTTTTGCGGAAGTTTAGAACTAGAAGAATTATTACTTTTAGGAAATGAAGGACAACTTGTAAGATTTTCTGAAATATCTGTAGCTTCGGACGGATGTACATCAGTCTCTGAATCAGCTGAACTAACTGAATTACTTCTTCTACCAATTTTTTTCTTTGTGCCATCAGTACTCATATTAAGAACAGATTTTCTAAAATCTTTATTTGTAGCAATAATGGAATGTAAAGACGCAGGTTTATTTTCAGATTTTGGGATTTGAGGAGGGAGAGATTGTTTAGTAGATGGCACTTTACTTTTCAGTTTTTTCTCTTTTTCTTGAGAAATGCTTTTGCTGGAATTTGTACGTGAAACATTTTTAGGACTAGATTCTTTGCTTCTTTGGTCAGGACTAGAAAATTTCATATCTAAAAATGAAGACCAAGCTGGTCCAGTTAATCTAGAAGCACCAGAATATCTGGAGGATTTAGTGGTATCATCTAATCGATCAGACTGAATTTCTTTATCTAAAGTTTTGCGGTATTTAGGTCTTACAATTTGTTTTTCTATTGTTTTAGCTATGTCACTTCTCTTAATTCTTGCAATGTTACTGACTGTAGGATTTGGAGAAGTGCTTCTTGTAATCACAGATACAGTTTCCATTTCAACTTCTTGTATTGAAGGTACAGGAGGAGGTGGTGATTTAGTACCACTAATATCATCAGCAGCAACAGATGAACATCTACTAGTCGGTCTACTGAATCTTTCTTGTTCTTGTTGAGCATGAAGTACGTTTAGCAGTTCTCTGTTTTTTCTTAGAGTGTCATGAGATCGAACAGCTGATGGTCTTGTGTAAGCCGTGTAACTTTTTTCAATTGAGTTTTTAGGTAAAAATCTGCTATTAATATATTTTTGAGATCCAGAAGATGATAAATCTTCTCGAGAAGCAGCACGGCTAGTATTTCGGTAAGTAGATAAATCATCTTTATTAATTGATGATCTTCCGGTATATTTTGGTGTTAGGTCAATTTTGGTAATAGAAGATCGCCCTCCATACCGTGGCTCGTCTTTAGCGGTGGAATTTCGGCCACTATAAGACAGATTTTCTCTACTAATAGAAGATCTTCGACTGATTGCATCATCTTCTTTCAGTGATGTTCGTCCAGTATATTTTGGTATTGTTGTAGGAGGTGGCTCGGGTTCTCGACTTACTGATCTGGTGTAGGGCCGGGTGGGATAAATGCGATTGTAGTTATATGATGTTGCTGAACTTTTATCAGGACTAGGATCGCGCGATCTGGGAGCTGTTCTTGATGACAAAGTTCTGTATGATACAGGTGGATGACTTTGGTCTTTTTTCTCAACTGTGGGCTTCAGACGATTAGAATAACCACCTTAACAAATAAAATAAAATAAATTAAGTCTGGATTTAAACGCAACAATATCAGTTAATTATTAAATGCTTATAATAAATATAAAGTAGTTTCAAAGAAACACAAACAGTAAGAACATAATTGATAGCAGCTATTTTTTGTGGTTTGGGTATTTATCTGAATACAAAGTATTAGATTTGATGTCAAAAATGGGTTTTACATTGTTACGAAATTGGTTTAGTAAAAATTGTATAAAACTATAGTTTTAATTTAGTAGGTATATTTTCCCATCATTTTTTTTCTTGAGGTTTAATTAAAAAATTATTTTATAGTATCAAAAACATCAATTTAGCACAAGATTATCGTTTCTTTGCAATTTCCAAAGTATCAGTAACCAGAAACAAGTATCGCATTCGTTTTATCTCAGAAATAAAAATTTTTCAGACATGTTAACTCCAATTTAAAGAAAACAACGAACAAAAACGTAAGCCCCACTAAAAAAGTAGCATTGTGTGCTAAAAAAAATTGCTTTTTGCAAACATCCAGCTGATTTATTTACATCGAATATGAAATCATAATTTAATCGTAATTATCTACGACTAACAAAAAATTGAAAATTTAGAAAGGTGAGCAGGTAGCAACAACAAAAAATAAGTGTGAATTTATTATTGTTTAGGCTATAAAGAAACAGCTATTTTTAAAATGTTCGACGTTTGTTGGTTACTATAATTTTAAGACTAATAGGTATACTATACTTGATGATGAAGAGTCTCGTGTGCTGCCTATTCCTAACGAATTATATTTTGCTGCTATCCTGGAAGTTGCACTTTTATCTTCATCGCTCTTCTTCTTTAAAGCAGAGGAATCATACTAAAAAAACAAGATTAGTTAAAAATATTACCGTTTTATTTTTGTCTCACTTTAGAGGCGGCTTGTGAAGTTTCTTTTTTAAGAGGAGTTGAGTTTGCAGATGTGTAGCTACTAGAGGAAGTTGATTTGTTGTAGGGCGTCTACAACAAATACAAAAAAACATATACATATTTCAAAATTATATTCAAAAGATTGATTCAAAATATAAGTTATAAAATTTAAAAAAACCCATAAATTGTGATTTAAAATGTTATAAGGCACAACAGTTTTGCTGGACTCGAAAATCAATACGGTCTTTGACATGTAATGATAATATTATTTTTTCAATAATATATAAAGTTTTAAAAACAGGCTTTTAGTTTTCAATTAGTTTTAAAAATCAATTTAAGAATTATTTTGAATTGTCGGATTTATGGCATAACAATATGACATAAACATAATACTGCTGCTTTCTGCTTTCTGCTTTTTGTACTTTCGCGTAAATTTTTAAATCCATATCTGAAATTTTGAGATATGTACTCAATGACATGTTTATTATTATATTATTGTTTTGTTCAACACTCTATTATACAGCAATTCGGCTGAACTTAAATTATTATTGTTCTTATCATTATCAAAATAATGATAAGGACAATTAATATTATACTTTCATTAAAACGTACTTATAAAATCAAATTTTTAATTTTTAATTAGCCTTAAAAACCAATTTAAGTCAATTAAATTAGAAGCAAAAACCACAAATGGCGTCCTAAGCTTACTAGAAAATAATAGTTTTTTTGAAAAATTAAGAAAGATTATACTATCTTTACACGTATATTCGGTCATATTATTTGACATAAACATAGTAATACCGTTTTCTGTATTTGTGAAAAATCTAACATATTGAGATTTTTACTTAATGATATGGGTAAAATATTTGAAAGATTTGAAAGTAAAATAACTATTTTTCTACCAAATTATAATTAGAAAAAATGTTTTCGACCAATTTATAAAACATATTCTACAAATGTCATTATCTAACTGCTTCTTAAATATGAGTTTATTTGTAGAAATAAGTTGTTTTTGAGCAACACGTTTTTCTCTGATCATTTTTGGGCCTAATTGATCAAACGCTTCTATGTATATCCCTTAGTTCAAAAACTTTTCTTATTCGAGAACCAAATTGCAAACTCGTTTCATTTTTATTGTGTAAAGTTTTTGATAACGTCTGCTATTTTTTTTTCAAAATATAAAAGTTAATCTAAGTATATAAACAGTTTTTTAATACTACTATTGCTGACGCGTGCACTAGATGAGTTTTATATATTCTTCTACTAATTTAAGAATGCTATAAGAAAACAAAAAAAGCTTTTAGCTAGTAATTTACAAAAAAATTTTTTTGTAAATAATTGTTGAAAATGTCTTTTAAAAACTTTTGAACGCTTTTTATAAAAAAAACTTTTTTAAACTAAATTTGACAATTTTTGTTTAGAAAATGAATCTTCATAATCTGAGTGTTTTAAACTGAAATAAATAATTGATCTGAGTACTATACGATGTGAGTATTTCTGAGAAACCGCTCTGTAAGGTCTAGATATAATTTCTTATACAGCTTTTTCAATCAAGATAATCTCAAACCATCTTATCTTATGTGGCATCTGAAATTAATGTGAGCACATCGAATTATTATAGTTATTTGGCAGCAACGATTAATTATTAGAAGCTGGGCTCCAATTATAGAAAAATTGTGACAGCTATTAAATCCTCTACAAAAATTTACAGGGTTAACCTAATATAGTACTAAAAAAGTAGTTTTTAAGCCATATAATAGTAGTTTTTAAATTGACTTCGTACAAAAAAAATATTTGTTAATACATAATTAATTAATAATTTAATATAATATAGTTTTCATATACTAATTTTAATTAATATTATGAAGAAATTAATAATATAGAACCTATAACAGCAGAATTTAAGCTATCAAGCTGTCTAGTTTTGGTTTTATTAAAATCTTGGGAAAAGCAAAACGCATATGAAATATTATGTCATCAAACATTTAAGAGCGGAATAAAATAAATAGTGTAAATAATTTGAGAAATGCCACACCTACGCTAACTATTATAAGATATTGAAGCTGATAAACATTAGAAATGTATTTTTGTTCAAAGAGTTTTGTACAAAGACATTGTAACCAATTCGCTAAAGTAGCCTTGTTAACTCGGTGTTTTGTGAGCTTCAAAGTGGTTACCTACCGCAAATAATTGCAAACTGGGATATAAAAAGCAAGTCTGATGGTTACAAATTTCTGGTAGAATCTTATGCGTTGGTGGTGATTGGCGGCTAATTGTCCATTGCAACATTGTAAGGAGCACAATATAATCACATAATAAAATGCGTATTTTATATTATAACAAACATCTGAATCTAAACATTCGAAATAACTGCAATACTAGCTTGAGATCACTGTAAATTTCATTTTTAACTTGATACAGTGCGATCATTTATAGTTAATTTTAAATGCTTTTTGTGATAACACGCGTTGGTTTGATGTATAGATCTTATATCAAAAGAAAAAAAAAATACTCAAATTTATATTTTATGTGTGTTAAAACTTGAAAGTTATTTAACTTGTACAATTATTTTCTCACTGCGACACATACAGGGTGTAGAATTGATTTGCGAGACATAGAATTTTACATGTAAAAGAAAACAATCTCCAATATTTGCTCTCTTAATGATTTTACGACAAAATAGTTAACATAAAAGTTATAGAGAATTAAAATTGTTATCTGATTTCGTTGTTGTTTTTTTTCCTATTATCTTGTAGTACTGAACTAAAGACTAGAAAATATTAAAGATAAAATATTAAAAAATAGTACTGGCTATGAAGTTTGACATTAAAAATTAATTTGTCAACAAGCATTCCACATCGTTCTTTTGGTTTGTGGTAAAAATATGGACTACACCACGAACAAGAAGGTATTTTTATTAAGTGGTATTATGGCGGATCGTCTTTAAAAGAAATCCGAGCAATGTTTGCCGCATTTTTCTCAGAGCGACCAAAGAATTGTAAGAAAATTTGAAACTGGAGGCACTGTTAACAGAGTATGTAAATGCAGAAGACCTCAAAGGAATAGACACAGAAATGCGAAAAATACTGCTAATGTTCTGTTAAGCGTCGCGGAGAATATGAATGTATCAACAATAAAAAATCTAAAAAACCATGAGTAGAATAAGATATTAATTTTAAATCTTTATACTTTTTACTGTAACAAACAATTTTGTCATTATACTGTTCTACAAGAGCAAGTAATTGAGGGTCCTCATTAAAGGTACCCTCACTTAAAAATTTCTCCAGCTCTAGAGAATTAGAGAAAAATCCAACAAATTCTCATTGGAGTTTTTTGAATGACTGGTACTGATGGTAGATCCGGGTAAATGCAGCATACAAAAAACGACCATTTAATGAAAAATATTTTTTAGTTCGTTGTGTACGAGTCATTTTTTTAAAAAATCCACCATAATACAAAGTTGCAATGATGAAATGATGGATGTCAGATAAATTTTGATAGTCAAATTTCATAACCATTGCTTCTTTTTAGTATTCTTTGCTTAGTACTTTCTAGTCTTTAGTTCAGTACCACAAGATGTTAGAAAAAAATCAGATAACAATTTTAATTCTCTATAACTTTCATGTTAACTATTTTGCCGTAAAATCATTAAGAGAGCAAATATTGAGGATTGTTTTCTTTTACATGTAAAATCCTATGTCTCGCACACCAATTCTACACCCTGTATATTGCATTTTCGTACCCGAATGCCCAAACCTGTTAATTGGAACCGGTCAAACGGCACAATGAACATAATGGAGTATTAAACCCATTTTAAGGTCTTAGATTAGATTGGTAAAAGGGTTTCGAATGTTTTTTAATCACTGTTTAACATTCAAAACTGTTAAAACACTGCAGAAATGTCTAAAATACACGTTAAATTTTTTCCAGATAATAGATATATAAAGTTAATGAATATTATATTGTATTTTAAAATTATGCTAAATTATGTTAGACCATATCAAATTTCAAGTAAAAGTGTGAAAATATATCAATTAAAGTCGCGTTTTTTACAATTTAAAAAATAATTTTGTAATTTTTACAATTTGTAGACATATGAATTTTTGCAGATACTTAACGTTTAGTTTCTAAAAAAAAGTTTTGTTAAATGCTTTGATTCAATATAATTATGTTTAGATTAAAATAGAATAACCCTATAAAATAATACATCCGCTATAAAAAAGATTATAAAATCTGTTTTCATTCATAGACCATCTTTAATAACAACAATTATTTATTAGATTCTTCGGTTCTTGACCCGTAACAATTAAACAGTTGTTCCTTCCGGAGGTTAGATTATTCAGTAATTAATAAAGCTGATGTTATTGGAATTGATTAGGAAGCAAGGAACGGAAACAGTAGTAGTAGACCGGAAATTCCTAATAGCAGCAAGGTATGTGTTTTTCAGATCGCGTAGCTCCTGTTAAAATGAATGGAGGAAGATCATCAAAATCTTGATGATTGTTTACAGTTGATGATATGAAGGCTGAAAAATAATAAATAATTATGGGCTGTAATGATATATTTAGGTTTATGACGTGTGGCTTTGGTGGATGTTCACATTCTCTTACTCTTTTGGGAGCCACAAATAAACGCTGAATCCGAACAATGTTTCAGAAAGTTTAATCTTGGAATGACATTTAACGAAAACTATTAATACGCGTTCATTATTTTTATTGTTCTATGAAAAATTAGAAAATAATATAATTCAACTGTTGTTCCAAACTGAATCAGAAAACAATATTGTACAAAGTTGTTAATTCAAAATTAAATAAGAAGCAAAATTAAAAAAAAAAACATTGCAGTCTTCCAAGATCACTGGCTCAGAATTTTTTGAATTAGTACAAACATTTTTGAGACAAACAAATAGAAAGCTTATCTCTTAATGACAGTTTTGTGACAGTTTTGTTTATGTACAGCAACAACATATTAAAAAAATTATATAAAAAGTATCTAGGTACTGTCGTTTTGAGTCTACAGTTGATTTGTGTTCTCACTGCTTTTGACGTTCGACTTTAAAAAATTACAAGTTTTTCAAATTTATTCTTAGTGTTAAAGTTAATTAACTCTTGGTATCAAATATATATTAGCTGCATCTTACTTTTTTTTTGTAACGCTTATAATGTTTTAAAACTTGTTGTAAAACTTTACCAGATTCAAAAGTTTACATTTAAAACAATTGTGACAATTAGTTTAATAGCATTTGTAAAAATTTTTAGCAAAATTTGTAACTTGTAAACATTTACAAATTAGACAACACTAGTTGGTTAACAAAATATAGTTTTAAATAGATAGTGTGCATATTCAAGTTGCTTTAAAAATTAGACCAAGATGTAATGTTTAAGTTCAACAATTAACACTCCAGTGGCGTAGAGCAACGCTTTGGCTTTATCAAATTAATATATGACTTTTTTAAGTTAAATAAAGACCAAAAGAATGTAATTATCTACTGTTTTTTACCCTAATATAAAATTTTGTTTAATTGAAAAAAATTCTGAAGTTAATAAGAGCGTTTATTAAAATAAACACCTATCAGTCTATGTTCACAAAAGCCATCTTAATTAAAGTTTGTTTAACCTAAATATTCACAGACCGCCGTCAACACATTTTGAATTAAGGCCGGTGCTACAAACAGGGAACCAACCAACACGGAAATAAAAATTCACATTTGGGTTAATATGCCTGTAAACCTGAACAACATAGTCTATAATTAATCATAGAAGATATAATTTTGCAAAAAACCTGGTTACGCTTTGAAAATCTAGTACTCTCATTTAATGCGGATGCTGGATAGGGCGAGCTTCTATAATTAAATTAAAGATAATGAATCCAATGTGTAGAATTTCTCATCTCTAAAGAAAGCTTATAAAACTGTCACCTAAGTTTACTTTTCTAGCTAAGTAATGTATGGCTTTGGGATATTTTTAAGAAACGCCCTCTGCTGACTGAAGACACATTTTTGGGATAGTTTTCAATGAAGAGGAAATACTGTTTTAGAGGACTATAAAGAAGTGACTAATGCAGTAATCTATAGAATTTTTGTTTTTTGTTTTCGAAAGAAACAAGTGGGATTTGAGTTTTTTGTAAACTTTACAACGTAACAGACGTCACTTGAGTTTCTGTTGTTGGCAGTTAACCAAAACTAAGTAAATAATATTTTGAAAGATTAATGAAACTAAATTCTAAATTGCGTAAAAATATATATGTATTTTGTAATTTAATAAGAAATTACGTAATGCTGTTTCTAAATCAATAAATTGATTTATAGTTCTTTCCAATTTTTACATCAAGCAAGGATAAAAAATTTTAGTTTATGGTGATCGACTTGGTTTTTATTTAGACAAAAATAGGTAAAAATTATTTGTCAAAAAAGTTACGTGTCAAAATGTGTGAAAATTTTGTGTTTTCCACACATTATTAAATATGAATTATTCATTCTTAAGACACAAAAAATTATTAGTGAGTTTACGTATTTTCACCAAAATTAAAATTGATGTATAAAAATGTTTTGGGCAAAAATGTTTATACTGTGAAGTCCCACGTGTATAATTCAACAAAGGTGAATAAACCTATACTCTCTAAACTTCAAACTATTGATAAAAAAAGTTTTTTTACAATGCAAGTGTTGATCTAAAGCTTAATAAAATTTCTTCACATCCGCAGCCTGTTGACGGACCGTCGATTATTACCTAATGAGCCGGGATCTTGTTAAAAATTTACTAAAAATATCTCGGATCAGAAACGAAAGCTCAAGAGAGTTAACAACCTGCACTTGACAATAATAGCACGAGGATATCACAAACCAATATTATTTGGCTTGTGATTATCGTCGTGCAAAGTCACAGAATACATGTGCGGATCAACATGGCACCTCTCCCAAAAATTCATTTACATAAACTAATACAATAAAAAAGTTTATGATTTCTCTGGTCTGGCGCATAAAATAACAGCTACAAACTTGTTATCAAACATAATATTAAACATCTGCCCGGGAAATCTGAATGCTATTTCTATTATAAACAGTTTTCAAGTTCAAAATAGCACAAACTACTTTGTCAACTCAAGAAATTGCAACAAAATCTAATAATTTAATAATGTTTTTTAAGTACTAATTTTTTATAGCACTAGAAAAAAGCCAAACTATTTTAGAATAGGGTGATCTTTAATCAAACGTTTCAGAAGTTTTATGCTCTTAAGTTAGTAAAAACAATTTTTTAAAAATTAGAAATGCTAACGTCAACTTTAAGATAGTCCAAAGCTTCTTATAGAAATAAGTTTTATTGTTTTCAAGATTTTATAAGCTAGTAAGGAATGAATTTACGATAATGAAAAATAAATATTTTTAAAGAAAATAAAATATTTTCAACAAAAAAATAATTTCTAAGATTATTTCCGTATGTTTTGGTTTAAAAGATATTTAAAGGTAAACTTTTATGGATGTGAAATTATAAGCTCCAGAAAATTGACAGATTATATTATTCTTGCCAGTAGCAATATTTTTAATAACCCTCACTTTACCTTAAATCTTTTAAATTTGATATTTATTTGGTCGCTAAATAAATAATAAAAATTACAAGTATTTTTTGTGGTCACTTCTAAATATAAATAATTTAGTATTTTGTTTAAAATACTTACAAAATTTCTAATGAGCGGCTTCTCTCATGAATAATTTTTTCAACATACAATAATTGGATTCATGCACTTTGGCCGAAAGGAAGTTATTTATGTTTTTCCTATTAGCACAGACAGTAAAATATGTATGGACGTCCGCCTTATAAGTGTGACAAGTCTGTTCGCTCCTCTTCTTAAAATAATCGTCTAGCATTTTAGCCCCTACTTTGATGTTAGACATTTTGACGTATCGGTTTCGAAAATTAGGTTCGATTCCATCATCTAACAAGATTAATAAAAAGAAGCTTTCAATGGCTGAGCTGAATCGTGTCTGGCATCTGCTAGAAATTAAAACATGATGGCTCGAAATAACTTGATGAGAAGAAGTTGTTGAAGGTTTCACTATATGAAAGGAAAATCGTGACAGGACATACTTAAAGTGGCTGAATTTTCAGCGGATGATGTATTAGAAGGGTGGGCTCCAAAAGAACGCTATTAGTTTTATTTAAATGTACTTCAATCTTAAAGATTTACGAATTGCTTCTTTTATTTTTAGAGAAGAAACTATGTTAGGGTTTTTTCCAACTTTCTATCATTAGATACTTGAAATAATGCCGCTCTGCAACTAAAGACAAAGATAAAATCTATTTCATTCACTAATGAAGTCACTTCATTTTTAAGTGAAAATTGTGTAAACTTTTTTGTCTAAATATCTTGTGCATTCAAGAATACTGAATTTTGCAGAGATTCTATTCAATTAAACTCTAGGTTATCATTCAACAGACATAATGTTGTCTTTAAAGCCTAAAAATAGAGTGTTCTCTAAATAATAAATCAGGGTCAAGAAAAAAACAGAACACAATAAAACTGCTGTTAAAATAATAGAGCTACGGAAATAGACGAAAATCTAATAAACAGTAATTTGTCCAATCACATTATTTAGAAAAGGTTACCTTAGCAACTTGTATTAGAGAAAAGCATAGTACAAAATAATAGAAATTGATTGACATTAATATTAAAATTTAATTATTGTGACCGCCTTTGTGTTTGCAATGATATTTTTTGATTCAGACAGGTGGTTTTCAATAATTTCCTTCTTGAAGAAATAATAAGAAGTCTGAAAATTCAAATTTTTTAAGTTTTATTCTACATATTAACCCTTTGTTGCCGGGTATAAGAAATCTTGTTTATAACTAATAATAGTTGATTTTATTTATATATTTATGTCATTGAGAGCCTACAAAAATTTTTTTAGATTTTTGGGGCAACCCTTTATAATTATAGGGGTAGTGGTACTCATAAGTACCGTTAGGGACTTAAGACATAAAAAGCATTAAATAAAAGTCTAAAGAAAAACACAATTATATTTGTAAAAATTAAGAGTTCACTTCAATTTACACGTCAATATTATGATAAATTGCCATACAGTTTTTTTTTTCATTGCTACATAAAAATACGTTGCAAAGCATGCATTTTGAGTGAGGTCGTGATTGAGTTTGTTCAAAACTACATTGCTCGCATCTTCCCCTTTTTAAGGTATAAGTTAACCAGTGACCTCCCCGGTTGGTCAAGCGCACATCATTTGAAACGGAATAATTCAATTTTCTGCGTTTAGGTCCTTGCGATAAGTTTTGTGTCAAAGTTGAGTTGCTATTTCGTTTTGACGTTGATGGTTTATTCTTAAGAGTTTTGGCTGCTATTAACCCCATGGCAACATTTCTTCTAAACTCTAGCAACGTAATTTTGTCAAACAGCTGACAATACACAACATAAGCATTAACGAAGCATATATCCAATAAACCCCAAAAAAGCTTATGCCACCATTTTTTAGATCGCCGTGATACCCCGTAGCAGCTTCTAAGTCTGTCTGCATGGTCTACGCCTCCCATGTATTTGTTGTAGTCCTTTACTACTTCTGGGCAATGTAGTTCAACTACAGAACCATCCTTTTGTTTTCGAGTGACAGACGATTCTTGATTTCCGTGAAAATTTGATATAAATGTCACGATCTTGTTATCTCTCCATTTAAAAACTCCTATGTCTTGTGAGCTAAATCTATAATCCCAGTCACCCCTCTTCATTAGTTTATCATTGTTTTGCATATTTTTTGGTAAATATTTTTTGTTTGTTCTTATGGTGCCACAAGCAAAAGTTTGTTCACACTTTAATTTTTCTAAAAAAGGAACTGAGGAAAAAAAGTTGTCAAAATACACAATTCTGTTTTTACCCCATTCTTTTTTAGTGAGTTCTAAAACCACTCTTTCTCCTAAGCCATACTTTCCAAACTCATGGTTTATAGTTCCATATTTTCCCTGATAAACCTCAAATCGCAATATATACCCGTGTTGATCAGCTATCGTCCAAAGTTTATATCCTCTCTTCACAGGCTTCATTGGGTTGTACTGTTTTATGGATGACCTTCCCTTGAAAGCCACCATCGATTCGTCTACGCTCAAAGCCCTAGTTCCCCTGTATACAGTTTCAAAAGTTTTATTAAAGTTTTCAATCAAGGGACGAATTTTTAACAGCTTGTCTTGGTTATCTTGAGGTATTTTAGAGTTGTCGTTGCAAAGTAAATTGGATAAAATTTTATCAAACCGGTCTCGAGACATTGCATTTGACACTATAGGTATTCCAAGATCTTGACTGTTAGACCAATAGTGTTTCCAAGACGGAAGCTTATGGTATCCCATAAGCTGATTGATACCGATAAAGACAAAAAGTTCTTTTTTGGATAGATTCAAGGTTTTACTTCTCTGAATTGCATATAAGTTAGATTGATAAACCAAATCTTCAGCTATTGAATCAAGAAAAGTTAAAAATACATCAGTTGCTGTATCGCTCTCAGAAAAATAATCACGAACTGGACCTTCTTCAAAATTATACTGAGGTAAATTAAAATCTAAATCTCGTTTCTTCCATTGGCGGTTGAAATCAGCCACTTCTTCTTCTTCTTCTTCATCTTCTTCTTGTTGGTTGTCGTTTTTTTCTATTTGAGTATCTTTGTCTTCAAGCTGCTCTTCATTATTATCAACCAACGCATTATGTACAACTTGTTCAAATTCGACGTCCTCATCACTTTCTATGTCTGTGTCAAAATTATTGTCAACTGCCATTGCTCTAAGTTCACAACAAGCTTTTTCAGCTTCCTCAAGCAATTCTTCATCCGTCAGTGCTTTACTGTAACGGTAAGACATTTTTCCCGCTGAAAATAGGAACACTTTACAATATAAAATTTTTAATGAAACCGCTTATCAAGTAGGTAAACTAATAAGTACTACAGTACTGACGGTACTTTTGAGTATTACACATTGAAGTGTAAATAGATTATAGTTTTCATTGTTTTACTGCATTCAAATAATAGTGTTATGAAGGAGAAACAACATAGTTTTAGACAGCAAATATTTACAAACTTACCTTTTGTGTTATGCCTTCAAAAAAAATTTTGAAAAATTGCACTATTTTGTAGACCCTGTCTCCACTACACCTTCGATAAAAATGCAAAATTAGAATGAATTCGATTAGTTGCGCATGATCAAATCACAGTCATATGATTAAGGAAAGAATACTTTAAAGTACCGTCAGCTTGCTAAGCTTCGAAATAAAACTAAAGTGTTCTAATCGGGAAAAACAATTGGTGGTACTTTAAAGTACCGTCGGTCAACAAAGGGTTAAGTTAAATTATTGATTAAATTAATAATGTTTTAATAAAGATAATTGAAAATATGCCGATAGTATTGTCCTATCACAAATACTAATAAAAATAAATATTAATTGAAAATTTATTATTTTACATAGCAGAAAGACGTTGGCAGCATACGACTGATTCAGTTTGGTCTCTTCCGAAATAAAAGTTCAAAAATAGTAAAACTAAATAAAAACATAAAGTAATAAAACAAAATTCTAGACTTAAAGTTCAAATAGGAACCAAAATTGAAAGAAAACAAAAAAATATTTAGTAAAACTGGGAATCAATAGTATAATTTATTGTAAACCTAGGCGGCAAAGTGGTATTTTTCCAGGCCGAGAGAAGATATGGCCTCTTCTCAAGGCCTGGAAAATCACTTTGCGGTCGTGGTTTACACATTATTTTTTATCCTACACAAATTACCTTCCATATCCATTAATGCAAGCCCACACCATCCAAACAATACCAAATCTCCATTAATCGAGCATTATAAGGTAATTTAAAATGTCAAACCTTGACAGATGTCAAAAATTCATGAATTACTTTACTGTCGTGATTTACACAACTTATCTTGCACAAAAGTAGTTTTTTAAAATAAGATTGACGTTCATAAACAGTAAATGTGATTCAAAAATTTTAACACCGCTTATGAATAATGAGACGTTTAGCCCTTGGGGCGTGACGACTGTTCTATAGTCTATATAGATTTCATTTTTCTTATAACAGCGACACCTGACGGAGAAAATCAGATTTTTTTTTCTTGGCTAGCCGAGAAATAATGTACTTTCTCGGCTGTCGAGAGACAAGAAAATGTCATTTTGAGTTGGTGTAGGATAAAAAAAATATTTATAAATAGAAAAAACTTAAAGTTGGATAGACATGAAATGAAAATAACTAAAAAAAACTATAAAACAAAAACAAAAAACTCTACAAAAAAATAAGAATAATAAGATATAAATTATTAATACAATTTTCTAAAATGTAACAGAACTAAAAGACAAACAAACAAAATTTAAATTAAGTAAAAAGTACAATTACTTCATATTTTCAAGCTGTAAACGTTTTTTTTTAGTTTTATTTAATATATAAGAGAAATTTTTAGACAATAGGCAATTTGTTTGTTAATTAATTATAAAAATATTAGAAATATTTGACCAGAATAGTTGAAATAGGTTTGGAAAGGTGAGTGAACCTAACAATTAAAGATTCTGGCAAGGTGTGAACTCGCGATTTAATTCCCTACCATCTTCAATCTCAAAATCTAAATTTTTATGCTATTAATATAGTTTTATAAGCAACAAGTTTTAGTGTAAAAAAATTGATTTTGCAAAATAAAAGTTTAGAACAGCAGCTAACAAATATGAATGTTAATGTGATTCGAGTCTTTCAATACGAAAATATTTTTTTTGGCACCACTATCCCCCTCAATCTCATTACAGCGGCAAAAACTAAAAAACACACTTGGGGCCAAGATCGACAGTAAAATTGCCAGTTTATATAAGTAAAAGTCGACAAACCAAATAGTATTAACAACTTACATAGTTCCTGTAGGAACTCATTGTTTCAAAATAGAGCACTAATTTATTGTCATCACTATATTTCAGTCTTAAAATGCACTTGCGACACCAAAATAAAGTTTTACGCGTCGAATACCGGTCAAGTTTACATTGAAGATGTCTCGCGGATTCCGAAACGTTGAGCGATCTACAGTTAAGCTTAGGTTAAGTAAATAAATAAACTTCAATTAGGAAAAAAGTTACGAAAAGCGGACGCGGACTAAATAAAAATATTCTAACCTTCTCGCACTATTCTAACCACTAACTTAAGCATCACATTCCGGCGCTTAGCGCCTTCAGCGTCGCTGCGACTTACCGCGGGAACAAACGATATGGCACGATTCCTATTTAAAGATGAATAATAAATTCAATTTGTTCACTAGTGACTGAACATGCATAGTAAATCAAAATTTAATTGTTTTAATTAAAAATTTACCTAAACTTTTACATTAAGATATACATATTTTAATATAAACAAGTTTCTTGAGCAGACACTTTGTTTGACTTACATTTTAGGATTTAATCTTACTAAATCTCATTATTAAATTAACCTGATTAAAAAAAAGTTTAGAAATTTTATAAATATTTTATATAAATAAACTAAATGATGATAACATATGGAGAGAATAAATTACAAGATTTCCACTTGATACATATTATTTCCGACAGCTAGATCTGGAGGATTAAATCGGTTTAGAATAGCTGACATAATTTGCCGTGTGTGAAAATATTCTATTTTCTCTGATTGACATTTGATTTTAAAATTGAAATTAAATTATTCAATTGAAATTACATAATCTAGCTGATGGTTGAATTTGGAAAAATCTCAATAATTTTTTAAATTAATTTAAAATAGCCTAATTTATTTTAATAAAAACATATGATCAAAAAAAAATTATGAATAAACACTAAAATATATAAAAAGCGTCATCGTAAAAAATCAAGTATTAATAAACTCCATATTAATACTCAGAAGTTTTAGAAACCTAATCAAATCTCTAAAATTTACTTTTGGGCAGATGTCCTTTCCTATAACATCTGATTAGGTAAACTAAAACGTTTCCAAAACAATCGACCTCAGAATACCGCTATAGCAGAGAGTTTTATAAACCTTACATTAAACAACAAGTACCTACATTAAACAAAAATATCAAAAACTAAAATCAATGGTAAGAACAAACCTTCTAAGTAAAGCAGAAATTATAAGAACAAAAAAACTGAAAATTTTTAAACGGTTAAGCCGGTTTGAAATATAGCTCTGGATTATCTCAACTTTTAAATAAAAAAAGATTAACATCGCTTAAGCCGTTTGATAACTACAAGACAATAGTTATCAAACGGCTTAATTATCTATCTATCTAATAACTCCCGACAAGAAAGAAGAGTGTGATAAGTTTGTATTGTATCTGTGGATCTGTGTATCTAGCTATTGTAATTGACTGAATTATCAAAACAGAGCTTTGATGTTCTAGTTCTAATTATTAAATCATTATTTGCTTGATATTATTTGAGCCATATTTGTTTTAACTATACTTTTCATTAGAAGTTATTAAATAAATTTGAATAAAAAATTATATAAATGAGATTATTGTTTGTTTAAGCATTCAATACGCGCTTAAGCTTTTTTCCTTTATAAATACCTATTATTAATGAATTTAAGTGTCAAAATCAAGAGCCGCTTGAGGAAGCATAATATCTATTTTCATCTCACAATTAAATTTACTAAACTACAATTTTTTGCATTAAAGTCATTTGTTGCTTTTTAAAAAATTTTTTTTGTTTTTGATATATTAATAAAAAACAAAAAGTGCGTTTTTAAATAATTTTTGTAATTTTTACCAGTTCCACATGACTTTTTTTCATTGGAAATGTTCAAATTGATAGATATTATGTTGTTTATATATTTTAGATATTCAAATTCAAGCCCAAATTTGACAAATAGTACTTGTGTACTAAACTAAAAAATCCATAATTATCTAGCAATCAAATATTTTTGAATTTATTTAGCTTATAACGATTTTTTTATAATTATTATGTTCTTGCAAAATTGAGATTCATATACATATTTTCATTTATTGGTATGAAAAAAGTTGGCTTAGGTACATTTTTTAGGTAGGTCTCTTAATATTTTAAAGAAATTATTGTTTTTGTAAGTATTCAGTAAATAAGCACCTATTTTTTTTTTATAAATATATTTAATAAATTAAAAAAGTTTGTTTAAGTGTCTAAACTGAAACCATTGAACTTCAGGTCGACGTTAGTTTTCAGGGCCAATAGCACTAAAAGTGCCAAATTTATTTAGTTTTTAAAAACAAAAACCTAAAAACAAATTAAGAATAGGGATCTTGGATGGGAATGGATAGTTGGCATGTTTTTTGGTGGCTGAGTTGAGTGACCGTGAGGAAAGACGTATGGTGCGAGTGTGGTGTACAAGGAATGGCAAGATAATAAATAAATAGTTAAAAATTAGCAGCAGCACAGACTTTTGATTGCTTCAAAAATAGATTTGCGATAATGTTTTAAATTTATAGAGTCATTTCTAGAGTTCAAACTTTTTTATATACGTTGATGATCATATCCTTAATGCTCAAAAAAAGATTTTTAGCCACAATATTTTACTGATTTAACTGTTCCTTATAGCTAAACAGCTGATAGACATACGCCATAATATGACAATAAACAACAATAATAAAAAAAAGCTTTTTTAAATTATCCTGATTAATTATTATCTGACAATTATTTTTTTTAATTTTTACATATTAAAGAGATTTCTAGTTTCTAGCCAGCTAGATGATGAAAAACACTAGTTGCAAGCACTATTAACTGTTATATCAAGTGAAAGTTTTTAAAAGATTTTTTTTTCTTAAAAATTTCGATCAAAAGATATGAAAATTTTTTTAACTAAAAAAAATTAAAAAAAAAATAAAGGTTTTAAAAAATTACCAAAGCTTAATTGAAGCGCTCTGAACTCAAATCTGTTATTTGTTTTTGTCTAAGATTTTTTGTTTAGGTTTTATCTTAAAAATAAACTTTGAAATGATTTTTTTTTTTTGAGTCTACTTTTTCCTCGATATCTAACCTAATAAATGTTAGAATATCAAGTGTCTTCTGGTGTACCACAAGGTTCTAACTCAGGTTCATTATTGTTTCTGCTATTTATTAATGATCTACCACTATCAATTAAAAGTTGCTCATCTCTTTTATTTGCTGACGACACCAAAATTTACAATAATATCAGAAACTTTGAGGACTGCTTCAATCTGCTCTCAATGATCTTGCGTCTTGGTGTTCTATCAATCGGTTGTCTCTTAATGTGTTAAAATGTAAAGTTGTAAGCTATACACGTAAGATAAACTCGATTAACTTTGATTATGCCATCAATAACATGATCTTAGAAAAATGCGATGTCATAAAGGACTTGGGTGTATATTTTGAGACCAGTTTCAGCTTTAACCATGTTTCTATGGTGGCTACAACTGCAACTGTTTCTCTAGGTTTTATCATTCGGAACACACGGAGTTTTAATAATATTTTAGCTCTTAAAACCTTACATTCGGCTTTTGTTTTATCAAAATTAGATCATTAATATGGAGTCCTTTTTACCAATGTTACAAATTGATACTTGAAAATGTTCAAAGAAAGTTTCTTAAGTTTTTATGGTATAAGATGTATGGAAGTTATCTTTCCCAAGGTTTTTGCCACAATCTATTGCTAAATACTCTTGAGCTACAACTTCTACATTCTAGACGGAATGTCTCTTCGCTGCTGTTCTTGCATAAGCTTATAAATTATAAAATTGATTGTGCCTACTTATTATCTTTGATTAGGTTCAGAATTCCTCGATCGGGTATAAGACAAACACTGTGTTTACAAACTCCAACATGTAGAGCCGATTTATCAAAAAAATCACCTGCATTTAAAATGAGCTCTAATTTTAACAAAATCTCATGCAGAGTTGATATCTGCTTTGATTCTTTTAAAACATTTAAGGAGCATGTAATTATTTACTTTAGTTAACTGACTTTATGTATTGTAGGTAACATTACTATTCTTTCTGTTTGTATTGGTATGTTCTATGTGATATTTGTATATTGTTCTGTAACTGGATTTATTCTGTTGAACAATAAACCATTATTATATTATATTATATTATATTATATTATATTATATTATATTATATTATATTATATTATATTATATTATATTATATTATATTATATTATATTATATTATATTATATTATATTATATTATATTATATTATATTATATTATATTATATTATATTATATTATATTATATTATATTATATTATATTATATTATATTATATTATATTATATTATATTAAATGTTTCTCAGCAATTCCACTTACTGGTCCGGATAGCTACCAAATTAAATATAAAAAATATTTGAGTTGAAGCAGCTAGTTTACAACTTCTGGTACTTAGACCATAATTTGGAGTATTTTGAAAAATTGCTATAATATACCTTTTGAACTTAAAACGTTTTACAAAATGTCACTTTTTGTTTGAATTTTGCTTAGAATATAACTCTGTTTTGTAATACTCAAAAAGATATTTGCTATTATAAGTAAACAACAAATTAAAAATATAGGAAAAACTATTTAATAATTTTCTATTTTTTTATTTAATAGACTTAAACAAATAATTAAGTAATTAATTAGCTTTTTTAATAAATTTTTTTAAATTAATTATATGGTTTTCAGCTTTTAAATCTCCGAATTTTCATTACAGTGGTCATCAATACTCTCCCCATAGTATCCTTCGTTCTGATTACATGTAAAAAACCAAAGCATTTCAATTTCTACTCTTTTCAGATTTTAGGTAATTTTCTTTTTGTCTTTTTTTAAAATTGCTTCTATTATGCTAAACTTCTTCATGTTCATACTCTCTCTTCTAACTTATCTTTTCTTTTTGACATTGATCTAAGAAAATTCTTTTTATTTTAATTTTTTTTTAAACAGGTATTAACAACAATTTGAGTGTTGTAAAAGGCAAAATACATTTATGGGCATTTTAGTGATTAAAGTGAGGTCGGAACTTAACACTAGATCAGATCTATTAGATTTTAAATAAAATGTTGTGTCATGTTGACAGAAAACCGCGTCTTTAGCCAAAGTGGAGAACTGATATTTCCAAATAAACACAGCCATTTTTTCAAAACAAACAAAAATTTTTTTTAAAGTATATATTTGAAAAAGTACTTTCAAAATACTCTCTCGGCGTCGTTTAGCGATTGGCACAATCATCTAAGAATTAGATTTCTCTTCAGACATCTGCTTACAGTAAACAACAGCTCAGCGTTTAAAATTTTGGCTTTGAATAATAGGTGGCAGAAGTAGTTCAAAAACAAATTGATATAGTTATTAAATAATAATAGGTTCCATTCATAATAGCAGACAATAATACTGATTAAACGATTTAACACCACCATTATTCTTATTTATCTAAAAAGTATTAGTTTTCCTCAAATAATGATTGTTAATTAAAAAAACTATTTATTTAAATAAAACAAATTATATTGAAAAAACTTTTTTTAATAATATTAAAAAATAAATATTTGTTAAATTTTTGACAAAAACAGTATTAAAAAAATATTGGCCCATGAGGGGATCGAACCCGCGACCTTCGCGTTATTAGCACGACGCTCTAACCAACTGAGCTAATGGGCCAGATGCTTTTAAATTTCAACCTGGTGTTAATGTTCAAAAAACTTTTAAATTAATAATAACTAATCAGAAAATAAAATCTTTTTAAAATTATAAACTATAAAAGAAAGCTTTTAAATCAAAATTTATAAAATTCAAATTTTTTATAGTAATAAATTACATTGAAAATTTAAAAATATCAAGAATCTTAATCTCTTTGAAAAAACATCGGTTGTATGTTAAATTAGATCAAAAATTTAAATTTCCAGTAAATCACCGATTTAAAAATAAATTTCGACTTGAAATATTACATCTGCTGGACATTTGCACTAAAGCGCCAGTTAAAATTAAGTTTGCTCTATTTTGAAAGATATTTTCGGTTAAAGATTCAAGCGTGATTCATTATTTTTAAAATTGAAAACCAAAATCCAATAGATCGATTATTAAAAAAAGTAGAAAAATAATTCTCGAAAACAAAAAACGTTAAATAAAATATTTGAGTCATAACCTAAATATTTGTTCTAAGGTGGGTGTTGGATTGCTGCCAAAAACTCCAAGTAAGATTCAACTTTCAGGAAATACTGAGCGTTTCAAGCGATTTGGAGGCGGCTATTTTTGTTTGAAAAGTCTTAGGTTTTACTAGAGTGGGCACAGATATAAGGTTTTTGAAGAATTACCAAAAGTTAAGCTACTTGAGAGATACTATCATTTGAATATTGTCAACAAATTACAATAATAAGATCAAAGCAAATTCATTCAAACTAGAACCGTAAAGTTTGACTTATTTTGTTTTTATTGAAACTCTTTAGCAAGTCGCAACAGATTCATATTTGAATACATTTAGAGTGACAAATTTAGGCTTAAATTTACCCAAGTGTCTATTACTTTCGTAATATGGTAAAACTAGCAACATCTATTAGAAGCAACTTGCTGAAGATTTCTAATAAGAACGAAACATGTCTAAGATCTAGTTTGAAAAAACTTGCTTTGATCTTATAATTCTATTTGTTGGAAATAACTAAAGAAAAAAAAACACATGCAAATAATTAATGGGACAAAATGCTTTTGCCTTGCTATTTTTATACTGCGCTTAATTGCATTTTTTTTGTAAGATAAGAACAAAAATTTATCTTTTTTTTGCAACTTCTAATCTTGTGATTGTCACAAAAAACTCTTTTTTTTATTTTAGACATAAATATTCGTTCCATTTTGAGTTTACAAGTGTCAATTTTAACGATCCCTCGCGTCGTATCGACATTTAGGAGATTTTTATAAACTATTCATAAAGCATTAATTTTGGTTCTCCAACTTCAGATTTCTGTTTTTAACTTGTATTTTTGCTGTTGCAGTAAACAAAAGTTTTTTTATTATTATTGCTTCTTTTCTCACTTATGACTTATGACTATCTTTTCCTTCTATGTCAAGTCGGAATCAAGAATTGTTATTATTTCTTTCTCAACTCAGAACTATAAAGATCTATCTACAATGTTAAAAGTCTTTATATTTATCTTCTTTTATACATATCTATTTATTAATTAAAATAATTCATTTTCTTTATTGGTTAAAGCTAACCTTATTTGTTGTTTACGTTGTCTACAAAATTTATCTATTTTTTTAAATTCAAATCGATGAAGAGTATTTATTATTATTATATTATTATAAGAATAACACTGTATAAAAAGAATAAAAAAATGAATTAGGTGGTTTGTGCTACTATAGAAAAAATATGAGAAAAAAGAAGAAAAGTATGTTGATAATGATAAAAAACAATTATTGCAATAAAAAACACTCTGTATAAAACAAGTATGTTAACGAATGATTGGAATGCCATTTTGCTCGAAAATCATTCATAATTGCTCCACGAAGCAAAATACTTATCCAGGTAGGCCCATAGTGTGTTCGGCGTCGCCTCCGTAGCGACGTCGTGTCTATAAAAGGACGATTCCCCTCTACAGGTAATCTGAGCTACGCGACGCTGCTCTCGCATAAATATAACTTCGGATGAATTCGTTAATTTTCGAATGATGTCTAAGATATGAACATTCCGAACACGATTAATTGTTGATATAGCTAAGGATGCCAATATAAACATGATTTTACATTATTATTACTTTTATTTTTATTATTGTAGTAACAGTTTTCCGACAAGTGAACTAATTAATGTTTTTTGTCACAAAAAACAGATTATGCAAAAATTTTTAACTTTTAGATTTCTACGAAAGTGCATAGTGTCTACATTGGTGGAATACCACTTAAGTTCAGATTTATTTTCATTTATAAACCAATATTTCTGCTGAACAAATTTCACTAAAATTCCAGTTTTATCTATTTTTGTACTTTAAAACTTAGCGCAAAAGAAAAAGATAGGCAGTAATTCTGAAATTTGGCAAATAATAGAAATTCAAAATAAACACTATATTTTTAACTATTTTATTGCCTTTTGTTTCAAGAATTTCAAATTTATTTGGCTTTTAGGAAGCCACATTTACTCAAAACATTAAAATGTCTAACTGTGTATAAAATTTTAGAACGTTGATCAGTATACTAGACGTTGTTTGGTTTTTACTATAACTAAGTTTTTTTCTTTAAATAATTGCTTTATTAATCGGTCAACGTTTTGATGGGTGAAATCCGCATCTTTTTCAAGACTTAAAACAAATTAAAATCTTACAATCGACATTAAGAAACTTGCATTTTAAACTTCACAATTAAAAAAATAGATAATTAGAATAATGATAAATGATAAAACTATACCTTCTAATATAGTTAGTCAAAAATATTTTTTGTTTTCCTATATGTGTATCAATTATGCTTTTGTTCCAACATTAAGTGAGACAAAGAAATTAAAACTACGTCAAACTACCAGAACTTGTTTTTGTGCGCTTTTTTGTTTTTTACCCTTTATCATCAATCCAGTAGCAGTCGAGATTATCAAAGATGTTAATTTATAAAGGTTCACCTACACCGCTAAAGAATTGTTTTGATAATCAAGACGTCACTTAACATTAGATTAACAATTATGTGTTATGTAAAGTAATAATACTGGTATTGACCAAGTTGACTCAAAATAATATTAGATCTACTTGATAAAAATTAGTTAAAAGAAATTTTGTAAAACATTCAAATAGACATATTAACAACAGAGATAATAAAATAAATAATACAATAAAAGATAAAAGATAAAAACCACGCAATAGTAGTAACAAAATTACATTTTTCACAAACAAATAAATAAACTAAGTCAATAAATTAAACCTAAAATTAGAAATCCAACCAATCTCATTTTTACACATATGCATGCTTCTGCGATTCTTAGCTATTTATAAGATTAATGTACGAATGACTTAGAGCGCTAGTATCTTCCCTGAAATTTAAAGATTTATTTTGCTTTATTATAAGCAAATAATAGCTTTATCATTAATCATTATTCTCATTATCTATTTTTTAATTGTGAAGTTTAAAATGCAAGTTTCTTAATGTCGATTGTAAGATTTTAATTTGTTTTTAGTCTTGAAAAAGATGCGGATTTCACCCATCGAAACGTTGACCGATTAATATAGCAATTTAAAGAAAAAAATAGCTTCAATACCCCTTTCCCAAGAGTTTTATATCATATTGTATATTATATCATAGTAGTTATTAATTGAACACAACGATTAATTTGTATAAAACAAATGTTTCTTAAAATCAAGCGATTTAGTTAGTGGTACAGCTCCTTAAATCGCATTAACGTGTTAAAAGTCGTTAAGCTGATCTTATCAACCCACTTTTAATTTAATTAATCCGGTTCAAATGCAGATACATCATATTTAACGCCAACTAATGACGGAAATTAAAAAAAACACTTGATATAAATTTCATTTTTAAAATTTTCAACATTTTTTTGTTTGTTTTTATTTTACAAAGTTAACATTTTTCTTAAATTATAAAAACTAATGTTAATATTAAAGATGGCATAAATATTTGTAGTTTGCAATTTCGTAAAATGTAGTTGTAAAAAATTTTTTTTTGTGGAATGGGATGTGACAACAGCTAAGCCACCGATTAAGATTTAAATATAAGCCAATAAATTTCTAAATTTTTATAATTTTTTATTTGCGTCTGCGTTATTTATTTACTAAATGCCACAAACGTTGACACAGACTTTAATATATTTATATGTCAAACATTTGTTGTCCAATCTTGTCAAATAGTGTAACAACTATTTTTTTTTTATTGGAGTTTATGGTCTGGTTGCTGAGACCTTTAAGCCACAACTTTATTTTTTTCTGAAGACATCATGTGTGCGTTCAGAAATTTATTTTTTGTAAAATGTCTACAAAGTTCAGGTACTGTTATATTTGTTTTTAATTCCCGAAAATAATACCTAAGATTTATTCTACAGTAAAAACATAAAATCATCGGAAAGGAAGGAACGGAATTTAGGGAATAAAAAATCAGTTGGTAAAGGTTATAAGATTAAGGAAAAAAAATCTACAGGTTAAAAAAAGTGTAAATGTCTTTTTATAGGTTGTCTATGATTTTTCTTGATAAGCTATTCATACGTAGTGGTTATATACTCTTTGAGCTATTGTCTATGTCTCGAAAGTTCAGGCACTGTTATTATATTTGGTGGTTTTATGCGAGTGCACATTTTAATAACAATGCCGCGTCCTAGAAGATCTAATCTTTCCCAGCGAAGCCGTAATGCAATTAGGCAACGGAATATCGCAAGTCAATTATCTGCGAGAAATTGCACGCGACGATACTTACGCGAAAAATTTAAAGATAAGGAAGTTCTTATTCCAAGGATTCCAATGATCTCAACGGATATGTCCTTTGAGTTTAAACGAATTCAATTCCCGATTCGTCTTGCCTTCGCCATGACGATCAACAAATCACAGGGTCAATCCTTGACTATTTGTGGCCTCAATCTAGAAAATGCATGTTTTTCTCATGGTCAATTGTACGTGGCATGCTCACGTGTCGGCAAACCATCCGCTTTATTTGTTCTTGCGCCTGACCAAAAAACAAAGAATGTCGTTTACCACAAAGTGCTTGAATGAAAATCCTATTAATAAATTAATCCGAGTTTTATTTTTTTTCCCAATCTGCACAACATAGTTTTCAATCATTTTTTCCTGACATGAGTTTGAAGTACTTAATTATTATTTTTTATTTTTATTCTCATTCTGTATGTATGTTTTCATCATCATTCATCATAATAAAATACTTTTTTGTTTCTATCTATATAAATATATTATTTTGTATCATTGTTTTACGTTCATCAAAGCCTAAATTAGTTCAGCTAAAAAGTAACACGACATTCATTGACTGTTTGGCGGTACGAAGTTCGCCGGGTCAGCTAGTATTTATATAAAAACCCTTTATTTTGACAATGCTTTGTAAAAATTTTTTTAATTAAAGCTATTTATTATACAAGTGTCTTATAAGACAAATAAGCTACGAAAAAAATGTTAAGGCACTAGAGCTGGCCTGAGAGGCTTAATTTTTCTTGAGTGACTTATTTGTTGTTGAGACACGAGTACAATAGATAGTTTTATCCAACAACATTCTTTGTAAAAGTTCTTAAAAAATTATTAAAACCCAAAAGTTTTATATCTGCAAAGATTAGTAGTAATCTATGATTTGATTGCCATAAATTTGTTGTTGTTGACAACAAATTTATGGTTTGGGAAAAATTGTGCAAACAAACTGTTTTGGCGCTTGTAACATTGTCAAAAATAGAAAAATATAGTTCTCTTTCTGAAAAAATTAAAAGATGTTGAAGAAGTCACATCGAGTTTGCTACCCAAGAAATCCAGGGACGCTTATTACAAAGAATTGAGTGAGTTTAATAATTGGAAACCATAAAACAATGTTTGTGGAATAAGTAAAGAGCTTATTACTTCTTCAACGTTAAAAAAAGATACGCTGTTTTTTCAATGTTAAAATCGACATTAAACTTTACAAAAATACAGATATTTTACAATATGGCAAGTTATTTAAACGCTTTTTCAAAGAACGTATAAAAAATTTTCAAGATTTCAAAAGTTTGTGGAAGAGAGCATATTCCACAGTTTCTAGCAGAAGCACCCAATCAAAAATATTTGATGGCTAAATTTTTAACAGACGTTAAATGTCATACTTTTTTTAAATAATGATTTAGTTTATGCGAATTTTTTGTATTGTTTTAGTACGGTTATTTTGTGGTATAAAGGTAAAAATAGTATTTTAAATATTAATGTTTAATTATGAGTTTTATTATTTAAATGTACAAATATGTATATCACCTTAAAAGAGGTATAAAAAAGCTAGACAATAAAAGCGTAAAAAACAAAACATATTTTTTTTTTTTGTAATTTATATACCTGCAACAGACTTATAAAGACAGTCAAAGATATCAAATCAAAAAACAAAAAAACAGAAAAATTAATCTAAAATAATGTTTACTTGAAGCTTATAAAAATCCTCTAGATAACTTTTAATTTTTTTGAAAAGTATCTTGTCAGTTTTAATAGACAAACATTGGCAAAAATACTATGAAATACTTTCTGTTAAGAAATAAGTTCTTGCTTCTAATTTAGTCTGCTAAATATTTCACGCTCTTTAAATGGTTGTACACCATTTACAAAAAAATAATTGTTAGAAACCAAGATAAATTTTAAATTACCGCCATATGTCATAATATTTTGGCAAAGTAATATAAAGCAAAGTCTACTCTGATTTGTAACATAAATATCTTATTTCTCATGAAACAGCTTACCGCAGAGCTTTTTCAGTTGACTAATCTGATTATTTTGATTAATCAGTACTGTCAGTTGATACGTTATTAAACTTATTTAAAAGATATGTTTCATCAAAGTGATAAATCCGATGAATCATTAAAGTCTAAATGTTAGAATAAGGACTTAGTAGTATTATTAAAGAAAGAAAATGAACCGACCCACTCAATCTGCATAAAAACTGCATAAACAAAATCGTCAAAAATAGCCTGAACCGTCCTTCCAGAAATACAGCCCTGAATCACAGTTTTGTTTAAAACGCAGGCGCTGCTTAAATCGTCCACTTTATTTCGGCTTTTGCCGTCGCGACGCTCATACGAACGACTAAGCCACCACTGTCCGGCGGCGCAGCACGCGGGTTTCTTACACTGAAATTTCGACGCAAGTGCATCCAATTCACCCTTCATTTGAAAAATCGACCGAAGAACACCAAAAATGTCTTCCAGTGTGGCGAAGACCTCCAAGTACTCGTACCGCTCCACCGGGGGTGGCGGTAGCGCCGACGTCAGCATTGAGTACAGCGCCGATCTTAGCGCTCTTACAAGATTAGAGGTAAAAAAGTGCAAAGTGCTTTTTAGTGACCAGTGAGACTAGTGCCCTGGATTTTTTTGTGAACACACACATTACAAAATCACACTACTAAACACATTTTTTACAGGATAAAATCCGCCTTCTCAATGAAGATCTTGAAATTGAGAGAGAACTCAGGCAAAGGGTGAGTCAGTTTTTCTTACCAATACATTCTTAAAGAAGTTACGCAAGACGCTGTTTTTAGACATCGTCTTTATTTAGGTTAGAGCTCTATTTTTGATTTTTGGCAAGGTGCAAGTCGTGGTGTCAAATCGCCACAGTTTTCCGGGCCAAAAATATCGAAACCCAAAAATCGTCAAATCACCCGTTTAATTACTCTAAATTACCCTCTGGCTTTATGCCAATCTTCTTTACAATTCTATTATTTTTCATAAGAATGTAAATTAAAACTATGCACCTCGGCAAAAGTCGACAAAAACCGTTTTTGAGCTATTTTATTTTAAGCTTTTTACAAAAACATTATGAAATTATCAAGGTCACATTTTTCTTTCTATAGATTGAAAGAGAAAAAGCTGATCTTAGTGTACAAGTAATCCAATTGTCCGAACGTTTAGAAGAAGCAGAAGGTGGCGCTGAAAATCAGGTAATTCTTTATTTCACCAAAACCAGCAAGTGATTTTTACTCTAACACATTACAGTTTGAAATCAACAAAAAACGCGATACAGAACTTCTCAAATTGAGAAAACTCTTAGAAGATGTTCACATTGAATCCGAAGAAACAGCTGCTATTCTTAAGAGAAAGCACCAAGAAATTGTCGTCGATTTCCAAGAGCAGCTAGACTCTGTTGGCAAAGCCAAATCCAGGTTGGTTAAAAATATTCCAGATAAAGAAGTTCACTAACACGTCACTGCTTTTTATAAGTGTTTGTGTTTAGGTTAACACTTAAAATATTGTGTTCTTACTCCCGGATATATGTAAAGTAGAGCTTTGCCGACTGTTTAGTTTTAGACCAATGAGTAGACAACCGCAGAAAAAATAACATTTTTTTATGACTAATATAAATCATTGGAGAGTTAGATGGTGAAAAACTGTTTTATAAATAGCCGGTTTATGCTTCTTCTTACTGATGATATTTGTTTGAAAAATTGAAATTGAAAAATAGTTTAGGTCATGCTCAAAAATAACTGTTAGATTTTTCTGAATTCTTTCTAGATTTTTGACGCTAAGTTTAAAAACAAGTTTAGAATTTTTTTAACATACATTGAGAAACAGATAGTATCATCTTGACAACTTGTGAAATTTTGACAGTTGATAAATTTATATTCGTTTTTGATAAAAATTGAAGATATATTAAACTTAAGTTTGAACGATTTATATTTTCTTTCGTTTTTAGCTGCAAATGTTAACGTTGTTTTCTAAATCTACGTCAGTGTTTTTCTCTTTTCTTTCTTTTGTAATAATGTCATTTATTGAATCTTTAGGTAAACTTTCTAATTATGAAAAAACAGTAAAAATAATATAATAAATACTGCAAGTTCAATTTTGCAGCAAGTATCTTTCTAAGAAAAGTCTTAAGTAATAACTTATTTTGAAACATTAGTTAAGTAAGTTCAAAACAAATAGTAATTTTTTAGTTTTTTTGTTTTTTTTTTGTGAGAATACTTGACATATTTTTGATTCACTTATGTTTGTTTTGCTTTGTTTCTATTATCAATAGAAATCTACTATAGTTTTACATTCTATAAGATTAACATACTTTGTAAAATCTAGGACTAAAGTTAAACCTCTAAGGTACGCTTTTCGTCGCAATATACGAAAAATTATTTGTTGTCAAAATTTCTTTTTTTATTTGATCTTGATCTATTTTTTTGCTAGATTTTAATAAACATGGTTGAATTATTATAAAACCGTCTTATGTTTATACTTTGATAGCGCTATGAAAGCTAATGATTTATTTTTGAAAGTGCTCTACTTTTAGCTAGCCTACCACAAACAAATTAAGTTTTTAGAATATACAATTTAATTTACTGCTGCAATAAAGTCCATAAAACGTTTAAGACATAAACCATTGCTCGTTCTTTGAACTAGATTTTGCAGTTTATTGAGGAAACAGTCCTTTTGTATTTATCAAAATAGTAGCCCTCATATAAACACTGCAGCATGGCGTTTTCTCATTTTTCCGTAGTTAATTATGTGGTTTTAATACTGCCATAAAGAATAAATTTTACTCTGTCTGTTGATTTTAAATTTAGCATATTTGCTGCTGTTAAATTCTGGAAGTTTGCAGACTGATTTGCAGTTGTCTTTTGTTTTGATGACATTTTTTCATCAGCTGTTCTTTTTTCTTTTTCTATTTTTTCCCTCTTTTAATCTTCTAGTTAAACTTTTTTCTTGTCTTGAATTTTCTGTTTCAAAAACAATTTGCTAACTTTTTCTTGCAAAATAAGTACCGGTCTAACAACTCGCTTTCTGCTGTTTCTACTGTTTCAAAGTCAGCTTTAGTTTTTTAAGATCGTCTCTTTAATTATTAGTATTACGTTTTGTGATCAAAACTCAAACAATCTTATCTATTGTTTATTTTCTCTACTTGCTTTTCTTTAACTTTGGTTTTTTTCGCCAAAGCCTTACATTTTTTTTTCTATTACATTGCGTAAACGTTGTATGCTACAACGCTTTGAGATACATTTTTTAGAGTTAAAACATTGACATTTGACATTTTAGAAAACACCGTGTCGATACATTGTTAGAGTTAAAAAGTTGAAAAATTTTGCTAAATACGTTTATTTTAACTTGTTTAAATCGGTTTACATTATCTTACCATAACATAAATATTATATTATTTTTTCTTTACCACTTATATAGCTTTATGCTTTTTTTTCATTTTAATTCACGCTAACGTTGTTTATAGTTTTTGCTACTAACTTCATTCTCATTTTTATTTATTCAATTTTTTACCATGTTACTTTATTTTCTAGACATTTATTTTACTTGCGTAAGTATGTCTGCGTTCTATTTCTTTATCTCTAAATTTAGCTATCTACTTTGTTTTATTTTTTGTTTCACATACTTTCTGTTTTTTCCTATTATGTTTCTATTAGATCTTCTATGTTTTGATTGTGCTGCTTCTATACTCCTTTTCCATATTTTGTCTAATGTTTCTATATTTTGTTACCATTTTGATTTCACTTTTTGTTTTTCCGTATTTTTCTCAACCGTTTCTACTGTTTTTTTTAAATTATACTTTTTATTTGTGTAGTCTGTTGCTCGTTTTTTCAATTATTTACATCTATTTTAGATCTGTCTCACTTTTTTTCACCTCATTACATTGTTTTACTAAATGTTTCAACTTCTTCCTAATAGACGCATTTTCTCTTTTGTCATTCAGCCAGAATATGTTCTCTTTCCTTTCAATATCCTAAACCTAGTTATCTCTCTTTTAAGTTTATCTTTTAAATTTTTTCTTTTTTTGACATACTCTAGCAGCGGTTTTATTTTTATACTTTTAAGTTTTTGTGCTTTGTTTCTGCTCTTTTTGTATGTAATACTGATTGGTTTGATTTAACCCTTTAACAAGTAGAACTCATATACAAAAAAGTCAACATGCTGCACGTTTTATATGGACAGTTTAGAAATTCTAGCTTTATTAGATTTTTTAGGTACTGGCTTGAATTCTAACTTTCAACCTGTTTTTTGCTAGAACACCTTACTTAAGGCATCATTATATTTCCATGTGTCGGAAGGCATCATGCTGTTTTTGCAGACCTGTTAGAAACGTTAATTATTGTTCAACAATTGAACTTTCGGTTGAACAAATACCATTATTATTAAAATGCCTTCCCAAACAGTACAGAACTACTACCAAACCACACTTTTAGAGAAATATTGCAACTTAATATATTTTTTTTAATCTATATCAGACACGGTCATGTGCATCAAGAGATTCACGGTTAATTTTTGTATCATCTGAAAATTATACAAAAATCAGTGTATGATACGAATGATACGAAAATGATTTCAGTAATTAAAAGTGCAATTTCAATAATTTTTTGTTAAAAACAATTTTGGAATTTTGTGTTTTTTAGTAAACAGGGGCTGCTTGGCTTTTTTTTTGACATCTAATCCAAGCTCATTTAAGCACAACTTAATTGTACAAGAAAATCATGTTTTAATTTTAATTTTAATTGTTTGCTAGATATTTTTAACGCTTTTTTTTTGCTTTTTTCCCAATAACATTAACAAGTTTTTTATACCTTACTCATAATATGATGTTTTTGGCTGTTTTCTTCGACTTATATACAGTTTCATATTTTTTATCTCAAAAATGCGGAATTCTTAGGTTTATTTACTAGTTTGCTGATTGCTCTTAACTGTTTTAGAAAATGATACAAAATTAAGACTGCTGCTCGTTTTTATTAGGTATGTCAACAGTTTGTCAAAATTAAACCAATTTGTTGACAAATTTAAGACAAAAATTGCTGGAAGTTTCTAACTAAAAATAAATACGTTAACTGCTGTTTGAGTGTTGAGAAAAACATGAAAAGTATTCAAATCAAGTCTAATCTTACGTAAACACAACAAAATATTCCAACATTGTCTAAAAATACTTCTTCTCACATGCTCCATTCCATAAAAGCAGCGCCAAACCGCCTCCGTCTATCTCTTTTTAAATCATTAGAAAATTAATGTTTCTCAACAAAGGTATTTCACTTTTAAGAATACTTATCTGTCACCACTAATCACAAACAACCAATCCTGTGTAGTTTTAACCTGTTTGGCGTCCAAATATAACACCATGTAAATTAGAACACATTTTCTCTGCTTCGCTAAAAATATGTTTCATAAAGTCTAACTTTTTATCTTTTTTTTTCAGAGCCGAAAAAGAGAAGAGTAAATTCCAATCTGAAGTTTATGAACTCTTGTCGCAAGTTGAAAGTTTAAATAAAGAACGACTCATTTCGATCAAACATTCTGAGAAATTGGAAATTACTATTTCAGAATTAAATGTCAGGATTGAAGAACTTAATCGCACTGTTGTAGACATTACATCACATAAGACTAGGCTTTCACAAGAAAATATTGAATTGATTAAAGAAGTTCAAGATATTAAGGTTGGTATTAGTTCTTGTTATTTGTAGTTTTAATAGTTGTGTGAATAACAAATTGATTTATAGATTATTTACCATATCTATCAATATTGAGAACTTAAACATATTAGACCAAACTGTAGTAAATAATAGTTTAAACCCACAGATTATCAAAAAAAAACAACAATTTATAACAAATAAGGTTTACCCAAAAAAAAAAAACACTTGAAAACTTCATTTCCATCACAAACACTCAATTAAATTAGAAAAAGCTATACGTTTAAATTTTAGCTGGTGACTTCAGTTTTACATAGTGTAGTAATTACTGATCAACGCTTCTACTTTTTTTTATACAATTTACTGTAATTTTGCTACAAAAAATTAAAAATGTGAATAATTCATGTCATTAGATTTTAGCAAACTTTCTTTTATGCTCACGCAATCATCAGGTATGCGATGGTAAACAAGCTTTCTTATTAATAACATTAATAATTATTTCCAGCAGCATTAGTTTTAATTACAGCACTGTTGTAATGTTTATATTGTACATTTCTACTTATTTATATACCAAATCAAGTCGTTTGTCAACAATTTTTAGACTGATAGATATAGAGATATAAAATTAATTCTAACTTCTATTGTTCTATAAACATGATATCTGTTGTGTCTGTCGATTACCTCAGAGCTACTAAACGCCTTAACCGATTTTGAATTAGTTTTTTTGGTCTAGTTGTTTTCTGGCTACTAGATAAATGTAAGCATCTTTTAAAGGTCTAATCTAGTCAAAATTTTGTATTTAATTTCTTCTATGAATTTAAAATACCTTGTAACCCTGAAATAATGCTGAAGCATTACGTAAAATTTGCAAAACACTCAACTTTCTCACCAGTTTACATCAGAAATATTTTGTTTAAGTTTATTGAGTAATCTTAATCAGGAAGTCTCTGGAACTGGAGATTTTGACAGTGTTTTCTGTTCTCAAAGTAATCTTTTATCTACGTTAAGATTTTGCTTCTAATTTCTCATTCAGGCAGCTTTTCAAGAAAACAGCTTTTGCTATATCGCTATTGTCTCTTTCTATCTTACATAGGCGTTTCTGTAGAATGTTTACTTTTAAACCTTACAAGATTTAGTTTTTATATGACAAATCTTGTTATAATAACAAGCCTTCTATATGTAATGCTATTTTTGCTCTTTTTTAAATTCACTAGTAAGTAAATGTGAATCTAGTGCAAATTCACAAAAACAACTGTTTATATTTTTGATAGGTTTCCCTCGAAAACGCCACCTACCTAAAAAGTCAACTCGCCAGTCAGCTCGAAGATGCTCGTCGCCGCGCCGAAGATGATGAGCGTCGCCGTTCCCTTCTCGAGTCCCAACTTCACCAAGTTGAAATCGAACTTGAATCCATCCGTGTTCAACTTGAAGAGGAATCCGAAGCACGTTTAGACCTCGAACGTCAACTTGTCAAATCGCAAGGTGAAGTTCAACTCTTCAAGTCTAAATATGAAGCTGAGCAAGCTGCCCGTGCCGAAGAAGTCGAAGAGCTCCGCCGCAAATACAGCGCAAGAATTACTGAACAAGAAGAGCACATCGAAGCTCTATTAATTAAGATTAATAACCTAGAAAAGCAGAAATCTCGTCTTCAATCTGAAGTTGAAATTTTAATTATCGACTTAGAGAAGGCTAATAATACGGCTAGGGAGTTACAGAAGAGAGTTGAACAATTGGAAAGAATTAACCTTGACTTAAAGACAAGGTATTTATTGTTTACTTTAGCATTTTAGTACAATTTTTTACCAACATTTCAATTTTGCAGATTGGATGAAACAGTCAACTTGTATGAAGCCACACAGAGAGAACTCCGCAACAAACAGCAAGAACTTCAAAGAACTGTTCACGAATTGGATAAAACTAGGGAATTGAAAGATCAACTAGCTAGAGAAAACAAAAAATTGGGTGATGATTTGACTGATGCTAGAACTACCATTAATGAATTGACTAGACGTCTTCATGAACTAGAACTAGAATTAAGGAGATTAGAAAATGAGCGTGAGGAATTGACCGCTGCCTACAAAGAAGCTGAAGCTGTAAGTATTTCTCAAAATGTATTTCATTAAATGTGTTCATGATTTATATTGGTAGGGCCGCAAAGCAGAAGAACTTCGTTCTCAACGTTTGTCATCTGAATTTGCCCAATTCCGCCATGAAGCCGAGAAGAGATTGC
Organism: Lagria hirta; assembly: GCA_947359425.1. Taxonomy (NCBI): domain Eukaryota; kingdom Metazoa; phylum Arthropoda; class Insecta; order Coleoptera; family Tenebrionidae; genus Lagria; species Lagria hirta. Next base: position 6,752,045 of record OX375800.1, read on the forward strand.
AAGAAAAAGATGAAGAAATTGAAGCTATTCGGTAAGTGCTTTTTACATAATTTATAAAACTTCAATAATGTACATATACCGATAAATTCAATGTTTGCAAAAAGATGAAGAACGTTGTGAAGAATAAAAGTTTTTTAAAACAAAAAAGCTAAATAATAATGGGTACTGAATAACATGTAACTTCAATTAGAATAAAGAAGAGAAAGAAAATTGATATACAAGTCTTCCATCTTATCACAAATCAAAAATCTATTTTAATAGTTGTTTACATAAAAGTCAGAAAAATTTCACATTACTGAAGAGGAGCTAAATTGAAATACGAGGCACTTTGTGCCGAGTTCCGAGTCAAGTAAGAGATTTTACTGACGTGTTTTGTATTAAATTTTTCCGAAAATCGTACAAAAAGACAAAATTTACAAATTTTAAAATTTTTTTACCAATTCTCTAAAAATCAAGTTTGTCAGTTTTGTTGGCAACTATAGTTACTAGAGTATCTTTTTTATTTTGCGTCTTGTAAAGTTTTTACAGTACTAGTCCGGAAAACTCAATTTTCCTGCGCGTAAATAAGCAGGAAAATGTTGTTTCCAAGACGATTTCCGGAAAAATATTTTTAATTGTTTAAAAATTTATGAAGATGGCTGCAACGAGTTGCAGCTATGTCTAAAATTTGGAAACTGCAGAAATAGTAGAATGTTATAACAGAAATCGTTACTTGTCACAAATCCATGATGCCACCACATAAAGCCAAAAATACTAAGTGAAGTACAACTACATAATATAACTTTTTGTTGACTGGTTTGTTTTAAAGACGTTTGATGGTTTAAGATTGTATAATGCTTATGTGTAAAACATATCAAATGTTGATATCATTTCTGTTGCTTTACGGGCCAATAAACTTATTTTTATTTTTTCGATCTGCTGACAAAAGAGACCAATTCAGTTTTGCAAAAAATTGTTATTTGTGTTTCTCTATGGAAAACCATGAAAAGAACGTTATCATCAAGTTAATCTGTTAAAAAATATTTCTGAAAGTTGAACAATATCATTGAAATAACTTAAGATTGTGACAATCAAACTGTTAAGGTTATGTAATTTTCCAACAAAAGAAAAAGTTTAATCTAATATCACTTAAGTCTTAATGTTACTTGAATTTGGTTTGAGTGATGTTTATTCAGATTAAAATGCCTAATTCTTTATTTGAGTATGGACCTTACTAAATTAATCTATGATTCATGATCAACAGAAATATTCAAACAAAACAATTATAGTAACAGAATTTTTCAAAAGAATTAAACATTGTGTGCCAAGCCAGCTCTTAGATGAACTTAATTTAAACTTAGAATTCATAGATTACAATTGGAATCTCTGCAATTTACGTAGCTACTACGTTAAGGTTAAGAAATAGCAAAATTTTGTTTTGAACTTTTATTCTTAATTTTCTAATATTATAATATACTATACAAGTTTTTGAACGTAATTATAACTAAATCAGAATTTACCCTTGAAGCAATTACCTTGTGTGCATTACGTCTGCCAACATTAATACTTTAAAAATACAGTATACTTTCTATTGGTTGGCACCGAACTTGTATTAGCAAAGTATAAAAACCGATCAAACATTGACCTTAATCCATTAGTATTATCTGAATTGATCATTGATCAATGTCGAGGGTTGCTTCAACATCTAAATGGCACCCTGTCACTTCAACCTACGATTACAACTATGGCGTAGGTCTTAATTTCTACCAACCCATGGTCGACTATCTTGACCAAAAAAACCGAGGAGCCAAAACTTCTTATCCCCACTTGCCTTGGACAGATGAACTTGGTCTAAGCCAATACGATCCTACAAAAATCAAGAGCTACTCGTGTGAAGCACTTGATAGAATTGCCAGAGAGACAGAGGCTAGTGCCAAAGAAAAACTCAGAGATTTTAAATCATCGTCAAGAAGTGCATTTCAGTTAAGCAAATCAGTTTCAGCCGCTACAATCACCGAAAAAGTGCAAATTAAGAAAGTGGTTAAAAAAAGAAATCAGCTTGTGCGACAAATACAAACATTAAAGACAAAAATGGCAGATGATTTGGGTTTTGATCGTCGAGAACAGCAAAAACGCGATAGAGACATTGAAATGTCTCTAAAAGCTTCACAGAAATATCTGCGAGGAAAGTCGGCAAAAGCTATTGAATCGTACTTGGAATCTGAAAGTAGAAAGAACATTGCAGAAGCTGTCGATTTTGACCTTACAGCAGAGGCTAGAAGCACGCATCGTCAGCATGTTACTAATACACGAGAGTGCAGGCAGCATGTGCAGTTCATGGATAAAAGACTCACGGATCAACTTGAAGAAGCTTTTATAGAGCCCTTAGACACCCTAAGCAAGGAGTTAAAAGTATTCGACAAAAGATCTGCTGCTTACTTCTATGACAAAAGGTGAAAGACAACAGTATAAAATTTACGTAAGCACATAAAAATAGATCGTGGGCTCTAAGCCAATAATTATTTCAAGTGTTTTTATTGAAGCTGATAATTAGTGTATCTAAATAGCAGTTGCTACATAATCCATTATAAAAACTTGCAAATTGATAAATCGCTGAGTTTGTCAAAATGGCCACTATCTTTCAAAAAAAGTTTTTAACAATCCGATTTTAATATTTAACAACTATTGAATCTGCAATTTTTTTACCAAATACTACCCCTATGTTGAATCCGGAAATTTTGTTTTCTCAATTGTCAAAAACGTGTTATTAGTTCTGGATTAGTGGCTTTATACAATCTCTATAAAAAAAAATACAGAGACAATCAACACACTCGGGGTATTATAAGTAAGACCATAATTTTTAAATATTTTTTTTTGAAACATAAACTTTTTAAAGAAACTGCCAAACGACTAAAAAATATATTGACTTTTTTACTACGTTAATCAAAGATTTAACTTTTACTGTACCTACGTATGTATAACTCAGCCTTTGTAATGGTCTTGTTGACTAGTATATTTTAAAAAAGTGGTCAAAACTGATCAAATTTAGAGTATAGATGCTTAAACTAGCAAACTCTTAGAGTAGGTACCTGCTATTTAGTTGATTGATCTGACAAAAATGAATTTTTTTGACCGACATTGCAAAATCCAGTAAGTACATTAATCTTTCCTTAACTTGTCCATTTTCATGTATTATCCTAGCTTTAGTTACCCCAATTTCGTCCACTCACAATTTCAATCATTTTATATTAAAAATAAGATCTATGTATTTTTATAAAACTTAAGTTGTATGCAACGTAAATGAAAAAAACAGAGACAGGAAGATATATAGAGAGAAAAATTGTATCAAACATTGGAGGCGGAAACTGAATGCAAAAAGATTATAAATTGGTTTTGAGTCAGAAAGTTTCAGACAAGAGCTGCCACTAAACATTACCTTTTATGTTAAAAAGCATTCTTTACCGTAATATCTATGAAATGCCTGTAGACAACAAAATGACAAACAAATTTATTTATTTACTGAAAAATTGAAAAACCACCACTTTTGTGCATTGCAATTAAACAGAAGACAACGTTTTGTAGACAGAAAAAGTTGTACAGGAAAACAATTGAAAATGATTATCTAGACAACTTTTGCAGTAGAACAAAATAGTAAATGTAATAAAAAGTTAAGAAATATATTATATAAAAAAAAGCTGTGGATGATAAACATCATCAAGACGAAGAATTGTGAGTAAAAAAAACACAAACATAAGAAGAAAAATAGTTGATTGTTGCTATTTCTCAATCTTTGTAAGAAAAGTAGCAGCTCACTTAGCGCTCTGCTTTTCTTGGCAATAGCAGCGTGAAAACACAATTTGACCGTAACCTAATAATATCAATAAAAATAAATTCCAATTACAGTCTCTCGTTTTTAAAAAAAGGTAATTATTGCCGATACATAGGTTACCTAATAAATGGCGTTAAAATTGTATATTCTTAAAAAATAACAAATTTGCAATTAAAAGTTACTTGCGTCTGAATTGAAAACCGATGTATGTCAAAAAACCTAAAATCCACTCGGATGTTAATGAAAAAATTGTCTTCTAGACAAATTCGACAAATAGATATTCACATAATTATACAATTTTGTTTTTAAAGCAAATTATAAATGAGATCATTGCTTTCTGTCAGCTTTTATTTCTTATTGTAATTGTAACAGCCAGTTTATTATATTTTTTAGAATCGATTTTATTATGTTAAAAGTATTCTCATTTTTACGTATTTTTTGAGCGTTTTTTTATTCTATTTTAATAAATATATGTTCTACTTTAGTATTTTTATTAGCAGAATGGTTTTGGTGTTTAAATATAATTATTTGTTTCGATGACTAAGTAGCAAACCAAAAATTGCTTATTAAGATTTTTTTTAATTTGTTATTATTTCTTTACAGCAAAGCTACAAGCATTGAAATTGAACAACTCAATGCCCGCGTTGTTGAAGCCGAAACTAGGCTCAAGACTGAAGTCGTCCGCATCAAGAAGAAGCTCCAAATTCAAATCACCGAATTGGAAATGTCTTTGGATTCTGCCAATAAGATGAACATTGACTTGCAGAAAACCATCAAGAAGCAATCTCTCCAACTAACAGAAATTTCTGCTCACTATGATGAACTTCAACGCCAATTGCAAGTAACTTTGGATCAATTTAGTGTATCCCAAAGAAAGGTACAAGCTCTTACTGCTGAAGTTGAAGAAATCAGGGGCAACTACGAATCTGTAAGTGTGTTCTCTACTTGTTTGAGAAAGTTTTTAATGTTGATTTTTAGGCTCTTCGTGGTAAGAGGGCTGCTGAGCAAGCAATTGAAGAAGCTGGTGTTCGTATCAACGAATTAACCACAATCAACGTTAATTTGGCTTCTTCCAAGAGCAAGATTGAACAAGAATTATCTACAATTTTAACTGACTACGACGAAATTACTAAAGAATTACGTATTTCTGATGAACGTTATCAACGTGTTCAAACTGACCTCAAACACACCGTTGAAATTCTTCATGAAGAACAAGAGCGTGTGGTTAAAATTGAAGCCATTAAAAAATCTTTGGAAATTGAAGTTAAAAATCTTTCTGTACGTCTAGAAGAAGTAGAAGCTAACGCTATTGTTGGAGGTAAGCGTATCATCGGCAAACTTGAAGCTCGTCTTCGTGATTTAGAAGTAGAACTTGACGAAGAGAAGAGACGCCATGCTGAAACTATCAAGATTTTACGCAAGAAGGAACGCACTGTGAAGGAAGTAATGATTCAGTGTGAGGAAGATCAAAAGAACATCAGTTTGTTGCAAGAGTCTTTGGAAAAAGCTAATGTTAAAGTATCAGTGTTCAAGAGACAACTCCAAGAACAGGTATATATATATAATTCATAGAGCTTTAGCTTCATAGATTTGATTTAAAATTATTTTAGGAGGGTGTTTCCCATCAAAGTGTAACCCGCGTGCGCCGATTCCAAAGAGAATTGGAAGCTGCTGAAGACCGTGCCGATACCGCCGAAAGCAGTTTATCTTTGATTCGTGCCAAGCACCGCACTTTTGTCACCACCAGCTCTGTCCCCGGTTCTCAAGTCTATCTAGTCCAAGAGAGCCGAACCGAACAAATTTAATTGCTTTAGCACATTAACTAGTACCATCTCGTCTACTAAAATTTCATTCTTTTCCTTTTGGTGGACAATGAAGGTTCATTTGAGTCATTTTTTATTTTATTTATTTTTTGTTCGTGCACATAATACGAAAAAATATTATATACATATGTATAACTACCACTCTCTTTAATAGATTGTTGTTATTTTTAAGAAATTAATATGAGAGAAACGTACATTTTTCACACAATCCACCCTCAGTCCCTCATAGATAGGAAATTGCGATTTTTATTTGTTTCATTTATCGCGACGTGTCTCTTTCCTAAGAACACTCGAGAAGGCTGTAAGGAAATTTGTAAGTTTCAAGGTATTACTGGAATCAACTGTTAACTGCTATACAACGATGCAGGAGTATTGACAATGTAATATGTAAGTTTGAATGTACTGTGTAAGAAATACATTGCTTGTATACACATTTTTAGTTTCATTCTATTCCTATTGAAGAGATGGAAGAGCAAATAACTCAAAAGCTTCTAAAAGCCTCTTAAATCAAACGCTAAAAGCCAAAAATCAAAACAATAAAATATAAAGTTAGAACAAAAATAATGAGAAAGTCAATAAAAAAAGCTAACAAAACTCAAACAAATTGTAATAGAAAATTGAATAGTTATTGACAATAATGTTCAAATGACTTTTGACTCAAAAAGTGTATACAAAATAGCACCAAATTATCAAATAAAGGAACCAGAATCCAGAATGGCGCTGATGTAGAGAAAAGTATGATCTAAAGTTAGCTTAGCTCTAACAGTGTACAGTTGAGAATCCCTAGAAAACGGTTCAAAGATTCCCTAAAATTCCCTATGAACAATCATTTGCGTGGTATTGTTTGTTTTTCAATTTTTTGCAACTTTTCAATAATAATACAAATAATATGATTAATCATTTTATTAATATCAAAACAAAAAATACAAAATTGTTGCTAAAATAAAAGAACAACTTATAAATACTAAATAGTTATCATTATATTATATTATTATTACAAACTACTTATTATAAAAAATTTTTAATGACATAAGACTTAAAAATAGTTCTTTACACACATTAAAAGATTGGCAACATTTCTTTTTATTGTCCGAAACAGTGGCGTAGCAACTCAATAGCGAGCCCGGATTCGAAAAATATTTGCGGGTCCTTTAAACTTTGTGATAAGTCTTCCCTTTAAACTTTGTGATAAGTCTTATATCTTTTTTTGTTTGCCATTTTTTTATAACACTTTTTATTAAATCTGTAATAAATTGTCCCTTAAAACTTTTTGAGAAGTCTTATACCTTTTTAATGTTTTCAATTTTTTTTATAACATTTTTTATAAAATCTGTAATAAATTATCTAGAATTTTATGTAATAAATAAAACATTGTCATCATACATAAATAAATACTTTTAATAATTTTGAAAGGAAACAACAAATGTTCATTATATTTTACAATCAAATTATAACTATCAAAACAATTTTTTTCTTGCTTCCATCGCAGCAAAATTTGCCACTAGCGTAAAAATCTTTCGCTATAAAGATTTCAATTAAAATCAAGGATAAATTTGATAATCGTTCTTGGTCCATAGAATTTCGTAAGTACGTTTCTATTAATTCCAGTTTAGAAAAACTGCGTTCAGCAGATGCTCCTGTGACCGGTAAAGTTAAAAACAAAAAACAAGTTAAAATCAATTGTTTTTATAAATAGATAGCTTTTGTTTACTAATTTAAATAACATTTTTTGGGTAATTTTTAAACTATTATTTTTAAAAAAGAATAAGTTGCTTGAGATAAATTATTTAATAAAGTCTACTTTAAATGAAGACATCATAATAAATAATTTTTCTAAATAAATAATAAAAAGTTTTTGTTAAATCAATTAATTTTAATAAACTTGAAACAAAAGTTTTTGCAATTTGACTCACTTCATAAAGTGGATGAAAAAGGAGAATTTATTATCTATTTATTTAAAGTCTTTAGTTTGTTAGTAGAATACTTTATCTAATAGTGTTATATTTTTTAAAAATTGTTAATTATTTGTACATAATAATATCAGTAATTTGTAAAGCTCAAGCGTATTTGTGTTTTCAGTAAAAAAACATATTATAATACAAATAGATTCATCGATATTGACCAGACTTGTCATATGTTATACAATTGTGCACCTGGGTCGCATAAGTCAAAAAAATTGTAAATGACAAAAAAGAATTTCAAGGAAAAGAGACGCTTTACAGCTGGGCCATTTTTATTGCCTGCCGCCCATCTTCTATTACATTCCAGGATCGCTAGCTTAAAGCGTAACAAATGACAAATGGTTTTGTTATGTTATTTCGAAAGTGACTTGTTTAACTTAATAATAATAATAATAATAAAATGCCTTTATTTGGACCAAATACATTTGTCCGGGCGAAGTCTAGCTAAGAGCTACTCAAACTTAACCCAAGATTATTACAATTAATTTCAATTTAATTACAATTTCAAATTATAAATCAGAAGGTACATTTCATAGGTAACTAGTCAGTATTATAAAAAAAGATCTTTAAATTTTTTTTACATTTTTTTTTATTTGGGGTAAGACTCTTTAACGGGTTTGGCAATGAATTATAGATTTTTACTGCATTGTATGTAAAACTTCTATGAAATAATGTCGTCTGAAAACGCGGTAAGTTTAATCTGAAAACCGTGCGTAAGGTAAGATCATGCATTTGGGATCTTGATATCAGTTTTTCTCGAAGATAAGGTGGTGTAGATGATCTCAATATGGATAGGGTCATGCAAGCTAAGTTACATTGAAACTGTTTGTTCATTTTCAACCAATTCAATTCTTTGATTTTAGCTGAAATGTGGTCAAACTTTCTTAAACCCGACACAAAACGTGCACAATTGTTTTGAATACGTTGTATTCGAGTTTTACCTAGATTATCTAAACAAGGATAATATACAACAAGCAGATAATTTAAGATAGGCATAACCAAAGATTCTACTAGTTTTTTTCTTAATTTAAAATTAAGAATCAAGAAATTGTTATACAGAATCTTTAGAGGTGCAAACGTTTTTTTGGTGAGATATGTTACGTGTTCATGTAGTCGGATATTTTCATCGAGTATTAAACCCAATATTTTGATTTTTTTCACAGGTTCAAGCCTTGTACCATTTATATATAATTTTATCTGTTTTTTTATATCATTTTGACAATTTCGTTTACAAAAGAAAATAACACTGCATTTCCTACAATTTAATTTAAGATTGTGATTTTCTGAAAATGCTTGTGTAGAGCGTAAGTCAGCATTTATTTGCCGATTTGCAAGCAGATAACTATTTTTACTAAAAGAGTAGTACAGTTGAGAGTCATCAGCATAATGAGTAACAGATATGTGAATGCATGTCAAAAATGTAGATTAAAAACAAGAGAGGACCTAAAATAGATCCTTGAGGAACTCCGGAGGTTACATTCCCATGATTTGATTGAAAGCCGTTTGATACTACAAGTTGGGTTCGATTTGACAAATAGGATTTAAAGAAGTTCAACGTTTTATCTTTCAGCCCAATATGCAATAATTTTGAGATTAGAAGTGCATGATCTATCGTATCAAATGCTTTGGAAAAGTCAAGTGAAATTAGCGCGGAGCACAAACCTTTATCACGATCGGCAGTAATGTTATCTATCAAATTTAGAAGCGCTGTAGTAGTGCTATATCCACATCTAAACCCTGACTGTGCAGATGTTATTATATTTTTAGCTGTCACATATGAATAGAGTTGCTTTTGTACTACTTTTTCCAGTATTTTTGAAAGCGTTGGTAATATGCTTATAGGTCGTAAATCATTTAATGACTCAGAGTTAGAAACTTTGGGTATAGGATTTACTAAAGATTTTTTCCATGAATCTGGGAAAACTCCCTCTTGAAGACAAGAATTTATTATGTTTGTAATGTGAGGAGATATTGTCGGACAGCAGAGCTTTAACATTTTTGCATTTATCCCGTCTAGACCTGTGGCATTTGACTTAAGTTGTAGAATTATGGTGTTTATATTATCGACTGTTGGTAAAGTAAAGGAGAAGTTAATTTGATTTTTAAATTTAAAACTATCGTATAATTTGCAGGTAGCCAAACAGTTATTTGGTGGCGTGAACACGGATAGGAAGTGGTTGTTTATTAAATTTGCATCATTTAGATGCAAAGGTATAGACATTTTTTTATCCTGTACAACTCGAAGTTTTTTCAGGTTTTTCCAAAGTTGTTTACTGTCTCCAGGTTGTTTTGCTACTGCATTTAGAAATGCTTTTTTTTCTTGGCGAATAGCAGAGAGAGTAAAATTACGTAGCTCCTTATACAAATCCCAATTTTTATCATTTCTGTTTTTTTTAAAATTAGTCAGGGCAGTGTCGCGTAATTTCATCATATGTTTTATATTATGAGTAAGCCAAGGGGCATAATGTTTTGTAATTTTCACCGTTCAAAGAGGTGCATGGTTTTCAAAGAGACTTAGGATATTCTCCGATAAATATTGAACTTTACTATTTATATTTTTTATATAATATATATTATCCCAGTGAATAGCTTGAAGGTCTAGATAAAACGTTTCCTCTGAAAAATTGCTAAAGTCTCTATACGTTATAAACTGTTTTAGATTTTGCTTAATCATATTGGTATCTATTTCGCAAAAGGGTATTTGGTGATCAGAAAATAGATCTGCTGAGACCGTACCAGATGTTACAACCAGATCAGAGAAATTGCAGTATATTGGATCTATCAATGTTTGCGAGTATCTTGTGATTCTTGTAGGCTCAGTAATGAGCTGCTTAAAGTCGTAAGTAGTGAAACAAGAAAAGGCACAGTTTGGTACATATAAATGGTTTAAATTAATATCACCTAAGATAAGTATTTTGTCATAATAAAGTGTAAACTTTGATATAATCTCTTCCATGTTATCTTTAAACGCGCTCACATTATGATTTGACGGTGATCTATATAAGAGATAGAGCAAAAAATTGAATCGGTTTATTTTCACTTCAAGCGCTAAATGTTCATGTGTCTCATAATTTTGTAGAATATCAGAAGAAACAGTATTTGTTGAAAAAATATCAGATACATAAACACCCACACCTCCTCCCCTAGTACCTCTATCGCGACGCAACAGTCTATAGCCAGGTATATTAATGGCACTATTTGGAATATCGCTAGAAAGCCACGTTTCAGACAGACATACAATGTCGAAAGTATTTGTAAGCACTATTTCCGTAAAAAAGTCAAACCCTGACAGTAGAGAGCGCACATTACTGTGAGCAATTTTTAAATGTTTTTTGTTTTTATTCATAAATATAAACAGTAAAATTTAAGTTATGTAGCAAATTTTATTCTTTAATTTATCCATGTTAAATTTGTAATACTGACAGTTTCTATCGTTTGCGTAGTGATCAGTTGGAACAGGCTTCATTGACTTATTTTTAGCATTATAAAGTTTGCAATTTATACAAGTTTTTACATCAGAATTACAATCTTTGCCGTCATGCTCTGCTGAAGATCTACAGCAATTAAAATGATCACTTTTGCAAAAGGTAGAAATGTGACCAATTTTCCAACATTTGTAACACCTTAAAATGTTAATGTGCTCACTTATTTTACATTTTTTCCATCCTACAAACAGAAAACCTATTTCCATAATCGATCTAAATAAACTAGGTAAAACCTCGATAACAACATTTACTTCAGTTGGTTTTACAGTCTGTTGACGTAGCTTCGGTTTTAAAACTTTAATTAGTTTTATGTTATCCTTATCACAATTTAATTTATTTGCACAAATAATATTGGAAATAAAACTTTTATCATTTACCGCTTGTTCATCTGCAAAGAAGATACATAGGCGAGGATTATACTGTGTAGGATTCGTTACTTTAAAATCTGATCCCGTTTTGTGTTCCAGTTTTTGCTGGAACAAAAAATCTGTTCATTAAAATAAACAAAATTTTCCACAAATAGACAAAATATACAAAAAATTCTCTTTTTTCTGTAAGAAAAATGTGTATTATCCTGGCCCATGTAGCCTCGGACCCGGATGCCGCGGAACCCTGGTAGATCCGCCACAGGTCCGAAAATCTGATTACAGCAACAGCATTCAAAGAACCTAATTTGAGCATTCCAGAACTTAATTTGTTAGTTTTTTTGCTTTTACATCTGTAAAAACAATTGAACAATTTAAAAACTTTTCTGAACTTCACTAATTACTTAAAAAAATGACGAAACAATCCCCACCGGCTATTTATAAGCAAACAGTTCTAGTCTCCTATCTTTTCTTTGTTCTTATTCTTATAAAATATCTTTATTAATTATTTGCTACTTACCTAGAGTTTTCTATTACAACTGCTACTACAAACTAGATAGCGCTAAAAAACAAAACTTTAAAAATTTTTTTATTTTAGATAGAGAGTTAGTTAAATAATAATTTTTTTAATCGTTTATAAATCAGCAATAATTTCTTAATTTTTAAGCAAAAATTATTTTTTCCTATTTAAAAGAGAAATCCCTAAATCTAAGAAAAAAATCTCCAAGTTGGCACTTTTAGTTAGCTGTTTCCATTAACCACTGTAAAACAATCTCTGCTAGAGCAGCGCCATCTTCATTTGATTTAGAGAACCACAAAGTATAGACAACTAAACTTTGTGCAGGAGCAGGAGACACTTTTCTACCTACCCCTTCCCCATACTATACTATAAGCAGGTTTATATATCTATGGTTACGTGTATAATAGTCGTAGATAAACAATGGGTGTTTTTTTATATTTGGCGTCGAAGCTTGCCATGAATATTTTTGAACTGTGAATATACCATCGAGTCGAAGTGACACTTATTAATTTGACATCTGAACCTAACCTCAGTTGTTCATATACCAACTTAAATTATGTGTTTTAAATGCATCTTTATGCACAGTTTAGAGTGGAATAGAAAAAGTACATTGATTCAATAAAAAATTATCAATTAAATTCACTTTAACTTGTTGTATAATTTAAATGAAATAACTGAACATGTTAAAGCTAGTAAAGCTAATGTAATAGTTCGTTTCTTATTGACTTTGTTCTTTTTTTTACACACAATCTGAAATAAAAAAAAAGTATTTAAGCTAACAATATCTGGTCGAAATATACCTGCTCAAATTCGTCCATTTGATTCTCTAGAGAGGCAATGCAGTCTTTGAGGCAATTTGCAGCTGGGGTTAACTTTATATCACAGATAATCACATCGTTTCGATTGAGTGCAATTGATAAACCAGCTAAATGCTGCTTAAGCTGTAAGGACATTTGTGATAAAACTAAATCTACATACTTTTGATCTACAACTAAATCAGTCAGCTTCCTAAAACATGAAAAGCTTTAATGTCAATGTTTTAAATTTGTGAAAATGCATACTCAGCAGTTATTTGTAAATTTGCTGTATTTTGCAGGATGAGAGACCTTTTTTCTTCCTCTTTCACTCCCAGTAATTGGAGATCTTCGTCATTAAAAAGCTTTAAAGTAAAGGCATCAATTCCATGCTGTTTGAAATTCCCAGAATATTCTTCGGCCTTAGATGTTAACAGAATAGAGTCAAGCAAATTCATTTTATTCAAAAATAATTTGATTATATTATTATATGGATTGCAAAGTGCCTAAGTATTTTGAATATATTAAAGAAAGTTTTTTGAATTTTGAGCAATTTTGTATTTACAATACTTAACCTAACACTAATGGCATGACCATGACATTGACAGCAGATAAATAGAATGACAAATGACAGACGGTTGACAGATAAAATAACTAGCTTGCTTCTGATATAGCAACTGTCTATACATATATAATTAAAAAAATGTAATATTTAGTTTTAAATATTTACATTTATGACAAGAAAAAATCAAGAAACCGCACTAAATTTAAACAAACTAATATACCTTTTTGACATTTAATACTAGTTTTCAGTTTTTATTTTCGAAAAACACTGGGTGTAATTCGTTACCGTTTATGTTATCAAATAGCAACTGTCTATAAATATTTAAAAAAGAGTAATATTTATTTTTGAGCATTTACATTTATGACAAGAAACACAAAATTTAAGCATTAAAATGTAGCTTTTGCTACTAAACTTTTTGATATAAAAGTAGTTTTTATGTACAAATAACACGATTTGTAATTGGTTTCCGTGTATGTTGCTAACAAAACCGGTTTGTTTTATTTTGCACGTTTTATTTAACATGTTAAATAGGTTCTTTTATTAGCAAAGTTGTTTCAGCCGTTAGTTTTGTGCTTTATATGTGTGGTTTGTAAATTTTTTTTAAATATTATAGTTAATACATGCGCTGTGTGCTTAATTCAAAAAGTATATTGTGAAAAAAATAAAGACGTAAAATAGCAGTAAAACTAAATTTTTTTTGTAAATATACATATTATGAAGATCATCCAGTTATTAATTTTTAGCCGCTTTGCTTAAACCTTTTAGGTTTTTTAAATTAAATAATTTCTCAAGCTGTTTTTGGCTAAAAATAAATACATCTTTGTTCAGTAATAACACTAAAAATAATAATTGTGATCTAGCAGCTACATTAACAGCTGAAAAATTGACATTTATTACTATTGACATGATAGCTGTTCTATACCAACCTTTGAAAACATAATCTGTAAAAACACTTGGTAGTTGAATAAATATTCTTACTTGCGCTAAATAAACTTCTAGAAGTTTATTTTGTATGAAAGAAATCTTATTAATTAAAATTAAAAATTTTGTAGATTTTGATTAGTTTATGAATTAATCTAAGAAATTAAAACTAATTATGTATCATTAAACATAAAAAAATATATAAACTATCTTAAAATTAATACAATTCTGGGAAACAAAAAACCATAGACAGAAAATTATCTAGCGAACACATTTTAGGTCTGATCTTTTAAACACTTTATTACCATTTTTAAAGTATACTTTTTACAAAAAAGTACAAAATAATAATTTTTTTTTTGTTTTGATTGATTAATTTTACTTTGTTTTTAGTTGCCACACATTGTTTAGTGAATTTTCTGTAGAAATAATTTTGTATATTTAACTAGTCAAAAGCAAAAAACCTGCGATCAAACAGTCTTTCTTAGGTAGGTCATGATATAGAAAACGTATGTCTAATAACAGTTTGTACTTATGTCAAAAAATAAAATTTATAAATAAATGCTAGATTGTGCTAAATTAAATAGAATTTTTTTACATTTTTTATTTCAACCATATAACTAATAAATATTTTCCGCCGGTTTTCCATCGACACACGTTCTTTATTTCAGCGCCTACTTGATAAAAAAACTTTTTGATAACACTGTATTTACCGGATGTTACTACAACAATTGTGTCGCCTATTGCTTAAAATATTTTTAAAGAGATTATTTTTAGTTGCTTATAAAGTAATTATTGGTCAATAACAGTAAAGTAGGACATAAAAATTATCGGTCATTTTAGAACATGAATAAATAAATTTATTTTTGTCAATAAAAATTATCTTTGCAGTTTAATTTTTAAATGACTATAAGGTTATTTTGGTTAAAGTATAAAAGCTTGAAACAAGCAAAATTTATCATTACAGTACCTACCAGCAACCCACACAACTATCGACATCAGCTAACAACATGTTCCG
The DNA here is from genome assembly GCA_947359425.1 of Lagria hirta. Classification (NCBI taxonomy): domain Eukaryota; kingdom Metazoa; phylum Arthropoda; class Insecta; order Coleoptera; family Tenebrionidae; genus Lagria; species Lagria hirta. The sequence goes on from OX375800.1 coordinate 6,767,302, forward strand.
AGTAAGTCACAAGTTTGTTGCTTATGTATAAAATCATTTTTTAAAAGAATAGTTTATTATCTATTGGAAAAATGTTATGTAAGTTTTTCAAATTCTTATAGTTTTAAAAGCAAGAGAGAAAACACTGTTCAAGCAAACGCCGCAGCGCAATACTGGTTTCAGGCTTAGCTTTCGTTGAACATAATTACAAGTCTTGCAATTTTGACTTTTTTGCAACAAGTCAAAAGAATGTTTAGTGTAAAGACCAAAAATAAACAATAATTTTTTTAATTTGCTGTATAACATTACCAAAAGTTAAAAAGCATTCTAAAACTGCAATGAAAGAGACTTAAGAAATATACTTCATCTAGACAAAAGCTTGGTTTTGCGAAAAAGGTTAATTTTTCATATGTTTGTATTGCAATCATGTTGACTTTAGTTAATGTCTACAAAATACTCTTTTTTATTGTTTTGATAATGTTGATTATAAAAGTTCTTTTATAAAGAATGCTTTACAAACATGTTCACATTCTCTTCTATATGTCCATTTTAAAAATTGACTTTAAAATTTATTTTACAGATCGTCTTAGTTGCAATTGTCACCCTGCTGATTATTTCATCAACGCATGCATCTTTGGGAGGCGGTGTTGGTGGTGGATCTGGTGTTGATACTGGAAATAAATGATTCTTAACTGAGGTTGTAACCTTACAAAATGTCCTGTTCAATTTAAAGCAATAAAATTTTAACGTTATCCAACGGTTTTAATCTACCTATCCATATTAGACCAGCTTTGAAAACCGCCGAAAAGCGTTAAAAATTTTGGTAGTATTGTTAATTATTATATCATATTTATTAATATCATATTTTCAAAATGTTTAATTTGTTGTTTGTTTTCATAATCAGATGTCAGTGTCAAAAATCAATGTTATAGAAAGCATTATTGAAAAGAACTTAAAAACTACTACTTAGTTCTTGATCAAACTCATATGAAATCACACAAAAACCACCAGTTTTCAAATAAAAAATTAATTTTAAAAATTAGTTCACTTAGAAAAATGTACCAAAGTACTGCACAATCCAGTCGAATTAACAACCATTTTATTTGTTTGAAGTTGGATAAAAGAAGTAACTAGTTTAAGATTAAAAACAAATTTTAAGATAAATAATTAATTATTAATTCATTTAATTTTTTAAATTAAAATAAAAAGCTTTTGTGCTTAATTTTTTTTTTTTTAATTTTAAAAATTATTATTATTTTAAACAGTGCTTATTTTGGTTGAAGATTAACTTTGTCAAATAAAACACGTAGTCACTTGTATTTTTTTTATTTTGTGTTACATATTAGATAAAATGATAATGCAATCTAAAACCCGCGAAAAATATCTTTTAAAATAGCCTGTCCTTCACTGATAATATTAAAATCCTTCCAAGATTCAGCTTGTTTGAGCCATTTTGTTACTCTTGGAAATTTAGTAGAATCAATTTTTACAAGTACACTAATACCTAACACTGAGGTAATTAAACTAAAATCAGCAATAGAAACAAACTCTCCAGCAATCCAAGTTTTCCCCTCTAAGAATGATTCTAAGAAACTGTAAGCTTCAGTAACACCATCGATGTCTTTTTGTTCTATAGTTTTGGCTCCAAAGTATAGTAAAGGTCGCTAAAATCAAAGTTTCATTTATAACACTTCCTCGAACTTTTATATATAATTTGAAAAAATAATATATTTTGGATAAAAATGTGTTGAAATTGTTGAAGTTTTGCACTTTATGAATAAAGGCGTTATCAACACAGAAAAATTCTAGACCTAAGTGTAACCTATATCCAAAACTTTTGGAAAAAAATATAGATTTTTAATAAATTTTGACATTAAAGTTTTTTTTTATAAATTACTTACAAACACATTTAATGCTTTTGCCCATACCACCGCACTGTCAAAATGTAGTCTTTGGTCAATTATAGCCCGCTTAGTTACATCTTTCGGATACAAAGCATCGCTTTTTCCATACTTGCTTAAAAGATATATCATAATGGCATGGCTATCCCATAGTACAAAATCACCATCAACCAATGTTGGAACTGTATGTTGAGGATTTAGCTAAACAAAAACTAATATTTGTTTCTGGTTTTAATATGAATTGAATAGAAAATTAATTACCTTAAGAAAATTTGGCTTCTTGGTATCTCCTTTGGCCAAATCCACTATTTTAAGATCCAAATCTAAGTTTATAGCCTTGGCAACAAGTCTAACTGCATTACTTGGGGGACTTGCAAGAGTAACGTACAATATTGGTGCCATAATTGTGTTTTCAATCTAATAAAATTTAAGTTTTTATACAATTATAAATTTTGTTAAGTCATGCTCTAAAACTGTCTATCTAATAATAAATGATAACCTTTATACATTTTTCTTCATAATTAATTAGGTAATCGTAAGATTAGTTATATCAGTAGCTCGATCCTCTGCTTATTGATTGAAGAATCAGTGAACTTTTTAATTATTGTTGTTTACAATTAAATTCCAAAATTTAAAAAATCTAATTATCAAATAGTTTTAATTATAAAGCCAAAATATTGAGTTTTTCAATAAGTACATATAATATTTATAGAGACTGTAAATTTATTTAGTTATATATTATCATTTTCTAAAATTAAAAAAAAAGTTATATAACAAATATTTGGCTTCCAGATAGCCTTTTTGTCAGAAAACAGTTTGTTTTGTCGTTATACGTTACTGTCTTTCCGATCCTGTCTATCCAAGCAAACATGAGCTTTGAAGAGGCGTGGCTTGTAGGCGCTTTAGCTTTCATCTACACCGCACCTTATCTTTGTTGAGCTTCTGATTGGTTAATTTGAATTTACTTAGCAAATTTTCCGGGCGCCCTGTACTTGCTATTAATGTATGTAAACCAAATTAGTGGTAGCATTTTCTCCTGTTTTAAAATACAAAAAAAAAGGTTATTTGCTATTTTTTAAACCAATGCGCATGCGTAAATCTATAATTTGCAGCTGATATTGCACGCAATATCAATCGCAAATCATTCATTTGTGCATATCCATTTGTTGGAATGACTTTAAATAAGCTTTGATTTACTTACTATTTGTTCTTAGTCTTGAGTTTTCTAATTTCATGACCAACGTGAACAGTATTGCTCGATTTTGGTCTATTTGTAAGTTTTTTTAAGCTGTTTGTAGATTACTTGACTTTTTTTTTGTAGAGTGATTTAAATATTGCTTGTTATAGTAATTAATATTAGTTTAGGAGTTTTTCCAAGAAACGTTGTTGTACGCCGATGATTTGAAAGTATTTCAACCTGTTGAGTCAACTATGAAATATCGTTATCTTTAAAATCTCTTAGATATAGTTAATATAGTAAATAATTATTAAATAGTTTAATATATACTCAAAACATTATTATTTGTTACTTGATTAACAAGAGTGTTAATAAACAAGATCAATAAGCAAAACTGTTTGAATTTTAAGCGCCTGTGAAAATCAACAACTATTAGTTGTCTGAATTAAAAATTTTGTAAACTATAATGTAAAGTATTTTGTATTACATACTAAAATATTGTAATCATGCGAGTTGATTACAATATTTTTCGATGATAAAAAGTTTTTCAATTTAGAGAAAAACATCTGCGGTTTTGAAACTTTATAAATGTAGTTGTCTCTAAAAACAATATATTACAAATAGACGCAAACTATAAATAAAATTAATATATTATACATAACTTTTTTTAAATTAACTATGCGTTGCTATTATTAGTTAGCATTTTTAGAAATTATTTTAAATACGGATTGATAAGTTTATTATTAATATTATAATGTTATAGTTTCCTAAGATACAGCATGCTTACCTTGTACTTAAATAATTATTATGAGCGCACTGAAAAGCAGCAGTTTTTAATAAACAAAATGATTAAAAAAAATTCACACGATTTTGTTTTCTAAAGTTTATAACAATAGGTTATTATTATTAAAGGAAAAAAAGGTTATAAAAAAAAGATAATATTACAATATAAACATGGTTTATTCATATATCCAATTTGTCAGTTCTGTGTGTGACATACATAATAAATTCTGCATAGCACAATACCTTAGACCTATTCACTCCTGCACTTAGTTCTTGTTCACTTTTATTAAAGTTCCACCTCCTAATAGCACATAAAAGTGGTTAAATAACACGGTAGTTCACATAATAATCTAGTATACTTTTGATTCTCGAAGGACCGAACAATAATCTTTTTTGGTGGTGATGGTGGTGGTGGTTGTGTAGGCAATTTTAATCTAAATTTTTTATTTAGGTAAATAAACATGATTATCATATATCACGACACTTATAAGCTGCTTATCTTATACATAATAAAAATAATCTTTCCTAGTTACACATCGAGCCATACACTCAATCAGTTGCATCACGACGCTCATTAATATTTCGAAAATTGGACACTTTTCGAAAATAGAGCTCAAATTTTTTTTTAAAATACACTTAGTTATTTACAGTAATACTGTGTATATAGAATAAGTAGAAATATTTTAAAAGCTTCTATGCACTATAATTATGTATTTACATATAAAAATTAGCGTAAGGTACGTATATAATGGCAGGTTTACAATTAAGGGATGCTTCCTTAACTTAAATAAGCAAACAACAGCAGGCCAAAACTAATTCCACAGACTCTACTAAATGAAATTAGCTTTGTTTAATAACATTTTTTCCTCTCAGTCCTCTGTCAAAAACAAATGTTTGGGATGGAATTGAAATTGTTTTGACCCATCTACTTAAATAAGAAAGCAGATAATTTAATTAAAGCTCCGGCTATTTGGACCCTTTCAAATAAACTAAATATTAAAGTAGCTAGATGGTGGCTTGTAACATACCGTGTGACGTAAAACATCAATTATTTGTGTTTCAACATTTAAAATAATACATCTTCACAATCAACAGACTATTATACCTATATTGTATCAGAGCCAAAGAGAATATAAATAATTTAGTAGAAACATTTAACAATGACAATGCTTGAATTCAATATGGCACTATATAAATTAATTATACGTAAAAGATAATTTATTCAAATAATCTTTTTCTTTATTTTCTATACTTAAAAGCAAAAACAAATAAATATATTATTCGCTTTTACATAGGCAAGTATAAAAAACTTATATTAGGTATTTACTTAAACTAAATTAACTTTTTACAAGTGCACATTTATAGCAATGGGGCATAACACTATCAACTGAAAAATGACGTGATAAGTTGATATTGCTATGCAAAAACAAAAAAATTTGGTGTGATACCTATTAGTGAATTTATTATACAAAAAAAACTGTACTCTTAACCCATAACAAAAAGTAAATAGATAAAGTTTTTTATTTTAGACCAGCGAAAATGCTGCTATATATGATGCAAAGAATTATGACAGTTTCCTTTGATTGTGTACTTCCAGAACTGCCGTAAAGTCTTATGCCCATATCCTTCATTTCGTTATCTGCAACAAATTATAAATTCATTATTTTTAATGTGGAATTAATTGAAAGCTTTTTGTAAAGTGTAAATAGATTTCAGTTGTAACTTTAGGCCTCGGGCAAACTCCGAACGTTCCACAAACGTAGGACTTCATTAGAACTGAAGTCCATTACTGTACATTAGCTTTTATTAAATTAGCTCGCATTGCCCTCTACTGCGTTTCAAATTTTAAACAAAAATATTTTATTGAGGTTTGTTTCTAGAATTAAATAAAACGATTTAAACACGCACAATAAAGTAGCTGACTCTAAGTGGTCCCTCTGCCAACGTGCTCTTTGAACTCAACTGCAAAATAATTTTTTAACATAAAATAACATAAAAAACATAAAACATAAAAATTATTTTTGTTATTAATATGAAAAACTACTATGCGCATACTACGCATTTATTTTTTTTCTGATCGATTGACAAAGCCACTATATAGAAAATAAATAGATAGTAAGCTCAAATTATGTTTAAGCCACTCATAAAATAATGTATAAAATAGTATTTCTATAACATTATTTATTAGATTATATAAACGTATTATATAAAATATTTTAGAAAATACTAAGTAACTAAAAGAATATTTGTATTTAAACCATTTAAATGATTCACAAATGCACAACTGTTTTTGCCATGAGGCTATATGATAAAAATACCATCATCATTTTGAAGCCATACTTTAGATTTTAAAACCAAAATTATAGCTATTTTACATTTTATTTTAGTCAAGTTGTCTTAACATATTAAACAAGTTTTTATGCGCTGCACGTTTATATTTTAGTCTATTTTTGATTTTTTTACTTTTTGTTACATTGTCTAATCTAAAATAAAAATAATTTATTCAACGGATTCTGCACTTACAGTTTTATTTTTTTCCTTCTGTTTTGTGTCTGGTCAATAATTGAGACGCAATTGGCCAATAACGCCAGTTATTGACAAATTGCCAATTTGTATGATCTCAAAACTTTACAATTCGTGTAAATTTAGAAATAATTTTGTCTGCCATACGTTAAGGCACTAGTGCGTGCGGTGTGCATTTGTACCAAAATAGTTTTTTTTTTTTAATCAACAAAATGTATTGATTGATTCAAATCTGTTTTTAATATTGACAAACGTAAGAGCTGATTTAGCTTAGTACGTTAAAGTCAACTTGTTTATGCCAATATTAATAATTAATTATTGACAAGGACACTCATGGCATGTTCATATTTGTAAAATAATAATCTATTAATCAATATTTCTATTACGCTTTAATATTATAATCTGTTATTCTATTTCAATTATTGTTTATTTAGAACATAAATTAGGTATTAACTAATTCAAACAGCAAAATTTTTAATTAATTATTGGTAAAATATTAGAATTAATTTTATGGTTGACTTAAACTAAGTGCACTCAGTGGTGAAAACTGTTCAAACAATAATAAAATTATGTTTGGTTTCGTGAATAAATACTACAAATATTACAGTAAATTATTGTGCAGTATTAAAAAGTTTTGATTTCAAGTTTGATATTATTCAACTATGTATTTAAAAAAACATTTATTTTCGCTACGAAGAAGGTTATATTTGTTGAAAGTCTGCCAGAGTTAAGGTATTGCCAAAAAGTTGTAGTACTACACCCTCTTAATAATCTCGAACGAGGTATTTATTAGGCTTCTTCAGCCCAAAATAAGATTTAATAATTGAGATGTTTAATGAAAGTTATCTTGTACATTATTAAACAAACATTAAATTAAATTGCGTTGTTCTCACTAAAGGAGATAAATAAATTAAATAATTTATGTTAAAGCTTATTCTGCCTTTACCGTAAGCTTGTTATTCTAATTAACAAAAAAAAAAACTAAATCAGATATAACTTACTCTAGCTTAATCAATATTTCGAAATTTTTTTTATAATACAGCCTAATTAATATGCGTATATAGTTTTATACTTTTTTCTTATATTGAATATATCTAGTTTTTTCTTTTCTCTAATTATAGTAAAAACTGCTATTACTAGTGGTGTTTCATTCTAACCATAATACAAACTTTCAACAAGGATATTCTACTGCGATCTTTATGATATGTTGTGCTCCCTACTTTTACAAACCCCCATGATGCATTTTATTGAATTATCAATAAAATAAAAAAATGTTTTAACAAGTCTAGTAATCTTAGTGAAAAACAAGAAAAAAATTATTTGAAATAAATACAACAGATTCATATCTAGACACATTTCTTACCATTTGTCGGTGGTCTAGGATTCTGCGATCTTTCTGGAAAAGTCAAATCTTTGCGTTCCAAAATGTGCAAATCAACCAAAGGAAGTGCAGAGGGGTGCATGGAACAAACAAATTATTTAAAATTCGGTTGCACAAACTAACACCAGATTTTTTTTTTGTTTACCTAGTTTAAATACCGACCTGTTTCTGTAGTTTGAAACGTAAATGCCTCTGAAACGGGACTCCATCCGAATTTGTTTCTAGCTGTGACTTTTGCTTCATAGTTCTGGCCAGGGTCTAATCCTCTAATCACATAACTCATAGATTGAGTTCCACCAAGTTGACTGGGGGATGCTGGAAGTATTACATCTCTCCAGTCTGTTCTTCGGTCGATTATTTGTCTACCAAAAGTGTTGCCAGTGTTGTAATAAACTGCAGCGTATGTTTTGTTGTCCTGTAAACAGAGAGTGTATTTTCATTAAAATTAGATTTTTTCTTGAATGAAACATCTGTCTTTTTTCATTGTTGGCTGTAGTAATTGCTTTACAACTTTATAATTATAGGGAGACCAAATCTAAGGTCCATTTAAAATTTTATGAAGAAAAATTCATAATTATTTCAAACAAAACAAGCTCAAAAAATGATGTTATATAACATTATGTATATAGTAAATAAATTAATTTATACTTATGTGTGTGAAAAGTTACGTTAAATAAATCGTGAGTTAATGAAGACAATGGATGTGTCGTAAAGACCAATCAATGTAAATTAAATTACACTAGTCAGCGTCGTCTCAACATTAATTAATTTATTAATTAATGTGTGCATAAAAGCCTTCCTTGACACACTAGTATCATAAATAACAATAATACACATAAAAACTATAGTAAAGTATTAGACAGTTTATGATGAAAAATAAAACTGTAAGCCCTAATTATGAGCTTATCTTGTATATTTAAATATTAGCAAAACAAGTAGGTATTAGTTTAGTAATACATTATTATTATAAAAATATATACCTTGCCAGCTACAAACTTTCGCTGGCTTTGATGATGCAGGGGTTGCGGATGTCCATCTTCCGATCCTAGATTGTCAGGAAGTCTTCTGAAGAGCAATTTATACTCTTCAATAGGACTGAGCGAGACCACATCCCAACTAATATTGTAACTATCTCTCCAACTTCCTCTAGATGCACTATTGAATTTTGCTGGATTGGGTTTTCCTGAAAAATAGAGAAATGTATATAAAAAAACTGCACGAAGCAAAGTCAATTAAACGAAACATGTGGCTGATGTGACGTTTGCAAATATGTAATAAAGATTCATATATTTAAAACTAGTGAAATACCTATGCAATGTGGGAATATTTCACTTTTATTGAGCTGGTATTTTAAAAATTTAATTTTTGCACCTGCTGAAAATAGATCAAAATTCGTGTTGCAAATACTTCAGTATTTGATTTTAATTAAAGGTGCTGGCAGCGTTTCGTAATAAATGCAGTATTTGGTTTGAAAATTGCACTTCATTCTGCTGCTTTTTATTTTATAATTACAGTGAAAAGATAATATTTCAAAATAACGTTGTTACATTGCTTTTGGTGTTTTAAGTTTGCTACCGACAAATCTAAAACAATTATGAAAAAGAATAAGTTTTTACACTTTGAATTTAAAAAATTTGATTTTTATTATAACCGTCATTAAAGTTATTTTAAAGTGTATACCGTCATTAAACTTATTCTAAAGTGTATTATCTATAACTTTTGATTATTAAGCCAGAAGGTTTATGTGATAATTTTCTTAATAAATTATAACCGGCCTGCCACTGGCCACTTTTAGAATATTTCTAAATAACGATACGGATTTCGACTTTGTGTACAAAACGTATGAGATTATGTCAAATGTGTTAGATTAACATAAAAAAATGTTTTGCATTGTGCTGCGTACGTCCATTAATTATAAGCCGTTTATATAAAACCGCGTGGCTAAAACCGCCAATTAAAGTAAAAAAAAGATTTTTAGAAATACTCAAGCGCGTCAGATTAGGCTATGGTGAGCTTATCAAATGCTGTAATGTGTGCATTACATATAATCTGTTTACATCTGGGTTGACATGATCAACAATGTGACAATACATCTGTTGAATTTTATTGAACAATAGGTTTGAAAAAACTTTCCATTTCAGCTGATGTTGCGCAGTGGGTAACTTCAGAGCAAAGATTGTCGGTAAAAATGACATTGTTCGGTTTTGTTGAAAGAAAAAAAAAGTCTTTACAAGAGAAAAATTCATAGAGATAACCTACATCAAAAATTGTTTGATGAATAGTATTTTTTTGATAAATAATAAAAGTATCACGCACTAATAGTCTATTATTTAAATGAGTCGAAATGTCTTGGAATTCTACCGCTTCAGCTTGTTCCTTTTTGTAAAGTACTATACAAACAAGACAAAATTTTTAATATATATATATATATAAATATTAATTTTTTATACTATGATGTACATAAAGAATAAAGCAGTGTTGTACAAAAAATTAAGGTCTGTTTTGTTAAAATTACTATATATGATTCCAGTAATAGTAGTTTTAACAAAACAGACCTTAAATAAAATCTCACTATTATCTGTCCTAAAGATGAAAATGAAAATTTTCAAAAGCTTGACATTGAATAATTAAAGAGATCACATATATGTAGGCTTTTAATACCAGCCCAAACAACCGCTTTCCCACTAATCATCTGTTTTATTATAAGCATCGGTCACTTAACAAAATCATCTTAAAATATATATATAGATATTTTTAAAATACTATGAAAACAAAGCAATAAATATACAAAAAAACCTTTTTAAGAAAGCTTTTTTTGTCTACCTTAAAAAACAAAGTAAAATCCTTCTTCAAACATCTGCTTTTTAAATATACCTACCGTCAAAACAAAACAAAATGTTTAAAAAGCAAGCTGTTTCAAAGAGGCCTCCTACCTTAAAGAACTACCTTCTAAGACAGAAACCTTATTTTTTAAAAATATAGTTTATAAAAAGAGCAGGATGTTTTAAACATCACAGTGTTTAGTGAAATATTTTTTTGAGAATTTGCTTGAGCAAGTAGTATTCGGTGTAGCATTTATTATTTGCTACATTTTAAGTGGTGTTTTGTAAAATTTTCCCAATTTCGGTAGAATTGTACACATTAGAAAGTTTTAATATAATATCATCAAAATATTGCTTTAGCAAAATTATATTTACCAAATTAGTGTACGCATCAAATGCTACTTTAATATCTGTAGGGGTTAATCTACATTGACAGAAGCCTGAATCACATTGCATGTCTTAAGTCATTAAGTCATTATAACATGCCTCGAGCTAGCCGCTTTCACCAAAACGCAACTTTTACCTGGCTTATATGTTAATTTAGATTATTAAAAGTTCAAAATTAATCTCATCATGACTCTCATCGATGTAGTTCCGCTAACAGAGTTAAGTAAACATCAGAGACTTTGCTAAAACTCAATTAATAGTCAATTTAAGCGTAAGACAATCTTGAAAATGTCAATTTACATAGAATATAAGAGGTTTATTTTTATCATCAAGGAACATGAAGTTATAAACATAATATTAATTTTATGTAAACTTGATTGATTGCAAATATTCATTAATATTGGTTTTTCCGCAAAGCACATGTGAAAAATATGTCTATTATCGCCCAGGTTAGACTATAAAAATAAATATTTTTTTAAAAAAGTTTATTTATATTCATTTTCAATGTTCTGTAGTCGGATCAACAACTCTACTGGAGTGTTGACCACCGTTCAATCAAACAATTTTTAAAATGGTAGACTTCTCTAATCTCAAAATTTCAGATTATTTATTTTACCGACCATTTTTTAAACGCTATCTTGTTATAATATCATTTACTTTTTTATTGTAATTGTTGCACACATAGATTATTTATTAAAACCGCCCAATCGTCACTATTCATTAAATTTTGAAGTTTGAATGCTATTGTCAATTATTGTACTCTTTCGAAACATTTTCAGACACCATATTTTAACTATTTTTTTTCTCATTATTTTCCATAATTTGTTTTACCAAATTTTTATTGATTTTTTTTTAATTACATTTTTTTAGTTGTAGAATTGTTGTTTTTTTAATATTTATCAAACTGTTTTTATCTTCTTTAAAGTTTTTACGGCTTTGTGTTTGTAGAAATGATTTTATTCTACATGATTTTGTTTTCTTCTATTTTTTCTTTTATCTGACGCTATAACTTCTTTCCCTCTCCTTTTAAAGAAAATTTCTTGCTTTTATTTATTTTTAACTTGTGAATTTTTCATCTCAAAGTTGTCATAATTTTTTTAAGATAATAATTATACTAATAAGTTTAAATTTGACAATTTAAAATTTGAAAAAAAAATTCAAATGAGCTTAAAACTGCTTAAAGCTTTTTTTAAATTCTACTAAACGAGGCGATACTGTTAGATTAAACGTTTCTGTAGACATTTTGCTAAAATAAGTCTCAGGTTTACAGAAAAACTATCTGATATACGTAGTGCTATTAAATAGGAATAGTTAAATATAATAAAGTAAACCATTGTTGCGTTGAATGTTTTTATGCTAGAACATTATCTTAGAAACTACACTTTATCTTTCCACTACATGAATTGAATACGTAATAAAGTAGAAGAAAAATTTAATATAAAACCTTTTATGACTCCATTAAAACAGAAAGCAGTTGATATACATTCGTTGCACATTTTAAATCTGCATTATAGCCTGAGAGTCTTGTTATTATAGATTTAGTTTGTTGTTAGAGTTGTAAGTTTTATCTAATTAACTGCTGCTGCGATGCTAGGTTTGCATTAATGGAGTCACGTAAATACAACATTAACGTGATAACGTACTAGGTGTATGAAATAGTGTGAAGTTGATTACATTAAAAATGGCTTTGACATTGTAATAGAAACACCAGCGTAAAGCCTATGTTTCTAAAGAGGCAAGTAATTCGACCTAAGATCTAATCTAAAATTATGTACATGTTATTTGTTTTATATAATAATAAACATTAAGTGCTGGTAAGCCTATCCATAATACTCATTAAAATAATCTTTTAACAAGCACCCTAAAGAGAAATAGAAGCACATAATAGCATTATTTACGTAAAATTAACCATGTAAAAATAAACACGCTATTAAAAAACGAAGCCATAAAAAGGTCAAGCTTTATCTTTAGAGTTTATTAATTCAGTTTAAAAACGGTCAGTTTTCGGTCAAAAATACGTAGTGATTTTAAATTTATCAGTTATCGTAGAGAAGAAAACAGAGCGCCATCTGTTTAATTTAGAACAAGTTTTATTCAAAAAGTCATCTTTCAACTTGACTAGCACATTGATAATTTTCGTATTTGCACTTTCTCAACAATCCAGCAAAATATATAATTTGTATAATCCTAAGCAATTATGTATGATTTTAGCTGATACATCTAAAAAGTCGTAGTTCCTAGTTTGCCCGGTTTTTATATTGATTAAACGTTTAAATTTAAGCGCCACTATAAATGTATGACCCAAAATTGTCACGGCCATTTTATTCAAATCTGACTCTGTTGCGACTTGCTGAAGAGTTCCAAGAAGAACAAAATATGTCCGAATTTACAAATTTAGTTTGAATAAACTTGTATTGATCTTAATACTCTACTTGTTGATAATAACCGAAAAAGATAGATTACATTGCTATTATTGATATGTGTTTGAGACAAAAAGCGCTGACCTGGTAACTTGGTGGCACAAAATAAAATTTTTGAGTGACTGGACTACATTTATTTGACTAATAACTTAAAAAAAATTAAATTAGGTTTTCCATAAAACCGACCTGATGTAGCCTGATTCATTAAAAAATATACTAAGCCTTTTTCTAAGTACTGTCAAATAGTAGAGTCTTGAATAAACTACTTAGTTTTTGAAATATTAACACCAACATTAGCTGGAAACTACCCAAAGTCAAAATAATAAAATAAAAAAAAATTGAATAAAGCAATAGTGAAAAAACCTTTTATAAAACTTATTTAAACAGAAAACTATTATCCAAACACGTCGGTAAAGTCACTTTAAGTTTTTAAAAGATATTGATGTTTCAAAACCTAAAGGGGCTTCACCAATTGTTTAAATATTGATTTAAATCCAATCTTTTCGTCTTAGGTTATTCGGATCACTTTAATTAAGGAGTATTTAACTATCTCAATAACGTTGTTGATACTATTAAAACGTTTGCCGCATTTATATTCCTCACAGAGAGCTTAACTTAATTGGTGTGTAAAGTGGCAAAATTGTTTAAACAATTACCATCCAACTTCTGAGTTTAGAGTTAGTAGTCGAACTCTGGCTAGAAATGGAGTTTAAAGTTGCTTAATCGATGACTATTGAAATTGTCGCTTGAATTAACGTTTTGCAAAGTGATCTAACTTAACCAAACTATTATCCACATAAAATACATTAGACAAATTGTTGCAGATTCATGAGTATTTTACTTTACAAATTATTATTAAATTACCGAAAAACAAAAAACACGAAAATACAGATTAACTATTTTGATTTATGTACTAATTTAACGGGTAATTGTTGTACTAAAAAAATAAAAATGAACACAGTATGTAATTAAAAAATCTAAAAATTTGGTAGTCAACTTAATTCTTTCCCAAAAAAGATTTATATTGCCTTTTATGTTGTTTTTATTAAAAAATTTTCTTGGGTTTACATAGTTTTTTTTTTCTGTTTTTTTTTTTTTTAGTGTTGCTGTTTTAGTTAATTGTTTATTTTAATTTTGTGTTACAAGCAGCAACCAAATAAACAATTTGAAAACCGTTCTTTAAGAGGCTGCTTGTAATGTCAATACATGGTATCATATTATTTGTAAAATAAAACAAAATCTCAAACGATAAATTATTTCATAGCTTAAACAGCGAATGCGCAAACACTTTTGAATCTAAATCTGTTGCGACTTTCAGATAAGCTCCAATAAGAACAAAACATGTCCAAGCTTACAGATATAGCTTGAATCAATCTGCATTGATCTTTTGTTATTTTAGCAGTTAATAGGTATCTACAGAAGAAGAATACATTTTATATCAATATTTACAATATTATTTATATTATACGTTTTAAACCAAAGACGCTATCGTGATAACTTGGTTGTCCAATAAACAATATATTTTTTATTTAAAATTGTTTTTTACAACATTTGATTATTTAGAGTATAAACGAGTTGCAAAAAAAAAACTGCGCTGGCTTAAACAAATTCAGTAAATTTCAAAACTATTTTTTTTTAGTAAAAAAACTCTATACGACTTATTTATACCACATGTAAAGTTTGACCAGATATCAAAAAGCTTTTTTTAGTATATATAAAAGTTTTTTGAACAATGAGTATACGTCTTAAAAAAAGAGAAGTACTCTATAAAAAGATAATTATTTAATTAAAGCAGCACTACTTTAAGTTGTCTGTTTGTTGAAAGTTTCACAAAGAAACTTCATTATTAACTTTCGTCAGTTTCCTTCTAAGTCAAACAATTTAATTCTATATTGGTCCAACGTACATCCAATTTTGTACTAAGCCCTATTGTTCCGGTATCTTCCAATGATGAAGATGTGCTGTAGGAGAACAATAAGGATGTAAACTATAAGTTTGCTGCAGTTTAAAAGAACTTTTGATTATTGCCGTTTCTTTGAAATTGCTCTGTCCTAGTAGAATTTTGCATAATAAAGTAATTACTTGCGCTTGTAATACCTAGATTAAATGATGTGACCGTAATAAATAATGAAACGATGCAGACAGAGCTAACATTTTTAGAAGAATCAGGTGAAACGTGACCAAAGTTAACTTTGTGACTTTTCTCAAGATAACCATAAAATTTATTTTTTATGCGTCTACGTGTGTTTTTCCTGACACTTTCTGCATTTATTCCAAGTGTACGATGTTGCAAAAGATTATACAATTTTACAACATGATGCCAAACCTTTTTTAATTTAGTAAATGAATTTTTGTCTCCATAAAAGAAAATTATGTGGTTACAAGTATACACAAACCTGTTTATACTTTTTTTATGTACTTGATGTATTAATATTAAAAAACAATCTTTATTGATTTGTTTCACTAATTCCAAAAAATTTTAAATCACCATTTATAAGACCGAACTGTCAGTTCGGCAAATTAATGATGCTTCTGATGTGAGATTAGAACGTTTGATTACCGAGTTTTTTCGCAATAGAATGAAATAAGACAAAAATCGAGTATGTGCTTTGCAAACTCTACAAATACGTAGTCTTAAAATTACTTGACGCTTTGCAGTTTCTAACCAAATTGATCTATGAGCTTTAGAAGTGGTGTTAAAGTATTTTTGTTGTTTATCCAGGTAGTCGGCATGCTTCGCTATCCTACTATTGTGTGATAAATCTTACCGGTTAATTGGACGCTCTTTCTTGTTTTTCCCAGTTGATTATCCGCAACACAAGTGTAATTTCCAAAGTCGGAACGATGTACTTTACGAATCACGAGCGTATGCCGGGAGCCGCGTGACTCCATTATTCTTCTTTCTGTTGTATCCAGCTGCATTGTGTCTCTGTACCAAAGCACCTGAAAATGAAATACGGAAATAATTAGTGAAGGATTTGACGTGAAATTAGACAGAAGAGAAAACGTGGACATACTAGGAAATGAGAACTAGTCATTGTCAACATTTGTTACCGTTATAAGACAAAGTATGCAATTTTCAACTCAAAGAAAATCGTTAAAGAAAAAATAAAAGCAGCATTCTACTAAATTAATTCGTAGGCCTTGCGCTCAATTTAATTGAACATTAAGTTAAAATATTATTTTTATTTACATTTTATGTGAGGTAATAAAAAAGCTTTAAGTTAGTTCTTAAATTCTCTAAAGACTTTACCGCTCTTATATAAGTATTTGCAGATGGTGGAAAGAAGCTAACATTCCTCTATAGTTTAAAAATTGTAAAAGTTTAAACTGTAAAAAATTAACAAACATAAGTTTTTAATCGACATTACTCACTTTAGTGGTATCAATAAGCAGACAACGTAAACATTTTTATTTTCCAATTTGGTTGAATCCTTTAAAACTTGTGTTTTGGCATTCGAATCATTTTGTTGATATCAGTGGTGTTAGCGACCATTTTCTCATCATAATTAGATCTTCATAATAATAAAAACAAATCTACATTATATATATAAAACGAGACAAAAGTGAAAAATCGTCTATTCAAACTTGACACTATACGAACCACAACAAAAACATTGCTTGGCAAAGAAGTAATAAACACAACGCCTGTTAACAACTACTTAAATAATTTTACTACTATAATAACACAATTATTGCAAAAGCTTCTATTAAACAAGATAGAAAAAAAATTGAAAGCACTTTTCAATCGGTAAAAACGACAAAAGACCGTTTAAAAAATGTTAGTTGGCGATAGACTTGTAGCAAAAAATTTGAAAGACTTTTTGATCGCCCGGTATAAAGGTTATGGAGTTCTCATTGTAATGCACTTTGCAATTAATTGACAATACTGCTCAAAAATACAACTTATTATTATAAATGATACCGTATTGATAATTAAATTAAAAGTTTAGAATCAAATAACGTTTGCTCTGGGAGCAAACGTTTGTTGCTGAATTTTATTAGTAGATATTAATTAATGCCCATTAGAAGATTTTTTGATACGCAAAAATTGGTTTTTCAAAGCGGCATTAATATGTTTCCTGTTTGTTTATTTTTATGTTTATTTACCATTATAATTGATGTAGCAAATAATATTATTTTTGATTCATTCTACCAGCTTAGATTAAATAAAGTTTCTTTTTGTACCGAATCAGATGAAAACCATACATACAGTTTGTTTAATATTCATAAAGTTTGTAATTTTCGAAAAATTTTACTTTATTCTCTTATTTAATATTTTATTTCTGAATATAATTCACCAAAGAATCAAGTTTCATAATTAGACAGTGCTCTGTTGCAGCATTTTTGCATTATATAATAAAATAAAACTTTATGTTCGGCAAGCTGTAATAATGAAAATAGAAAGTTTCATCTCAAACTTGTGAATCTCAAAAGTTATCGTAATGGACCAATTACGATAACTTTTTAAACTCTTTCATAAGCTATGAATGACAAGAAAAAGTAACAACTGTTGCAATACATCATCCGAACCAAACAATGTTCCATATATTCTGATTAAAAACTACCCCAAGCTGTTAAAATAAATTTTCTAAAAACATAATTCAGTTTTGGAAACAGCAACATATTCAAAGATTAACAGCAATGATAGTACCTATTCCTAAGGCAACTAACTAAGTCAAAAACAGACTTTTCATTATACCGATTAATGTCACTTATTTGTACGCTATGTATATTGCTGCAAAAATAATCAATAATAACAGAGAATTGATGACGTCTGGCAGTATTATTTCAAAGATGTTGCGTACCTACGAAACTTTTTTGTAAAACGGTTTTGTGATTTTGGCTACAAAAATTCAATTTTTGTAAATATTGTTAACTAGCAAGAACTAAGCCAGCTCATCAGTATAAAGTGTCCCAAAATAAATACCTTACTAGATAACAAAAGATATTGGCAGCGTTGAGAAGACGTGCTCAGTTATATTTTTAACGTTTTGTTACATTTTGTGTGAAAATAAATTGTGTTGAAACTTTCTTAGAATCTGTTACTCTCAAACCAACTCCATTAAATTGACATTTGACTGAGGCTCTAATAAAATGCCGTTGTAATACAATTGACTTGTTTTCATTTTATGAAAGCACAATATAATTATTATATTTGAATAAAGTAATATTATTAGTATTTATGTATTTCATAAACTCTTCTCTAAAATTATTTATACCAATCAAACTTAATCTGTTCTAAACGTATTTAATTTAAATTATTACAAACAACTTTGTTTATGCTGCATTAGGTAGATTTGCATTTTCTGCTTCCAGTCAAAACGACATTAATAGGAATTATTCCATTAGATTAGAATTTATGCACAAGTCTCTAATTCGCCAAACCAAATGTGACTACTTACGTCTAATGCATCTGGTTTAACATCATTATAAGTATTATCCCAGAATTTAATTAAGACATAAGGTACAAATAATAAACGAAACTAATTTGTTTGATAACTTAATTAATTTTTAAAAGTAACTTTACTCAACAAATTTAATTTCTACACGTTGTTAGAAGAGTTAGAGATATGTTGGAAACTTTTGACTTCCAAAGTCCGTAGAAATTTCAAAGCGAAACCTAATTAGGTAACTAGGCTCATGTACTTGACAGACTTAAAACTGCATTTATTATCAAGATATTATGCAGCTGTTAATAATCTTATCTGATTTTTCCAACATATTTCGACGATGAAACTTTTATTGAATTAAAAAGAATTTTAAAATAGAATTTTAATAAAAAACATGTTTTTTTAATATTAGAAATAAAACGAGAGTAAGCAAATAATTCATTAACTAACTAAATACAAAACCTCTCATAGTATAGATTAATTAATATAGACGCTAATCATTAAAAACAATATTAACTATCAAACTATTTAACCATATATTAATACGGAGGTTAGCTATAAATTGTATAAGAGTTTTAGTAAGCACTGTTAGGAGGTTTGAGCGTTGAAATTATTTGAATAGCTAGAATGATACTCAGAGTGATATTCTTGACCATACGCAATGGGATGAGATGAAATAGAATTATTCTTAACACGAAAGCCACGTCAGTGAAAATAAAACATTTTATTCTAAATGGCATTCTGCGACACAGATCAAAAAGTCAAACTCATTGTTTTAAATATTGTTAAATACCAACTTGTAATGAATTGTTAAGTGCCTACCTCAACTCTTCAAATATTCTAAAATAATCTGTTATTTTATTGACTTTTTCTTACAGTGGGCTATCTGTGGATCTAACTTGACTTACAAATTGTCATAAAATGTTGTGCTCGACATGTACGAGGTCTTTTACCTTGTTCTGATGATGTTATAAATATGTACAATGCTTTGTCTTTCAAAAGATTTGTTCGACATTGTTGTGCAAATAATAACTTTTTTATGAGACTATCGATTATAGCAACATATTTAAGGATCCTTGTCAACGTATGTTGATATTGGATTTTTAAAATATTCGATTATTGTTACGCATTATTTTTAAGCTTAGATAGCATTACATTTTTTCGCTTTAAAAAATTACTAAATTAACAATCTTGGATGAATCTTGTGATATGACAGATATATACACATACACTGAAAGATATGACACAAGAAAGAAAACAAATCTATGCAATAGATAAAATTGCAATTTTCAATTCAAGCAGACAGCTGTCACATTTACTCATTAGTGAGTAGAATACAAAACTTTAGCTTTCCTGTGATCAAGACTCGATGTCTGTCACCGGAAACAATAGTTTAAGACATTTCAACAAAAACACGTGAAAGGTTAAAAAATGTAAATACAAAATCAAACCCTGTTTGTTCAGTTTATTCCACGCGTTTGCTAAAATTGAAAGCTCAAAAAGCTTAAACTTAAAAATTAATGATCATTTGTAGAATTTTTTACCACTTAAACTGAATGTGTGAAAAAATGGTGTAGGCTCTATAATTACAATTCACTCTTGTGTTCCGTCGCTTTCTCTTTTGCCTGGATATTGCACAGTTACGTAATACATTATGTAACAGAGAGGTACATACATTAACGTCAACTCGAGTGGGTTATTTAACCATTCCCTATTTCTGGGTCTGTATGCGAGATATTCACGGTGTGAGTCGTATTTAAAAGCTTTTTTGTTCATTTGTTTTATTTGCCCCTCAGGATTGGAGCTAATTTACGCTGATACGCGTTTTAGAATGCAATTAATTAACAATACAAATCAAACACTTAAACCAATGCTTTAAACATACAAAACTTTTATTGGTACGCTAATTGAGGGTTGCGTTGGCGTTTTCTATTATATTTAAAAAAATTTTCTATATTCTAATAAAGATATTTTAAGTATATAAGCTGTTCTCAATTTGTTTTTTTAGAAACATTTTTATGATAATAATATTAACCGTCGCACTAATGATAAACCAAGTGCTCAATATGTTTTTGGTTGGCTTTTGTATTACTTTTCTACTTTTTGTACTTTTTGTACTTTTTATATGCAAGATGATGTTTTATTTTTGTAAGCTGATATAGTATAAACCATACCCAAAATTTTTGCCCCATTAAAAGCAAAAAAAAGTGTAAAAAATATTTTAGTATTTAATTTTGCAAAGAAGCTTTTTAAATATAGTTATATATAGTGTGCCTTAAACACAATCATTAAGATAAATTTTCAATGATTGCTTTTGTCTACTATACACTTGTGAGCAGTTAAATATTCAAAAACAGGTGCTTGACGAACTGATTCTGTACAATTTTGTTGCTAGTTTTTGAAAATAATTGATTAATATTATATTATTGTGTCACATACGTTTCAGTGCTTAAAAGCTTTAGCATTTCAAATACCAAAGTTTATTTTACAAACATTTTGAGCTTTCTTTTGTTTGTTACATTTGATAAATACAATTTTTTTTGGTAATTTTTTGCTGATGTCATAAGGAATTAGTGATTCTTTAGAAAACTGCAAGTAAAGCTGCTTACAATACAAGCTTTCTAAAGCTTATTTTTCATGTGTACATTTTAAAATACGCTTTGACTTTAAATTGAAGAAGCCGATTGAAATAATCCGGCATTACATAAACGCAGGCAAGTATTTGATGAAAACATTTTTTTTTACAATTTTTAAAAATTGTTGCTTTAGAGCAAACATAAGAAAAACAGTATTTTTCCATATTCACAAATTGCTCTAGTTGCGGCAAATTTTTTTCGAGCATTTTTAAATTGATTTACGCATACCGTGTGCTTTTGAATGTAAAAATTTATGTGTTATCAAAACGCCGGGATAACATGCCAGCTAAGCATTCAGTTCCGCATCCTGACAAGCTTTTTAAAATGATGGTTAAAAGTAGAGCAGGTCATTTTTTATTAAAAATCCTATCTTTCCAATAAAAAAACTGCTTTGATATCTAAAATTTTGATCTCTAATTTAAATAATTTCTAAAGGTTCAGACAGTTATGATCAAACATAAATCTTGTCATTTTTTTTAGATTTTTTTGCCTTTATGACATAAAGATAGAACAATATTAAATTATTCAATTTTTTCAAACAATAAAACAATTTTACAAAATCAAAAACAAGAAAATTTAGAAATTATAGACAAAAGACAAAATTAAAATAAATATAAAAAGCAAATAGAACTAAAAACATAGAATAAAAAAAATGTTAAACAATAAAGTGGAACAATAGAATTACCAGATATACAAAAAAATAGAAAGAAAATTTATTAAGATATTTATTAAGACTGAAAACCATAATTGGTCAGAGAGTTGAGAGGTTTGAATACCTCCTCTTGTCTGGTTGCAACAAAATAAGAATTGATAGATTTTGACAAGTATAAAACAATTTTTTTAAACTGGCATTATGTCGTCGTTAATTAATCACTTTCACGTATTTATATTTAATAATATTTTCTGCATAAAGTCACAATAAATTGTAACTAATACATTTCCAATTTTTTTATATAATTTGAATTCAAATTACGTCGTTCCAGATTTGTTAACATAAATTACATATCAGAAAACATTCCGCCTTGAAATTACTGCACTTGCCGTCTTCGGCAAGACATATATCTAAGCTGTAAAGGTGCGCTGGAATATCTAAAATTTGTGAAATATAAAGATTAAAAATGTGTGCATGACTTGACTACTAATCTGTAATATGACATAGAGGGAAAACCTAATAATACTGTCATGGCCAGACGCCAAATTTGTTCAGTTCTCTAGAAAACCTTTAAACGATGTTTGGAAACTATGCAAATGAAAATTCTCAAATAAAGATGAAACTTTGTCCTTTGAAAAGAGCTTTTGAAGAAATTTTTAACTAAGTTTTGATTAAAATTGAAAAAAGCTTCTTTCAAGATTATGTCAAGTTTCAATCGTTTTAAAATAGAATATATAATATAGGTATGCTTGCGAATGAAACAAGCTCAAATATATGCATATAACCGTTAGATAAATTATACAGTTTTATATTAATTGTTTTTCAAAACAAAAAAAAATTAAATATAAAACGAACACAATAATAATAATAATAAATGTGCTTTATTGGCTTTAAAATAACAGTTAACTGACAATTACATGATCATTGATCACTAACAAAAATACAAAAAGAAAAAAAATATTAGAATACACATACATTATATTATATACAAATACATATAGTCTACAATAAAAATAAAAATAACAATAAATGCGTACATTTTTTTTAAATTTAGCTAAAGAATAATACGGTTTATCTAGTAGACACAACTTAATTGATTTTGAACAGGTGAAATACATTGGTATTACATTATAAATTATAATTTTTTTCATCTTCAAATCTTTAATCTTTTAATTTGCAAAATAGTTTTATTCAAGTGGTCAATACTATTAAGTTTTTTGGCTTTACCATTCAGAGCTTACTAAAATTGACTAAAAAATTATCTTTGGCATCTTTTGCAAAAAAATTGATATCTACAAAATTAAGCGTTGTTTTGTGACAAAAATGACTTATTTTGCTTTTTTCGAATAACTTCTTTGGTGCGATTCACCATTCTAGAATGCCATTACGTTAAGCCGATTTCAGTCTATATTTAAACTCAAAAAAAGTCAATTAGCTACACATTCGGATAAAAAAGTAGGGATAATTGCAAAACGTATTTTATCAAAAACCAAGTTTTGACACTTTCATCTTTATACATTTTAGAATCAGTATGCTTAATTCATAAACACATTTTGCTTCATAAAGACGGTTTTAATGTCAAGTTTCGTTTGAGATTAACAAAAAATTCATTTATATACAATGCCAAAAATCTTTTACAAACTTTGTCAAATTTTGCAAAAGTGGGAAAACATACTTAAACGACAAGGCATACTATATTGTTGCTGAATTGAGAGTGGCATTCATTTTTGGTCAAAAACATTTCTGTAATTTTAGCGCTATTATTATTATTAGTATTATTATTATTTTTGTTATTATTATTTTGAACTTTGACACACAGTTATTTTACAGCAGGTAACTATCACAATTTCACATCCGCTATTCTTAAAATCTAAATAATTTTTAATTTTGCAGCCACCCAGTATCTAAAAGTATTTAGGACTTTATAAATAAAAATGTTTTTTATTTTTAGCCGCATCAAATTGTGACGCACATATTTTACTAAACATTCTACACGGGAATAATTGAGATTTATATTTGTTCCGTTTTCTAAAGCACTGGAATTAATTTGTTGCTCGATCTATATATGACTGGAATATCATAAAATTTTAATACTCTAGAGCGACATTCGTTTAGAATACAAAACATACGTTTCGGTCTTAGAAATTTTGACGACGAAGCTGAAAGATTGGTTAACGATTTCCATTGCCATTCAATGCTTCGGTTCAAAACGGCCAAAGAACACCAAGTTTCGCAATCTTGCTGAGAAAACCAGGTCAGTTTTGCTTGCTGTATTTATCAATACTTCGTCCGTTTTCTGATTATACTTTGCAACGCCTTCTTGTGTAGAATATTTGCTTTCCCTTTTAGGAATTTAGCAACGATCGAAAAGCAATCCAATTAACATGCTTCTAATTGTTGTGCAAAATAAAAAAACAAACGTTGGAATTTGGCTTTTGTTTTTTAACTGCAAAACAAACCGGGTCAAAATGTAATTTTGTTTCTTGCCGGACTGTAAATAACATTTTAGAATTTAAAAGATTGCTTTGCTGTTATTTTGTTTGCTTTAAAAGCCACGTTGAGTTTAGAGTTCAATCTACATATAATTCAAAATGTCACAGAAGCTTCTATAACTTCTATCTTTTATCTATCAGGAAAGTGAGACGTTGCATTACAGTGCAATATCAATCCTAACATCACAATTAATTTTTTTTTAATTATTATGTAAATTATTTACTATTAAAAACATTATGGAAACAAACTGTGTAGCACAGCACAGAAAAATATCATCTTTAAAAAAAATGTGTAAGCAAAACCATTGAAAACGTATGGCTTGATCTCAATATTAGGCTAAATTTGTTTTGAAGAAATTGTCATGAAATAACACGTTTAGCGATAACTGGAGCACCTACAAGAAAGCCACTAAACAATCTATTACTAATAATTGCAAAATAGGTTGACTAACGATCGATTATAATCAAAAAAACATATATCTTATTGATAGTTTGCAGCTTCTTAAATATTTTCATATTAAATTCTTACTATTTAATTAAAAAAAAATCTTTTATAAATTATATTGCCAAAAAGATCTAGAAACTATTCTAAAATATATAATGGCCTGCAAAAGCATAACTTGCAGAATTTTTTAAACTGTGCTAAACATAAAATTTGTAAAAATCGATCTTATCTTATTTACCAGAAGACAATGTTGTTAAATTTACAAAAACCAAGTCGAAGCCAATTTATTCAAACTAGATTCGTAGAGATGAACATGCTTCGCTCTCATCTGAACACTTCAGTAAGTTGCAACAGATTCTTTTTTAAATAGACTTGTTGTGAAGATTTCAGTTTTATATTTACCTTATATTTATATCATAAGTATCTGTTTCAAACTAACGTCCCTAATGTAATAACTTGGTTGTCCGATCAGCGATATGTTTTTTGTCTCAAAATTATTACATTTTCAGGTAAAAACCTGGTTTTTCGACCTTGATGTTGATGCAACGAGCTTTAAGTTCTAATAAATGTCGCTATTAATTTTAACGTATAAATTAAATGTGACTAATTTTTTAGCATATAAATTAAAAGCAAAAATTTTTATATTTTTTAAGTTGTTATTTTGTGCTTAAATAGTAAGATTACATACTTATTTATATTGTCAGTCGATTCAATAAAAATGTGTTTAAAATTTTGACATGAAATAAATGATCACAAGTTAGAGATTTAGAACAATATATCTTTTAGTCTGAGACCCGAATAGATGCAATCACTTTATCTGAGATGAAAATTTGTTATTCAGTGTAGATACAGCTTACGATAGTAAACTATGTAATATAATAAATAACATCAATAGCGGAAGTTAAATTCAGTAGCTGCATTGAATAACGATCTGCAAACAAGTTTTCGACTCAATAACCTGCTCAAATAACGTGAATAATAATAAATTACATAAAAACAAGTTAACCAGAACAAAAAATTTCAATGCACCAATTACAATCTCTTTTTGCACAAAAAAATGTATAAACAGAATTAAATATTTTACAACTCTTTTATGTTCAAATAAAAATCATTGCACGGAATGGAAAACATGCTTTTTGATAAAGTATATTTGTTGAACAGACTCAATTATTGATAGCTTATGGGGATTATTAATTTTTTTTTGTTTCATCCGAATGTACACCATTGATTAGAATTGAAAGAGAATTGTAATTTTTGTTTGATGATTACAATGGCTAAAACAATTGTAGCCGCATTGTCTTTATGGACATTGTGTACAAATCTGAATAATGCTCAACTGACCGAGCGATTTTAGACTTTATAATACTAACAATGACCTAAACGGTAAAAATTTACATTTGCCCAATTTAATGCATTTTACTTTAACGTTATTGATTTAGGAAATCAATTCTGAACTGTTTTGGTATGTGTACAGAAAAAAAACTGTCCACAACTTGATTTATTTCTAAATTTTATTCTTAGTTTTGGTTAACATGTTTTTTTGCATTAAAGTTTATATTGTGTTTGTTTCCAAGAAATTTCTAACAATTTTTAAATTTTTTTTTTTATGTAAAATTGTTTTGTATGATTTTTTCCGTTTTTTTTAAAAACATTTTCTTGTGAAATATTTATAAACCCTTCACGTTAAATAACTAAAACAAGTTTTGTTTTTTTTTATTCTACAGTTGTAGATTTTTATTATTTTGTCATCTTCAATTCTTTTGTTGACTATATAAACCCTAAACTGTATAAGATATGATTATTGTTTTATTATACAAATTTTACTTGAAAAAGTTACAACCAAACCACTGTTTAGGTTACTTATTTAGAAAAAAAAACTTGTTTTTGCTCAAATAGTATCAGCAAATAAATCATTTAGCAAAATATGACCTACTAATTATCAAGTCACAGCAAGCAGAGCTGCTTTTATGTCCTGACTTTTTTCATAAAAGCTACTTTCATCATATTTTTTTTAAATAAAACGCAACGGTTGTAATATATGCATCACATTGAAATTTAAAGTTTTGGCTGTAAAATTAGACTCACATGTACATACTATTTATTTAAATATTTTGCAGCTGCCTAATAATAATAGCATCTACATTGGCAGAATCTCAAAAAAGCCAATTTTGTATCTACAGAAAAGTTTGGTAAACTTTTGTCATATAAGTTATTGGTCAGGTGCCGCATATAGACGTGCTTAACAGATAGGAAAGAGTTTCGTGAAGCAGACCGTCAGGTCGAGAACGTTATTTATGTCAGTGGCTATGAGAAATGAAAGGGAAAATAGGGTTTATGTAGAAACGTCATAATTTACAAGAATCGGAGAGAAAAAGAGGTTATTGTTGGTTGACTCCACGACTTCAAGACCCTTATGCGTTAACAGCTTTTATACCAATTTTTTTTATTGCTGTCACAGAAATTTGAAAAAAATATGAAACACCATCTTAGCTAATTGGAAGTCTTTTTGAACTTAAATTTAAAAAAAGCTCTTTCTCAAATCTAAATCAATTTTTGCTCAATGGAAATCATTCATATTCCAATTTACTCAGACATACGTTAACATTAACGATAAAAGTTGCTCACAAGATTAGAAAATCAAACCGATTAAGATACTAAAGAAATTAAGCTTTGCAGAAAAAAAACCCTGCAAAACGCAAGTAGTTTTTTATAAAAAACTATATTTTAATTTAATTTTAAAATAAATAAGAATATATGTATAGGAAAAAATCCAAAATGTTAAACTTAGAAAATGTTCTTAAAAATGTTGCTATTGCTGACCATTAAAAACCAAAACGTAAATCCATAGTTTTTTAAGTAACAGAGCAAACATGTTCTTAAAAACATTACTTTAAAGTTTATATAATAAAACAAAAGTTGTTACAAATTTCAAGTTATATGTACAATAAACAAGAAAAAACAAAACAGATTAAAAACTTTTGTTTTGAAATCTGTTAGTAATGTGGTGGTAAACGATGGAAATAAAATCAAGTGTCCAAGAAAAAATACAGCCATTTTTCAGAATGTTTACAGTTGCAGTAAAATTAACTTTAATTATTGTAAAAAAACACATCAATAATAATAATAATGATACATTTTTGGCAATGTGGTAGCGTTACATACGTGATCAACTATTAGAGAGAATCCACAAGATTAGAAAGAGATTGGTTGTTGACCATATAATCATACTACAAAACGTCTTACCTTTACAAAACGTTAAACTGACAATTCAAATGTGACAAGAGGTCTCAGTAGCGACAAAACGTCAAAATTGAATCAATTTGCGGAAATAGTCAAGTTTTTCATTTATCCAGGTTTGGGGCAAAATATATCAATTTGCAAAGTATGCCAGACTATGTAAATGATGTGACAAATCAAATATCACGAGATGTTATTCTCAGTAGCAACAAAACGACAAAATTGAGCAAAATTACAAAAATAATAAATTTTTTTATCTATTGATCTTAAAACAATTATTATTTATTAAATAATATTTTTTAATATTTTTAACGCCTGCAGCTGACTCAATTTCAACACGTTTTGAATGTTAACTTTTATGTCAGATGGAGTATCAATTTCATGCCTTTTTTCTTTTGAATTATGTGAAATAAGGTCAAAACTAATAAGTTTTTTTAATAAAATTAATGATAATTCTATACGCGTGACCATTACAAAGTAAACACAAAGTTTTCCTCTCTAAACTTTGACTCAATCTAAACAAATATGCATAGATTGTAACTCAAGATCCACTTACTTATTTAGAAAGTTTCCCTCGACTCATATCTCAACTCCCTCAAGTCCATCACCCCAAATCAATTGATTTTCCACAAAAAGATTTTGTTACGGGAAGTTAGATATAATCTAATGTTTACACTAAAACATTAATTTTTGGATGAAAAGATATTGAAAGGATCCGCAGCAATAACAATAATAAAAAGTTATCTGTTTTGCCTTTTTACTTATTTGGTGAATAATGTTGAGAAAAATAGATGGTCTGTTTATTATTTCTTCAAAATGGTTGTTGCAATTCTTTTCAATATATATGAACATTAATATAGCACAAAATTGTGACGAATCTTGTGCCGCGGCTAATAAACACGTTCAGACATACTTTCTACTTTGTATAATAACCTTTGTTTACAAAACGCTTGACACAATTCATACCAATTTTTAAAAATGCAGAAAGTTTTCTTTAGTTTATGTCTTATTTTTAGTCATGAAACACTACTTTTGCTTCACATGTAAAAAATAGTAAAATAAAGTCAAATCAAATTCATTCAAATTAAGATACAGAGAATTAAACACTTTTTTTATTAGATCTCTTCAGTAAGTCGCAAACAATTTTTGTTTGAATAAATTTGCAATGACAAATTTTGTCTTAAATTCACCCAAGTGCCTATTATGACATAAAAGCTAAGTTTCTCAGACATGCCTAAGAAGTTAAATTTTAATAATGCTAAGTGCTTTAATCTATCAGCTTACAGCAATAGTTATTTATAATAAATTTGTTAGTTGGACAAAATTTCAAACAATTGAGTTAAAAACATTTTTTTTGGTAACTTATTTAAAAAAATACTACTAAAGTTTTCTTAATTATGCCGCCAGCCATTATCGCTTGTTCTGCAGGATTTAAAATCAACCAGAAATAGCAATTTTTCGACCTAGTACTTACAAAAGTGACGTTTCTACAAAAATTCACTAGAAGTAGAATAAAAGCATTGATTTCCTAATTTTCTAAATGTTAAGAAGCTTAGCAACTTTGACATCAAAGAGAAATCAAGACCAGACATTGCATAAATAAACAAATAAAGCCTGTGAGTAAAATTTTTTTCCAGTTTACCATCATGCATATGTAATTTCGTAATGTCAATTGATTTTTAGGTTAGATGTGTCATGTAAAAATGTATAATTTCATTTGTTTTATAATAAAGATATAAGTAAGATAGACTTAACTTCTATTGTTTTAACTTACAAAAAGGTCACACGGTTAGCTTGTTACAGAATAGTTTATGAACCCAAACTAATGTTTGCAAATAATTAATAAAAAAAGCTCTACAACTAACGCTCTATTACTTAAATGGCTTATTCTCAGTTTTAGAGACTTACTTTTCGTGAGGTACTACTTTTTGGTGCTCAAATATACATTAATTTTGACTTACCGCCTACAATTTGAGCGTATTTTTGATAGAAAACAGAAAATATTTGAACGGCCACTTTCACTTTACTTCGTTACAAATTGAAGTGAAAAAAATGTACTTTTAAAAAATCGTGTTTATTTTTAGAAGAGGTTTTGTTTATATTTATATTATACATTCTTCATAATAGATTTTTCAATTTAATAAAACTTTTCCAGTTTTTTTTCTAAATGATTCATACAAATTGTTATCCCAAGGCTAATACCGCGAAAAATAGACTCATAAGAAACTCAAGTTTAAGATTTTTGTAAAAAATAACTATTTTATAAACATGTGGCCGATCAGTTAATTCTATAATGACTACTATTATAAGCATTTTCTATTTGTATCAAGTATAAAAAAGCGTTAGGAAATATTGCAAATTTGTCTCAAATTATAGATGCTGTATAAATAGTAAATTCTTTAAGAAAAAATATGTCATTATTCGTTTTGTTTCCTTTCACAATCAATTGCTTTACATTAATTCCCAAACGACTGGTTATATCAGCTAAATGAATTCAACCAGTCTTTCTTACCCCAGTCTCACAAGGGAGCACTCGAGATAAGTGCCATCCACTGTTGCATTGGATGATGCAATTTAAAAATATCTTTTTCTGGTCTCATCAGCTTTCAACCTCTTCAACAA
The DNA here is from genome assembly GCA_947359425.1 of Lagria hirta. Classification (NCBI taxonomy): domain Eukaryota; kingdom Metazoa; phylum Arthropoda; class Insecta; order Coleoptera; family Tenebrionidae; genus Lagria; species Lagria hirta. The sequence goes on from OX375800.1 coordinate 6,798,152, forward strand.
ATGTCGCTAGCGTTCCACTGCAATAAATCTCTTATTAAATACGGACTGCAACAGTGTAAAGTAAACGCTTCACCACGTTTCTGAGTGTTTTTCATGCTATTTGGCACTCAAGGGAAAATATGAAAAATTAAATTTGTCGAATTGAAGGTAGAAAACGTAAATGAAAAGGAAATAAACCAGTTGAAATGAGCTGATGACGACGGGATTTTTCAAGTTAGTTCAAAACGTTCGGGTCGCTGGCAATGTTTTATGTTTTTTTAGAGCCCAACTTGTAGTGTTAGATGAAATAAGTTATTTGTTACAAAAAAATGAGCTTTTAAAAACTTGTTGAATAAACTGTAAGAGTTCAGAGTTTTTAATAAGACTAAGTAACTTTAATATTTCAAGAAAGTCATATATTTGAGTGCAAAAAATATTAGTAACCGCCCCTTTTTATGTAAGTTTTTAGCATTTTTTTTTTAATTCGGATATGTGTTCACTCGGAGTGTTTATAGTTAAATCAAACAAAGTCGCGCTAAATAATTTAATTTTTAAAAACTAGTGTTAATTTGTTAAATAATGTTTTGCTTACAATATTCAAGCAAGATTACATCATAGACTTTTTTTTAATATTTACTTAATCATATTAATTTTTTAATTGGTGTACTATTTGCTATACGCCAAAAACTTTTCACTTAATTATATTTGCACGGTATTATTATTACAACAAAGAAAAAAAATTACAAACGCTACCTTACACGTAAATGCATGTTCAGCAAACTAAATCTTCTCGTTAACTTTTCTTACATTAAAGAAATGAAAATAGGAAAAATAATAATCTACACATGTCCCAACAGTATACTAATTTCCTCTCTAGAAAATTAATTAACTTAATGAAAATTAATTGAAGAAGGTGCAGCCGTCTTAATACACTGTGAGGTTTTTCTACGAAGGTTTTATGTTAATTAAATCAACATAGAAGGGTGTTGCGTATACTTGAGATTAACTGCCTAATAAGATGCAAACGTAATAGTTTTCACCTTTGCAATCTCGTTTCTAAGGTATCATAATAAGTAAGAGTACATATATAAACTTAAGTACATATTATGGGCTTATTAGCTTATCGGAACGCAAAAATATTAAGGTAATTGCCCCAACATGACGAGATCTAAGACTTGTCTTAGATCCGGGACGTAAACTCTGCTTTCCACCCTTATATCTTTCTATCTGAAGGAATATTTACTGTGTTTGACTTATTGTTATAAAAGTGTAGTATAATACCTACCGCTTTTATAATTCACCAAAATACAAATTTTCATAAGAAAGAAAAAAGATTAATGTAAAAATAAACATAAAAGATAAGACAATTTTTATTCAACGATTTTACGTTGTTTGCCTCTCAATTATGTTTTTTTTTCTATTTCTACCTTTAACAATGGTTTTGTTTTCATGGAAAGCGACTTATTTTAGATTACGCGGTGCTCATTATTAAAAATGTTTGAATGCATCTGTATATCAAGTTTCTTTGATCAGCGATGTTTAACATTCTAGCTGTATTCAAATTTAAATCAATTTGATTTTGCTAATAATTCTAGGAATAATAACGTTAAAGCCGTTATTATTATATATAACATTTGTAATTTACTAGGCAACCCCTGGAGAGATGTTGTTACCAAAAACCGACTTAATAGCAAATGGAGGAAATTTAATATTATATTACATAAACCGTTAATTTCCTTATTTATAATTAATTATATAAAAATTTCAACTCCCTATAATACAACCGACTTAGAACCAGTCCACATTGAATCAAAGAGTGTAGGTACAATAGTTTATTAAAAAACTCATACAATAAAATTAAACTAAATTCAATTAATGAATACGGAGCTATGCGTAAATTGATTAATTTTTCAAAGTAACAACAAATTTTACAAACAAAATAACAAAAGCAGTATGGGTGGATAATGTCATTTCTAGCTGAAATATTTGCATGATTTAAAAAATAATGCATATGACAGATTTGAATATTTTTCTAGAATATAGATCACGTACGTAGACGATGTCTTTGCAATTATAAATAATTCTTAATAAAATTACATATAATTCTGAAACCTTAACAAATTGTGTATTCAATTTAAATTGTTTTCCTTCAAAAAGAAATTAATCACAAATAATTTTTTTAGATGTTAAGATAATTATAAAAGCTTTGGTAATTTACAACTGGATTTGTTTAAAAAAAAACAAGTACTTCAAGATACATACATACCTAATCATTATTTTCCATATAAAATAACTAGTTTAAAATTTGTAGTTCACAGATTATTAAGCCAAAAAAAAACAGCATTTATCCAAAAGTTGCTTTTTTTCTATTCATTAATATTATTATATCCAATATTAATGGATATAATAAAAAAACCGTAATAATAAAATTTTAAAAAAACAGAAACTTAAAACAAATGAATGTCAAAAATTGTACCTATAATATTATACAAAGTGAATTCTCCAACAAAGTCATATCTATCCATTAAGGTATGTATCTGTGTTTATACAATATAGACACCTAAGAGCAGGTATAAAGTCTACGATATAAACAAGGCAATTACTTGGAAGGACAATAGCAAGCAGATTTGATGTGTTTTAAATTTGCATCAAAATAAGCAAGATTGTTTTGAAACATTTTATAAATATAAGAAAAAAAATTTTTTTCAAACGTATAAGAATAAATTAAAAAAAAAGCTTGCTCAGTTTTTGCTAAGAACCTTAAATAACTTTTTTTCAAAGCTTTCACTTTTTATATTAATTTATAAAAAAATTATTAAATTCTAAGTTTAAGCTGTTTTATTGCTACAGACTTTGTATGCAAAATTCAATTTATAATTTCACATGAAAACTGCTGAATATCTTTGCCCAAATATTATTGTGCTATGTGAAACAATTTGCTTCAAATAATCCAGATAATTCCAGCCAGCTAAATTTTTGGTATAAATTTTGAAAGTAAAATAAATTTATCGAGTCATTCTGCAAGTTCGTTCAACAAGTTTTTTAATTGGTTCCATTTAGTTTAATTGAGTAATGCTAAGTTTACTAAGTACGACTTCGTTTTCATATTCTTATCAAAAAATCTTGCGGTGAGACTATTTAATCTAAACCATAGCGTTGTGTAATTTGTTGAACGAGAATAATTACTGCAATTTATTTCTTAATTAAAAAGAGTCTGTGATCTGACAGACGCCATCTCAGCAGCAAACAATTTATACAAGCAAAATGGCGAACAATTTAAAAAACAATCGCCGAAACGATTAAGGGCTACGGAAGCACGTGCTAACTGCCGTGACGAAACAAAGCAGCTTTAACAACAAAAAACATTACTCTCTATCTCATTTCTTGCTCTTTTCTCTTTTGTTTCTATTCGCAATTCTAACACGATTTTCGACTATCAAGACTATCGAACATCGAACGGCATTATTTATTGGAGGGCTTGTCTAAACCGTTTGACTCTGACACGTTGAGATCTGAGAAAAAATGTTCTATTCGCAATAGATAATTTGTTTTTTTCCGAAATCTTCCTACAATTTGACCAAAGAGTCTGTAAAGCATAGCAGAAAAGTCTGTAAAGTACAATTTTTAAAGAGTCAAATGTCTTTTTTATTAACGTAATCTGTGACTTATCTGTTACCTATACCTACTTTTTACAATTTGAGCGAATTTTCGATAAAAAAGCTCTAAAAATTTTTTATTTGATATAATAATAACTTTACTTTTACTTATTTTATACTTAAAGCGCATTTTTATAGAATTTATGTTATATTATAAACATAGATTTTTTTTTGAAATTTATAAAAAAATCAATGTTAAGTAAGCTCAACCAAAACAATCGTCTTCCTTAAGACGATTGTTTTGTTTAGTACCGCTTTATTACCTGTCCAAACAAGCAATGAAACGTTGCATATACGTACAACATTCAGCTGCGTGCTGTTGCACTAGTCGACTAAGTCAATATCCGAAGCTGACGAGTTGAACGGGTTGAACGACTTCAGTAAACAAAATCGTAAAATGCGTCAACCGCATATTATCTCTTGCATTGACAATACGTCTCAGCACTATAATTATTGTTTATGTCTCAAATAGATTATTCATCCCAGACTAAGAAAAAGTAAACATTTGTCATAAATTAATTAATTTAGTACTTTTGTAGACAAATAACTATTTTCTGAATAGTTTATCCCTTGACAAACTCTGAAGAATACATTTAAATGTAGCAGAATTATCTATTTTTACTTTCCAACTGTTTTTAATTATTAGCTTCTCAAATAACATGGTTGCTTAAAAAATATATTTTTTTATATGTCTTAAAAATTAATTTTAATCATAATCGGTATCTGTTATTAGAAGTGATTTTTAGCATCAAAATGTAAAAACATGTGTTTCAAATTATAAGTAAAAAACTTCTGATATATAGTTGGTGCCACATTCTAATAACAATGTTTATTTTTATCAAATCTCTAAATAAATAAAACCAGAAAAAAATGTTTATAAATATTTTTTTAAATAGTAATTATTTGAAAAACGGAGAAATATTTGATACAAACTTTTGTTTCATCTTCTTTGTTCGAACAAAAACTAATATTAGTCTTTCAAGATGAATGCTGCCATCAATTATAATTGTTTGTCGATAATCTCTTTCAAAACTTTCACATTCTCCCATTCTTTAAACGAAATTAAAAAACCATACAAACTTTTCTATAAGATTTAGTAGAAAAGCCCTTCTAACAGGTAAGACATATATCTTGGCTGACGGTATAGTTCATCGTGTAAAGAACAAGTGGGCTTGAATTATTATCCTGATATATCGACCATAAACCTTAAACTTTTTATTGGACTTATGAAGTGTTCCTAAATCTGTGTAATAAAGTGTGTAAAATTGAGTTATTTATTTGGTGATGGTTATGATGGTGAATGCGCTTGCAGCGGCACACTTTTTGCGCTTTTAGATGGCGTTGAAGAGATGGAATAGACTCACGTATTTTCCTAATGTAGACCGTTTGTCATGCGTTCAACAGAAAGGAAACGTTATGAAAAGATCTATTGTTTACTAGATTACGTTTCTGATACTTTTATTATATAATTTATTTCAAAATTTATAAGATTTACATTTTGTTGGGTCGCTTGGAGGCCAGGCGGCTGAAGATAGTGCGTTCAGAGTTTCCACCCAAACAAAATATTTTTTCTAAAAAAAAATTGTTTTCGTCTGGCTATGGGTGTTTGTAAATGCAAAGAACACAATATTCGTATATTAGGTTTGGTTTTTTTACACTAACAATAATTATTCATTTACATGTGGTTAATAATTCATAGCATAATTTTGTACGTGTTTTACAAAAACATAATTAAAACAATGATTTAAAAAAATGAAAAAATACAGTTCAGCTAAACTAAATTTTTTATGTAAAAAATAATATTAGTAACTTTATTCAATTATTTAATTGAATTAAAATATTTATTTCCAGCATTTTATTTCACTATTAGTCTTTTTTTTCTTATATTACAAAAAAAATGTAAAAGAAAGTTATTGCGACAGGATCAATCGAATTTTTTTTAATTTTGAAGAAATTTAGCAGTTTTTTTTCAAGTCAACATTAGTTATTATATTTTATTTATTTAACTTATGCCAAATAATCAGTGTTTAGAGGATGTTACGAAAAGAATAAACTGTTGTGTAACGTTCTCAACGCCTTTTAATTTTAATAATTTTTCAACGAGAATTTTTTTTTTGCATATACTTACTGCTTGCGTATCATTACTGGTCAATAACAATAAAGTAGGTCATTTTAAATTTATCGCTTGTTTTAGAACATATAATAATTTTTTTTTATTTTTGTCAATAAAAATTATCTTTGCAGTATAATTTTTAAATGACTATAGTTATGTTGACGGAGTATAAAAGCTAGAAACAAGCAAAATCTATAGTACCTACTTAGAAACCCACACAACTATCAACATCAGCCAACATGTTCCGGGTAAGTCACCAGTTTGTTGCTTATGTATAAAAAATTTTTTTCTAAGATTTTCAAGTTTTTATTATTTTTGAAAAAGTGAGAAAATACATCATCCAGATAAAAGCTGTAGGGCAGAATTTCTCTTCAGTAGTTGATAACTCTAACCAAATCACCTATTCTTTTTTTTATGACAGCTAAAACCGGCGGTAGTGTCATAGCAGAAGAACAAGAAAGAGCTGTAATTTGCTGTGAGACATTACAAAACTTAATTTTTTTCACATTTGTTATTCAGCACATCTACACCGGCCTACACCGGTATCTTTTTGACATTTGTTTAATGTCTTCTTGCAAGCCACAAAGAAAGAGCACTATGTTTTTTTGTTTTGTTTATAACGTAATAATAATATAATATAAATTATTTGTTTGTTAGTTTTATAATATTGTTTACACACTATTCTGTTTGTCGCTCATTGTAACTTTTCTAATTTTCAAAATTTTTTTTACAGACTTTTTTAGTTGCAATTGTTACTCTGCTCATTATTTCATCAGCACATGCATCTTTGGGAAGCGGTGTTGGTGCTGGATCTGGTATTGATACTGGAAAAAAATGATTCTTAACTGAGGTTGTAAGCTTACAACATGTATTGTTCAATTTGAAACAATAAAAGTGTAACGTTATCTATCGTCTTTAATATAAATGTTCTACACACATTCTAATAGTCGCCAATAAGTTTTAAATTCTTGGTAGTAACTATTTGAGGCTCTATGTATTTGCAATACTAGCAATAGATTAGACAAAGACAAAAAAAAATTTTAATTCTTAGAGGCGTTTCTTTATGACTTATTCTAAATTCTGCTTAATTGAGCAAGAATCTTCTGGATGCCAAGTGATAATACGCTGCTGTGCAAAAATAAAGCTTTTATTGAATTTTTTAGTTTATCTAAAACAACACATTTTTTAAAATTAATAAAAATGCTGCAAAACGCAAAACTTGTTCTGTTCAAAATTAGTTTTTATAATGTTGTCAACCAAAAACATACTGCTTATCAAAGAAAAAATGAGTTAAATGCATACAAAACTTGGATTAATTTTCATATTCTTATCCACCCTGAAAAAGATAAAAACGCTGATATTATGAAGTTGGTTTTTGCACCATTTTAAGTTTGTTTTCTGTACCCATCAACAAATTCAGGTTTTGTCTAGGTACACAAACACTAAATTTAGGCTGTAGTACATTTATAACTCACTCTTGATTATTTTTTGTTTAAAAAAAATTTTTTTTGATGCTAACTGGTAATGTGCTGTGGTACAAATAATTAATTTTATGCGCAATTTTAATTTATCCAAAACAATATATTTTCTCAAATTATTACCCTAATTTAACCTAAAATTTTTTTGATATTTTCTAACATAATTTTCTGACAAACATCAAATTTTATTATTGATTTACTTAAAATTTTTGTATTTTTCACCATACTGAACAGGCAAAATAACATAACCTATTTTTTATTTAAAAGTATATCACTTTAAAGGTTGATTGATACATCAATCGTCAGAATAGTTGCTCACGTTATTAGTGCGGTAAGTTTCATTTTACAGCGCAAGGCTTTAATTTTGAAGCACGACGCTTTGCGGAGTGTTTTAGTAAAACCGCGGGCTGTAAAATGATTACCGTACAAATAATGTGTTCAACTTTTTAGCGTAAGACTCAATTTTGCCTGTTTTAAAAATTTTGAAATTGAATTAATTTGAGGTTGACAGCTTAAGTGCAATTAGTCTGTGGTTTAGAGCTCAATCGATAGTTAGCTAAGTACCACACCACAAGATGACGCCGGCAACGTCTAAAATTTTGAACCAAAAATATTAAATTGTCTTTATTTTTGAAATCTAAAGGTCTTATTGAGTGGGGTGAATTGCCCTGGTATAAACAACCTATATTTATGACTAAATATCACTTTTTTTGGAGGTCTCAAAAAGCAGATAATTTTCATGGTATTTTACAACACGCCAGTGAGTCAAAGTGACAGATGGAAGCTCTGCATGTAAAAAAGTCTAGTTACCATAGAAGATGACAAGACGTAAATATGCCGTTTACAATCGACGAGGCTAAAAAATATTTTTAACCAGTTCCTTCAATAATAGCAATTAACAATCTCAAATTGGATACACTTGTGCAATGGTAAGACCGAGATTGTTAAGTGCTATCATTACTCGCTTTGTTAGCTAAATAACTCTGCTTTTGCAGTAAATTGAATGACAGTAGAAAAATTTTAATTATAGTAATGTGCATTAAGCAGCCTTTATTGATTAAAAAAATCAAAACCAAATTTTAAAAACTAATTTTTCATCTTGATTTATACCTATAATAATTTATCAGCTCCTTCGCATTGAAGAAAATCATCATACTAAATTTTCAATTTAAACTAAGTATGTCAATTGGAGTTGTAAAAGTATTGCCTTAGTTTCAGCGCATTTCAAGCTCAAAATAAGAAAAAAGAATAAAAAAAATTAGGACGTTTTCCAGACAAAAACTTCTTAACGCTTTAAAATACAACTCAATGGAATCTTACCGAAAAATTTGCAAACAATAGCAATTATTGAACTTTTTAAGAACTCTCAAACTTGATAATAATAATAATTATTCTTTTTGCCTAATCCTTAGAGTCGTATCTGAAACAGTTTAGAAAAGTTTTCACTTAACGTTAATGAACTTTAAGCTAATTTTAAATTTGTTTTTAAGTGAATAAATGATAAGATTAAGTTGCGCGTTTTTCTTGGCATTAGAAGTATCGTCATAAATACCTTAATGAAAATTATTATTATTAAACAGCTACAGCTTTTTTTCTGTAAAAGATGTTGTGTTGTTTGTATATGCTAAGGTTCATTTTTTTTACAATCCGGCTCAATATTTTTCTTTTATACATGTTTATTATGACATTAAATAAATATAAGTTTGTTATAAATAGTAAACAAATAAAAAAACATTTTCTCAAATCTTTTTCACATTGCTTTAAATTATTTATTCGCAAAACAAGGCCAAGTGAAATATTTGAAAAACGAATGCTAAAAATAGCAAAACATTTATGAGCTTTGTTTGGGGACCATATACATCCTGTCAAATTTATTTGATTTGCTCTTAAATTATTACAGGGGTGGTATTAAATAATTCGCTCGCTGCTTTCACTGAGAATTTGAATTTCAAGTGTTGAAGCTGTAGAAGCTTTTCAAGTTCATTCATTTTTAAGAAAACTACACGGAACTGTTGGCAAGACATTTTATTTTTTTATTCTATAAAAATTTCAATAACAAATATATATTTTTTAACACAAAAAACAAACAATATAAAAGATAAAAATGTACACTGATCGGTACGGGAAACAACTCATATTATTTTTTTGAATACCTAATCTGCCAATTTTTAATTAATAATAGTATAATTATTTTTGGTAAATTGTTAAATTAGAATGTTTTCAAGAACTAAGAGAGCCATGGCCGCTATGATGACTAAATAACTTTGTTCAAATATAGTAGATTATAGTAAAATATACAGGGTTTCTATTAATGATTCTAAAGACGCAGTTGACTGTGAATTTTGAAAATACCGCTTTGTTGAAACAAAATCTATAATTTGAGAGTTCTTGCTTATTCTATGGTTCCCGCTGGTAATTAATGTGATTTGTCACCTGTCACTTTGTCGTCTGATACGTGTCCTGGAACGATCTATGTACCAAGAGTTCACAAAGTAAAAGAGACGGCACACTTCCTACGCCAACTGCGTCCTTAGAATCATTTATAAAAACACGTTACTAAAACAATCTTTTGTCACACTAGTGTTTTTAAGACAACGAGTGAGTGCATTCAGAAGTATTTTATTAGAACTAGTGTACCAATTCGTCCTATTAAACAAGTGCAAAATACTATTTTATCTACTTTGCTTTATTAATTTTTTTTGCTACGTTTTTTTATTAAACTAGGAAACTTTACGTGAGTGGGTTAGTAATAACACTGATACTTAATATTTAAATTTGAAAATAATCTAGTAGTTTAAGACAAATTTAGTTTAACATATAATAAATGTCGTCACCAAATTACGGAAGTAATAGGTACTTAAGTTAATATAGCACTTAATCGCCATTGCCAATTTATTTAAACAAGAATCTGTCGCAACTTTGTGGCCCGTTTCAATAAGAACAAAATATGTTTGTGTCTACAAATTTTAGTCCAAATGAAGTTGCTTCGACTCTACTATTTATCTATTTATTGATAGAAATTAAACTAGATGCAAAGTATTAAATATCTTAGATATAACTTTTTAATAAATTTGCTCTTATTATTTTTATGTTTATATTAACTTATAAAGTATTTAAAAATACTTGTTTTTTAAATTTCATCTTTTGAAAAAAATCATAAAACCTGTCTCAGTAAACCAAAAAAAATCTGAAAAATATTAAATATAAAAAAGAATTAAAAATATTATTAAAAATTATTTTACATGACATGCATTCATTTAAAATTTCAAATTATTAAATATTCTATATCTCTTGCTAAAAGCTTTGCTCTTGTCTTGAAAGCTTTTAAATAATTTAATCTTATTTCGTCTGAAATGTCGTGACCGTTTTACCTTTATCCTAAACAGAATATGACAAACCTTGTTATCTGATTATTGACCAGCACTTTATAGCGCATTCGTCGCGTGCTCTGACAGCATTAAATCACCGATTTTAGGGATGAATTTCTTTTGGTGGATATCTACGATATATGGGGCGGAAATGAATTTAATACAGCTTATATCCTGTTTACCAACTAGTTTTTGCGCATGATCGATTTTTTTAGCAAGATGTGTCTATTTACATCTAAACTATCAGTTTACGTTAGAATGGAAAAGAAAGAGAAAATATTTTATAGTTTTGGCTTGAAGGATCTCATGTTTGGTTTACGAGCAAAGCTGTAAACATCATAATTTACATTGGTCATAAAACTTTGCAGCATCATGTAATTCTATATTATAACAAGTAACAAACTCCATATAATAAGAATAATAATGATAATGCTGTAAAACTGTTTTTCTTCTGTACTATTGTAAATTTGGCCAGAAAATCGCCTTTTCCTCCGAAAAATAACTTATCTATTCCAATAAATAAAATTACAGTGTTTGTCTGTGATTTTGAAATATGAATGCTAAAATTTAAGACAAAATTGCTCAAAGTTTGTATGAAGATAAGGAATTTTATAGTTCCGATCCCTAAAGTACAGTCCGCACAGGATTTGTTGAGCCAAAATCATAAAGCCGATTGCTCCCAATACTGATAACTGTTTGTAACACATATTCACAATGTTGTGATTATTTCAAAATAAATTGAAATTGTATTAAAATTTTTTATAGTTTTTTGTTAGTGATAAGTAATTTAATTCTGTCTTTACTTTTGCGAAAAATAAACAAATTTCGTTTTCGCTCAGATGCAAACTTAGTGCAGATTTGTAACAGACAGAAAATTTGTCCAACAAGAAACTGATGCACAATATCTGAAGAAAATGTCACGAAGCAACAGAACGAAAAAATCAATTAAACGGAAACTAAACGAGCAACTTTTAAATAAAGAAGATGAAAAATAATACACCTCACGATGAAGGTAACAATTTTTGACTTTTGATTCTACACATTTAGTTATTTTGTTTTTTTAGGTTGCTGTAGACTTATTTTTGTACATTTCAGTTTCTAGTAGATTTTATTTTTAAATGTGAATAAATAAATATTATTCAATATTTTTTAATCGTGAGTAATTTTTCATGTACACTACTTTTAAGGCATTACTTTTTTATGCTTTGTGAAATACTAATGTTTTATTGGTTGAAATAAAACATTAATGTTTTATAGACTTGATACCACAATAATTAGTTTTACAGTAAATCGATTGCGGTTAAAATAACTTTTTGTTTTCTTTTTCACCTAGCAATTAATAATTTTAATTATTGCAATTATTTCATTTGGCGTCAGTTAGGGTTTACAGTAACGCAACAAAATCATTTTTATCAATTAAAATTCAGTAATATAAAATGAATGTCATATATATACATTTAGAAAATTAGTTCACCATCAAACACGTATTCAACAGTAATTTTAATGCTTTTTCATGTTTTTCATTCATCCATGAACATAATACCTCTGTTATAAATAACAACTCTATTGCTCACCTAATGGAAATGTCCATCATTAATTAAAAAAACTTGCACTCTATACACTCTAAACCTATAAAAGCCTCTACAATTGTAGCATGTGCTCAATAATGAAATTTCTAAATACATTACAGTAGCTATTGTCGACAATCAATAAGGCTATAAAAAGTTTAAAATCATAAACTTTGTGACAGATGCCACAACCGCACATTAATTTTTGGCGCATTCTAGCTAATATAAAATAAACTTTATTATTATATGTACAAAATAACGGCTCGCATAAAATTACAGCCGACCGAGTCGACCAACAACTACCATTAACCCGTCTGCACCCTATTGTTTGCCTCATAAACTCGTAAATTAAAACTTGCTGTACCCTTTCTGAGTTTGACATTTTATAATTTCTTTTTTCTAAATTAAAGCACAAATTGTCAACATTGCTTTTAAAATGTGTTGAGAGGTTTAAGATCTCTATTATCATATACTACGAGCTTATCAGTGACCAGCTCCCAAGTGAACTTAATACCGGTATTCATAGTCGTATCTCAAGCTCAACCTTGAGTTTAAGCTTGAGGCGCCGTCTCAAGCAAGGACTCCGGCAATGCGCGGGAAAGCAAGCAAGGACTTGGACAATGCTCGGGAAAACGTGTGTCTTGCGGAAGTCATAAAAGTAGTCATTTTTGTGTTGTTAGGTTAAAAATTTAACATTTTGACGCATGACAGTCATTCTCCGTGTTTATATAAAGTGACAGATCAAGGAATAACTCGATGCCGAAAGGGTTATATCAAAAGTGTTTTGTGTTTTGTTTTTGCAAAAAAAGAGAATGACGACGGGTGAGTACACGTCTACTGACAAAATACGTGTATGGTAACTCCATAAAATGTGTATTATAGACAAAAAAGCTGCGTATACACAAAACTCTTGCTGTAGTCTCGCATGGACAACTCCAATAGTGTAGAAAGCAATACGACAGATGCCGCAAGAAAAGCGAACGATCTGGACTATTATTACATTCTTCATTTATTACATTATTAGAACATTAATATAAATCTAACCAGACCTCTATCCACTTTTATTGCAAGAAATGTGATGCAAAAAAGTTATCAGAGTAGTGAGTAGTAGGAGCTATTCAAGAAGTGTGTAAAGATGAAAGTTTTCGGCTGCCGTTTTGCCTACTATGCTTCTGCAAACAATACCTTACACTTATAATGTAAACTAATAAAAATTTTACTTTTTTTGTACTTATGTTTACCAGTAGAAGGTGTTACAACTACCCAATTAATAAATATCTGTGACTTTTATTATTATTCAATGCTTTCATTTTTTATTCAATGCTTTCAAGGCCCTTTAATTTTGTGTAAGTAATAATTGTCTTTCCACTAATTTACAAGCAATCCTACATTCACTACATTGTCTTTTGTGAAGCTGTAGCGACGCTTACATTCAAAGTTAGAAAAAAATTCCAATGGGTTCGCAGCACCCCGTACATAACTCGTCCAGCATGTCAATGTTCGTTGTTATATATAATCTGCAACACATAATACTCTTCAGTATTTTCCAACGTCAAACGATGCCATAACCGGGCGAATAGCGTCTTGAGTCGGATTCAAGACAAGTCGAGGCCTTGCTCAAGTCTGACCCCAGTGCGCTTGCTCATCAAGCAAACATCGCCCTTATTCACACCGTAATTTCATATTTAAATCTTGAGATTTGTCTATGAATACCGTCCGGTCTTGAGATCGACCTCAAGCTCAAGATATGAATATCAGATTTCACAAGCATTGCCGAAGTCCTTGCTTGAGATGGAATCAGCGATAAATCTATTTCAAAACGCATGCAAACGCTTTCCCGATCATTGCCGGAGTCCTTGCTTGAGTCTAAGCTTAAGCTTGATCTTGAGCTACGACTATGAATACCGGCATAGGTGAACAGTGCTACGATGCTTTAAAATTTGCTAGCACTAAGATTTGTCAAGCACATTGATTACATATTTAAAAAAATATTTTAATATTGCATTTTAAAATATGAAGCCAATTAGTGAAATTGCTTCAAAAATTTTTCTTTCAGACGATATCGTTCATTTAGAATAACCTATATATTGCACATGTAGAAACCTGTTTTCTTGATTTTGATAAAAAGAACTTCTAATTCTAATAGATGTCGTTATTTTTTGCTAGCTTACATTAGAATATTTACGTTTCTTTAAAACAAAATCCTTCAAGAAAAAGTTTACATCTTTTGAAAAAAAGCGTGTCAAAATGTGTTGACGTTTTACAATCCATTGCTAAAAACGTCATCAGGACAAAAAATATGAGTGAGAATAAGCACGGTAGCTCGACGTGTCAATCATGCTAGAGGTAAAACTTTAACTAGACCTCGTTGCTGCTTGGGTAAACTGCTAATGAGCAACGAAGAGAAGAGAGATTTTAAGTCAAATATCTACGTAAAATTTTTGAATGCAATTCAAATATGTATGTAAGTCTCTATTTCATTTATTAAATATTAAATCTTATTGTAAAACCAAAAGTAGTTGTACTAATAAAGGTTGTCAGCAGTTTATTTTAGACAAGTTTTCATTTATAAAAAATAAATAAAAAAACTATAAAAAATATTATAATAAATAATTGCTACGGAACTTATTCTATTTCGCCCACTATTGTTGCCACAACACAGGGTTCTATAAAACTCGTACAATAATATACTGTGTGCTATTTAGAAAAATACTTATTTAATCCTATTATAAATTTAATAAGAAAATCAGATTATTTTATAATAGAAATTTATTATTAAGTCTTATTATTTCCTCAGAATTTCATTATATTATTGTCATCAATAAGATTACGAAAAATTGTTCCGACATCAAAATATTTACAAAAAAGGTAGTAAGTGGAAAATCCTTCAACATCATAAAATGACGTGATTACTTTCAAAAGACATAAAATCAATTTTCACTTTCTACGTTTCTTTGATCTTGAAAGCACATTTGAAGGAATGATGTTTTATTATTTTTCATTCGATTGGTTCCTGCACGTTCTTGCTTGAATTAGAAATAATCGAAGTTGAAAACTAGAAAACTCTTTGTTCATGAAAAAAACATAGACGAATGTTCAAAAATGTAACAAGACGATTTGACGGGCGAGTCGTCGGTTTAAAATTAAATTTTTACAAGTTTGCGGTTTTGTTACAACAACAAACAAATAACTCACCTCTGGTTGACTTTCCCCATGGACTATGCACACCAATTGCGCTTCAAAGCCTTCAGCGGAATGGACGATCGGTCTTTCCACTGATATTTCTGGAGGGTCTGGAACAAAATATTTATATAACTTTGCTCTCTGCTTTGAAATATTTGAAAGGTTAGGTTTTCAAGAAAACTCATTCTTTTTTATTATTATCGAATAAAACACTTTAGGAGCGACACAAAATATAATTTTCTGCTCTCCAAATAATTTCATTTTTTCTTCTTTTTGTTTCAAAGTTCAATAACGTAGGTAGTTTAACGGTTCATCGCCAAACTTTTCCGCCTATTCTCACAAGAATAAAACGATGAACTAAAAAAATGTAACAAAACTTTAGAACCATTATTTTATTGAAACTTGAGTATAATCATAAGTAAAATTTGAAAAATTACACTTGCGGTAACGATAAGGCACTACCCGCCTTATCTCTGCAAAACTCTTTAAATTAAAAACTAACATTAACTTTAAAAATTTGACATAAAATAGTCTAAATACTAAAATTTATTTTATTACGATAAAACATAATATGTCTAAAAACTTGCTTTTGTATCTTGTAATGTAATGTAAAAAAATATATATAAAATCGGATAGTGGTATCAGTAACCTATCGTTTTGCGTTAGTATTTATCTTGACCACACAATTGTGCTCTTTGAGCAAAACAATCTAAAACAAACCGTAGTTTAAAATCAAATCTCAGCAATCTTTGCAATATATTCAATCTTAGCAAATAAAAAACAACAATAAAAAATAAAATTATTATTATTGGGTAAAATCCAATAATTGTTCATATCTAACTTTCTAGTTACAGCAAGTTTAATATAGAAACAAAAAAATATGTAACGTGCACGCATGTAGGTTTTGTTTTTTGTTGTAATAACTATAAACTCTATACTATAAAATTTATTTAAATATTCCTGCAAAAAAATATTAAATTAAAAAAAAATTAGATTATTATTGGAAAAAACGCTTGGAAAAATGTATTGTATATGATGTAGTTATTTTTATCAAGTAAACTAAATTTTTTTTTATTAAATTGATGTAAATATTATTAAATATAAATTAGATACTATAGGTAAAAGAATAGCGGTCACACACAAAAAACATAAAATACTTAAACGCGTTAGATATTAATAGTGTGTACTGTGTATGCCTTGCGTGTTTCTGCTAAAAGAGGTATGCTAGAACCTGCAAGTTGGCTTTTTAGGTTAGATTGTAGATATAAAAATCCAAAACACAACTAAAAAAGTATTTTTTGGTTGCAGCAGCTTCTTAGAAGTGATGTTAAGAGAGCGTTAAAAACATACATTTACAGTACTGCTCATTATTAAGAGTGACGCAGGTTTGTAACGACTTCTTGAAATGTAATAGTATATTACACTACAAGTGCAGAAAGTTGAGATTCCTGCTCGGCTCCGCCTCGGGCATTATGGCGCGCAGTTCAAGGCTCTCAACTTTCTGCCCGTGTAGTGTATACTAGTTTTTTTGCTACTCCAGTCGACAGTACGTAGTGTCGGCTGCGATTCCATGGCAGCAAGTGCAGGACCTGAACTGCGCGCCATGATGCTCTCGGCTATTTACTCTCGCTAAAAGAAGGCGCGCGCATAGCTCTACCACTGCATGAAAGATACACTTTCTGCCGTAGAATCGCAGCCGGAACCACGTACTTTCGACTGGAGTAGCAAGAAAAAATTTTTATATTTTCCAATAGTTTTTTCATAATCTGACGATTATTTTGAAAGATTTTTTGTTTGTATTTTTGGTATGTACATATTATTTTTTGACATTTTGTAACTATTTATTTATAAGTTTACGTGTTACACTGGCCCTAGTAGTAACAGATGTAGTGATAAAAAAACCGCATAATATGAGTAGAGACCAATTACTTTAGAAAGAGCATAATAAAATCACAAATTTTTTACAGTAATTTGTCTCCAAAATTACATGTTTATCTCTCGTAAATCGTAATATATAAGCTAACATGTAATCTAACAAATAACATTTAGCCAATTTCGAAAAACCAAAAACCCTTACGCAATAAATAATAAACGAAGGCTTTTAGGTATATTTGGAGTATTGCCTGATTAACACCGAAAATAAACCCCCATTTTCATTTGTTTCTTCGCTGCCAGCATTAATCAACTTATCCAGTAAATTCTCAGCGCAAAATATGTTTATCCACAGAATCAACACTTTTATTCATGATAGCTTTGCTTTAGAAACAACTCTCTTAAACAAAGTTTCTTTGAACAATTTATTATTAACTAAAAAAACAAGCATTAAAGCACGGGCAATGAATTCTAATGAGAGTAATTACGTACTTTTAGGGGTAATGTTGAGAGAACCGCTAACAAGAAAATTTTAATAGCTGCAATTTGTCATTTTAAATATTGATTTTCTCTCTTGCTGCAATGTGAAAGGCTATCATAATTCAAGAGTTTTTATTCATCTCAACTTGGCTGTATACTAAAAGTCTGATTATCATAATGTTTCAAAATGAAACATAATAAACATTAGCTAAGTAACAGTTTCTGAAAAAGTCCAAAACATAATACATGTATTACCTACCCCCCACCTTGAAATATTGTTAATACTTATCAAAAAACTACCAACACAGCTATTGACGTCTAAAAGAAACGTGGCAACTCTGTGTGGGAAACAAATTAAAAGTTTTTTTGATTAATGTCAAAACTTAAAATTACAATTTTTTTTGATTTAAATCTAAATTTGAATCTATAGATAATTATGTATAATAATATGTATTGATTGCTAATGTAAGTCAACAATAAGATCTCTAAATTGTGTACTGTTTATTCATTAAAATAATATTGGCTTTTTGTAAATTACTGTTTAAAAACCAATAAAATATATATATTTATATTTAATCTCTTCATAATAGTAAATAATTAAAATAAAAATAATCTTAATAAAAATAAAAATTATAATGGTCTAGCAAATATTGTAAATTGTTTGCATAATATGTTAAAACATATTATGCAAACTTCACTTCATCTTTCAATTGGAAACAAATCAATAAAAACTACTTTATTGTTAGTCAGACGCGGAGTATTTCAAGGAGATTTGTTTATAATTTTGTTTGGCAATTAATCTATTATTGAATCTTTTTAATAACTAAAGTTGTGGCTATAAGCTGATAAGAAACTACATTAATTTTTCAACTATTAGTCATCATTAGCAGGCGGTCAAAATCAATTATTCAACTATTCAACTTAATAAAAATCAATGAGTTGTTTCCAAATAGTATTGGTACGGAATTTGAGATTAACAAATTTAAACTTTAAAGACAAATAAAGGTAAAAATCAAATTTGATCTTATAAGACTAATAACAATAAATTTATTAACAGTTTCAATGCAGGATAACAATTTTTATATTTTATATTAATAGAAAATTAATATTGTCATTATTATTACTTGTCAAAGACCGTTATGATTTTTAATCTAACAAAATTGCTGTGCCTTCGAGACAGGGAGAGCTGAACATAATTATTAGTATTATTATTGTATTACAATTTAATTAATTGTGTTCTTTCCAGCATATACCAACGTGACAAAAGGTAGTATTCTTGACCATACAGAATAGAATAAAACAATAAAATTATTCCTTATAAGCATGTCTATGAAATAATTTTATCATTTCATTCTATTTTGTATCGTTAAAAAGACCATTATTAGTCTCTATTCATTGGCTTTAAAGATAAGTTTTTAAAATATTGAACTAACATAACATTGTTCTTCTGGAATATATAATTACAATTAAGTTTACTCAAACGACAAAAACATCTTAATTAAAGGTAGAACGCGTTTTTTATTTAAAGTCATGCTACAGTGTTTTTAGTGAAAACCATAATAATAATTGCCGTTTTCAAATCTCTGAAATATCTTTCCATTGTTAATCAAATTTTCCCAAAACATTATAGCGTTTTTTACGTTGAACAACACCGCTTATTCGTTCAAAATAAAAAAATTAAAGCTTATTACTTTGAGCAAAACAAAACCGCATGTTAAGTATGTAAACCCAACATTTATTTTTTGTTCAAACGTACTTCTCTATGCTTTTTGAAAACAAAAAAAAAACCAAATAAAGCAAACATTTCACTCGCTTTTTTTCCATATTTTATTTTGTTTCACATAAAATCAAAACACATAATTGTTCAAGTTTTTACAAATTCTTTTTGCTCGATTGAGAGAAGAGCCTGTTAATCAATATATTACATTATGATTCAAAGCGATTAGAATTCCTGGCCTTTAATAAAACTCCCTGGAATTGATATTACAAACCCGCCAAACATTTAATTATGTACCAACGTTAACCGATCAGGTTAGAACGCAAAGCTGAATTTCAAACGCTTTTGTGATTAGCAATTGTATTTAGAAGATCGTTAATAATTGTTGCTACGTAGTAACAATTATCGCTTGTAGATTTATCGCACCAAGCACACATAACTTTGCATAAATATGTAATATAAAATTTTTTTAAAACGTTTAAAAATATTTTAGGATACCGCTGTTTATCAACAAGTCAGATTGAAAAGTAAAAAAAATGTTAGATTTTTGATAGTTGTTTATTGATGTTGTTACATATAAAAGCAATAAAACCAATACAACATTTATCTCCTGTCGCCTAGCACCCAGTCTAACCTACCCACTTAGTAAAATATTTTTGTAAAACCCATTGTTCAAGCAACAGCAATTTTTTCAAAACAAAAATTTTGTAAAACTAAAAATAAAACAGCTAAAAAACAATAAATTTCAGGTAGAACACTCAGTTTAATAACTGTCTTAATCTGAATTATATTCTGCTGTAATATTAGAATTAAAGAAGTGTAATGATTATCATTTATAAAACATTCACTAATACATATAAACAGATTGATAAATAAAAAAGTATTCACAAAATCATTTGAAAAGATAGTAATTTTACCCCAAATCAGTATTGTAATTAAATAATAAGAAGCCTGGAAAAGGTAGGTAATGTGCATCTTGCGGAAAAACTTAGCCTATTTGGTTACAGTATACGCCGCCGTTATGTGATAAACCGCAAGCAACGATCTATGGTTTTATATTTAATCTTCAATGGTTTTACTTCAATTTACTACATCAAAATGTCACTATTTTTCTTCAAGTTTGATGTGCATTTGAGCATTGAATACACAGCTCTGCATGTGCTGGGTTTTTTTGGTTTAGAAAAACCATGAGAACATGCCAGTAAAACATGTTTGGAAGAATGGTTTGTTGTGTCGTTGGTCTAGTTCACGTAAGTCTAATAAGTCAAAGTAAGTGTTAATTGTGTGTGACTAGACATCACTGTTAGACATTTTTAAGCTTTTTAAGTTGAGCAAGTACAGCACTAACATTTTTTTTTATAATTATTTGTCATTTTTGGTAATGACAACTTGTCACTTAATTTTTTATAATTTATTTTAACACGTGTACAATAATAATTATATTGAATTAAAAATGAGTTATTGTGGGTAAAACAGTAAAACCTTGACCTTTCTTATTATAAAATCAATATCTAATTCTGATAAACTACGGATATTGAAAAGACATTATGGTCTTGACTACTATCAAATGCATTAGACGCAGTGAATGTGGTCTTTTAGTCTAAGATTGTCCAAGATAAATTACTCTGGTTATGTAGTCCTAGTTCACAAGACTGGGTCTCGTCGATTCCGCCCAAGAGAATATTAATTACTCAACAGGGATATAAACATAAATTTAGGCAAGCCGGAGTGTAAATCTACGCGAATCCTTATTATATCGTGTTAAATCCGCTTTCCATGTTAATTAATCATTACACGCTCTTATTTATTTATAGATGAACAGACAACTTTCCATCTTAAATCATTATTTATTACTCAAAAATTAAACTTTCCGCATTATAAAACTACAGAATTAGAGAAGCGGAATTGATCACCGGATAATAAATTGGTAGCTCTTTGATAATTCTGCAGAAATAGTTTGCGAATAGCAATAAAATTATTATGATATAAATGAAAAAGCTTTTTCAAGGCTATCACAAAACAGCAAGTCTTTACTTTCAACTCACATGAAGAAAATTAAGCCTGCTGTCGTCTGCCGACGTTGTTTGCTATAAAATTCAACAATTACTTTCATGCAACAACTACGGCTTTCAAATTTTGACGTCTGGACGTAATAATCATCTCGGGAATTATGTTCTCAGTTGTTAAGTGGAAAGATTATTAAATTGCAGGAAAAATGTGAACGAATTACATTATCGAAGGAAAATATTAATAAGTTTGTTTACTTTTAAACGTTATTATAAAACTTTCAACTATTAGCACTTTACCTTGTAAGAACAATAGTGGCTCTAAAACTAACTATATTTTCCAACATTTAATTTTTTTACTAAAGATTTAAAGATCATTTGTTTTATCGTTTTTTTACTGGAGAAGATTTCTAGGAATTTGAAATAATTGTGATTTTGAAGATATAAATTTTTTCAGCGTTTTTTGAACTTCTATTTTTAACCACATATTCTTGTTGCTCAGGTGCCATCTTGGAAAAACAGCTTAAAACCACTTTTTTGATAATAATTATCTTCCAACAGCTATAGTAGGCTCAATCGGAAAGGAACTTCACCGAGGCAATTTTGTTTATTAAGCACCGCTTAATTACTGATCTAAACAAGAAATAGAACAGCATTCGATTGCGTGCTCTGTTGCACGAGTCCTATACCGGACGCCGACAAGTTAGTCAGTAAATAAATTGTGGTGACTAATGTTGTAAAGTCAACCAGCCGTATCAACAAAACATTATTATACACAAGTAATTTCTATAACAGTCATTTATAAGCTTTATATTATAATCTGGAAATGCAACAAAAATGCAAACTTAAAACAAACAAAAAACCGCAAATTTTTTTCATCTATGTATTCAAAGTGTTCAATCTTCTACGACCAGTTTTAAAATCAACTTAATTCGAATCTGTTCTTAACCGCAATTATTTTGTAAAGAATTGATCTCACTGATATTTACTCGCAGTTTAATCCTTTTTTCAAGACTTGTAATTTTTTATAGAAAAGAATATATAAAAGAAGAAGTTTTTTAAATAACATTATTGTCTTTTACAACAAATCCATTGTTTGAGAATTTTTTGTAGAATAAAAATATTCAAATCATTAATTTTATTTACATCTTTGTAAACAGATGATATCACACCCTTTTCATTTGTTTATTTCCAACCATCAAAAATTCCTATAAAAAAATTTTGTTTTAAGCTAATACACATATATTTTATCTTTTATTAATAATTAGTAATTGTTTGTAAAAATTTGTAATTTTAAATAAAAATTCAAATAAAAAATGACAACTAATGACTTATTAATATTATAGAATTTTTCTGCGTTGATGCGCTGTTAGTATTTTTATGTGAAACAGATTTTTCGAGAGAAATTGTGAAAGCAAAACTCATTATATTTCATAAAGGTCTAGTTTATCTTCAAATGTTCTACGTTTGTAATGAGCTAATTTAAAAGGGTTGCTTTATAAACAAGGTTGTCTGCTTGCTTTAGAATTTTATTTTACGGAAAACTTGTTCACTGTATGAGAACAACCAAATTTGGACAGAGGCCATATTTCATACAGGTCTTGTAGCAAAGCATTCACAAAACAGTTGATTACACTTTTATTCAAGCGATTTAATAATATATATTAATTTTCATGAATGTTTTACCGACAAAGATAATTTTTTGTCTGACATCTTTTGCGCAATAAAAATGCTATTTTTTTTAAACTATTTTAAATAATTTAGCGAAAACATTTTGACAGAGCAAGCAGCTCTTATAAAACAAAACAATTAAAATGGCGTTTTCAAAATATTCCAATTTCCTGTCAATTAGGTTCGTGTTTCTCTGTGAAATAATAGAAAAATATAAGCAATTTCAACTCCGCTACTGAAAACAACGTAAAAGTTAATTTTAAGCATGCATGGGTTGCGGGGTGTTAAGCCAAAATCCCAGAAAAATTGCAGAAACAATTCGATATTCTATGCTGAAATTAACAATTTTCCTAATGATAGAATTTTTTGCAACGAAACAGTGCTGTTTTCGAGATTTGCAGGAAACATTACACTTTCATGAGATACTCAGAGATATGACCTTTTATGCATTTAACAAGTATAGAAATAATTTGCACTATATGCGTTATTGGAATACATTTGTCACAATATATTACTTGACGCAGAATTTAAAGCGATTTGACAGTACTCCAGTACTTTATTGGTTAGACTAGATATTAGACGATCAAGAAACTCTTCTCTTGGTTGTTGTATTCTTACAAAAAACATTAAATGGTAGATATTTAGAGTGAATAAATTTATTCTCAAACTGTAGTTACATCTACTTTTTTTCACGCTTTAACCTAAACATTTAGAATCACTGAAAGCAGGTTTAATAATTTAAAATTTATTATTTTTAAAATGGAGTATAAACCGACCATTTATTCAAGGTAAATATTCATTTTGTGAGGAAAATCTACCTTGTTACACTACAAAGATCAACATCTTGTGAGAACATTTATGTTTTGGTAGAATCACATGATGTTTTGAAAATGTAAATTTCCCAAATCAAATTTAACCAGACGGTTCTTGCCATCTTTGTAATATTTCTATATTCTTTATTCTTTGTAGAATAATAAAATCTGCTCAAATGTTATTACTATTGGTGTTTACGTTTACATATTTGCCGTACGTTTGAAATAAAGAACATTTTACCTGCATAGTGCATTCAGCAAATCAAAACTTATAGTTGACAATATAACAAGCTTGGCATCTTACCGGAAAAACTATATTAGATCCTATACGGAAAGACAAATATCTGAGTTTGCTATTAGTTGAAAAACTGTTTGCACTGTTTACTAAGACATAATAATCACGCAGAAAATACATATATTTTAAGATTTCTGGGATTTCAAGCCATTAATGTCAAAAGTATGTAAGTTAGTTTCACCGTAAATCAGAGACGATGCTGCACCAGCAACTATCTATGCATTTGTGTAGAGAAATAAAAATATTACACCATTTCTTAAAGGTTTTATTTGTTATTTAGAGAGAAATATTGTGTTCATTCTATTTCATGCTTTTTCCGGGTGTCGTTAAGAAAAGCTAATGCGCTTTGTGGTTCATATTTGATACCCTTATTTGTTTGTTTTTGAGAAAAATGTGTTGTTGAAATATCTATCTGTATTGGTTTGCGTTTATCAAAATGGTTAAAAAATATAATTTTTTTTTTAAAAGAAAACATCAATTGTTTGAAAATAAATTTATTCATTCAATAGTTTGCTATAAATTCATTTATAAATCCTTTTCTTAAAACACTATTAGAAAATTATGCCATAAACAAATTAACTGGTTAATGAAACAGTGTAGCTCATTCAGCAAATAAGTTAAAATCATCAGATTTCTTATGTTTATTAATCAAATCGTCTGTGTCTTAATATTAAAGACTAACATTGTTAATCTGAGGCGCTAGAGTTACTCAACAACTCCTCTTGTAAGCTCTTTTATTACAATATATGTCAGCCAGACTATTAGGAGTTAAAAACATTTAGAGAAAGAAAAAATGTGCTTAAGAATAATAATAATATTTTAATAAATGCTTTGAACTTATTTCTACGAAAAGTATGAATAATAAATAAAATATCTTTTCTTTTTTTTATTTGTTTTGTTTACTTGATTATTACCTGAAATATTTGTTACAAAAACGTTTTCATTTGAATAAATTGCTTTTAAATGAAAAATTGTGTATGATGTGAGATAATATATTATCAATTATTATGGTTCAATTAATGATATTAATTAATCTGTATGACAGTCCCAACACTCATCCTGTTCATCTGAAATTGACAATGCTATATTGCGTAATTTGAATCCATTATTTCAAACATTTATCCGATAGATAGAACAGGCATGTGTCCGACGTCCACGCTTCTGTGGAATATAGGGCCAAATGGATCGGCTGAGGGTTGAAGAAGGGTGGTATGTTCCAAAAGGACGACGACTGATAAACAAGCTAGGTCCTCTGTCGCTGACAGCTCATTATTGAGTTTGATACAACTGTTATCAGGTTTACACGTGACTTGCTAGGATTTGCAGGTGAGCAATGTCTAATCGGGAGTTGAATACTAGGATCCTGTTGTGTTGTCTCTAATTGACCAAAAGCAAATCAATTGATTCTGAGCTCGTAAGCTACATATAACAGACGATGTTAAATAATGCTTTGTACGTCTTTACTCATTGTGTTGTTTTTTATGCTGCGTTTATATAACGAGTGTTTTGTAAAATTTGACGTCATACCCGGCCATGCCTAAAAAGTGGTGTGAGCGGATCATAATTTTTAAAACAATTGTTTCAATGTTCAAAATAGCTACTAAATTTTTTTAAATTTCTGAATGTAACATTGGTTTTCACACAAGAACAGAAAATTTCTGGGGTAAAATCTTATTTTCATAACGGCCACCGAGTGAATGGTAAATTATTGGGCCATTTTTTTAAATGAAACAGTGACTGCTGCAAGATTTTACGAGAAGATTTTACAGCCATTCGTTGCACAACTTTATGACGATGAAATTCTAGACGGTTACTTTTAGCAAGACATTCCACATACCACTTACAAGACCTTGAATATGCTACAAGAATTTCTTGCCGATCGATTTATCAGCCGAAATACAGCCATAACTTACCTTCAAGATTCTGCAACTTTACTCATGTACCCATTTGACTGTATTGACCATGAAATTTATTTAAATAAGCTGTGAACTACCTAAACATTATTTGAATTGCTTTTCCAGCAACCTAAAGAATAAAGAAAAATAATGTTAAAATATACCATTTTGAAATTAAGCATAAAGTTATTTTACGTTTTTTATATCATTTAAAAACTTTGTATACCGCACCAAAAAACAAATTTAATAATATTTGAAAAAACATTATTACCGAATTTAGTGATGTAACATATACGACTTTAATTATAGTACTTATTTGTCTCAAAAATATTTTTAATTGATTATGATGTCGGTTATTGGGAGTGAATTTTAGCATAAAACGTAGAAATGTGATTTTTCGACCTTGCTGTAAGAACTTTCTTATAGATTTTGTTACTCTTTCACAGCTTTTAACTAAAAGTTTTCTATCACTTGGTAGTTAAAAAAGCCACAAAATCTATTGAACAAACTTTTTGGCAAATAGTATAACTGTGTAAATAGTTTATTGAGCCAAAGATTTCCAACCAATCAATTAACCTATTAGTCTGTTTTTAATCAATCGTAAAAGAAGAAAACATTAGCAAAAATAAATATTAAATATTTGTAATGTTTGTTGTTATAAGAAAAATTCTTACTTTTTCATCATTTAGAATGTCTGTTTCTTATCAATTTAATTTTTTTGTAGAATAAGTAAATATTGAAACATTTTTCACTAGTAGTACAAAAACTTTCGGTATTGAGTGTAATAACTGTCACATCCTTAGGTTAGATGTAATGTACTAATATTTCACCTAAATGTGTATTTATGATATGTATGTACGCGTTTTTTAATTATTTATTAGCAGAATAATTATTTGTTATGATTACAAGCATTTTATTCTTCATAGATGCTGAAGATTTACCACAAACCGTTCTTTTGTCATATTAATAAGTAGATATAATTTTTGTGAAACAATTACCATGTTCACCCATTGTTATTAAATCAGCAACGTAATATATCTCGCTAAAATGGTGTACATTGTCTTCCACATGAAGCTACACAAAAGGAAGCTTTCAACTAAAACCATCAAACTTTTAATACTCCGAGGAGATTTCCGACAAGCGATGAAAGTGGAACAAATCCAGATGCATTTGTTGTGAACACACTGTTTTTAGTACGTGTTATGTCTATAATATGTGTAAAGGATGTATTAAAATTGGTATTTTAGATTATGTAAAAAACCAGAGTAAAAAAAGTCAAAAAAAAACAAAATTTTGATTGTCTTGCAAGTAGTTTTGACTTTTATTCAGGACTCCCTCAGTCTTTAATAACATGTTTATTCCAAACCAAACGACTGTGATCTGCAGATTGATGTAGTGTTGTTTCATTTAACAGAAAACATTTAATCAGAGACAGAGACAGGTGTAAATAGTCAAGTTATCAACAGATTGTTTTGACAAACAAACCAGATAAAAAAGTCAAATTGCAAGTTTTTTCTCAAATTTATAAATGAACCTAAGAATAGATTTATTTATCAATAATGAACAAGCATCAAAAATACAAAATTTGAACAACAAATTTGATAAAAATGATAAAATGATTACAAAACCTCTTTAAAACGTTATTTGGTTATTACAATCAGCAAAAGTGAGGAAATTGTTGATTTAGTAAAATGTATCACTAGTATAGATGTTTTTAAACTTTATCAGCTGAGAATGGTTAAGTATAAGTATAATCCACATTGTTATAAAGTGGAGAAAAACACTGTCGGTATTATCATAGAATAAGCAGTTATTGACAAATTCACCCACAATGCATAAGAAATAATAAAAATCAATTTGATTTCAACAATTACTAGTTTTGTGTGCTACGACGCAAGTTCTGCTGGATAAACAAATGATGCGTTGCTGATCAAGGTGCATTTTTTCTTAAATGATCTCTTTAAAAAAAATTAGCATATTGTACTGTTAGGCAAAATTGAATTTAAACAAAATTACTTAAAAGCAATTTTTTAGATTTCTATGATAAATTGAAGGACTTTTCAAAGTAAACATTTAACTTAACCGCTGAAAATCATGTACGTGCAATACCTGACCACACTTACCAGTTAGTGCTGTATACTTCACTAGAGAGTTATAAATCAGGACGGTTTTTGCAGTAACGGGGGTATCGCGGAGAAACCGCTCCCACGGGCTACGATTAGTCCGATAAAGTACAGATTCCCCTCAGCTCTATGCCCAAATCCTAAAACTAACAAAGACCATAAACGGATGACCGAACGCATTTCCGTGGCAGAGGATTTTCCTGCCAATTAAATGTTCAAATAGAAAGGTTTGAGTTGATTGTTTTTACAGAGAACGTTTAGATGAATTGCAAATACTGCCGCTTGTATTAGCTTTGTTAAAAAGCTTAGGAAAATTAAGCTGTGTAGCTTTTTAGTTTAACAATACTTTTGTTTATAATATTGTTATGTTTACTGACTTACTGTTTAAAGAAAAATCCGAGTTTACAAGTCAATTTAATTAAATTCTGCACATGATTTCATTGTCTAAAAACGTATTTGTCAAAAATAGACGCTAGTGGCTTCTAACATCAACAATATATCTTGATGTATTTTGCGCTCAAGGAGTATCATCAACTTTTAACTTTCAGATCCAAGCAAGTGAATTTAAAATAGCTTTGATCAATCAAGGACGATAATTTTGTAGCTGAAAAGTCACTAAAAACGCTGTTAATTCAAAACTTTCATTTATAAATGATACGTAAATGTTGAAAAATTATTAACAATCTTTTGATAAGTATTTACTGTAGAGTTTGATCTAGTTTTGCAATTGGGTCAGAAAAGTTGTTAGAAAAGCTACCAAGTAGAATAAGACAAATTAACAGATTTATTTCTTTAAAATAAGTAAGATTTAATCAAGCGTATACTTTTCTTATTTCAGTCAGATTACTACATTTATCAAAAATATTAAAATAATAAATTTTTTATAGAATAATAACATTGTATATATGTTATGATAATATTAATTTTTGATTTGTGCATTTTCACTCTTATTGTTTGATAAATTGGCAGTATTTTTAATGATTGTTGAATAAATTTCAACATTGGTCGTGCGATCTTAAGCAAACACATTTTTTCCTTTGAAAATGTTTTGTAGTAAACATTCTTAGATACAACAGAAAGCTATCTGTCTTTTTAATATCTGATGTTGCTAGGCACATTTGCCAAATATGTTTACATCTTCTAGAATCTCCCAAATGAGACGCTTTTACAAATCATGGAAATCACTCATTCAATTTAACGAGCAGTTAAAAGGAAAGATTTAAAATCACATCAAAAGTGATGAATAATGGATTTTCTACTTACGTTTGTAAGTCTCGTTATTATTTTTTTGAAAGTTATAAATTATAATTCTCATCGTTTTTTATTGCGTATCGTTAAAACACAAATTGATAAAGCTTGACTTGGAAATCATAAAACAAACAATCTGGTAGTAGCCGGTTATAAAATAAATCTAACTTATCTATTTGATATTGTCTGTTTAATATAATATGTTTGATTAAGACCTATTGACATGTACTACTAATAAACTTATTTATTTTTCATTAATAATTGTCTTCTTTTTTTTACACATATTTTTGTTATTTCTTAGTTTACTCTATATTTAATTTAATATAATAGTTGTTTATTATTTTGTTTTCTTCTATGTGTTTATTATGTTCTTAACTTCTTCCAATCGCTCTTCTGCAAGTTTTGCTTTTTACTTGTGTCATTAGAATTAATTTTCTTTAGTTTTTTCAATTGTGCTTATTATCTTTTGATTTTTAATTGTTTTTCACTTCTGCTTTTATTTTAAAAGCTATCAAAAAACATTCTAGTTTATAGCTTTTTTAGATCCTTTTGTTTTTTTTAATTATCTGATTTTTTTTGGTCAGTTATAGGTAAGTATAGTTTGTTTTACAATGCCTTGTTTTGTAAAAATAGCATTCTTAAACTTTATAAACTGCAATATTAAATAGCTATCAGAGCAACTTATGTTTCACAAAGAATTTATAAACTGAGACCGATCGCTTCGTTAAAATTTTATAAACAACAGAGATTTTTAAACTCTTTGAGAAACACGAGTTGGCTGGAATGCTCTTTCCACATGCGAAGAATTTTTAAGCCAAGCGGCAAAAAAATAATGATTATTTTAACAAAGTGGGAGATGAAATAAAAGTTTTGGTAGTGCAATTATAGTTACAACAGAAAAGCATCGGATTTTATATCAAAAATCATTGAAACACAATGTGTATATGTTTGTACACGCAACAGGTGACTTGTCATCAACTTAAAAAAATACTTTTAGTAAATATTTTAAACCGCATATTTTGCTATTTTTTAATTTATTATATTATTGATATCTATGTCGACTCTATGTTACCACTTCAAAGTATAGCAAGCTATTTAAATGTTTTGAAGACTTCCAACTTAGAACAGTTGGATATTTGAAATACAAGGCGTACAAATTTTCAAATCATTAGCAGTTAATTGTAGGAAATTAAAAAAAAATTAAATTTGAAATTATGCAGAACAATGTTTATTTTGCTAAATTTACATAAAGCTATTTCAGGGAAAATGTTATTTACTGATGATGCTAGTTTCACGTTTAGCGTAATCGAGCCCAAAACACAATTTTTAAAATTTTTAATAGGTAACATTCCTTGTTTATCTAATCCTAACAACCTTGTTTAGATACTTACTTTCAGCGTAAATAAAATAAGTGTTTTGGCAAGAATAATTAACAACAGACTTATTAGTTCAATTCCTAATGGTGGAAACCTTGGATCCGAGAATTTATTTATTATTTATTAATTCTACAATATTGAAACTTTTTGATAAAAGCATTTCTCTCAAGCAACATTTCTACTAAACTAGAGAATCGCAAACCTGATCCAATATAATACTTGTACGAGTAATTTTCACAAATAATAAATAAACTTGTTTTTTGATAAATAAACAAGTAAAGGGTTCACAAACCCTTAAAGTATGTTGCTGCTTTAAATAGAATGGCTGGTTTTCTAGAGAGCATAAACTACGCTGTCACTAATAATAACTAAAATTATATTTTATTTTAAAAAATAAAAAAAAACTGAATGGTAAATAATAAAATTGAGTTGTCTTTAAGACAAAATTTCAGGAAAGAATGTTTTACATTACGTCATCAATTTGTATTATGCCTAAGACAGTAAAGCTCCTGGCACGTTGCATGAATAGAATCATTGATAACCCTTTAAACCATAAACTAGTTTTCCCATCGAGTTTTAAATTAGGGCAAACACGGCTGCCAACACTACATGTATTAAGTATTTAACGTCGTTCGATTTAGGAATTCAACCCAAACTCATAAAATAGCTTTTAGTCCAACCAACCATGTAGAATATAGTGTCTAACCAAAAATTTATTGTTAGGAAAATTTCTCACTTAAACTATCTTGTTGTTTTAATTACAAAGTCTGCAGAGGGTAAGTGTATCTTATTACACATACAAACATGCGCAAACCGCCAATTTGCCTAAAATGTTAGTGTTTAGATATTTAATAAACTATCAAAAGTGAAAAGTTAAACTTATATATAAAACTTGAAATTAATTAATTAAAAAATTACAAAGTGGGCTCCTTTCCCATCCTAGCAAGAGTCTTATTCTACAAAAAAAATTGTTTTCGTCTGGATATAGGTGTTTCTATGTTTGTATGTTTGTAAATGTAGTAAGCTCAATAAATCAAAAGATTGCAGTGCAATATTCCTTGTTAATCTTGTCATTAGGTTTAGGGTTGTCTACTTTTTTTTAGTTAAAGATTGTTGTAAATACTATTGTCTACAATAAACTTAGATTTTATTTAATGTTGTTCTTTTGAATGAATTCCTCATAGAAGCACCACTATCGGCATCTTTACATTTAAGGATAAGCTTTTTAAACAAATAATTTTTGAATACAGTAGCTTTTGAATATATTTTCTATAACCTATGTAAATATAAATTTTAAACGTTACTATTAATAGTTTAGAAAACCAATTATACAAAAGTAAACTCAACATTCCCTAATGTTACTGTAAAAACATTTAAAAAATTATACTTTCAACTGTTTTTCTCTTTTTTATTTAACCAAACTTACACCTGCTTCCTAGAACAATTTACAAAATCGAGCTTTACTAGGTACATTTTCTTAATAAGACACTTGAAAATTGTTCCTAAATCATTGAATTTTAAATCAGCTGATTAAACTGAACTCTTATATTATGGTAATTGCTACTCCAATATTTTTAGGTCAATTTAAATAAATCCGCTCCTTGTTTTGACGTCATTACTCTTATTAGAACCTAAAAAGTCTTCTAAAATGCAGTTTCAAATTGAACTGTAAGACTCTTGAGATTTACAATCTGCTTAGTAGAAAACTAACCAGCTTACAGATTATAGATTGCAGAACAAAAATCAAATATATTTAAATTTGTAGTATTAGTCATAAAAGCTTAACTATTATTATCAATTAGTGTAAAGCACGTGTCTGCGGTAGAATCTTCAGAATTTTGGGTGCGAATTACAATTTGGATTAAAGTTGTTTTTGTCCAATATCGTATTTGTTGTACTATTTATTATTACATCTTTTAAAAATTGTTAATAACATTATTTACGTAATGTCACACATGCGGTATTTATGTTATCAAATATGTATGATTTTTTGATTAGTTCATACGCTGATACAAGCGTTTTGTGTATTATTAGGTAAGCTTTAACGTTTTAGGGCGCGATCATATTATCAACGATAATAAAAACGTATTAAACGAAATTGCGCAGCAAGAGTTTGAATAATTTATAAGCGCACGTTTTTTAAAATAAAATTTTTCTTGTAAGCGTTTAAATTAGTCTATCACTGTACATAAAAAACCTTTTTTCATAGTTCAAACGTTATAATTTAAACAATTCTGACATAACGAAGTATCCAAAAGACCGTGAATAATTAAAACTGGTAGATATTTCAATTGAGACATCTTTTTTCTTGTTTTCTGCATCTACTACACTCTTAAATCTAATAAGTAATTTCATGCTGTCATGCATATACATCACACTAATTTTTAGACGATAAAAACGTCCTACAAAAAGTAACTTTTTTGCTAAGCATATATTTGTGTAGAATTAGCAAATTATTATTCAACTAAGAAACAATTATTCACATAGGTAAGTTTTATGTAAATTTATATATACGTAAACAGCAGCTGTATACAATTATTGATTGTATTGATTATTAATTTTTATTGAATACATGGTTGTAATAATAATTGCATCAATTGAAAAATTATTATTTAGGAATATTCACTGCTAACTAATGTAAAATAGAAAGTAATTGGTTCAATTTTGTAACTGTCAGTTGTCATTGTCGTATTATTTTCTGTTGTATTATTTTATTTTTGCACGTTTTAAAATATTTTCAACAGTTTTAGCAGTATTTTTTTGATTTATTAATATAACTTAAGTCAATTCTATAATTTTTTTGTGAAAAACGTTTTAGATAACATTTAGATAACGTTTAACATTTCTAGAAATAACTAGAAATGTTAAAATTATTTTAAATATTTAGATAACGAAAATAAGTTTAAAAAAATTCTTTGAACCTAAACTTGTTTTAAGAAACGATTACCATATTAAAACAAAAAAGTTTTTCCATTGCTGTACGAAGTGATTTTCTTGTCTTAAACGTGCGATCTGGTTGCAGCACAAACAAACCAAGCTTGCACCAACACAATAATAGATCAAACTCTTTCATAAGATCGTTGTAAGGGCAAGAACTTCTTGACCTAACCCGCCCTTACATTATTGAACTATTATCGACCTAGTTGCCGACTGCCAGGAATGGTCTTTGGTAATAGTTTCAGCCAAATTCCACCTACTTTAAAGCCACGTTAAGATTTACATAAAGATTACATCTTTATGAGCGCCAATATTTGGATAAGCTTTTTTAAATTTGCAGTGGAAACTCGTTGCTTTATAAGAGCCAGACTGATCAAAAGTTTAAGCGCTTGTATGTTAATTTTTTCCAGATAAAAATTTAAATAGATTGAATGATTAAAATCTGAATTACTTGAACAATAAAGTTATAAACAATACAATTTAAATAAGCGCACTACATAATTATTAAACAAAAGTAATTATTTAAAAGTTAACAAAAATAGTTATTTACTTAAAAGTCAGGAAAATTTCACATTACTGAAGAGGAGCTAAATTGAAATACGAGGCACTTTGTGCCGAGTATTTTAAAGCTCCGAGCCAAGTAAGAGATTTTACTGACGTGTTTTGTATTAAATTTTTCCGGAAATCGTAAAAAAAGACGAAATTTACCAATTTTAAAATTTTTTTTGACAAATTCCACAAAAGTCAAGCTTGTCCATTTTGTTGGCAACTATAGTTACTAGAGAATCTTTTTTATTTTGCGTCTTGTAAAGTTTTTACAGTACTAGTCCGGAAAACTCAATTTTTCTGCGTGTAAATAAGCAGGAAAATGTTGTTTCCAAGACGATTTCCGGAAAAATTATTAACTAAAAAATATCCCAAAAAAACTGATTTTAGCAGCGGAGAAATTAACGACACTAATTATTCATCTAAGTTTAAACAATGATTTCTTTCAAATAAGCATTTTTCTTGAATTCATTTAGTATAGACTTGGAAAAAAATAGCTGTTAAAATTTTTAGTAGATTTTTCTTTATGTTGCAAATAATCCAAAACAAAAAATATTTAATAAAGATATTAATAATAATCTAATATAAAGAATTAAAAATTCCATCCTTAACTTATTTTTATTTGTTCTGAAGGTTCAAGATTTCTTGACAGACTATTGTAAACGTAAATCTATTTTTATAAATTCATATTTCACTGTTCATGAAAGGAAAATTCTTTAAAATAAAAAAAATTTTAAGTCTTACATGACCAATTATGACAATAAAACTAGCGATAGTCAGTTATAAATTTACTAGATACTCTAAACTTTTAGTATTTTACTAAATTTTCACTTTAAAGCTAACAATACTTTTTGAACCAAGGTTTACCTATTTGACTAAACATGCTACAAAACAATTACTCTTAATAGTCTAACATATTGTCTGACTGATCTATTACTCAATCACTTAGTAAAAACTTCTAACACTGATTTATTGTTAAATCAATTATAATTGTTTAATTTTTTCTATTGTCATTCTTACATACACCTCTTCCTAAATCCATCAATTTATTTCTACTAAACTATGCTAATTTTATAATAGTTGATGTTCATGTAGGTTCCTGAAAACAATTGTTTTTATGTATCAGATACCTAATATTCCGTGACTATTATGTGCCAAGTGTCATTAATTAGGGAGTTTACCTTACTTTTGAAAATTTTAAAATCTTCTGAAAAGCAAAATATGTAAATCACAGCTGCGTGTTCAAAAACAATCTATTTAAAAACCCTTTTTATTTGTGTCAAACATGAAACTCATAAAGATCGTGTTTTGGTCTTAATGAATTGTAAAATACACAGCACTAATTAATGAGGGCGGCTGTAATGACTGTGCGTAGATGTAAAATACAATTAAAAGATTCTCGCCGCCTTTGATGGAAGAAAGTTTATTTTCCCCAAGTACGAATCTTGAATAAACGTTCGAAAATGGTTAATTGCATTAGTTCTGTTTCAGTTAATCAAGAAATTGAGCTGAAACGTGTCCCAGACTTTTAGTTTACTTCTGAAAGTTAACTCTCTAATTTACACATTCTTCTTGTATCCACATTAGGCTAATCGCTAAATCATCAATTAACTAATAACTTAATTTAGATACAAATTAACAATTATATTACATAAATTGTTTTGTCTACTGTCAAAGCAATCTCAAAAACTGTTAGCGCATCTTGTTGCTTTAGATGGAGAAATTATGTTTAAAATCATATTTACACAACAATATTAATTTGAGCATCAAGGTAATTTAACGTAAAATAATCAACTAATTAGGAGCAAACATTCGAATTTCCACAAACACACTCTCTGTTAACTGCCGATGTTATTTGAGGCTACTGTTTGATTGATTTACCTAAATTGATTTTATAATCAGAGTAATTGCGTGCAATTTGCAAGATAATTGACCTTTCTTTTCAAATAGAACAGAACCAAAATGAATAGAATCACTTTCTTGTAAGATTTTAAAGAATTCCAATTATTTGCAAAATGATAAAATAAAGATGCGGTCGAAAGATCTCAGTCAGAAAAAAAGTTTCTTACAAAGTGTTTTTTTCATCATGATATGTAATTTGAGATAAAACTTGTAATTGTTTAATTTTTTTTACCGAATAACTAACCGTCTCACGGCAGTAGGTTACATATAAACTAATTATTTTGCCGCACAACCAACTCTTTCTCATAATTTATCAGCCAGAAAAATTATAGTACGTTGTAAATACGACAAAAAAACCATTTTGCATTAGAATATAATAAAAATAATTTTTTCATAAAAAGTTTCGACAACGCTTGACGGAATATTACAAAAAAAATTGACAAAACATAACCTATAATTTTCACGCTACTTGTGACAGCAAGTGCGTAGTTTTGTTGTGTTTTTTTACCTAAAACACATAATACAGCTATAGTCTGTTCAGATTTATGAAAAAATAATAGTAAACAGTGTGTAGGACGTAATCGATGCGTGACTCAGTCATAAAGTCTACGTGATACCGAGCTTCTGGAATTCGGGCGAGGCTGGCATTCGAAAGCACAAGGGTGCATTGGATGTGCTGCTTCAGAAACAGAGACTGAGGTTAATCTCAGAGCTCTCAGTCCTCCCAGAAAAAAGACTAAACGTAACCACTAAACTAAAATAAAATTAACAATTTTTTCTGCAGCCTGCCCTGTTCGAAAAATCGTCAACCATCTCTCACTTTATAGATGTGAGCACGTGGTGCATAGAGTTTAGAAAAAGCTTTCGAGTTTTATGAGAAATTTGTTAAAACACTAATTCAATATTGAATTAAAAAAATATCAACGCAATCTTGATATTTACAACCTATTTGGTAGTTATGACGCTACTTGTTCATTGTGTAGGTATTCAAAATTGTCACAATAGGACAAGTAATACGACCAAACCATAACTAACAGCATTATACCGTCTATGTTCAATTTTAAAACAGCAGTGCGAATTCATTGCAATTTCTAGGAATTTCTGCAATTATTATTTCTCTTTGTTTGTAAAGTTAGTTGTTTAATTATAACAACTTTAATTAGAAAAGTTTTAATATGGTAAAATGATAAATAATTTTATAAACAAAACAAAAAACTAAACAATAAGCATTGCATTGATTTTGTAGTTTTAAAACTCGGAAAAAAGCTATAATAGAAGATAAATAAAAGAAAACGCAACCTATATGTTGTTCTAATTTATAGTAATTCATAATGTTTCAGCTTAAAAAAAATTCGTAAGCTTATAAACGTGTGTTTTGACATTTTATAATTACAGATTTTATTGTAGACGGGGAAGCTTGACTGTCATAATTATAAATTAATAGATAGGTGTTTGAGCTTAAAAAGTTCGTATTGAAAAAATTGTATTGAAAAAACTAATTTGTCTGACAAGTAATTTTAATGCAAAAATTTTGCTACTCTTGACATCAATAACAAAACATACATATATGTATATTTAATTTAGTAAAAATATAATTAATTTTATTAACAAAACAAAAAACTAAACCATAAGCATTGCATTGATTTTGTAGTTTTAAAACTCAGTAAAAAGCTATAATAGAAGATAAATAAAAGAAAACGCAACCTATATGTTGATCTAATTTATTGTAATCTATAACGTTTCAGCTTAAAAAAAAATCTTAAGCTTATAAAGTGTGTTTTGACATTTTATAATTACAGATTTTATTGTAGACGTGGAAGCTTGACTGTCATAATTATAAATCAATAGATAGGTGTTTGAGGTTAAAAAGATTGAACTCTGCTATCTAAAATTATATTGAAAAAAGTAATTTGTCTGACAAGTAATGTTAATGCAAAAATTTTGCTACTTTTTTGACATCAATAACACAACATACATATACATCAATATAGGCATAAAAAAACTTAAAACATTTGGTAAATTATGTATTGAACTACTAGTAAGAATCAATTTCCTATTAATTAGGTCAAGGCAAAATACCCTTTTGGCTGACTGGATATATTAGTTTTGCGGTGATACTACAAGCTGGGAATGGAATAAGAATAGATCACAGCTTGCCAAGACACAAAGGATATTCAGAGATAATTGCTGCGGAGATGTTCGGTTATGTGCAATGCCTGTAATACA
The DNA here is from genome assembly GCA_947359425.1 of Lagria hirta. NCBI lineage: Eukaryota > Metazoa > Arthropoda > Insecta > Coleoptera > Tenebrionidae > Lagria > Lagria hirta. Next base: position 6,836,603 of record OX375800.1, read on the forward strand.
AATGGTCTGCAAATGTTACCTTATCGATTTTCAATTATTTACCTTGTAGAAGCCATTATCCCCTAATTATAATTTATGCTGTAATAAGCATTTTTTGTTGACAAGAAAAATCAATCTCGCTTTCGAATATTGTTTGAATCTAAATATTTTATTAGCAAAAGATATGCTTGTGTTGTAAACTTTATAAGATATTTATCGTAAACTTTTGAGCTTAAAATACTTTGCTTCCGGCAACAAAACATGTTTAGAAGCAAACTTAATTTTGTTACCTTTGTTAGTAAACACAGTGTTGCAAATGATGAGGGCTTTGAAATTAAAATGTAACACAGCAGAATAACTAATAAAACATCATAAGTTTTATATTGTTTCCAAAACTCATGTATATAGATTATTAATTTGTAAATAACAATAGATAGAGCTGAACACAAACAATTTTACTCGATGAGTTTAAACTTAAAACATTAGTAAAATCAAGTTGTTGAATATTGAGTTTTTTATTACATTAATGGAATTAGGAACTTGTATAAACTTTAAAACGCACCCGCTATTGAAAAAAAATCATTTAAACGTAGAAGATATTCCAAATTTGAAACGACATTTGGCTTGAATTTTGACAATGTTTATTCAATAGTGCCAAGTGTCAGTAGTTTTAACAAAGTGTTTTATAATAATTTTTGTGTATAGTTTTTAATAATTTTGCTTCTTCCAGATACCGACTATCTCATAAATGAGTACTCATGTTATGGTTTTGAGCTAGTGAATAATTAAAGTTAAGTGAGATATTGCAAAATTACATTATTTATTCTTTCAATTCCAATCATTAACAATATTGAACTAAACCTTGCAATTTTTTAACTACTTGATTAATTATTTCGTATAAATAAAATTATGTTATTTGTATAAACAAAAGCTAAAAATTGAGTAAATTACAAAGCTTCTAACAATAAAATGAAATGTAATGGAATGTATTGAATGTGCATACATGCCATCTATAGAAAGAATGATTTATAAGTAACGCTGCAATAATATAATGTATGGAAGTGTAGAACCACTATTTATTATTGAATAATGCGTATATAATTCTCCATCAAACCATATTAACAATTGACAGATACTAGCTATTGCATTATGCTATTGGAAATTATTGTTAGTACTGGTCTCTACAATAAGTTAAATAAATGAGTATTGTGAATATGACGGATTAATGACTTCTAGTTTTTCATTTCATAAATAAATAAATTATTGTATAAAATCAAATTTTATATCAATTCGACCGCATTTATTTATTGCTTTAATAATTATTTAATCAAAATTTTAATGAATATCGTTTCACTAGCAAATTACATTCAAATTTATTAAATATATCATCAAAATAAACTATTTAAGATAAAAAACATTGATTGTGTTGATTTGAATTTCTTCTTAGTTGACAGTTGACTAGAAGCATTTCAACACTCTTTGCAAAAACAAAGCTGAGAAAAGCGTAAAGATTTACTGATGGTTAAGTATAACAAAAAAAAAATTATTAACGTCAGTTCAAATAAAAAGTTTTTTTAAAAAAAGCTTAAACTGAGAAAAATCTCATAAATTTTTAAAAGTATATTTAAACACAAACAACAATTCACACAACTATTGTACTCCTTGCCAAAATTTTTTTATTAATCTTGGTAGCTTTTTTGACAACTATGTAGTCACTATCAAGAGATGAATAAACTTTTAATTTAATAAGCTTTGTATTGCAAACTTTTGTTTAGCGATAAATCATAACTTTAATAATAAATGCTAGTGTTTTTCACCTTGTTCATGTTTTTGTAAAGAGAGAAGTCTTGTAAGTACAAAAACAAGAAGTTTTATGTTTTTAATGTTATCTTTATTAGAATTTCATTAGCTTTTGTTGAAAATTATATAAATACAACAATTCTCTTTCAAATAATTATAAATTAACTCTTGAGAAATTTAATGTTTGTCATTTCTAGCTTCATTGAAGATTTTCATTAAACACTTTGATTAAACTGAATAGTAGTAATATTTGAATATTTGTGTCACAGTTGAATAGTTTATTTATTGTGTTAAATTTGTTCCACGAACGATCCACGAGTTAATAATTTTCTTATTAATTTTTCACATTTCTCCTGAACTATAAAAAATTCCAGCTAAATTGTTTTCTATAAATAAAAATCGATCGGACAATTCATCTTTCATAATTCTCTTCTGTCGTGTATAAATGAATCTAGCCAAACTCATCAAACATAATCAGAATCAAAAACTGTAAAAATGTCCAAATTGCGTGCAGCAGGAGGCATCTTTTAAAAATCCACTTCAAACTGCGTCAAAATAAAATTTACTAAGTCTTTTTATAATTTGAATAAAAATCAAATCAAATAAAATTTCTACATAATTATCAAACAATTTAACTAAAATATATTTTGTAAATTTATTTCCACTAAAATCAAAAAATTTACGTTCTAGATTTAAAGCTTTTACCGGTTTGATTTATTTATGACTCAACATGTAAAGTTTTTGCGATTAATAATTACTTATTGATGAAGTACTATCTACATGTTTAACAGCCAATTTGAGTATTTTAAGTTGTAGTCGGCGTTATAGGAAGTTGCTTGCTACAATTAACTAAAATTTACTCAATCGTTTTGCCATAATCTGTTTAAAAACCATCTTTTTTAAGATTTCTTTTTGAGTTTTTTAAGGTTTTTAAAATAAGTGCAATTATTCAAAAACCTTTATTAAGCAAGCAAAGCATATGATGGTCAATTTATAAAAATATAACTTACTAAAAAAATAGAGTTCAAAATCCGGTCCACTCACCGGAATGAAATCCGGTTCAAAATAAAATAAGGGGAAGAAGAAAGGCTTTCACGGCACGAAGTCATTGAAATATTGACATCTTTTAGAAAAGATCGTGTCGAAAGGTTAAATGAAATTGTCGACGTTTCGCACTCTATCGGTGAAGGCGTTATCAGGACAGAGAAATAAAGATGAGAACAGGCACAGTAATCGACGTGTGAACCACGCTAGAGGCGAAACTTATTCTGGCTAGACCTCGTTGCTGTTAGGGCTTATATGGTAAGCTAGAAAGAGAAAGCGATGGGAGGGGCAAAAGAGAACTGGCGGAAGGCTCGAAAGAGAGAGATGCGGAGAAAGCGGAAGCGCTTTGTGTTGATGACGAAGAAGTGTTTGTGAACAAGGACTTCCAAACGTTTGAGAGATAATAACCTGAATCTCTATTAAAGTTGTTTGAGTGTTTTACAATTTTGATTGCTTCTCTAATTTTTCTGCTTTTTTGATTCACAAATCAAGGAAGATTGATCTAGACAAATTTTGTGACCGGTTTCTAGATGGTGTTTAGCAAGTGATGACTGTGACCATAAACCCGAATTTATGCACTTTTTATGTTCAGAAACCCGAAGTTTAATTGAACGTCCTGTTTCCCCAATGTAAACTTTGCCACAAGAGCGCGGAATTTTATAAACACTTTTAGACAAAAGTGAGTCAAATCTGTCTTTTGGTGATGGTATAATTTCTAAGATTTTTGTAGGTGATTTGACAACCGTGCTCAATCCTTGTTTACGAAGAATTTTTCCGATTCTGTCTGTAACCCAATGAACAAATGGAAGAAAAGCAGTTCCGGTATTATTTTTCAACTCTCTCGTTTTTGTGCAAGGATGTCCATGATGGTTTATAATACGTTGAATATCCTGTTTCTTATATCCATTATTCATTAGGTTAGTTGTTAACCGGTCTAATTCTGTTTGAAGTGTTGATAAAATAAGGTGTCAATTTTTAATTCTCAACAAAAAAAAAACGAGAGTTTTAGTGGTCATCTGTGTATCTATGTGTCTGTCTGTCACTCTGTAGCCACTTAACAGTTCATTCAATTTCAATGTAATTTATTTTATTTCAAAACTGATTTGAAAATTAGAAAAACATGTCTTTAAGAACTCCAAGCTAGAAACCAATTTAGTAGCAATTGCTGATCATGTAAAAGAGGTTGTCTAAAAATTATACTTTAAAATAATAAGCCCATGTAATATGTTCACCAAATACGACATTTTTTTGAGAAATGCGTTATTTCGTTCTAACGCGTTTTCATCGCTAACCCGTCTGTATAAACGATTTAATAAAGAGCAAACAACTAACCCCCATTTCTCTAGTTTACTTGAAGAAGATATTTAGGGTTGTATTTTTATCAAGTCGTGGGAAAAAGCATGTGTCACTTTTGGCATCTCATGCCCTCGTCAAGATCTTTTGTGTAGTTTTCTCAACAGCAACAACTTGTGCTTGCTGTAGAGTGGTCCCTGTAGCATCGATAAACATTTTTTCGTTGACGTGGTCTGCATCGTAAATAGTTAAATAGTTTTTTGATGTATTAACAGAAAGCCTGTTTAAAGTTGTTTTTATAAAGCTTGATTGACGTTATTCAAAAAATAACAGCGTTTGCGTACAAAAACTAATTGCCATCTAAAAAGTTCAACTATTAACTATATTAATTCAACATCACGAATAAGCGTCGCAAAATAAGTTATCGTTTGATAACAAAATGTTTGAAATACAATAGATTAATGTTTCATTTTAAACTAACTGAACAAAATTTCTTAAGTCATTGTAAACAAATGAGTCATTTTAATATGAAGGTGATAAAAAAAATCTTTTTATACTAACCAATAAGAACAATAAAAAGCTTTATATTTTTAAGAATAATCATAAAAATTGAACAATGATTTTCAGTTTAATTCAAATAACGCAAAACCATTTTTCTAGCTTGATCAATTATTGATTATTGTTTGAATTAATTTTTTTAGCATATAGAATTAAATTATTTCAATGCAAAATTGATCTAAATTCTAATGAAAATTAATGCATGATGTGCGTTACATTAATTTTTTATTATGTCACCATTATGTTGTCAACTTCTTCTGTCAACTGTGTTCCGATCAGACTTGCAAAACGTATCTGCGGCTTTAATTTAGAAGAAAAAAACATGCTAACATATTAAAGATAACGTGAGATCAAAAAATACGAAAATTACGTTGTTTTGAGTATAACCAGAGACTAATAAAATTTTCTTAATCACATGATCGACTGCTTATCAAGAGATTGCTAGCGTAGAGCGTGCTACCATGCTACAATCAATTTGTCATATAATCCCGTAAGGAAAGATTTTTCTTTGAGCACTCGTGTAACAATACTCAACTCATGTCCTTTCATTTTTACAATATACTATTACTTAATTTAACATAGTCAAAACCATGGCCGTCTTAACAAACCATTCCAAAAAACAATTTTTTCTTAACAAATTTATTTAATTTTTTGGCGATTTTTTGAGAGATAAATTATTAAGAAACGTAGCTTTTTAATATTGTTATTTGTAAAATACAAGTTAAAAGCAGATTTTAAAATAGACATAGAGATTTGTATAGTCTATATTATTTATAATATTAAAAGCGAGTTTTTCACTAAAATGACGCTAATAGTATCGATCGCTATGAAAATATTTGGAAAATATTAATCGCTTGCATTTAAGTAATGGACTGTTCATAATTCTGTTGTGCAGCTCTATTAGAGTAGAATATTAAATAAGCTTATAATTTGAAGTTTTGCTTTATTTGCATCAGAAAATAGAAAGTAAAATTTTACCTCTAAGATTTTTTTAATATCTGAGTTCTGAGTCAATAAAAACGCAATGTCTAAAACTTTATTAAATATTTCAATAAAAGCTTTAATATTTTGGATTGATAACTGAATACAATGTAAAATTATTGTTTAGTAAAGTAATGAAAATAATATTGTAATCACCGGTATCTTTTTCAGAAACTGCGTTCTTTTGTCAACTAGGTATAACTTTTATACTACAAAGTTGCTGAATTAGGGAATTCCTATGCGAATGCGTGCGTACCTAACTGAAAACCCCCAATTTATATTTGTGAGTTCTTGTCTGAAGTGCCTTACACGTGTTAACTGAATTTCAGTGATCTATCCGGGAAAATCAGATGGGAATTGTCTGACGAGCTCCTGCCTCTCCGGTACCGAAAACGACAACGACAGCGTTCCTGGTTTTCAAGTATTAGCGTAGCAGGATTTACATCTATATTCAGTTAGACGCAGGTAAATTAGGTTATAAGCGGCCGGGACATTGTTCACAGATTCGGGCCATGATTACCAGAGCTCGTCTGATAACAACCGTGATAACCCGTTATTTGCATTTATATTTGAATTTTGATAAACATACAAAGCTGCTACATGGGCGACACTGCTTCGAGCGTCCGGAATATACACGCCTATTTGCCTCGGCATTAGCCTTATTACCGCCACTCTAAGATATTACCGAATTCGTGACTAAATTTGGGACCTAACTTTGGTGATAATTAGCATTTCCAGCTCGATCTTTCCGTGCTGCAAGTCGAAAGTTTACAATTTTCCTAATTTGTTTTCTGACTCTCGGGCTAAACGTTTTCGAGCACAGCTCTTTCTGCATTCAAAAACACTTATAAAAATCTTTCAACTTTTAGAATTGAATTCTTATATATAATTAATTTTTTAAAAAGCTTAAATATATTAAAATAATGTGATTCTTAATTTTAGCACCACTCATGTATAATGGGACGTTTAGAGTGTCTTTAGTTCGTGACGACTGTTCAACCGTCTAGACTTCATTTGCTTTTGTATAACAAGATACACCCATGCACTGCGATAGTCCGCCAAGACGTACCGTGTATTGCCCTCACCCTCAACTGCATCAGTAATAGATAGCGCTATCCTTTAGAGAGGTTCCTACCAATAGCAAAGCAGAAATCAGTAGACGCTACATGACACTAGAATTATTTTGACGTTTTTATTTAAAAATTTTTCAATCACATAATTTGAACAGAAAACTTCGTTCAATCACTTAAAAATTGAAAATAATTATTGTCAAGAAAAATATTTAATAATTTGAAGATAATTTTATTTATTGAGATTTCAACCTCAACTTTTATTTTCTTCCAGCTTTCTAATGATTCTCTATTTTCTTGAAGCTTAACTTCAATGTTACAAATTCATAGGAGAGAAGTTTTTTATTTTCATTATTGTGATTGTCGCGATGCAGTTGTAGGTTTGCAAGCTGATAAAAGATAAGGGAGATAATAAAGTTTACATGGGTATCACACAACTAAAAGTTGGTGAAATTTTGAAATTGGGATAGAGTTTATTGATCAAATAATTAAGAATCATCAGCACTGATGACAAGACATTTATTCACCAATAATTATTCATTCTAAAATAAAATAGATTTTTAACCTAATTTTCGTATTTTATGAAACAGTGTATGACAATTGTCAATAAGTTGACAGCAAAGGGTTGCGCCGTTGGTTGTCGACTAAAATTGTAGATATTCGTGTCTGTTTAATCACTATAGACTCGCGTGCGACATACAACAAAAATGATGAAAAGGATGCAAAATGTGTTTCATTAAATGTAGAAAGAGATGGAGAGATGTACCAATTTCGTGTGTATTAAAATATCTAGTGTATTAAAACAATAGCTTTTTAGTCTTATGGCTGCGACATCTGGCGGAAAAAATCTGTTTTTTTGTTTTAGGCTAGCCGTGAAATAATCTACTTTCTCGGCTGTCGAGAGATGAGAAAATTTCATTTTGAGTTAGTGTAAGATAAAATAGTATATTGGAAACCTAGGCGGCAAAGCGGTATTTTACCAGACCAAGACAGGCGAGCCAAAGGTGAGCCTGGCCACTTCTCAAGGCCTGGAAAATGACTTTGCGGCCGTGGTTTACACATTATTTTTTATACTACACAAATTACCTTAAAATTGATTTGAGGTTATTACCGCCAATCGCAAATTCAAAATGGCAAGCCTTGACAGATGTCAAAAATTTATGGATTACTTTACTGTCAGGATTTACACAATTTACCTTGCACAAAAGTAGTTTTTTAAAATAACATTGACGTTCATAAACAGTAAATGTGATTTAAAATTTCAACATCCTTCATAAATAGTGAGACGTTTAGAGTGTCCTTGGTGCGTGACGTCTGTTCAACCGTCTATATAGATTTTATTTTTCTTATAACAGCGACGCCTGGCGGAGAAAATCAGATTTTTTTTTCTCGGTTAGCTGAGAAAGTACATCATTTCTCAGCTAGCCTAGAAATAATTTACTTTCTCGGCTTTCGAGAGACGAGAAAATTTTATTTTGAGTTGGTGTAGGATAAAAAATAATTATTTGTTCATTTTTTCAAGCTGAAAATCGGTTGCTAGCCTTGTTTATTTCTATTTTGCTAGCTCGCACATGCCTAACCGTCAGTTATTTCAATGTAAATGTTTTGGCCGTTACGTAACTTTTTTTATGAAAAATCTAACGCGTTCAAATTTTTTTTTTGTGATATTTTACGTTTTTGTGCACCCAACCTCACATTGTAAACCGACACGTTTTGATTGTCGAGACACCTGAGGCATCCTACTTTATCAAGATCTGACGCGCTTAAGTATTTCCAATAACGATTTAAAATCGTTTAAGTTGTTTAGATTTTATTTTGTAAGATGTTTTTTTTATTTGGATTAAATGCATTTTAGCTTTTATTTGACAAACCTTTCTAGAGATTTGTCTCTATAAGTTTTTGATAATAAAATTTAGCTGTGGCGTCTATAATATGTACATCACAAATTATATATATATATCAATTTTTAGATAAAAGTCAGATGGAAGAAATAGTGCTTTTTCACATTTCCATTAGTTATTATTAATTTTAATTGCAGCTTAGAACAGAGCTTTTTCTCCCATTTATCTTGATTTGTCCGGTCAATGCACAAGCCATATAAATTGGTCTTTCCATTATATATCAATTGCGATCAGGAAAAACACGAAAAGAGATTTCAATTTCCGCAACAATACCTGGAAGTGCAATTGCCCAACAAAATCGCACTTGACTCTAACGGGATTTGAACAGACTAACATTACAAACAATAAATTTAGATTATCGGATTTGAAAATACAGCTAGAAAATCCTCACAACAGAAACTGCATTTACTCTCTGTGTGTCTTAACATGTCCGCTTTCTCAACTCTTAAAATAAATTGTTGCGATAAACGTTATTTATATCTATCTGCTGGTAGATTGTTAGTAGTTTAAAACAAATTAAACATTTCGAACTATTGTTTGTCTTTTAAATGGTGTTTTGCTTAAAACTATAAAATGCCAACTTTGTGCCATTATTTTTCTTTAAAAGATTAACAGTCTAACTAACACATGCTATTTATAAAATGTGAAAATCTTACAATTTATTAACAACAATTACGTAGTATAGTTGTTGAGCTTAAAAATGTGTCAAATATTAAAGCTTAAAAAGTATAATTTTTAAGTTTTAGACCAAACTCTTACAGCAAATATAATTAGTTTGTCCGCAGCTTCGCCACTTATACTGAGGTATTGCATCACTTTAGCAAAACAACTTCAAGTTTCGAAACTTAATATTAGAAAACCCAAAATTTAATACAAAGGGTAGACTAAAAGCAGCCCATCTTACAACCACTAATAATTGAAGTGCTCCAAATAACATAATTATTAAAAAGCAGGCACAAAAATGAATGAGGCAAGCAGTCGTTTAGCGAGAATAAAGCCGTAATAATAGCCTGCTGGTCTCAATTTTTTGATGATTGTCTGTTAAAACTCAACGTTTCTGAGACACATAATCAGCTGATAATTTAATTAAAAAATTATTATTGTTCTGTTTCTGGATTCAAGATGAGTTGAATGAGAAAAAGAAAACTAATTTAAAACATATTATTACAAAGGTTTTCACACAAATCATAATGAATATGTTGGTGCTATAGGAATACAAAAATATAACTGAGTTACAAAACCGAGAAAATGCAATAAGCTTTCTGTAATATTAGTAAGATTATTGGAGAAGGCAACGGGAAACCACTCCAATTAAAAAATTTCCCTAGAACAATCATTCAAAAATGAATGATCGCCAACATCCGGACCGGATAGGCACTATAAGAAGAAGAATATTAGTAAATAGTAATCTATAAAGCGTAAAAATCGCAAAAGCTCTGTATTTCAAAATAAATAATTTAACACTTGTAACAACTGTTTCCTAAATTTTATAGACTGTTCTAAATATTAAGCTGCATTTGTACTTTAGCGTGAGTTGTAGCAATCCTGTATATTATTTTATAATACAAGTAGAGATTGGAAATAAACTCAAGCATTAAAACAATGACCGTCAAATATTATGTTCTTTTTGTCGGTGCAACAACCAAATGTCAGTCTTTGTTTTCAAAGTTGCGACACATGGAAGTTCTAATAAACTTGTTGACAGCACACATTAAACCAAGATAGAAACATTAACATAATTACCTTATGCTTGAAAACTCGTAAAAACAATAACAGATATGGAATTACGTTTTTTTAATAACGTTGGCAATCAAATTATATTTTCTGTTCTCCGGCCGGAAAGTGGCAACTTTCGGGCCGCTGCGCGGCCCGAAACTTGCAAGTTTCCGGCTTCGTCGAGCAGAAAAATAGTATACGCACCTTGCCCAGTAAAAAAGAAAGCCTCAGACCACATGTTTGTCATCCTCGGCTTCGCCTCGGCCAACAATTACATGTGCTCTGAGACTTTTCTTATTTTACTGGCCTAGGTATGTAATTTACTATTACCTGACTGAACGTTCCTTAGCAATTTTTTTTTCTTAAAATGTTTGGTAACCGGATAAAACTTGAAATAAACACTTAAAAAATTATAAAATGAAAACGATTTGCTAGATTAAAATAAAAAGAAGAAAAGCATTTTAAACTTTAATAAACCTAGAAACTCTTTTAAATTTTAAATCATCTAATTAGTTTGGTTTTACAAAGTTATCAAGTTTTTCTTGAATTATTGATGACATTAACTCCGTATACAAATACTTTGTTTAGCTCATGCATAATTGGGTTAAGTTAATGTGAATTGTGATCAATTATTTAGCCTTAGAGAATAAAATATTTAAACGTGATCATTTCGTTTCTCAACAAAGACACACAATAAATTAATGCGCATTGCTGAAGCTATCACAATCTTATCTATTTTTCACACAGCCATTAAAGAAAACTCACTTTGTTCTCTAGGAAAAAGTTATATCTCTACTAAACGAATGTTAAAAGTTCAAATTAAAGCTAGTTTAGTAGTTAAAAGTTAAGAGAATATTTAATGTCTCTAAAGAATCTAAATTAATTTTTTTTAAACAGAGAATTGTATTGACAAATTGTGACAATGTTAAATTTTAAAGTCTACTGCACAATTTTATCCACAGAAACCCTTTCCGTTCTAAGATTCGGTTTCAATTAAACAGAAAATCGAAGAGATCGATGAAATATATTTAGCGAAGCAAATTGTAATAGCTAATATCTACTACTGCTATTGCCTCATGTCAGCTGAAATAAGTCCTACATTAATATTCATAGAAGCCAAATAATATATACTATTTGTGCAGCCCTATTTAAATAATGAAATTACCCTTCTCACAATTGCAATACTAATCAGTTTCCTTGACAAAACGGCTTTGTATCTCCTCTATTTTGAGAACTTTCCCAGAAAGTCTACTAAAATAGTCTAAAACTATTATTAAAATTCATAATAGTGTCCAAAATTGATATATAGGTTTTTTAATTCATTCGTCTAAAAAAGAAAATTATAATTATTTTGTAAATTTTTTCAAGATTACGCGTAGTCAATTTTGGAGACAGATTTTGAATTAAAAAATAATCAATCGTTTTATTAATTTTGACGAATTTTAAAAAGTTTTATATAATTAATGTCCAAAAATGGCTTAAAAAGCTACATTTTATATAATTTAATGGCTGAGTCTAAGGTAAGTATAAGTGCCCGTTCCGGACCACTTTGATAGAAAAGACTTAAATAATTTATATTATTGATAGAATTAGAAGATCTACAAGTTTTTTTTTATGCTTTTTTTTAAACCATTATTTATAGAAATACAAGCACTTATATTAAACATTTTAAATCATTATGTATATATATACTTTATATATATACATTTTGTATAAGTGCTATACTTTATGAATGAGCAATATTACGCTAATGCGAATACTACGTAAAATAGATATAATAGAGAGATTACATTATCTATTCTTTGTAGATGATTGGCAGAGAACGTTATTTCTAACCTTATCCTCATAGTGGATTGAACGAAGTAAAATCCAGTGTCATATTGAGCCATTCATATTTTATAAAAGAGAAGCTTTTATCGTCGCAATAAGTATATTAGGACGTGATTGGTCGCTAAAAGCGAACTTTCCCAAAGGGATGTAGTCTTTCAACTTAACGTAGCGGACATTTTGGGAATACTTTTCGCTATTGAATAGTGATCGGGGATGTACTTAACAATATTCCCAAGATACGTGTAGAATAGTTGTAACCATCTGTTGCCAAGATTCTTAAAATTAAATTTATATTTTGTACACGTTTTTGCACTAGTTCTTGTAAGCTACATTTTCAAATAACAATAAAAATTATTATAGTCTTCAAATAATTTCATAATGTTTAAATTAAGCTTGATCTCAGCTCTAAATCATAGTTTCGAATTTTTTATACAAAAAGGTGTTATTATTTTCACTTAATTATAAGATTTTATATCTTGCCAAATATTTAGCAACTTCTCAGATAAAAAAATGGAAGAAGAAAAAAACATACATAATCCTATTAGATCAATATTATGTAAACAATTTTTCATTAATTGTAATGTGGCATTGAAAGGGTAATCAATATTATTACAGGCTAATTGCGTGCACGTATTTCAACAGTAGTGTACTTAACTCAAAGGAGCATCGCCCAAACATCCTTTGAGTCCCATCAGCAAAGCCCAACTTTGTAACACGTTAGTTGTTGTATAAGTTAAATGAAACTGGCAGGTACTTGTTAGGTGCACAGTCTTACGCTTTGTAATTCAAACAAATCTATTGCTCGAATTGTTAGGGAAACTGATGACAAACATGGTTTTGTCATATAAGTACGTGAAAGAGCAGAAACTTTCCAGTCTTTTTACAGTCAAACTTACAATAAAAATTACTAAATGATAAAGAGCATTTGGATCAGCGCCCCTGCGCCAAGGTGCTGAGGAAGAGGTGGCTTGCAATTGCAAGTGATTCCTTTATGTTTTAGTATTACTTTTTTATTTTTAGTATTACTTTTTTATAAAGTCAATGATGTAACGTGATACCAAATTTTATCTTAATTATACCTGTGAATAATGCTTACTTACATTCATCTGTAACTCACAAAATAATTGTTACTTTTCTAATTTTCCAATCCCTAACCACCAATCAAATGTTTTTGAATTACATAATAAACTGAAACAATTTTGCTTAAAAGATTGATACAAAAAATTATGAAGTTTCAAACCAGAAAAAAAAGAATAAAATTTAAAGCAAAAGTTTGTCTTGTGAGTGTTAATTGTTATTGTATAGTCATTGTGCATATGAGATTTCCGTAACAAATAAAGAAAATTAAAACTTTTGTGTAGAAAGAGCAGGTTTGTAATAATAATATCTAAAATAATAAATAAATTGCAAATGTAATGGTAAGAATAAAAAATTGTCAATGTCGTCTGTCAGTAAGTTGTCGATATTAAAATGTATGTCAAAAATATTTTATCACTAATCATAATCTATATATATAAAAGAAAGTCTGTTAGTTACTCCACTTATAACTCAAGAACGGCTTTACCGATATGGTTGAAAATTGGTGAGGTGGTATCTTAGAGCCAGGAGACGGACATAGGATACTTTTTATTTCAGAAACCACCCTCTAAAAGAGGGGTGAAAGTCAAATGTGAAATGCGATGTCGGAAACGTTCGGTGAGGCTCGACAAATTACCGAGAAATTTGACGCAACCACGAAGAAGCGTTTACATTAAAATTTATTTGACGTGGCTCAAGAAATTTTCCCAAACTTGGATTTTTATATCAATTATAGTTTAGAGCCAGGAGAAGGACATAGGATACTTTTCATCCCGTTCGACAGCATTCCCGTGTGACTTGACATGAAACGTCAGTCACTATAAAACGTGGAATAACAAAACGCAAATGACAGCTATGTAATTGACGCATAATGACAGATATGTAATGACGTATGGATGACAATTTGATATTTGTAAGAAATCAATAATAAAACTATTTCTATTAAATAAATAATTAACAATTATAATGTAATGATAGTGCCGTTGCCCATTCGTAAAAAGTGAAGTGAACTATAAAATTAATAATGCCGCGACCAAGACGATCGAATCTTTCCCGACAAAGCCGTGATGCAAGAAGAATACGAAATACTGCAAATGAAAGGACTGAAGAAGAACAAGAAATTGCACGTGAACAGCGTCGCGATAGTATGGCTCGACTTCGTGCTTCTCAATCACGAGAGCAAAGTGAAGCCGCCCGTGAAACAGCTTGGTTGGCAATGCAGAATTGTCGAGCGAACAACAGAGGTCAACAAATAGATAATTTGCGACGCAGAACAAGATATTTATCAAGTGCTGATTTGAATCGAGCAGCGAGTTTATTAATATTAATAAATATTTAAAGATATTAATAAAATTTTTAATTAAATTTTAATAATTATTTTAATATTTAATTATTAAATATTTAATAATATTTAATAATTTTTAATTATTAATTAGAAAAAATTAATAAGACTAAATAATTATAAACAGCTACTTTTTATTAACAAAGGGATGAAAAGGGGAGGGATAGAGACAAAAAATGACATGTATCAATATATAATTTTCAAAGATTTTGGTTTGCTTATTTTAAAAATAATATCTATGTTTAGGCGGAACAAAGTTCGCCGGGCCAGCTAGTTTACAATAATTACACAAATATCCAGCTTTTTGTGATGTACTGCAGTATTCGCAGAAAAATGTACAGCGTGATATTCCACTTAATTTATTAAAAACAATAAAAATTTTTTAAAGCATTATTCATAGTAATGACTTAATATTATTACTATCATTATTAATTGCTTTTTTTGAAAGTAAACATATTTACAAGGCAGTATAGATAATTGAGTGGAAGGCAAAGTCTAGCCAAAGCTTAATAATTATATTATCGTTAAAAGTAAATTTGGTTCATATGAGACAAAAATTAGTAATCTGTAAACTACAAATTTTTCTAAAACAATTGAAAATTACTTTTGCTGCTTAATAACTAAACTTTGCGCGCACCTACTCACTAGTTATTTTTTATATATACTTTTTTAATTCTAGATTTTTGACCAGAGAGACACCACAGGTATCCCAAAATTACTGAAGGTGTTTGAGTTCATTATAACTTTTTATTTAAGACAATATTATTAATTTCTCTATTTTTTAAATACAGTATATTAATGTAAGTATGTATTGTGAAAAATTCTATCTTACAAGTTCTGGCCATAATCGTGCTTTTTCTAAACCACTTTTCATTACCTTTCTTCAGGTTTTGATTTGTATAGATTTTTTCTTTCAAATAACCCCAACGAAAAAAGTCTGAAGCTGTTAAATCTGGTGAACGCAAAAACAAATTAAAATTTCTTGTAAGCAAAATAGTTTGTTCACAAAAGATTGCTGTTAAACTAGTGTTGGATTTTCTGTATCTACCTTGTATCTTGTATCCAGCAGGTTTTCCTATTAACCAACTTATTTAATTGGAAATATGCTTTGCCGTCATTTAATTTAAAAAATGCTATTTATTCATAATTAATTAATTGATGAATAAAATCATACTTTTTTCTGTTTTTCACCGGAAATAGAATGCATAATTTTGCTTGTTGCTAGTAGTTTGTGGGTTTTAATTCTTAGACTAGCTAAATTTTTTACCGAAACAACTTTATTGGATCCAAAATTCTCTGTAGCGACACTAGTGAGTAACCAAGTTGTGTCAAATGGCTCTTGGTCGATTTTTCTTTATCTTGCCAAATACTTTCTTGCACCCGTTCTAATATTGTTATCCGTGTACACCGTTTGTTCATAAGGTTTCTTATAGCTCAGCATTGAGAAAAATTTGCAACCAGGCGGGGTATTGTTGACCCTCAGGGACCAACCCGCACATTAAAATAACGACAAAATGTACGCTAAGTTAAAACGATGAACTGTTGATTTAAGAAATAATGTTCAACGATTTGGACACATTGTTTAATCGATTACTGTCAAAAGTCAACATGAAATCACACTTGTATAACCATATACTCGCATAAACAAACACCTAGATTTAGTTTAACTAAAATTAACTTTTTTAACTACTTGAAGAAAAATCACAGTTAAAACGTACACATGATTGTTGGTTATGTCAGAATATAACGGTATTTAGTAACATTCTATGTTTTACGTATAAGCTTTGTTTTATCCTGATCAAGACTTATGGACAAAGTTATTAAATTAGTTATGTTATCGCAATTTGACACCAACGCCAGTAAAGCTGCGGGTAAAAGTCAGTAGGTATAAAAATGTTTTTCTTCTAATTTATTCCTCCAGTGGAAAATCTATGCAAATAAATTCTTAAAAGCAAAGTATTTTATGTTCTCTATAAATTCAACCCTGGCACATTCAATTTTAGTACCGCATTTATTAGTTCAAGGCTAGTCTGATTATTCCAAGTAGAGTTTTTTGTAATTTTATTTGGGATAGCTACTATCCCAGAATTTTGATGCGTTTGGAGATACATAAGATTAGTGGTGCAAGTTCCTGGCGAAGCACGTTTCGAGCGGGATGTCCCCGAGGTACGTTATTACTTTATTAAGTGACACCGTCCCGGATGGATGCGACTTATCTCAGCTGTCGCACTCGGTATTCTTTAATATTTACGTCGTTTGAGAAGTTTTCTAACTGGAAGAAAAGTCGAAAGCTTTTCAATTTATTTCGCTCGCAAAAAATAGATGATCGTATTTAAGCTCGTAAAAGGGAAATGTTTAGTAAAGTTTGAAAATCTGGTTTTGCCTGCTTTGACGAAAAGCTCTCCTCGTTGCTATCTACAGTTGATTCTGTTAGTTAATTAAAATAGGAATATTTTAAGGTAGATTACACTAAAGGCAGCGTCTTAAAGGAAATCTAAAAGATTTGTAGAAAATATTTCTTGCATAAGATAACTCGAATTTGATTATTCATTTCTTCTTTTATTACATTTTTATGGAATTTACTTCAACTTATATCAAGACTTAGAGGAATAATAAATAATTGAATGACATGCTTATGCCGTCTTATAGATGTATAAGATAAAGTTCTTGCTCAGCAAAATTTGATAGATAACTTATAAATCTTTTTAACGTTTATTTAAATAATTTTCTAAGCTGTTTAAGAATTATTAGATAAGTTCTAAAATTTCACTAAAGATAATTGGATATTTCTGCTTTTATAGAGAATTACTAATGCAACCTAAACCTATTGAATGCAGTTTGTAATTTAAAGAAGGAAAAATTATAAAACCAAAACTATGTGCTTCATTTTTAAAAAAATATCATTAAAATCATAAAAACATAATTAGCTAACCAATCATCAGCTTTGGCTTGTAGTAGCTTAATTAAATATCCAATTAAAATTTAATTTATTACGTGAGTGGTTAAATTTGCGAAAACAACTAATTAATTTTGATTTTGATTTTAATTGCAATTAACTAAATTTTAGTTTAATTTTCTTTTTAGCTTGTAAACTCACCCTCAATGTTACATGTCAATTCACCACGCAAATACATTCAAGTTAAAATTACATAGTGTTTTAACAATTTTATTATTATTATTCTGATTATCATTGTTTTACTATTCAACAAACAAAGTTCATTAATAGGATAGGTATAATAAAAGTTTTAATTAAAAACAAAAAAAAGTGGAAAAATATTGACAAATTGAAAAAAAAAAGCTAAAAATTAAACTTTTTTTTGCTATGGTATAATAAATTGTTCAATGTGAAGCCGAAAATCATTGTACAATAAAAACTTGGTATACTCGCCTAAGTGAAATAACGTTATATAATCGTACTTACAATTTTGCTTTTCTATTACTGAACAATACACCTAATCTCTTAACCTCTGCTGTTTGTCAAGTTTGACAAGTAAAAGGTGAAAAGCTGTAGGGTATTGGGTAGTCTCATTGATAGACTATCAATTTTTGCAACAAAATAAGACCATATAACGTTGTACCATTTAGACTACTATATTAGTATGTTTTAGGAAGATTTGCCAAGCAGTCGCAACACGTCTGTAGTAATTTTTTCTGCAGCTCATCTTCACGTGATTTTAATAAAGAAAATATAAATTAATGCAAAAAAACTCTTAATTAAATTTTTAAGACCAAAAAAAAAACTTTAAATACATCAAAAAATGATTTTTTTCTTAATTTTAAAATTATTTCCAGCTTTCTCTAAGAGTTTTTTATTCCTTTCAACAATGGTAAATAAGAACTAGTAATTATTGTCATTATTAGAACAGCGGCTCATAATATTTTTACAAAAATTGAAAGATTATATATTTAAAAATAAAAGAAGTAAGATAAAATCGTGTTGACCAAATTAATATAGCGCAAAATCTTATTGGTTGTCATCAAGTTTATTACGCCGAAGTTTATTTTTCTTCCTGTTTTTTGTGGATTTTATGTCAAGCAATGCAGATTATATATTAAATATTATTAATGATGGATATTGAGAAAAGATTCATTTAAAGACTATTGATCTGCTTTACCAACTCTTCTCGGTTAGCTAATAAACGAAAAAAGATGGGATTTTACTATCTATTCACAAACATGTTGTTCTAGCAAAACTGCCTTCCATTCAAACTCTGAAACATCATCACACTTCAGCCAGTTGCTAAAGACATTCAATTCTAAGAAACTATAACAATTTGAAACTTCAAACCACACGTCTGTTTATTCAGTTAAAGAAAATCCTTCTCAAGTTCCCATTTTAATGAAAAGAAGTTGTCTTTTTTTTTAGATTATAATGATAATAATGTTTAACGCTTTGCCTTATTGCCTTTGCTGAATAAACGGATAAACAAAAACTAGTGAAAACTTAGTTTCTATTCAACAAAGCACCTTTATAAAACAGAAAGTTTTGAAGCAATTTGCTAAAATAAACTTTACATCCTTTCTCCAAAGCTTCTGAAATATAAGACTCTAACAATGCTTGTGCTGTCATGATGATAAATACGTTTTGAAGCAATCATCTAGTCATTCGCGCCTTTTTTGAGGATTAAATTTGAAGTAAAATTTGTCTAATTATTATTTGATTAATGATCAACCTGAAGAGATATTGTTGAGATAATTAATGTTTCTGCAAAACAAAACGAAGGCATTGTAATAAACAAACAAGACAATGATCACATATAGCTTAACCAAATTTATGAAAATGCTTATAATGCAATCTTAGACCTAAATAACCATAGTATGAAACTAATTAACTAATAGTGTGAAAAGAAATTTATGAAAATCAAATTTCAAAAGAGCTTTCACACAAAATCTGAAAATTAGTTGTTCACTTCTAGTTAAAGGCTACATAGTTATTTATATTATATTATAATAAAAAAAAATAAAAATCAAAAAAATTATTTATACATTATAAGAATAGCAAAACTAAGGGTGGATTTATCAAAACTAAATTAAATAATAAATCAAAATTTAAATTGATGCGCTACGTGGCTAGTTGAAAATTTGCAAGAATAACCAATCAAACATTTCGATTTTAAATTAATTTGCAGATAAATTTATTTCAGTTTAATTTACTTTTTGTAAACCAAAACTTTTCAATTATTAACAATACTATTCTATGCAACTATATTGTCACTACATTATGGCCACAATTCGCAGCAAATCTTTATTCATAATAGAAACAAATTGATACCAAAAACAAACAGAAAAAATTAATAGTCAACTTCTGATTTATTGTAACTAAGAAAACTAAAACTTAAAAACAATAGTTACTTTGCGTGCTTGCTACTTAATCGGTTTTTTTCCCTGTTATTGTTTACAAAAACAACACTGATTCACGTATGTTATGTTTTTAAGATATTTTTATTAGAAGAATGATTAATAAAAGAGGAAGCTATCAGAGTTTGTGTAGAATTTTTTTATGAATGTTGACGAAAAATACCTAATTATATTTTGATAATATAATACAGAAACTCATTATAACCCATAGTTTTTGCTTTGCTCTTTGATCGTTCCGTCTGACTGAATTTTATATAAATTAAAAGCAGCAACAGACGCGAAGATTTACAAATTAATTATTCGTTGATAGTAAACAAAAGCCCCAGCTTTACACACAATACCTATCTCTAATAGGGTGAAGCATTTTACGTGCATACGATGATAAATTTTGCCGTCGGCTGGTTTTAAAACAAGACGAAAAGATATTTACGTTTACATGACAGCAAAGCGAAAGCTCTGTGAGCAACTCCATTAAATTAGCGGATGGAGGAATTCCCATAGTGGTGATCCACGAAAAGTGAAATTTCCGCATTTCTGGCATCAAATTTACATCAAGATATTATGACGTAAGGCTTTGAATCGATCTGGGTCATGGAGTTGCAAATGCATTAATATCAATTTTTGATGTCAAATGCTTTAAAATACAAAACTCAATTCCGGCTGCCAGCATTTATGTTACTCGT